>OX451735.1:1434601414-1435201414 GCA_948472305.1 Vicia faba
ATTATATATATAATATATATTATATATATATATTTATATATATATATATATATATATATATATTTGTGTGTGTTTTATCCTCATAATATAATACAAAAAATACAGTTTCAAGAGTGGCAAAAAGAGAAGGATAAATAAACAATTTTCAATATGCTGCATAGAATTATTGGCCCTAAAATAAAGACCTTACTGTCTAGTTAACATCTTGTCTTGGTTTTGACCAATCATCATTAATATATTTAATTTATAATCCTGTGACAAATATGTTAATTAAATTTTGGGCTATTAGATGAAAAATCCACTAGTGTCACTTTTAAAAGGTCAAACCTCTCAATATTTTTCTTTGCACAGTGAACCCCAACAAGTGTATTATATTAATTCGAATACATTTTAATCTTCACATTGACAAGAATCGAGTAATACTAATAAGTTGAGTAAAAAAAAGTAATACTAATAAGTATCTCTCAACATCTTTATGATCAAAGCTGACAACTGGTGAAAGCCTTACAAAGGCTCCTCCAACACGGGAGGCCCTGTGTTGAAATAGTTGGGGGGAGATACTAGGAGCATGGATGCATAGTGTAGGAACAAACACCTTTGTGAGAGGCACACCACTTCTCCATCTAAAACCTTAAGGTGATAGGTGAGTGGGTTCTCCCACTTATATATGCTTAAGTCTCCACATTCATATCCAATGTGTGACTATTTTCCCACAAGTGTGAGTCCACAATGCTCCTCCACTTGTACCGCACCACTTCTTGGGCGAATTTCGATACAAGTTCCTTCTGGTCCCTTTCTCGAACCAAAGGCTCATGATACCATGTTGGGGGGAGATTATTAGGAGCATTGATGCATAATGTAGGAACAAGCACCTTTGAGAGAGACGCACCACTTCTCCACCTAAAACTTTAAGGTGATAGGTGAGTGGGTTCTCCCACTTATATATGCTTAAATCTTCACATTCCTATCCAATGTGGGACTATTTCCCCACTTACTCACACTTGCTATATTATTCTAACACTCCCCCTCAAGTGTAAGTCTACAATGTTCCCCCACTTGTACTGCACCACTTCTTGGCAAATTTCGATACAAGTTCCTTTCGGTCCCTTTCTCGAACCAAAGGCTCTGATACCTTGTTCCTACACTATGCATCAATGCTCCTAGTATCTCCCCCCAACATAGTATCAAAACATTTTGGTGCTTGTTCCTAGTATCTCACAAAGGTGCTTGTTCCTACACTTGTCGTTGCGGAACATTTTGGTGCTGTAGAGCGTTTTACAATTTATTTTTATTTTGCCCTTTTTTATTTCTTTTTTTCCCTTTTAATTTTTTTTCTCTTGTATTTTGAAAAAAAAAATGGGCCATACTTTAGAGTCCGGGCAATTGCTCAGGATCGCCGCATCTTGAAACTATCATTGGCAATAGACAGAGTTTGGGCAGAGTATTATAGTATATGTTCCTATACATGTAATTTGAAAAAAATTCTCGTACTCGAGCCTAAACCCGTATGATCACCAATATTCATACTCGTACCCGTACCCTATAGGTACCTCGATACCCATATTTGTGTCTGTTTACTTGCGTTTGTAGTAAAACTAAATCAATTAATTACAAAATATTATATAATATAAGTTTTTCTTAACAAGATTAAAAAAATTATGGATGTTATTATGGAATTAAGAAATAAATAAATATTTTTATTAAAATGTGTAATAGTTTAATAGCGATATATATTTTTTTAAATTAATAAACGTACATTTTTATATAATAATATAAATAATATTATATAAATATATAATTCGAGTATGAGGTAGGGTGGATAGTAAGGTATTTGTGCCCACACTCATACCCGTTTATTTTAATAGGTAATTACACATATTCGTATCCATATCCATTTTGCAGGTTTTTACCCTATGTATTATAGATTTTTTTGTGAATACTCATAGAATATGGACAAGTTGTCATCCCTAATTGAAATCTTACCTATGCCAAATTTTATATTTTGACAGTTATAATTATTTAATTTAATTAAGAAATTGATAAACAATTGAAAATGATAATTCTTTAAAAAATCATAAAAATATAAAAAATTAATGCTTATTGAATTTAAACTATTAATTCTTTTTAATTTTAAATATAACAATTATTATTATTATTATTCTAATAATAAATAATTATAAATGATATGACAATCTATAATATAAGAAAACTCATTCTACCCAAAAATCTTGTTTTATCTTTTTGTTCTAAAATTTGTTTTCTCAAATCTTTGATCCACTTTCAATACCTTTCTCATGACTTTAATTTAACTTGCACGGTTAGAATATGTAGTTACCACCTCTCTCACTATTCCACGAAGATTTCATTTATTATCGATTCATAACTGCAGAAGTGAAAATCATGGCAGTTTCCTTATCTTCTCACATCTTTCCTATATTCACTTTCCTTTTCTTCCAATATCTTTCGCAAACCAACCACTCTTTCTCTCCCCAGAACCTTCTCCATCTATCGCTCTTCCAAACTCCCCTCCCTAACCGTATCCGCAACATCACTCGCTCCTCTCGTCGAATCAGAAACCGCTGACCTCAAGACGTACGTTAAATCAAGACTTCTCGATGGATTTTCCTCTTAAACTATCTTCGACACCGGTCACCGGAAAACGGTCGTCGCTCGTGTTGTTCTCCAGGAAGAAACCGTCAAATTCATTATTAATTACTATGACTCTAAGTCTCTTCCCTCCATCTCTTCTTTTTTCACATTATTCTTTTGTATATTTTATTGTGAAGTTGATTATTTTTCGGAAATCAATTGAATTCGGACCAAAACATGAGACGGAGTTTTGGTCAAAATTGATTTATTTCAATCGATATTATTGGGACTTTATTATTCTGGTGTATGAATCCAACAAAGAAGTATGAACCTCTTATCATGTCAACCAGAGGCCTAGAGCATTAATTCCCAAAACATTTCATGACATTAGATCTTTTTGTGATATTTCCAATAATTTAAAACTTAAAACTTTTTTTATTTGACTGCTTGCCAATATTTCAATCTTTCTCATGTAGGCTTTGTCACATTGCCTAAGTTGTGAATAATGCAGAGAGATAATGATTACATGTTATGAGAAGAACAATAACAGGTATGTGATGGCATCAACAAAATATGCTTCCAAATTTGATTTATATTTATTTTGTTGGTCATATGTGTTAGTGCAAGGTGATGAATTTGAGGAAGAAGATGAAAGGGAATAAATGCAATAAAAGCTGACTGCAAATGATTGGAGAATATTTTTATATGTAAACCTAGTACACCTATTTATACACAAATAAAGATGCCACATAGGCCCTAATTAAAACTTATCTACAAGTAACAAAATACTAAATTACCCTCTAATACCATCCCGTAATTTAGTAATTTATCAGAAGTTAACAACACCAATTTCATCTCTCAAGCGCAGAAATTGGTCTGTTTTTATTGCCTTGGTCAGAACATCTGCCAGCTGCTTCTGAGTGCTACAGTGCAGAACTTCCAGCACTCCTTTCTGCACTTGACTTCTGAGAAAGTGATACTTCGTCTCAATGTGCTTGCTTCTGCCATGTAGAACTGGATTCTTTGCAAGATTAATTGCAGACTTATTATCAATCATCAGCTTCAGAGGTTCCTCAACTTCAACCTTCAGATCATGCAGCAGATTCAGAAGCCAAACTGCTTGACAGGCGGCTACAGCACCAGCAATGTATTCAGCTTCACATGTTGACAGAGCCACAACAGGCTGTTTCTTGGAACACCAAGAAATTGGACCTCCCAGAAACTTGAATAAATACCCAGAAGTGCTTCTTCTGTCGACTCTGTCTCCACACCAATCAGAATCAGAATAACTCAGAAGTTCTGATTTGATCTTTCCTCCAGAAGGAAATAACACTCCATAATTCAGAGTTCCTTTTATATACCTCAGAATCCTGACAGCAGCTTGGTAATGAGACCACTTTGGTTTGCTCATGTATCTGCTGACCATTCCAACTGCATAACAAATATCAGGTCTGGTATTGCATAAATACCTCAGAGAACCAACCATCTGTTTGAAGGTTGTAGCGTCCACATCCTCTCCATCAGAATCAGAGTCCAACTTCTGATTCGTATCAGCAGGTGTGATAGCAATCTTGCAATTTGCTAGCTCAAATCTCTTCAGAAGCTCTAGTTCATACTTCTTCTGATGCAAAATGATTCCTTTCTCAGAGTATATAAGTTCCATCCCTAGAAAGAAACTCATTTTTTCAAGATCTGTCATCTCAAACGCCTTCATCAGAACTTTCTTGAACTCAGCTGTTTCTTGTTCAGAACTTCCTGTGAGTAATATGTCATCAACATACAAACAGACCAGAATCATATTACCTTCTGAAGTATGCTGAACATAAACACCATACTCCATCTCACACTTCTGAAACCCTTGTTCCTTGAAAAACGAATCAATCTTCAGATTCCAAGCTCTGGGCGCTTGCTTCAGTCCATACAGAGCTTTACTTAACCTGTATACCATCCCTTCCTGATTCTTTTTCACAAATCCAGGAGGTTGTGACACATAAACTTCTTCCTGTAATGGACCGTTCAGAAATGCAGACTTCACATCCAGATGTATCAAAGGCCAATTTCTGTTTGCAGCTAAAGCAATCACCAGTCTGATTGTTTCGTGTCTAGCTACAGGTGCAAACACCTCAAAATAATCTAGTCCAGGTTTCTGAAGAAAACCTCTGGCCACTAGTCTCGCTTTATGTTTGCCAATTGATCCATCTGGCTTTAGCTTCTGCTTGAAAACCCATCTGACGCTGATGGCTTTCTTGCCTTTTGGAAGTTCTGTCAGCTTCCAAGTCTTGTTTCTTTCAATAGCCTCAAGTTCTTCTTTCATGGCATTCAGCCACACTTTCTTCTTGAGCGCTTCTTCAATACCCACTAGTTCAGAATCTACTAGCATGGCACACTGAACGATTTCTCCTTCAGAATCTACTTCAGTATCATGTAACATGCTAAAATCTGCAAACTTATTTGGTATTCGTCTGATTCTCTGTGGCCTCTGATCTTGTTCTGAAGCTTCTCCAGAATTCGGAACAATACTAGCTTCTGAACCTTGTCCAGAACTACTTCCTTCAGAATTACCACCTTCAGAGTTACTTCTGGAAACTTGTTCTCCCGACCCCATGTCTTCAGAGTTTTCCCTTCCAGAAATATAATCACCATCAGAATCTGGATCAGAATCAGATCCACTATCAGAATCTCCCTGAGATTCTGACTCATCTTCAGAGTCTTCTTCTTCTGATTCTGACTCGTCTTCAGAAACTAACCCTGGTGTTGGCACTACACCAGAATCTGATTGAAGCTTGTTCCAATCCCATGTTTCTGACTCTTTCACAACGATGTCTCTGCTGATTTCAACTTTGTTGGTTTCTGGACAATAAAGCTTGTAGGCACTTGTACTGTGGTACCCTACCAGTAACATTATTTTGCTTCTATCATCCAGTTTTCGTCTTCTAGCCTCTGGAATGTGTTTGTAGCACACAGAGCCAAATACCTTCAGATGACTAACACTTTGCTTATCTCCAGTCCATTTTTCTAAAGGAACACTTTCCTTTAGCTTCTTCGTTGGACACCTATTCAGAACATATGCTGATGTGGCAACAGCTTCTCCCCATAACATGTGAGGTAACTTCTTTTCTTTCAGCATACTTCTGGTCATATCAAGCAAAGTTCTGTTTCTTCTTTCAGCGAGACCATTGTGCTGAGGAGTATATGGAGCAGTGACCTCATGTTCTATTCCATTCTCCTCACAAAACTTCTGGAACTCTTTAGAGTTATACTCACCTCCACCATCTGTTCTCAGAATCTTCAGCTTCTGACCACTCTGCTTCTCAGCCTTCACCTTGAACTTCTGGAACTCTGTAAACACTTCATGCTTGAACTTGATGAGTGTTACCCAAGTCATTCTTGTGAACTCATCCACAAAAGACACGAAATATTTGTTTCCTCCAAGTGAAGCTACTGGAAATGGTCCACATACATCAGAGTGTACTACTCCCAGAGCATGTTTTTCTCTGGGGGCTACTTCTGATGCAAATGGCAATCTGGGTTGCTTGCCTTTCATGCATATCTCACATGACTTCTGAGGCTTCACAATCTTCGAAATGCCATGTACGAGCTTCTTAGAACTTAGATGCCCTAAGCTTCTATAGTTCAAGTGCCCCAACCTCTTGTGCCACAACTTACTGTCTGCTTCAGCGCCTTCTGCACTGAGACACTCCGCTTCAGAAGTTTCTACATTCACTTTGAATGTTCTGTTGCTTCCCTGCTCAGACTTCATAATCATCTTCTGATTAGAATCGTACAACGTCAAGAGGTTGTCCTTCATAACCACTGAAAAACCTTTCTCAACAAGCTGACCCACACTCATCAGATTGCTTTTAATTCCAGGAACGTACCAGACATCTTTGATCAGAATGTTTCTTCCATTCTTCACTCTGACTCTGACATTTCCCATACCTTCTGCATTAAGGTACTTATCATCAGCACATCTGATCTTTGTTCTCCTTCTGGAGTCAAAGTCTGTCAGCCATTGTTTGTTCCCAGTCAAGTGATTTGAACAGCCAGTGTCCATATACCACCAATCTCCTGAACAGTTTCCATCAGAATCAGAAGCCATCAGTAGCACAGGTTCATCATCAGAATCTTCTCTGGCTACATTTGCTTCTTCTGATTTTCTTCCTTTGTTTCTACAGTCTCTGGCAAAATGCCCAAACTGTTTACAGCAGTAACATTGAACCTTCTTCTTGTCATAACTTTCCTTTCCCTTCTGATATTTCTTTTCATCAGAAGTTGAGGTTTCTGACTTCTGGAATTTATCACCATGTCTATTCTGCTTCTGGTCCTTCTTGACAAAAGAAGCTTTCAGAGCTTGCTCCACTTCCCTCTCAGAAGTTCTTTCAGTCAGACGCAACTCTTGTGCTTCCAGACTGCTTTGCAACTCTTCTATTCTCATGGTTTCCAGATTTTTAGAATGTTCAATAGAAACAACAATGTAATCAAACTGAGGCGTAAGTGACCTCAGAATCTTTTCTATGATTACCTGTTCAGAAAGTGTTTCTCCACAAGCCTTCATTTCATTTGTGATCATAATCAATCTGGAGATGTAATCAGAAACTTTCTCACTGTTCTTCATGCTGAGATTTTCATATTGTTTTCGCAGGGACTGAAGCTTTACCTTCTTTACTGATACGTCACCACCATAACATCTGGTCAGAATATCCCATGCCCCTTTCGACGTCGTCGAATCAACAATCTTCTCAAACACATTTTCATCCACACACTGATGGATGAAGAACAGTGCTTTCTGATCCCTCTTCCTTGTAGCTCTTTCTTCTGATTTCTGTTCTTCAGTAGCATCTGCTGCAACTGGAAGATAACCTTCAGAGACAAGGTCCAGAACATCCTGAGCACCAAACAGCACACGCATTTGTATCTTCCATCTGTTCCAGTTTTTACCATCAAAGACTGGAAGTTTAGTGTTCAAACTACTGCCTCCATTCATCTTAAACCTTTGCACAGAAAAACTCAGATCTCAGATTCTCACTCAGTGTTTCCCAAACCCACAGAATCAGTGTGATTCTGTTTCAGATTTTTGTTCAAGAATCAAAAATCAAACACACAGCTCACTATCACTCGTGTTTCCCAGAGTTTCAGAATCAAACCAAGAGCTCTAGATACCAATTTGTTAGTGCAAGGTGATGAATTTGAGGAAGAAGATGAAAGGGAATAAATGCAATAAAAGCTGACTGCAAATGATTGGAGAATATTTTTATATGTAAACCTAGTACACCTATTTATACACAAATAAAGATGCCACATAGGCCCTAATTAAAACTTATCTACAAGTAACAAAATACTAAATTACCCTCTAATAATATGGTCACATAATACAAAGATTTATTTAAAACTGTTATTGTTTTGCAGGAGGATATAGAGGGTGTCGAACGAAAGTTGTCATACGGGAAAATTCTGTGTAAGTTGACAGCCATATTCATTTTCAACATGATAGAAAACTATAGCGACCAACATTTTCTATTGTGTTTCGTGGGTCATAACTAACACATGTTCCTGATTCAGGTGGTGCTTAAAGAAAATTATTCACAACAGGATATGCTGAAGGCATTGTTTCACGTTTATGTTTGATATGTTGACTGAGAAATTTATAGCTTAACTAAAATTTTAGGTTGGAGTAGATGGATTTGGTTATATGTTAGCCGGTATTTTAAAGCAGTTTTACGTTGATACATTTGGTAACAATTGATTGTTTTTTACTTTACAAAGTTGTTGTTTTTATATTATATGATTTTGCACCAGTGGGGATTAGGATAAACTCTCTAAATAACCGATTCAAGGAAGACCCGTTGATAAAAACCCGAGTAGTCCTCGGGCTCGACGACGACATTATAATGACATGTGATGATGTCGAGCAAGGCTTAAATGTCGAGCAGACAAATATAATTGCTATATCCATATTTGAGAACATCCTAATTGTGTTATTTCATTGAAACTTTTGTAACAGAATTAGTAGAAGATATGGATATCTTGATTAGGAGAGCTGAGAGGTGTCTAGAAGCGCGTGGCGACATGATAATGATTGATGTTGATGATGTTTCCAAACATGCTGATAGTATGCGAGCAGATGTTATCACAAAGATCATAGGCCTCCTTGGTCTAGAGAAGACTATCCAATATACATAATAAATACCGATTTGTCAATACTTAGTTTTTTCTATAATATGTTTGTACTTTGTAGTCAAGACTGTGTTATACGCAAATCTATCAGTTTGTGTTTCTGATAAATTTCTTTGCTCCTGAATTCAGTTTAATTACAGTAGCAGACAACCTGTACCAGAATCCATCATCAACAACATTTACGGAAACACCTTATCTATAAGTGTCCCATTCAAGTATGCCTTAATATTCCAAATCTACATTCCACTTTTTGAAATCACAGTTGATATTTTTCTCAACTTTTTCATACAATTTCCATTGACACAGATTTATGATATTCTCGACGTTGCCTTATCAAACGTTGGAGTTACAAAATTCGGAAGATTGCTTCTGAGATGGAGTTACAAGATTGATTTCTGAAATAAAGATTGCTGATATATTTGTCTGCATTTTTGTGTTTACTTGATGATGTTTATGTATCTAAACTTTTGTTTAGGTGATGGTGATAGAAATATGATTTTGGGAACGAGGTTCTTTGTAACTCCATCAGATTTTGTAGCCGTTATTGCAGCCAATGCAAAAGAAGCGATTCCGTAATATAAGAACAGTTTCAAGGTAGAAAGTTTATGCATATATCATATTATTGACAAGTAATCATTTTTGTAAACAAAAGTGTCATTGTTATGTATTGTAATTGCAAGGTCTTGCACGATCATAACCATTTTAGACTCTACTTATTAAAATCAAGCTATCTAGCTTATATATATATATATATATATATATATATATATATATATATATATATATATATATATATATATATATATATATATATATATATATATATATATATATATATATATATATATATATATATATATATATATATATATATATATATATATATATATATATATATATATATATATATATATATATATATATATATATATATATATATATATATATATATATATATATATATATATATTTCCCAAGTGCCTGAGGATAGTGATTTCTGCATAAAGGAAATAACTTTATGCGTTCTTTATTCATTAATAATATATTTATGCAGGCGCGTTGGAATCTAGAGTTTATAATCCGTGAGAAGGTCGGACGAAGTTCAAGTTTCAGCCAAACATACGACGATCGAGTTAATAGGACGACTTAGGTATGGCTTGCTTTCAGAAGTTCTTATTACACAGTGCCACCATCTTCATATATAATAATAAACTGTTAGTTAAATTTGTGCCTCTTGATGTTTAATGCTCATTTGTGAATTTTAGTTGCCTTTCTCTTGTGACCTTTCTATCTGAACTATTTTGGTGTGTGTGAATAGTTGATCCAATTGGTAACTGTTTTGGTGTGTGTTTATAGTTGATCAAGTTGGTAAGGAGTTGCCACATACCGAAGAAGCACATTTTCCCCTAAAACATCAAAGGAGAATTCAGTTGTCGTGAAATCATTGAACACGTTATTTCTTAAAGAGCCTTAGGAGTTGGAATTTATTGCTTTTCCTTATATGTTTTACGACAATTTAGTTTGTAGTTTATTTTGTTATGTTGTATATCCACTTAAATTTATTTCCTTAGCAAGTTTTTTTCAAGTTGTTGTATGCATATGTAACACACTGTTACTTACATGAATGCAGAACACGTATTAAGGTGAAGCTATTTCACCATTAAAGAACTAAAGAGAGAGATGAAGTAAAACAAAAAAGAAAAGAGAAGAAAAGTGCAGGAAAAAGATGATGACTGCTTATTGATTTACATGTGTACAAGGCTTATCCATATATAGCATGAGTAAACATATATCCACCAATCAAAAATAACTAACATACTAAAATAGCTAATGTAATTAAGAGCTAATCTTCAAATTACAAATAGCTAATCTTAACAGCCCCTCTCAAGCTAAGCATGGTGAATATTAATCATGCCAAGCTTGGAAATGAATTTGTTGAAAGTTGAGGTGGACAAGGCTTTAGTTAGGAAATCAGCCAGTTGATCATGAGTGGAAATTGGTAGAAGTCGTAGTAAACCTTGCTGAAGTTTTTCACGGACAAGATGGCAATCGATCTCAAGATGCTTGGTACGTTCATGAAATACCGGATTGAGCGCAATATGCATTGCACTTTGGCTGTCACAGTACAGAACTGGAAGTTTGGTACAAGTGATGTGCAATTCCTTCATGAGGGCTATCAACCAAAGCAATTCACATGTAGCAAACGACAGTGCCCGGTACTCTGCTTCTGAAGAAGATCTAGAAATGGTATATTGTTTCTTTGCACGCCATGATATAAGAGAGGTTCCAAGAAAGAAACAGTAACCTGAAATTGACTTCCTTGAATCAATACATCCTGCCCAATCAGAATCTGAGAAGCCAAAGAGTTGTAATTCAGCATTCCTTCTAAACATAATTCCTCTACCAGGGCTATTCTTCAAGTAGCGAATGACTCTGCAAGCAGCATGGTAATGTGCCATTGTTGGATTGTGAAGAAACTGACTGAGTTGTTGAGTGGCATATGTAATATCTGGACGTGTTGTATTAAGGTACAGCAAGCGACCTATCAAACGTCTGTAAGCACCAATATCTTCAAAGACTTTTCCATTATCAGCATGTAGTTTAACAGATGGATCAAGAGGTGTAGGAGCTGGTTTAGATCCAAGCATACCAGATTCCTGCAAAAGATCAATACAGTATTTTCGTTGTGACAAAGAAATTCCTGCCTTTGAATGGGCAACCTCGAGGCCAAGAAAATACTTCAATACTCCTAGGTCCTTGATGCTAAAAGTGTTATCTAAGATGAGCTTGATGCGATCAAATTCAACCATAGAAGTGCCAGCTAAGATTATATCGTCAACATACACTAAGATAGCTGTAAAATGTTTATCAGATCTTAAGGTAAAGAGAGAGTAATCAGAAGTAGATTGAGTGTACCCTTGGTGCAGTAAGAGAGCAGTCAACTTTTCATACCATTTGCGACTCGCTTGCTTCAGGCCATATAAACTTTTCTGAAGTTTACACACTTGATTAAGTTTATGGCATGGAACACCTTCAGGAATGGTCATGTACACATCTTCTTTCAAGTCTCCATGTAGAAAAGCGTTGTTGACATCCAGTTGATGTAAGAACCAATTATTGATAGCTGCAGTTGCTAGAAGGGTTCTGACAGTTGTAAGCTTTGCTACTGGTGAGAATGTGTCAAAGAAATCAAGCCCTTCTATTTGATTGTAGCCCTTGGCCACAAGTCTAGCTTTATACCTCTCTATTGTTCCATCTGCTCTATGTTTTACCTTGAACACCCATCTGTTTCCAATTGGTTTGACATGTGGTGGAAAATCAACTATATTCCAAGTCCTGTTCTTGTCTAATGCATCTAATTCAGACTTCATAGCTTTGATCCAATGCTCAGACAGACATGCTTCTTTATAAGACTTTGGTTCATGGGTGAGAGTGATATTGGAAACAAAAGCACGATGAGATGCAGACAGAAAATGCAATGAATCATAATTTGAAATAGGATAAATAACTTTTGATGTACCTGATGATGACATGGCTGCAGATGCATCAGATGAATTGCACACATAATCTGAGAGATAATGAGGTGTCTGTTTGATTCTAACAGGTCTGGACTGAATGTTGCAATTTTCAGGGTCTGATGCATTAGGGACTGGTTGAGTACTATGGTTCTCATCAGTATTTTCAGTACCATGGTTCTCATCAGCATTTTCTACAATATTAGGGTCATTGGTGGGATGATATAATGTGTCATTGGTTATGGTATAGTGATGGTCATGATTTCCATCAGCAGACTGAATATTTTGAAATGGAACTTCCTTGTGCACATGATAATCCCAATTAATAGAATTGGCATTTGAATAAGGGAATATATGTTCATGGTGTGTGACATTTCTAGAGACAAGAATGGTATGACTGTTAATATCATAAAGTATCACACCCTTCATTCCATTCTTGTATCCAAGGAAAACACATTTTCTAGCTCTTGGCTCAAGTTTGGTTCTGTGGACATTTAATGTGGATGCAAAAGCTAAAGAGCCAAAAACTTTAAGACATTGCATATCAGGATGTTCATTATATAATATGAAATGAGGAGAAAAATTACTTAAAACTGGAGTAGGAAGTTTATTGATAATAAAAGTGGCATGTAAGATAGCATATGACCAGAAATTTTTGGGGAGTTTTGACTGGAAAAGAAGAGCTCTTCCAACATTTAACAAATGTTGATGTTTCCTCTCCACTCTACCATTTTGCTGTGGAGATTCAACACAACTAGTTTGATGGATAATCCCCTTGGAAGCATAAAATTCAGGAATCTGAAACTCAGCACCATTATCAGTTCTGATTATTTTGACAGCCATTTTATGTTGATTTTCTATGAGACTCACAAAATTTATGACATGTTGTCTAGCTTCAGACTTAGTTTTCATTAGGGTTATCCAGGTGAATCTGCTACAATCATCTACAGCAGTTAAAAAATAGGAATGACCATGCAAATATTGAACAGCAAGAGGTCCCCAAATGTCAAAATGAATTAGATCATAAGGATGAGCAGCTCTATTATTACTGGCAGTATATGACAGTTTTCTTTGTCTAGCAAAATTACAAACATCACAAACATCTTGATGGTTAACTGTGATAAAAGGAAATTTGGAATGTAGGTACAAGAGTCTATTGTGTGATAAATGTCCTAATCTAAAATGCCATAGGGCCTTTTCAGGTAAAGTAACTGTGGTGGCTAAGGCAGATGTGAAAGCAGGTGAATGTGTTGGATGTGAAGCATTATCTCTTAGTGTTAGGTAGTACAAACCATCTTTTTGCTCAGCAGAACCAGTCATCTTCAAGGTGACTTTGTCCTGTATAATACATTGTGAATTGAGAAATCTGATAGTGTAATTAGATGATTCACAAAGCTTGGAAACTGATAAAAGGTTTAGAGAAAATTCAGAGACCAAAAGAACATTATGTATAATAAAATCAGCAGAAAAATGAATGGTACCTGCATGATTTGCAACAAGACACTGACCATTTGGCAATCTAACATTGATAGGAATAATTTTCTTATATGAATGAAACCATTTTATAGAACAACAAATATGATCAGAAGCTCCTGAATCAATGATCCAAGAACCAAGACTACTACTATGCATGCAATGTGATATGTTACCTGTTGATAAATGCCCAACAACAACTTGATTGGAAGAAGCATGTCCTGAGGATTGGCCAATGCTGGATTTCTGAATTAGCTCTATTAAGATGTGGTTGGGCCTAATTCAACCCTACAAAACCGGCTTGTAGGGTGAGGATTGCCCCCACTTATAAACACATGTTCAGGCCATATATTGTCCGATGTGGGACTCGTAACACACCCTCTCACGCCCAGGACTAGACAACTGGAGCATGGAAATAAATGGTGGATGGCCCACTGGATCTTAAACGAGGCTCTGATACCATATTAAGATGTGGTTGGGCCTAATTCAACCCTACAAAACCGGCTTGTAGGGTGAGGATTGCCCCCACTTATAAACACATGTTCAGGCCATATATTGTCCGATGTGGGACTCTTAACAGCTCCATTAAGGTATTGAATTGGGCTTGAGTTATAGGTGAAGTGTCACTTTTGATGTCAGCACCATGAGAGAGGGATCCATCATCATTGCCTTCTGATGTAACATTATTAGTTGAATTCTGAAACTGCCTCTGCATATGGGGTGGTACACCATGCTTCTTGAAGCAGTTATCAACAGTGTGATTGGTTTTGCCACAAAAGTTACATACACGAGCTCCATGTTTAAAAGAATTGTTTCTTGCACCAAATTTCTTAGAATCAGCAGCATTGATCAAGGACTGGGACTCATCATTGGAAACAGAAGAAGCAGGGAACTGAAATTGGCGCTCATGTTGAATAACCATAGAGAATATCTTGTTCATGTTTGGCAAAGGGTCCATTAACAAGATTTGAGACTTGACTACAGCAAATTGCTCATTCAAACCAGTCAAAAACCTGATAACTTGCATCAATTGGTGATTAGATCTTGCACTACGCATAGCCTCACAACAACATTGAATGCGACAAGTGCAAGTAGGTAAAGGCAAATACAAATCTAGCTCTTCCCAAAGAATTTTAAGTTCAGAAAAGAAATCAGTTACCGATTTGGATTCTTGCTTGAGGTTGTAGATTTCTTGCTGCAACTCCGAGATGCGAATGAGATCACCCTGAGAAAATCTTTCTTTTAAATCTTTCCATACATCAATCGCATTTTCCATAAAGACGATGGACTGAGAAATTGAATCTGAAACTGAGTTCATAATCCAAGAATGGACCAACATGTTACAGCGATTCCACGCACGCATAGATGGATCAAAAGAATCAACAGGAGCGGGAAGAGAACCGTCAATGAACTCAATCTTCATTTTACCACCGAGTGCCCTCTTCATACTGCGAGCCCATGAATGATAATTGGAACCAGTAAGCTTTGGAAGAACAGTAACAGAACCGGGACCATCGCTTGGATGAACGAAGTAAAGTGAAGTTTGATCCAAAGATGGATCAAGAGGTGGGGTTCGAGGAGCCATGGATACAGGGGAAAGAAAACCGGTGAAGAGAAAGCTTCAATTGAAGGACAGCGGAAGGAGGATCGAATTGGCGAATGATACCATATTAAGGTGAAGCTATTTCACCATTAAAGAACTAAAGAGAGAGATGAAGTAAAACAGAAAAGAAAAGAGAAGAAAAGTGCAGGAAAAAGATGATGACTGCTTATTGATTTACACGTGTACAAGGCTTATCCATATATAGCATGAGTAAGCATATATCCACCAATCAAAAATAACTAACATACTAAAATAGCTAATGTAATTAAGAGCTAATCTTCAAATTACAAATAGCTAATCTTAACGACACGCGTTACTCTCAAAAGAGATGATGTGACCCTTGATTCGGTGCCTCCACCTACAAAAGTTAGCAACTTGATTTTTGGAAGAACTTGGATTGATTAACCAGGGGATATGGTCTAACAAATCTTACTACAGGGGATGTCTTGACAAATCTTACTACTGAGGATAAAGCCGTATTGTATTTTCAACCATGTGGCTGGTTCGGATATGCTACGTGATTCAATATTCATACCATTTATTTCTTGAAATGATAGAAATAATTTTATTATCATATTGGCCTTATGTAATAGTGTAAGCATTTTCCTTATTCGTCTTCCATTATGATTTTTTGCTCCATGTGTTAACTATTAATTTCAAAACTTCTTTAGTGCTGCTTTTATATATAATATCCAACTATAGAGGGCATTGACATTTTGCAGAGCTGGTTGAACAAGGTACAAAAATATTTGATCTGTTTGATCATAAAATTGATACAACAAAAACAATAATCATTATATACTAAAGATGGATCATTTTCATCTCAACCTCTCATAATCGTTTTTTCAACACATTTCCTTAATCTTCCTTTACCTTTGGCTATAGGGCTATCCTTCAGTAGTTTTATCCACCGATCAGTGCTTTAACATGTCTTTTCCATACATGTCGAAACCACCATAGACAATATATGATCATTTTATCTGCAATGGCAACTAATTTGATATTCTCTCTAATGATTGTATTTCTAATTCATGTTGACTTGTACAACCAATCATCTATTGTGTCATTTTCATCTCATTGACACCAAGTTTACATTCTTTTTTCTGGTTTGACTGAATTTCATATTAATTTATGTCACATGCCCATTGTTTCTACCTCATTGCTATGTACCATGACAAATATGTTGACACTGTCAATTTGAAAATTTAAATCTACACCATCCATTCAATTTCAACTTAAATGAAATAGAAGAATAAAAAGGTCATTTGAATGTTGCTTTATACCTTGACACTCATTGCATGGGCCGATCTGGGTAAACTTGTAAGTTGTATTGATAGATGTAGAATTGATAAAAAGTTGTATTGTAGTTATCAAGACTATGTAAGCTTTTATCTTCCATTGGTTAAATAGAGCTCTTTCTCTGTGAGTTTTATTTAGAACAGGTATTTGAATTTACATTGATCATTATCAACAGAACATGTATTGCACATGTAGTTTACAAATGTTTCTAAAAAATTGAACATGTCAGCTTTACTAGGTGGCATGGTGTTGTACCCCAAAAATTTCCCTCTTATTTCTCAAGAAATCTCTCATAAGATCTCCATTGATTCAAGACTACACAAGGTTTAATCAGCTCAAGACACCTCCTTAAACACTAACAACTCAAAATTAGGGTTTGAGTTTGTACAAAGTTAATTGAACTTCTAGTGCATTATATGACTTTCATGGATCATTTTGGATCCCCAATATTTCTCATGTCAAGTTTCAAGCTTTGGTTCACATTTTTGCTCACCAGTTGATCAGTTGACCTAAAATCAATTGTATTAGAGAAAAGTCAACTGTGGTAAATTTGAAGTAAAACTTCATAATTTTTTATCCATCTCAATATTATGAACTCATATATGTCAATTGATCAAGTTGGATCACAATTCCTCAAAGAAATTTGATCAGAACACCAAAAGGGCAAAATGGTCAAAATTAGAGTTTTGTTTGAGAAGGCTCAGTTCTTCACTTTTGACCAAGAAAATGACTTATTGGTTTAAAACATGATCTCAAGGATTCAAATGCATCATCTTGACCTAATTTCATGGTTCAAATCACCTCTCAAGATCATTGGATTGACAGATGAATTTCAGTCAACTAATGAAAGTCAATTGTACACTGAAAAGTCAAACTTTGACTTTTTGATCAAAATCAAGTTTCAAAAATCATATTTCATCAAGACATGTCAAAATATGAAACTTGTTCATCAAAAAATTAAAAAGTCAAAGTTATCTTTGAAAAGTCAAAATTCTAGGATTTCGAATTGTTGGAAAGTTAACATTTTTTCATAACTTTGTGCCAAATTTCCACCATGATACAAGATAGTTCAAAGAAAACTTACAACATGAAAGTTGTAGATCTAAATAAGATATAAAACATTTTAGGTCAGAACTTTTTCTAGAAATGCTTGTATTTCAAGTTATTAAGTTATAAAGACATGTCCATGAAACTAAAATACTTAGTGAAATTTTGAGTATTTTAGCCAAGATTTTGACCTAACTTCATGGCAACTTTTAACCTAGTTCCAGTTTAAACTTCAAAAATGTTCAAAATGAAGGTTGTATAGGATGTTACAAGATTTCCAAATTGTCCAAGAACTCATAAAGACCATACTTGAGCTAAGAGAATCGAAGGCAAGAAGTTAGGGTTTCAAACTTGTTTTGCAAGACATATTTTGTGATGAACATGAACCAAATCCATAGCCATGCTGCATAATCCTCACTTTGTAGGCCTCAAAATTGTTTTTTACTCCATAATTAATGGTTTACACAACTGATTATGCCCTTATCCAAGTGCTTCAAGCTACGTCTAAACCAATTTTCCATTTTGGGGAGAAAGTAACAAATTCATTCTTGTAAAGCAAGCTTTATGCACAAAGTTAGCTTGTTGAGCTCCTAACTTGTTCTCTTTGAGTACACTCCATCCATAAAGTCAGAGGGATTGTATTTAAAGTGGTTAACAACTCTATGAACCAAGTACAAGGCATATAAACTTATTTTGTCAAAAAAATCACATGTTGAGCTTAAACATGTAAATTCAAATTATGAGTTGTTTCAAGTCTCAAAACCTTTTGTCTATAAGTAAATACACTATTTGCAAGTTAACACAAAAATTTATAAGCCCTTAAACCCTCTCATACACTCTCAAACCCGAATTGGCCAAAAATCACCATTTTAAAGCTTTTGAAACCTTAACTTTGAAACTCATCACTCTTGCAACTATTGTCCAAACAAATCATCCAAACACTTCATATATATCATATATAAACTATCCATACCCATGTTTCCTCACTGTAACATTATTTTCATCATCCACCATTTTCAAAATCCACCATTGCAACTTGACTTGAGTAGATCAATCCAGACACTTTCTGAAGGGGTGAAAAACACAAGAAGGGGGGGTTGAATTGTAAAACTGAAATCTTAAAGCAATTGACAAGATATTTTTATCCTGGTTCGTTTGATCTCAAACTACTCCAGTCCACCCGTCAAGGTGATTTCGCCTCTCTCCAACGAGGTCTTAATTCACTATATTCAACTGAATATTACAGACTGCTTTAACAACTGCTAAAGCCTTCTTGATTCAAACCACAATCCGGTTTGTCAAGGCAACACTTTCTTACAAAGGTACAAAACAAATGTGTGTGAATGTTTTCTACAAAACTTTATCACAACTGTGATGTATACACAAATTAAGCTTAGAAACTTAGATTGCTAAACACTAATGGAGTATCAGAGTTTGTGGTGTAGCAAAACTGGTAGATGAAGATTATTGTTCAGCTTTGTGCGTGTAGAGAATTGGAGAGCATTAGCCATTATAATCTTCGAAGCCTTGTTTATATAGCACTTGAGAAGATGAACGTTGAATGCAATATTCTTGATTCAATGCTAATAACAAGCTTTCCTTTTTGAGCAGATCTTGTCTAGAATGATGCCGTTGGAATTAATTAGCGTTCAATGCACAGTACCGTTGCTTCTTCAATGCACGTTCTGGCTTGGCTCATTCTGATTCTGCTTCGCTGCTGATGAACTATTGTTTTTGTATCAGAGTGTTTACGCGCAGTTCTGTTCATCAAGCTACAGCATGTACGTGCGTTGATCATCTGATCTTCACGTTCTGATTCAGCAACTTCTGATGCTGGTGTATCAAATCAAATTCTGATGCTGAAGAAGTGATCTTGCTTATTTCAATCAGCGTATCTGCAAGTCAGAGCATAGTAATATTAGGCAGCATATAGTTCAAACATGAAACATATAAATACTATATCTTTTCACTTTGTTATCATCAAAACTTAAATATAGGGTACTAGATTCAAACATTGTTCTAACAATCTCCCCCTTTTTGATGATGACAAAAACTAGATATTTTAAATAAAAAATAACGTGAAAAGGTATCTAGGAAATGTTTCAGAGTTAAGAAGTAAGGAGAAATCAGAGTTAAGAGATACTCCCCCTGAGTTTGTTACTTCCCTTTGATATACGTGTTCTTCAGGATCAGATCTTTTTCTATCTTTGAGCATCAGATTATAGGTCTTTGACTTATCAGAGAGCAGAGCTTCAGAGCTTTTCCTGTCAGAGCTTTGCTTCGGATCAGAGTGTTAGGTCGATCAGAACTTCATATTTGATCAGAGCAACATGAGTTTCTACATTTTGATCAGAGCTTCTAGCTTCATAGTGTTCAGGGGCTTCCTTGTGCCTGTAGACTTAAAAACAAAACAGAAAAACATTTCAAGTAATAGAGTTAGAATGTTTGAGAATTTCTGTCTAGTTAGCCGTTATTGATTTTAAATATCATTCTTGTTCTCCCCCTTTTGTCAGCAATCAAAAAGTGTTGGTGATGTGCTAAAACAATTTAGATCAGAAAAACAAATTATATTAAAATAGTTCATAATCAGAGCAAAAGAACATTACAAAACATAGTCAAAATAGTACATCAGAAAATGAAGAAAACATAGAGAATGTCATGCATGAAAAACAATTTTAAGGTTGTGGGGGCATGCGTGAGAACAGGCTTTCCAGCATTGCTTGAATCTTTTCAGAAGTTTCATTCTTCTTCTGAACCATGTTGACAACAGTGTCAATCTTGCTGTCCTGTACATCCATTCTTGCTTTCATCTTCTGATCATTCTCTTCCATCCGCTGCTGGAGACGCAAGTCATTCAGCCTTAATTCTTCCAGAGCCTGCCTGTCCAAGGCAGCTTGAGAAGGGTCAGAGGGAGGAAGTTGCTCAGAACTTTTAGCTACATCTTCTGCTGGATTTTCTTCAGCCTGAATGGTCTTGTCTTCTTCTGATGGTTGCACCTGTGCAGCTTGCTCTTTCTCAGACCAAGATTCACTGTCCAGAGGGAGTACAACTTCTTGAGGCAGCTGACTCTCAACTTCCTTCAGCAGCTTGCTAAAGTTCTGTTGAGCCTGCTCATAGTTGACGTCCTGCAGCTTGAGGGCTTCAGCACGTACCCATAGTCTGAACTGTGACCAGAGCTGATCAGAAGCAGCTGGGTCGATCATCCCCGGACAGACTTGCTTCAAAGAAGCAATCCATTGCAGCATACCTGTTTCAAAATTCAAAATACCAGAGCCAACATCTGGTTGCTTTGGTTTGGGTATGGCAATTTTGTGTCTTAGATCAGCAAGACGTTCAAGACTTGTTAAGTTAATGAAAGTTCTGCTGGAGTTTTCAGCGGTTTTCTGAGAGGTTGTTTGTTTTGGAGGAGGGTTATCAGAATCAAAGTCAGATATTTCTATTGGAGTGGTTGGAGTTTTTGGAGGTGTTGATTCCTCTGAAGATGGCAACTGGGGCCTGACAATAGTGGTTCCACATGGCAACTGGATTGCCAGCGGTGAAGGTTGAGGTGAGTGGGGGTCAGAATGATGAGGAGAAGGGGTTTCATAGCGGTGAAACTCTGTTTATGGTGAAGGTGGATGATTTTCTGGTTGAGGAGGTGGAATCTCTGATTGCTCAGGGATCAGAGGTTCTTCTGTGAGTGGTTGTTGTGATTATGGTTCTGGTTCTGGTTGTTGTTGTATTTCTGGTTCAGGTTGTGGTTCTGGTTGTGGAGGAGGAATATTTGGTGGTTCAGAATTTGGTTGAGCAGAAGCATGTTCACGCTCAATATCAGCTAGCACTCTATCAAGTGCTGGTGTTGTTGAAACAGTTGGTTGTTTGGGAATCTTTGTTCTGGGTCTTCTGAGTAGTAAGGCCTCAGAAGGGTCTTCTGGTATGGTTTCATCAATGGTAGGGATTGGGATTGATATTCTGTGAGAGGTTTTAGGAGGGGCAGCAGATGTTGGAATAGTAGATGAAATTGAAATAGGGGCAGCAGATGAATTACCTCTTTTCTTTGGAGTCTGATGAGATGATCCTTCTGCTTTCCTCTTCTTTGTCTTCTTCTGAGTCACTTCTGGTTGGACTTGACTCAGATCTTTGATCTTCAGCTTTGAACCTGTATCTTCTTCCTTGTATGAATCTGGATACTTGAGAAACATATCAGGTTTGGATTCCATTTCAGAAAATTTTGGGAAATCACTCAGAGGCACTCTTCTGCTGGAGATGTCAGCAGTTGAAGTAGCTCTGGGTTCCTTCCTAATATTTTCTATCAGCTTCATCTTTTTCAGGTTCTTAGCGTTCAGCGGTTTTCCAACAGTTGGTTCAAGGGTGCTCAGCACTTGAGCTTCGCTCAGATAATCTATCAGCTTATTCTCTGTCAGAATATCTGATATGAGCCTTCCAAACGGTATCCAATCCCTTTTGGTCCTTTCTTCTTCTCTTGTCTCTTTCACACTGGTCTTGAGATGGTTGAACAGAAAGTGTGCCAGATTGATCTTCACCCTCTGATCAATAAAGTAGATCAGAAATTGCTGATCCACGTTTATATAATCAGGAGAACTTGTTGGTTTCCTGTGATTGAAGCATCCAAGAACAATCTTGGCCCATACTCTGCAGTGATCCTTCAGATCCTTAATTTTGCTGCTGGGAAATCCAAGAGTGAAGATGCTGTTAGCTACCACACCTATATCAGGGCATCTATCAGCCATGTCCACACAACGGACTCCACCACCACTTTGACCGATTAACCTAGCAATGAGGTCTTCAGAAATTACTATCTTCTTTCCCATGACAGAAGAGATGACTAGATGTTTATGAATCTTGGCGTGAATCCAAAATTCCTTGACAAGCTCTGGGAAAGTTGGTCCAACCAACCTATCGAAATACCTCTCCCACTTTTGAGCCCTAATCTCTTCAGTTAGGTCAAATCCATTTTCCTTCAAACTTTCAAAGTCGATGATTAACTCAGAGAGAACCTCAAGATTCTTTACCGGTGTGAGAAGAGTTCTGAGGGGCACCTGATATTGTTCAGAGGTTTCTTTCTTCTGATTCCCTGCAGAAATGCTGGAGGATGCCATTGTTCTCACACAACAAAGCTTTGAGAATGATTTTTAAAAAAAAAGGTTTGGGAGATAAACTCAGAGATATGCAGAAAATAGTTGAATGATTATGAGAAAGCGTAAAGAATAAGAATGAAGGATCAATGTGTTTAAATAGAATTTTCAAAAATTATTTTGAAAAATTAAACGTTTTTAAGAGAGAGAAAAAAATAATGATTGCCATTTAACAGGCGTGATTACTTTTCATTAAATGCTTGCTGATTTTGGGGGATTTGAGAAAGATACTTAAAAACGGTTACCAGACATGTGTCTCAATGCACCCAATCAGCGCTTTGCCTTCTCAGAAGCGTGCACGCGTTCTGCTTCAGAGATTTGCTGATGATTGGATGACACTTGTTTGATGTAGTGATCAGCACGTCTGTATTTGAGATTAGACTCTCAGATCTTTAGACTTGCATCTGATACAATCTGCATGTTCTATCTTTCTGAAAGAAGATTGATCAGAAGTTCACAGTAAAATAATTACATTCTGAAGATAAATACATGGAATTAAAACATTTTCATTCTGGGCATACTTTCATGCTGAGATGTTTCAGAATGAAATTAAACCTATCTTCTGAAAGGGGTTTAGTAAAGATATCAGCCCATTGATGGTCTGTATCTATAAATTTCAAGTTTAAAATACCTTTCTGAATATAGTCCCTAATGAAATGATGTTTTATTTCTATATGCTTAGCTCTAGAATGTAAAATAGGATTCTTACTTAAGCAAATAGCAGAAGTATTATCACAAAGAATAGGAATGTTACTCTCAAAAATCTGGAAGTCTTCAAGCTGACTTTTCATCCAGAGCATTTGTGTGCTACATCCTGCTGCTGCTATGTACTCAGCTTCTGCTGTTGACAGAGCAATTGTTGATTGCCTTTTGCTGGACCACGAGATCAGATTTTCTCCCAGAAACTGGCAGCTTCCAGAAGTACTTTTACGTTCCACTCTGTCTCCAGCAAAATCAGCATCACAGTAGCCTACTAAGCTGTAATCACTAGATTTTCTATAAAACAGACCCAGATTAGTAGTACCTTTCAGATACTTGAAAATTCGCTTAACAGCTGTTAAGTGAGATTCTCTAGGATCTGATTGGAATCTAGCACAAATACATACGCTGAATAAGATATCAGGTCTTGAAGCTGTCAGATAAAGGAGAGAACCAATCATACCTCTGTTGACTTTCTGTTCTACACTTTTGCTTACCTCTTCTCTTTCCAGAATGCACGTGGGATGCATTGGAATCTTTGATGGCTTACATTCTGAGAGGTCAAATTTCTTCAGAAGATCTCTGATGTATTTGCTCTGATGAATGTAAGTTCCCTCTGGAGTTTGATTGATCTGAATTCCTAGAAAGAATTTCAGTTCCCCCATGAGGCTCATCTCAAATTCTGCCTGCATACACTTAGCAAATTTTCTTCCAAGAGAAGGATTAGTAGAACCAAAAATAATATCATCAACATAAATTTGACAGACTAAAATGTCACTCTTAACTGTTTTACAGAATAGAGTAGTGTCCACTTTCCCTCTCGTGAATTCATTTTCAAGCAGAAAGTTACTTAGCCTTTCATACCAAGCTCTGGGAGCTTGTTTCAGACCATACAGTGACTTTTTCAGTTTGAAAACATGTTCTGGATGTTTTGTATTTTCAAAACCTGGGGGTTGGTGAACATAAACTTCTTCTTCTATATAACCATTTAAGAATGCACTTTTGACATCCATCTGATACAGAGTGATGCCTCTATTAACAGCAAATGAAATTAAGAGTCTGATAGATTCTAACCTGGCGACTGGGGCAAAGGTTTCTGTATAGTCTATCCCCTCTTGCTGACTATAACCTTGTGCAACCAGTCGTGCCTTGTTTCTGATGACTTCACCTTGTTCATTTAGCTTGTTTCTGAACACCCATCTTGTTCCAATGACGTTGAATCCTTTTGGTCTGGGAACGAGATCCCATACGTCGTTTCTGGTGAATTGATTCAGCTCTTCTTGCATTGCCAGAATCCAGTCGTTGTCCAGAAGTGCTTCATCAATAGAAGAAGGTTCAATCAGAGACACAAGTCCCATAAGAGTTTCTTCAGAGTTTCTGAAGCTTGCTCTTGTTCTGATTGGATCTTCCTTTCTTCCTAGGATAGTCTCTTCTGGGTGATCCAAACTGCTTCTGGGCAATCTCTTCTGAGGTTGATCAGCAGTTGTTGTAGGATTTCTAGCATTTCTCCTTTCAGACGTTGAAGGAATGTCTGTGTTGAGAGCTTCTGATGACTTGTCTTCAGAACCTGCAAATTCAATTTCTATACCTGCAAGATTTTCATTCTGCTTTGACTTTTCAGAGTCAAGCTTGTCATCAAAACGAACACTGATTGATTCTTCCACAATCTGTGTTTCTGTATTGTATACTCTGTACCCTCTTGAGCGTTCAGAGTATCCTAACATAATACACTTCTGTGCCTTAGAATCAAACTTGTTCAAATAATTCTTTGTATTTAACATAAAGCAAGTACATCCAAATGGATGAAAATACGAAATGTTGGGCTTTCTGTTCTTCCACAGTTCATATGGATTCTTTTCCAGAATAGGTCTTATTGAGATTCTATTCTGAATGTAGCACGCTGTGTTTATTGCCTCTGCCCAGAAAGTCTTAGCAACGTTTGTCTCATTGATCATGGTTCTGGCCATTTCTTGCAATGTTCTGTTCTTTCGTTCTACAACTCCATTTTGTTGGGGAGTTCTAGGACAAGAGAAATCATGCAGAATGCCTTTGTCATTAAAGAATGACTCAAAGTCTTTATTTTCAAATTCTCCACCATGATCACTTCTGACTTTAACGATTCTAAGATCTTTTTCATTCTGAACTTGGTTACAGAAGGTAACAAACACAGAGTGTGACTCGTCCTTGTTTCTTAAGAACTTTACCCATGTCCATCTGCTATAGTCATCTACGATTACTAACCCATACTTCTTGCCACTGACTGAAGCAGTTTTAACTGGTCCAAATAAGTCAATGTGCAGAAGTTCTAATGGCTTAGAGGTAGAAACAACATTTTTGGATTTAAAAGAAGGTTTTGCAAATTTGCCTTTCTGACATGCTTCACACAGAGCATCTGAATTGAACTTCAAATTTGGAAGTCCTCTGACCAGATTGAGTTTGTTAATCTGAGATATTCTTCTCATACTAACATGCCCCAATCTTCTGTGCCAGATCCACTGCTCGTTGTTAACAGACAGAAGACATTTTACGTTCTGACTCTTTAGTTCAGAAAGTTTGATTTTGTAAATGTTGTTTTTCCTCTTTCCATTAAACAGGATAGTCCCATCTTTCTGACTAACAGCTTTACATGATTTTTGATTAAAGATTATATCATAACCGTTATCACTTAATTGACTTATGGATAACAGATTATGCATCAATCCATCAACTAGCAGAACATTATTAATAGAGGGAAGATTTCTGTTACCTACAGTTCCAGAGCCAATAATCTTTCCCCTCTGATTGCCTCCAAAGCCAACGTGGCCTCCAGGCTTAAGTTCCAGGCTTTGGAACATATGCCTTCTTCCCGTCATGTGTCGTGAGCAGCCAGAGTCCAGGTACCATGACTGGTGTTTCTGACTTGCTGCTAAAGATATCTGCAACATGTATTATTTTATCCTTAGGTACCCAGATCTTCTTGGGTCCTGATTTGTTAGTTTTACCAAAACTCTGGTTGAATTTTGGTTTCACAGAGTGCTTACTACTAGTATATTTGATGTCATGTGTGTGACCATACACAAAGTGTGAATTTAGAGGAGTGTGTTTAATGGTTAAATCCATGACATTTTTAGGTGTAGGAACCTTACCTAGGTATCCTATTCCTTTCCTGCCGTTTCTGCTAACTCCATAGATCATTGAAGCCATTCTGCTTCTATCTATGCTTTTAGCAAGGAACTTCTGGAAACTATGATCATACTCCTTGATGATCTCATCAGCGTTGCTGGGAGTTTCGGAAATTGGTTCCTTCTGAGAGTTTTGTAAAGAGTTTTCTAATTTTAAAATTTTATCTCTCAGCTCAGAGTTTTCCAATTTGAGACTCTCAGACTTATTAGAGTCAGATTCAAGATTCCTTTTCAGGTCTCTGAATTTAGCTCTAATCTGCTGATAACGTTCCATAATTTCATTGAGGCTTTCAGCAAGTTCAGCCTTTGTAAAATTAACAGCGAAGTTAGGGAATACCTCTTCTGTGTCTGATTCTGAGTCTGATTCAGAAGCTTCACTATCATCTGGAATGTTAGCCATGAGCGCTATGTTTGCCCTTTCATCATCTGATTCCGAGTCAGCTTCAGACGAGTCAGAGTCATCCCATGTGGCCATGAGACTTTTCTTCTTCTCTCTTCCAAAATTCTTTTTGGGCTTTTCCCTCTGAAGCTTTGGGCAGTCACTCTTGTAGTGTCCTTACTCATTGCACTCGTAGCAGATGATGTCTTTTGTGTTTGGCTTCTTGCTACCGGAGGAGCCTTCAGATCTTCTGTATCCAGAGGAAGAATCTGTCCTTCTGTATCTGGAAGAAGACTCGTTCTGATCAGATCTTCTGGGATTCCTGAACTTCCTTTGTCTTTGCTTCCACAGTTGATTTACTCTTCTGGAGAGAAGGGAAAGTTCGTCTTCTTCTGATGAGGATCCATCAGATGTTTCTTCAACTGCCTGCAAAACTTTAGATTCAGATTTTCTGTTAGATTTTAAAGCTAAAGGCTTACCTTGCTTCTGAGGCTCATCAGCTTCTAGCTCTATCTCATGACTTCTGAGGGAGCTTATAAGTTCCTCCAGAGTGATTTTGTTGAGATCCTTCGCTAGCTTCAGAGCAGTAACCATAGGCCTCCACTGCTTGGGTAAACTTCTGATTATCTTCTTGACATGGTCAGCAGTAGAGTATCCTTTGTCCAGAACTTTGAGACCAGCTACCAGAATCTGGAATCTAGAGAACATAGTTTCAATGGATTCAGATTCTTCCATTTTGAACGCCTCATACTTCTGAATGAGCGCCAGAGCTTTTGTTTCTTTGACTTGAACGTTGCCCTCATGCGTCATTCTGAGAGAATCAAAGATGTTCTTAGCTGTGTCTCTGTTGGAGATCTTCTCATACTCAGTATAGGAGATGGCACTGAGGAGGATGGTTCTGGCCTTATGGTGATTCTTGAAATCACGCTTTTGTTGATCAGTCATTGATTTTCTTTCAATCTTCTGACCAGTTGCATTCACAGGGTGCGTGTATCCATCTGTCACCATATCCCACAGATCAGCATCATGTGCTAGAAAGAAGCTTTCAATTCTGTCTTTCCAGTAATCAAAGTTTTCTCCATCAAAGACTGGAGGTTTCCCGCTGAATCTGTCTCTGTCCTCATTGTTATCATTGCTGAAATGAGAGTTGTTTCCTGCCATTGTGTTTTTCTGACGCTGGATCTTGTACTGACACGGTTAAGTGTTTTAGCTCAGAACCAGGCGCTCTGATGCCAATTGAAGGGGTGAAAAACACAAGAAGGGGGGGGTTGAATTGTAAAACTGAAATCTTAAAGCAATTGACAAGATATTTTTATCCTGGTTCGTTTGATCTCAAACTACTCCAGTCCACCCGTCAAGGTGATTTCGCCTCTCTCCAACGAGGTCTTAATTCACTATATTCAACTGAATATTACAGACTGCTTTAACAACTTCTAAAGCCTTCTTGATTCAAACCACAATCCGGTTTGTCAAGGCAACACTTTCTTACAAAGGTACAAAACAAATGTGTGTGAATGTTTTCTACAAAACTTTATCACAACTGTGATGTATACACAAATTAAGCTTAGAAACTTAGATTGCTAAACACTAATGGAGTATCAGAGTTTGTGGTTTAGCAAAACTGGTAGATGAAGATTATTGTTCAGCTTTGTGCGTGTAGAGAATTGGAGAGCATTAGCCATTATAATCTTCGAAGCCTTGTTTATATAGCACTTGAGAAGATGAACGTTGAATGCAATATTCTTGATTCAATGCTAATAACAAGCTTTCCTTTTTGAGCAGATCTTGTCTAGAATGATGCCGTTGGAATTAATTAGCGTTCAATGCACAGTACCGTTGCTTCTTCAATGCACGTTCTGGCTTGGCTCATTCTGATTCTGCTTCGCTGCTGATGAACTATTGTTTTTGTATCAGAGTGTTTACGCGCAGTTCTGTTCATCAAGCTACAGCATGTACGTGCGTTGATCATCTGATCTTCACGTTCTGATTCAGCAACTTCTGATGTTGGTGTATCAAATCAAATTCTGATGCTGAAGAAGTGATCTTGCTTATTTCAATCAGCGTATCTGCAAGTCAGAGCATAGTAATATTAGGCAGCATATAGTTCAAACATGAAACATATAAATACTATATCTTTTCACTTTGTTATCATCAAAACTTAAATATAGGGTACTAGATTCAAACATTGTTCTAACACTTTCATGGCAAAGTAAAAGTTGCAACATACTCACTAAGATCCCAGGAAGCTAAAACAACCATCATATTGCTTTTGAAAGTCGTGTAGAGGCCATTGAATTTTTGCATCAAGAGGTAAGTTTTTCCAATTTTGAAATCTTGATACAAGTATCATTGGTACTTACTTTCAAAATATAAAATGTAGATATCATGTCGATGAAGCTAACCATATCCTTAAATTTCATTTTAATTGACTGTGGGGTGAGAATTTTGAAACTGAATTTTTTGAATATTTAGGTTTTCAGTTTGGTACGGGTAGAAATTTGTGAGTTATAGTAGGAATAAATAAAAACTAATTACGTATTTGAAATCCTTGCGAAATTCGTGAGTTAGAGTTTTTTTGAAAAAAATGGAAAATATATGTTATTACAGTAACTGTTAGCGTGCAGGAGGAAGAAGGAGGAGGGCTTGACCATTTTCAAATTTTTACATCTAAGTTCATTTTATATTTAATGATTGTTGTTTCACTAATGGATGTAACAGCCACCCCAGTGGTAAGCAATGCGCGTTTCATGTCACTTTTATTCCTAAGGGCGTGGGTTCGAACCATAGTGAACCCCCTTTTGTATATTTTGTGTTATTTTTGTGATTTTTGTGATTTCAGAAAGCAATATTCTCATATAATATTACGCAAGCGTATGTTGACAAGGAAACATGCCTGGTATGATGGTATTCTTTTGAGTCAACAACCTGAATGTCTTGAGTTCAAGCCTTGGCAGGACCAAAATCTTATTTTTATCACTTGACTCATTTTACATTTTTAACAAACTTCAACAATTTATTTAATCCATCAAATTAACTCCTTTTGAACTAATTTTTTTCACACTACTAGTTTATTAGGTCTATTTTATGAATATATAAAAATATCACCAAAAATATTTTTACTTTCATTATTCATGATTTATTCAAAGAAGCATCTTTTAGGGTTTTTTTCTTTACTAAAAAACAAAAAAAAAACATTTTTCATAACAAATTTCTTTTCTTGATTAAATTAATTTTTAACTTAGATTTTGTTTTGAATTTCTTTTCTAATTAAATAAACTTAGAATTCAGGGTTTTTAATTAATTAAATTCTTTCCTTTATTAGTTTAATTAAATCAAGACTTTTCATTAAAAAAACAATTTTTTTCCTTTCACATTGTTTTTATATTCCTGCACATTTTATCTTGTAATATTCAATATGGCTGTAATAGTATAATTAGAATATTATTGCTTTCATCCCCCATTTGTAAATTTGTGTACCCCATCCCCAAGTGATTATAATAGCGTAGAATATTTACTTTCTGCAATTTATCGCTTTCATATAAATGCTAGTAATTAGGATTTGTATGGGAAGATAAAAATCAACAAGTAGATAACCCTAATCAAAGATTAAATGCATGCAAATCAAACACATTATTCACACATGCACCCCTAAGGTTAACTCCACTTGTTGCCTAAAAACGGTCATGTTATGCATGTGGGATGTATTAGTAAAAATAAACAAAAATATAAGATCATAGTCCCTCGATGACGCTGCAAATGTTGCCTTATAAGTGATCTTAGTCCCTCAAGAGAAATGCTAAGATATCTCACAACATTGTTATTCATGACTATACGATGACCCGCACCCGTCCCTTTTACATACAAAGATAAGGCTCCTTACCAATCAATGGTGAGATAGCAATATCAAAGGAAGAGAGAAACAAACAAAAAATACTTTTGAGTAGGTTGAAACATTCTTAGTTGCTTGCTCACTTTCAAAACAAACACACACCAAACACTTTCAAAACATGAAATATTTTCAAAAGTATAACACTTTGTATACTGTGATCGGTGGCTCTGGAACTGACTGTTTAACCCTGGTTTCGCGAAATGTCGCGGAAGCAAGAGTCGCCACCGTCTTTTATTTTCTCCAACATGGACAGGACAAAAGCACAGCAAAATTCCTTATGAGATAGTTTCTCGGTTCGGGAGGTAGATTTATAGAAAGGGAAGGTGTTATCACCATTTCTATCCATGGTTATCCATGGGCTCTTAGATACTTGCTCATTGTGTTTTCAAAAGTGTTTGCTTTTCAAAGTGTGAGTGGGTTTGAAAAAGTTTCGTTTAAAAATTTCAGTTCGACTCTTGTATCAGTCCTCAAGAGTGTTTGAAAAATTGTTTTGAAAGCTTTTTGAAAAAGTGTCGGTGTGAAAAGGGTTTTGATTTGTTTTTTAGAGCAAGTATCTATGAGTCATCTACCTACCCTAAGGAATTAGGCTGTGTAAATGTCCTTAAGGTAGTGCCATCCCACCATTGAGAGGTAGGTAGCACCACCGTTGGAGGTGTTCGGGTCAATTCGAGTTTAGGGACAGTGTGGTCACCAGAGCAATAGTAGGACACCTTAGAAGCTACCCCTATGCCATAGATCATGGACATAAGGACTTACTAAAACGTCATGTACTCGACGACCACGTTTCGAAGGCAAGGCAACAGTGAGGCGTACCCTAGAAGTGGTGTGTGAATTTGTGTGTTATTTTCAGGTTAAGTTTATCTTTGATCAGGGCATTTGTGAGCTACGAGTTATTTTTAATTATCATGCATTCTTTCATACAAGTTAACAGTTAAAAGGGGTGCGGAAAGTAAATTGCGGAAAACGTAAATCCTACGCTATTACAAGGCGCGAGTCTATACATCGCCAAATTTACAAAGACCCGTTTTAAGTAAATAAGTACGAAAAATAAAAAAAAAACAGTAAAAGGTCCTATTTACTATTACATACCCGGAGCAATTACATAATAATCAAAGATAAGGAATTAAAATTAAAATGCGCGCGAATAAAATTAAATCGGAATGTTCTAAGGGTTTTGACCCTTTTAAGAAAAGAAATTAATTTGTTGGTCTTTTTTTTGGTAATTAAATGAAATGGAAACTAATTAATTATTTTAATTACAAGAAAATATTTTTTTTTATTTTATATTTTTTATGAAATAAAATAGAAAAAAGAAATAAGATTCTAGGTTAACCTAAATCTAAATCTATTTTAATTATTAAAATGTTTAAATGGCCTAATTAAAAACTAGTTCAATTATGATTTATTTACAAAATAATAAATAATATTAATAAAAGTGTTAATTACATTTTTTTGTTTTTTTTTTATGAAAATGGTTCATTGATTAATTACTAATAATAAATAAAAATAAAAAGAGCAAGAAATTAAATTGACAAATAAAAATGAAAAAAAGAAATAATGAACCAAATGGAGGGTGCTGGGCCAGAAATGGGGGTGGAATGCTGGAATTCAGGCCCATTGAGGCAAGGCCTCGTTGACTTTTCCTGCTTGCATGTGCATCCATTGACTGAAGCATATGGTGAGCCTCTTTTGTGGCCTTTGGATCTGTGATTATGGCCAGTTGGCGCTTGATTGCCTGAAGCTCATGGTGTGTCTGCTTTTGAAAGTCTGTATGTGAACATGTAAAATAAAATAATATCAAGCATTTGGGGGACCTGGGATTCGAACCCAGGTCCCAGCGTTTACCAAGCCACCTTCCTACCAACTGATCCATTGCACGCGTTTGTAAATAACATGGAAACGAAATATTATATAGACTAAAAACATTATATGCTAAAAAACAAAAAATGCGCGCGTGGATTTGAATCTTCCACTCACGCCTGGACACCTCAGCCTTCTTCTCCGTTTGTCCTTGTAATATAAATGAGATAGCGGGGGTTTTAAACCCCCCCAAAACACAGGCCTGCAGATAATAGCGATTAGCACATGCTTGACCATAAATTGAGCGCGAGGTCATGGAACGATTCGTTTGGATGTCACGAATTTAATGGTACCAGTTTGGTAGCCTAATTTTACCATATGTGCAAACGCCTAATTTCGAGCTTCTGAAAACCTAATGTCCATCAATGGCAATTTTTGATATGGGATGCTATTGTTCAATTGAATGATACCAAAAGCTTCAGGATGTCCCTATGAGTATAAATCCATTCAAAAAAATGTCAAAAAAACGCATGAATGATTATATAGAATTCAAGAAAAAATGCAAACCGCTTGGCCTGAGTTCTAAGATTCTGAGCACGTTTGGATTGGTTTTTGATTGCAAAAGCTTCCTTGGGATACCGGGAATGTGTTTGGATGGGAATGGAGGCTTGAGAGGCGTTGCAACTAGGTTTTCAGTTTCTCTTTTTCTCTTTGAAATTTTGAAAAGTGTATGGCCGTTTTGGAGCTCTTTTGGTCGTGTATCCCATTGTGATAGCTTGCCTATATGTTATGTAGTGTGTTTCAATCAGAATTAAGGCCAATAACACAATGCATTCATGCTTGGGATTTTCCATAAACTCCATTGAAGCACTTTCCATTTTTGAGCCAAAATTTTAATTCTTGCTTCATTTAGGCCTTTGCACGAAATTGGAATGATCATGATGGTGTATCAAAGCATTTCAATACAAAATATTCCCTTTTATTAATTTTCTTGATTTTTATTTGATTTTAAAAGATTTAAAATGAATTAAATCAAATAAAATTAAATAAAAATGGAAAAACTAATTTTAAATCTTGAAATAATTTGTGGGACACGTGGGAAGCATGGCCAAGCTGAATCAAGTGGAAAAAGTTGGCCCCTTTTGTCAAAAATGAAGTTTCAAGGATAATTGATTTTGGCCATTTCACAAAAATTTCCCAACTTCTCCAATGCATATCTTGCTCAATTTTGAAGTTATGAACATGTTCTCTGATATTTTGGAAAGTTATTGAAGTCCTCTATCCAATGTATTTGGTCCCATGTCATTTTGATTTACCAATCTCAAGTTATGGTCTTTGACTTAAAGTCCCTTTTTGTTGACTTTTGAAAATGACCTATAATGTTGAAATTGATAACTTTTTGTGAGAGCATTTCTTGGACTTGAAGTGTGAAGATGAGTTGTAGGAAATGTCATCCCCTTTAAAATGAGAATTGAATGGGATTTTTCTGATGAACCATGAAAAAGTTATGCCTTGGTCAAGTTACAGTTGACTTTTCAGCTGTCCAAAAATAGAAACTTTTGCATCTTGATGATTTTTGAGCCATTATTGTGGAATCATGGTCAAGACTTGACCAAATGATGATTGTGGCTTCAAAATAAGATGTTGACCAAAATTTTTGACTTTTGACTGCCAAATGACCATTTTGCCCCTGCAGTTGACTGTGGAGCAATTAGGGTTTTTGACTGTGCAACTTGACCTTGTGAGCCTTGAAACTTGACATGTAAGTGCTTGACAATGTGTATGAGCATATGGGACTTGATTGAGCCCTTGAAAACCTCAACTTCCTTGCAGGAACCAAAACCCTAATTTGATTGGCTTAGGAGGATGGTTGAATGTGTAGCCCTTGAGTAGACTTTGAACCATTTGAGGAGGATGTTTGCCAAAACTTTAAAGAATATGGGAGGGCAAATTTTGGGGTACAACAGTTTCCCCTGTTCAATCTTCTTAGACCTGAGGATGTAGATTGGCTTGTGTGCCTTTCGTGATCCGAGGGTGGAAGATGATTGAACACTAGAGTGCCCAGAAATTTGCACTCACATAGTTGAGTATCAGCAATGTGATGGCAGGAATGGGCTTACAGATGCCATTTGGAAAGATGATGGATAGGGGGATGGGCTTATAGATGCCATCTGGAGATGTGACAGAACCTTGTCGGGAATGGGCTTATAGATGCCATTTGGAACTGTTGGTATGTGGATGGGCTTATAGATGCCATCTGGGTGTCGATCGCGTAAGAGATTCCTTAGCGAGAACTTGCGTACCTGGAAAAAAAAAGATAATTACCTGGCCTGTTGCAGGAGTTGATCTTTTAACTCTTTATGTAGATGTGCCCTGGCTGGATACAGGAATCGAATCTTTAAACTCTTCAGACGTGCCCTGGCAGGATACAGGAATCGAGTCCGGAGAATAGTCGTCAACAGATACACCCTGGCAAGATACAGGAATCGGATCTTCGAACTCTTCAGACGTGCCCTGGAAAGATACATGAATCGAGTCTGGTAATGTAGTCGTCAACAGATACACCCTGGCAAGATACAGGAATCAGATCTTCGAACTTTTCAGACGTGCCCTGGCAGGATACAGGAATCGAGTCTGGTAATGTAGTCGTCAACAGATACACCCTGGCAAGATACAGGAATCGGATCTTCGAACTCTTCAGACGTGCCCTGGCAAGATACAGGAATCGAGTCTGGTAATGTAGTCATCAACAGATACACCCTGGAAAGATACAGGAATCGGATCTTCAAACTCTTCAGACGTGCCCTGGCAAGGTACAGGAATCGAGTCTGGTAATGTAGTCTTCAACAGATACACCCTGGCAAGATATAGGAATCGGATCTTCAAACTCTTCAGACGTGCCCTGGCAAGATACAGGAATCGAGTCTGGTAATGTAGTCATCAACAGATACACCCTGGCAAGATACAGGAATCGGATCTTTAGTTGCGACCATTGATGGTAATCATCTTTGTATTGCTCTTTGTCCTGAAAAGACAAAACATCAGTTGTATGCAATGTCATGATGTATGAAATGCATGATGTTCTTGAGATAAATGAGATTGTATGGTCATGATGCATATGTGCATGCTATAATGTATGAAGGGATGATGTTTATGAAATGTATTTGTGTCTAGGAAAGTAAATCCTTGACGGGTGTCGGGAAGTTAAATCCTGGGCTAATGTTGAAGAATAGTGTCCTCTGTTTCCGCTGGGGATGATGGTTGCAAGAATACCGGTAGGAGAAGATGACTCCGTTAGGGAATAAACTTGGCGAATAGATTACTCTGCGGGGAGTGGACTTTGTGGGGAAGAAATACTTTGCTGAGATGCTGATGATAACTCCGCTGGGGATACCATTGTTGTGTTATGTTGAAGGAATTGATGAACTCCGTTGGGGGATAGGAAGACTTCGTCGGGGACGATCTTTCCGTGGAAGTGGTCCCATAGGATGATAACGCTCAGACATTCAGATGTTCATTGGTGTTCTCGATCCTTGGAGAACGTTACTATCATCGACCATTGTGGGGAATTCCCTAATTTCCCTTTGCTTGGCATTAGAGGAGGTATCACTTACAACCCCTGCTTAGCCTTACGACAGTTTGTTATACCCGAAGGGATAGTCCACATGAAATGCTCATTCAAGGAGTGGTATTCGACTATGAGAGCGATGATCAAGGCTACTGTCCAAGGTTTATACGAGCTTGGAGGATGGTAAGCAAAATGGATAGTAAGACGCTGGGACACAAGAATTCCATTCCCCTTGAGCCTTACCTCGGGTGGGTACGAGCTCGTGCTCAGAAACTTGTGATGCCTTATCCCTCCATCTTACCAATTATCATGGAACCTGTGGTTGAAGGAGATGTCCCGTACACCATCCTCCATCCCGACATGGCTACTTCTCTCGAAGACTTGCAAAAAGGTTGGATTCAGCTAAAGGAAGAACGAGATACTTTCGAAGCTCAATTCTATGCTAGTGAGAAGAGGGTCTTGGAGCTTACAAAGCAGCTACAAGAAGAGCAAAGTGTGAACGCCTATCTCGCGTCGAAGAGGATGCGTTCAGTTTTTTATCTTAGAAAGTTATTTTGTAAGCCCAAGAGGCATGATGTAATCATTTTGAATCAATTAATGAAAATTGACGTTTGTTCATTCTTTTGTCTATACAAATTTAAAGTTCATAAATCCTTGAAATCATTTGCATATACATCTTCCATGCATCATAACATGACAGGTTTTCACATAACAGGTTTCCTTATCTTTCTGCTGTTTATTTCAGCAAGATGGATCTAGAGAAAACTGTGAAGGATCTTCAGGCACAAAACTCTCAATTCCAAGAGACTCAACTAGCCCTAGCCAAGGGGAAACAAGATATGATGGCATTGCTGGAATTCAAGAAGAAACCCAAGAAGAAAGCCCTGGTCAACATGGGCAAAAGGTTCAAAGAGTCGGTTCGTCAGATCCCGATAGTGGAAGACTCATCTGAAGAAGACGAGAATCAAATTAGTGAGGTTAAGAGTACCCAGGCTGACTGTGTTAATGATCAAGCATCTGATGATGATTATTTTGACGAGCAGTATCCACCCGTCGATGTCAAGTATAAGTAGTTAGAAGGCAGATTGAAGGTCGTTGAGATCCAAGTCGTCCCTGGTTTAGATTTTGATGATTTGGGTTTGATCCCTGGGGTTTTCATTCCCCACAAATTCAAAATACCAGTCTTTGCAAAGTACAATGTAGTTTCTTGTCCAAAACTTCACATGAAATCTTATGTGCGCAAGATATAGCCGTACACCGCTGATAAGAAACTCTGGGTTCACTTTTTTCAAGAGAGCTTGACTTGAACACAACTATAATGGTTCTACAAGTTGGATGGTTCCTGTATCAATACTTAGGGGGACTTAGCTACCGCCCTCTACCATCAGTACCAGTATAACACCCACTTGGCGCCGACAAGAGTTCAATTGCAAGATATGACAATGGGGAAGAATGAAGGATTCAAAGAATACGCACAAAAGTGGAGAGACCTCGCCAGTAGGGTTCAACCACCTTTGACTGATAGAGAGCACATTGACATGTTTATGGGTACTTTATCTGGTCCATTCTTTAATTTATTGGTCAGCTATTCTTCTTCCGGTTTCTCCAAATTAATCTTAACTGGTGAAAAAGTTGAAAGCGGCATCAAAAGTGGGAAGATTCCCATGTCATCTGCCTCCACTTCCAATCCTGTAATGAAACCTTTTGCCGCAAAGAAGGAAGTCAATGTTGTGTACGGGGCAAGGGCCCGTACCAAGAAGAATGATCATCCATCTGTTAATGCTGTCTGAATCTCCAATCCAACTCTTGCTCCAAGACCATCTTCTAATCACCAACAGTTTGAAACTCCGAGAAGACAATTTACGAGGATAGGCATGTCACTAACCCAAGCCTTACAACACTTACTAAAGGCTAATTTGGTGAGATTTCACGTTCCTCCTGCCAATCCAGATACCTCTTCACCAAAGTATAATCCGAATGCCAAATGTGCTTACCACTCAAGTAGCCCCGGGCATGAGACTGGCCAGTGTTGGGCCTTGAAGAATAAGATTCAGGATTTGATTGATAATAAGACTATTGAGTTTGATCCTCCTCCAAATTCGAATGTAATCACCGCGCCTATGCCAAATCATGGCAAGGGTGTTAATGTTGTTGAAGATACAATTTTTGTTACTTCTGTCGGGAACTTGACTACTTCTTTGAACGTCATCAAAAAGAATCAGTTGAAAGCCGCGATTTCCCCTGGCTGTGTGAAAGATTGTGTTTGTTGTGCCAAACAACTCAATGGATGCAAAGGGCTGAAGGAAGGCATTTAACGCCTGATGGATAGCCACAAAGTTCTATTTGAGAAGACTCCGCCTACCGAAAGTTTGACTAATAAATGTGAAGATCTCTCAATTATCACCATCTGAAACAAGCCTCTTAGGATCTCCTTCAAGGGTCCTATCAGGATTTCAAATGAACCAACTATTGCTCCCTTAATAATTACCAATCCCTGACTAATTCCCTACTCTTCAAACAAGGCAGTGCCATGGAACTATGGTGCTGAGGTGTTTTATCATGGGATAAAATAAGATGCTTAGATCGAAGAAGACAAAGCTGGTGATGTTGGTAACATAACTAGCTCAAGTAAGGTAACCCAGACTGGGAGAATCTTTTCACCCAATATCTCACCATCAGTTGTTACAAAGGCACCCGTCTGCATTACTGCTGCTAAGCCAAGTACTGATACAAGAGGGAAGGAGAAAGTTGTTGAGCCAATCGTGACAGAAATACCCGCAAAGGATCCTGATGGAGAACCTTCAGCTCGTGAGATGGACGAGATCTTGAAAATAATAAAAAGGAGCGACTTCAAGATTGTGGAGAAGTTAGGGCAAACCCCTTCTAAGATTTCTATGTTGTCGTTGCTACTTTGTTCTGATTCCCATGCTCAGACATTAATCAAATTCTTAAAGAAGGCTCATGTCCCTCATGAGACCACAACGGACCAGTTCGAGAATTGCATGGAGAGCTTGACGGCTGATAATGGTTTGGGATTTTCAGATGCTGATCTAACACCGCTTGGGAAGAACCACAATAAAGCTCTACATGTTTTTTTCAAGTGCAAAGGGACTACCTTAGCACATGTTCTGGTCGACAACGGTTCTTCTTTAAACGTGCTACCCAAGGGGGCGTTAAATTGTCTAGACTATGAAGGTTTAGTCTTGAAACCAAGTGATATCATTGTGAGGGCCTTTGACGGATCAAAAAGAACATTTCATGGATAGGTATACCTTCCAATCAAGGTGGGCTCACAAATTTTCAATTCCACCTTCTACATCATGGATATCCGTCCTGCCTATTCTTGTTTGTTGGGTCGCCCTTGGATCCATAAAGTTGGGGCAGTAACCTCAACTCTCCATCAAAAACTCAAATATTCGATCAAGGGAAGAATTGTCACTGTCTGTGGAGAGGAATAGTTTATGGTAAGCCACCTCAACTCTTTCAAGTACGCAGAGATGGATGGAGAATTCATTGAGACCCTGTGTTAAGCCTTTGAAGTTGTGCCACCAATGGTTGCTGCTACCAAATATTCCTCTGATGTATCCAAAGCTGTCAAGGTCGTGCCGAAGATGGTTTCAGTCAAAGATGCTCGCGTTGCAATTGAAGAAGGAAGTTGTGATACTTGGGGGAAACTCCTCGATATCCCATTCAAAGCGGATAAGTTTGGTTTGGGTTTCACCATCAATGCTCAGAAGGAAGTGAGGCATGCTCGTGCAGGAAATCCACCTCTCCGTATTGGAAGCCATGAAGTTAACGTTGTGGGTGATTCAGATGATGAAGTTGCATTTGAAGATTGGGTGTATCCTACTACAACAGAGCTTAAGAATTGGCATGCAAAGGATTTCATGCCCATCTCCTTGATTGAGGAGTAATCTACTTGATTATTGCTTTTTATTGAATTCAAAAACATTTTGTCTGTAATATTTAACAATGACTTTTAAGCCATGTGTCTGGCCCTGGGCACTTTGGTCCATTTGTCAAGGGTTTTATTTATGTTCATCTAATCATATGATCATTCAATACAAATTATTGGACTCTTTTGCATTCAAATCTTTGTGATCATTCTCTTTATTTTCTTCAAATACATTTTTCAAAATATCCATGTATCTTACATGCACACACACACACACACACACACACACACTCTTGCAGGTCCTCATCCACTCTAGATCTTATTGCCAATGACTCTACTATTGCCGACTATGACTTTGAATGTCCAATTAACCAAGCCGGAGACGAAGACGAGGAAGATTGTGAAATACCGGGAGAACTATCCAGACTTATGTTACAAAAGGAAAAAGTTATTCATCTGCATGAAGAGTCGGTTGAAGTCATCAATCTGGGTACTGAGACAGACAAGAAGGAAATCAAGATCAGTGCTAACTTGGAAAGAAGTGTCAAGAGAAGGTTGGTTCAAATGTTGCATGACTATGTGGAAGTGTTTGCTTGGTCTTATGAAGATATGTCAGGGTTGGATACCGACATCGTAGTTCATCGTCTGTCGACAAAAGAAGATTGTCCTCCTGTCAAACAAAAAGTTCGTCGTATAAGGCCTGACATGTCTGAGAAGATAAAAGCTGAAGTGATGAAACAATTTGATGTTGGGTTCCTAGTTATGACATACTATCCCCAATGGGTTGCCAATGTGGTTCCAGTGACAAAGAAAGACAGAAAAGTTCGCATGTGCGTAGACTATAGGGATCTGAATAGGGCAAGCCCCAAGGATGACTTCCCTCTACCATACATTGACATCTTGGTCGATAATATTGCTCAGTATAAAGTCTTCTCTTTCATGGATGGCTTCTCCGGCTATAATCAGATAAGGATGGCTCCTGAAGACATGGAGAAGACTACTTTCGTTACGCAATGGGGCACCTTTTTCTACAAGGTCATGTCGTTCGGGTTGAAGAATGCACGGGCAACATATCAAAGAGCTATGGTAGATTTGTTTCATGATATGATTCATCATGAAATAAAGGTATATGTGGATGATATGATTGTCAAATCACAAACTGAAGAGGAACACCTCGATCACCTATACAAACTATTCGAAAGGTTGAAAAAGTACAAGTTGAGGTTAAATCCTAACAAGTGCACATTTGGAGTACGATCTGGAAAGCTTCTAAGTTTTGTTGTCAGCAATAAAGGCATTGAAGTTGATCCCGCCAAGGTAAAGGCCATCTAGGAAATGCCAGTTCCCCACTCTGAAAAGGAAGTTATAGGATTCTTGGGTCGTCTCAATTACATCGCCCGCTTCATATCTCACTTAACTGCTACTTGTGAGCCAATCTTCAAACTCTTGAAGAAAGATCAGGTAGTCCGATGGAATGATGAATACCAAGCTTCCTTCGACAAAATCAAAGAATATTTGCAAGAACCTCCTATTATCATGCCTCCAGTTGAAGGAAGACCCTTGATCATGTACTTGGTAGTATTAGAGAATTATATGGGGTGTGTTTTGGGCCAACATGACGAGTCTGGCCGAAAAGAGAATGCTATTTATTACTTGAGCAAAAAGTTTACCGACTGTGAAACCAGATATTCACTGCTCGAGAAAACTTGCTGCGCTTTGGCATGGGCTTCTCGCCAGCTAAGATAGTATATGTTGACTCATACCACTTTGTTGATTTTTAAGATGGACTCAATCAAGTGCATCTTCGAGAAACCCCCTCTCTCTGGAAGGATAGCCATGTGGCAAATGATCTTGACAGAGTACGACATTCAATACACAATGCAAAAGGCCATCAAAGGAAGTGTATTAGCAGATCATTTGGCCCATCATGCTAGTGGCCGACTGCACGAAACCTGGACCATATGACGAACCTGAACAAGGATCCTGATAGACTATGGTCTTCGATGGGGCTTCCAACGCCTTGGGTAACGAAATTGGTGTTGTGATCGTCTCCCTTGAAGGTTGCCACACTGCATTCACTGCCAGACTATGCTTCAATTGCACGATCAATATGGATGAGTACGAAGCGTGCCTTTTGGGTCTGAAGGCTGCCATTGATTTGAGGATCAAGGATTTGAATGTGTTCGGAGATTTCGCTATAGTGATTAGCCAAGTAAAAGGAGATTTGGACACTAAGCACCCTAATCTCATCCCTTACAAGGAACTTGTGCTATCTCTAATTCCTTATTTCGAAGAAATCACCTTTGAGCACTTCCCTAGGGAAGAAAACCAGTTGGCTGATGCCTTGGCAACCATGTCTTCAATGTTCATGGTCAGATGGGACAACAGAGCCCCTATGATTACAATTGAGAAATTCGACGAACCTACACACTGCTGTGAACTTGACACTGATGTGGAAAAGCCTTGGTACCATGAAGTGAAGAGATACCTTGAAGCACAAGAGTATCCTGAGGGAGCATCCATCAATGATAGAAAGTTCTTACGAAGATTTTCAGCCAAATTCTTCCTAAGTAACAGAATATTGTACAAGCGCAACCATGATTCTACTCTACTCTGATGTGTGGACAAGAAGGAGGAAGAGGAAATTATGGAAGACATGCACAATGATCTCTTTGGCACTCACTCAAGCGGACATATGATGGCCAAGAAGATCCTAAGAGCTGGCTACTATTGGTCAACAATGGAGACTGATTTCTGTCAACATTCAAGAACTTGTCATAAATGCCAAATCTATGCTGACAAGGTACATGTGCCTCATGTCCCTATGAATGTCATGACCGCTCCGTGTCCATTTGCAATGTGGGGCATTGACATGATTGGAAAAATAAATCCCACCGCTTCCAACGGACACCGTTTCATTCTGGTTTCTATTGATTATTTCATAAAATGGGTCGAAGCCGCCTCTTTTTCCTCAGTCACAAAGAACGTGGTAGCCAGATTCATCAAACATAACCTCATCTTCCGCTATGGTATCCCTGAAAGGATCATCACCGACAATGTAACTAACCTCAACAATGTTATAATTACTGAACTTTGCACTCAGTTCAAAATCAAGCATCACAATTCTTCTCTTTATAGACCTAAAATGAATGGCACAGTCGAAGCGGCCAACAAAAACATTAAGAAGATTATGCAGAAGATGGTAGTAACCTATAAAGATTGGCATGAGATGTTACCGTTTGCTCTTCATGGCTACCGTACTTCAACTAAAACATCAACTGGGGTAACTCCCTTTTCTTTAGTCTATGGCATGGAAGTTGTTCTTCCAGTGGAAGTTCAGATTCCCTCACTAAGGATTATGAATGAGGTAGGCCTAGGCGAAGATGAGTGGATTCATACAAAATTAGATCAATTGAAATTGATCGATGAAAAGCGACTGGCTGCTGTTTGTCATGGTCAGACGTACCAAAAATGTATGATTAAAGCTTTCAACAAAAAGATCAAGCCTCGAGTATATCAAGCTGGTGACTTGGTGATAAAGCACATCATTTTTCCACAAGGCGACCCTAGGGGAAAATGGACTCCCACCTATGAAGGGTCATTTATTGTCAAGAGAGTGTTCTATGGCGGTGCCATGATGCTGACTACCATGGATGGTGAAGACTTCCCACATCCTATAAATGCGGACATATTTCAAAAATACTACGCACAAAGGACCTGCTAGGTTGACACACCTAGGCAAAAATAAGGGCATCCCGGCAAACCAAAAGGTTTGGGAAAAAATTAGGGATATATACAAAAGATTGTACACCCGACAAGTTGGAAACCCGAAAGGGCGACTTGGGCAAAAATGGATATCCTGGTGGGCTGAAAACCAGAAAGGGCTGTCCAGGAAAAATTTAAGGAATGAAAGCGTATGACTATGTCCCGTGGAATGACCACAGTCAACTTTATCACCAAGGTCCGAGTTCAAACGGTCCAAGATCAATCCAATCAACTTCTGTCAACAACAAGGGGTATTCGAAGACATTGGGGGAATAGTAGAGTTTGAATGAAATGAGATCATTTCACATGGCTATTTGTTTTTGTTTTCAATCTTTGTTTTCCTGTCGATGATTTCCTGTTACTAGGATCTCCGTCTCTTTGTACAAAAAATGCCTATTCATGGGCAAAATATCAATACAAATATACGTTGAAGTGCAAACTTTCTGTTTTTGTTTTGAATGCAAAGTTGTCCAATGACTAAAATTGAACGAACATATGCATATGAACATGATTAAAAATATTTGGTACATGTGTCCTGCTAAGCAGCAACAAGCATCTCTTTAATGTATATGGAATATCCCCACAGAGTTATTTCATTAGCATTATCCCCACAAGACGGTTACAATAAACCATTCCTCAGCAAAGTTACCCATAAAGTTTCTTTGCACAGGTTAATCTCCAACCAGAGTCTCTATCTCTTGGTAGATCTCTCCCCAACTGAGTTTGATCCTACAAGAAGAATAACTCACCTCGTCAGTAGTTCATCAAATATTCATCAACAGGGTTTATTTCCCCAACATACAACAATCAACGAACAGCCAATTCCCCCAGCATAGCCTATCTTCCCCAGTTGAGTATGTTATCCCCAGCTGAGTATATCCTCCCCAAGCTGAGACTGTCCTCCCCGACTGAGTCTACACTCTCCAGTTTGAGTTTTCCTTTCAGACTATTACAAATCAAAGGGCCACAACCCCTAATCCCCAATAAAGTCGTCAACAAAACCTTTAATATCTCCAAAAGATAATATGAATCCTGGACCCGACCAGATAACAATCTACTTCTCAAGTCACTATAGAACCTGGACCCGACCAGATAGTAGTGTAACCTTTCAAATACTATGAAACCTGGACCCAACCAGATACTAGTTTAACTCTTCAAGATATAGAAGAACCTGGATTCAACCAAACCAAGGTTTAACTTCTTTTTCCCCAGTAGAGTTTTCCTCTACCCCAGCAAGTTACTGTGAAGCCTGGATCTGACAAGATATCAGATTTCAACTTCATCTTTTCAAGAAAGATATTGTGAAGTTTGGATTCGACCAGATAACAATTCCCCTCAGAAGCTCGTTATGAAACCTGGAATTCGACCAGATAACGACTAAGTTCCAAACGAGTTATTATAAGGCCTGGACCCGACCAGATATCATTTCAACCCTATCTCTTCAGACAAGTTTATTGTGAAGACTGGATCCGACCAGATAGCAATTAACCTCATATACCTCAGAAATCTACAGAGCCTGGAATCTGACCAGATAGCGGCTTAATGTCATTAAGTTACTATACAGCCTAGACCCGACCAGATATCAGTTTGACTTTGTCTATTCAAGCAAGTTATTATGAAGCCTGCATCCGACTAGATAACAACTAGCTACATTCTCCAGCAAAACACTATGAAGCCTGGACCCGACCAGATAAAAATAGCATAACTTTTCAAAAAAATATGAAGCATGGACCCGACCAGATAGTAGTTACCACTTCAAGTCACTATAAAGCCTGGACCCGACCAGATAATAGTATAAATTTTCAAAAACTATGAAGCCTGGATCCGACTGAAACATTCGGCTGAACAATCAACTGATAATGAAATCAATGAAGTCTCCATCGAACGTTTTTTATCTCGCATGAGGGGAAAGTTAAACATCGAGTAAACCTGAGAAGGGTGAAATCAAGGTCGAACGACCAAGAGATACGAGTAAGGGAGTCTGTTATGCAAGGGGAATGTATTAGCACCCCTCACGCTCGTAGTATTCTACGGTATCCACTGTTGTTGTTCTAATCAAAGGGTGTGTAAGAATTTTATCTAAACTGTACAGGGAATGCATGCAAAAGAAAGGAGAAAATAATGTAGGGAAAATAAAAAGTTGTGCTCGCTCGGGCCCTACCCCAATGCCCACGTATCCCTTTTAAGGAATCAGAGCAACCGTAGTCCGGCTTCAAAAGTTTTTGTTGGTTTGTATTTTTTAATGAACAATATTAATTTCGCCTTCTGCCGCAACTCGACCTTTGGAGACTTACGCGTCAGCACAGAAGTGAATTAACATATTCTTTTGAAAAGAGTTTGAAAGAAAAGCCCAAAGGCAAAAAAGTTTGTATTTGTTGGTGTTATTGCTTGTAGATAATGGCTAGTTAATCTCAAGAGAGAGATTTTAGTCATTTATCTACTTATTCATGAAATAAGTCTTTGAGACTTGAACCACACCAAGGCTTAGAATGGAAGAACGATAAGATCGAGAAGAAACCCGCTTATCATTTCCCATGCTCAACAAAGATACGATTCTCATCAGTAATTTTTAAGTGTTTCGAAGTTTGCAAGAAAAAGAAGTTTTTGTTTTAAATGCTAATGCAAAAGGGGAAAGAAAAGTCTAAGGGGAGACTAACCTACATTTATCCCTAATGTTATCATACAATAGTGGTTATAAAGTTGAGATTTAAAGGGAAATATCTATCCTAAGTTGACATGCTTAGATAACAATCCTAATGTCTATCTCAACTCATCATCTATAGATGAATCAAGAAGTCCTAAAGGAGCATAGCAAGGGTCTATCACTTAAAACTATGTCTATCTCTAATTATCATCTATAGTTGGATCGAGAGCTCCTAAGGGAACATGCCGAGGGTATATCATCTCAAAACATGCACACAAAGATGAAATCAAACAAGTAAGCCAATAAGCTCAAGAGAGCTAGATCAAGAGAGCACACCTAGAGAGATCCTACCTAGACTAGCATACCAAAGAAAGTATAAAAAAACTATCCTATAGGGAACATGCAAATGAGAGCGAAGTCGTGATCTCAATTTCTAAATTGAGTGACTCATCGATCAACAAGAAATAAAGGAAAGCAATGAAGTCCTATAGGGAGAATGCATTGATAGCAAAGTCGTGATCTCAATTTCTAAATTTAGTGACTCATCGATCAACAAGAAAGTAAACAAACACAAGCACAACACATATAGCAAATGAAGTATGGAATGCTTGCTACAGGTCTTTAAACAGCGACTTCGAGCGCACGCTCTTTATTTCCTACTTCTCATGATATCTAGAAAGTAGTAAAGTGTGAAATGAGATAAATAAGAGAAAATACCAAACAGATATCAATCCGTAGCGAAGCGTATCAAAACAAAGAAACCTGACGATCTTCGCGAAAATCTTTACTAATCAAAGAACAAAGTCAGAAATCGAATGCTCAGAATAAGTGTTAAAGCATCATCGATGTGAAAATAAACCACAATCGAAATCTTAAGCGCATCTGCATGTCGCACAATAAACCTGCGTAAGACTCAAATCTCAACAAGAAGAGGTGAATTACCAATCTCAAATATAATCAGATAATCGGGATTTAATTCCTAAAATCACATAAAAAAACTAACAATTTTTTTTATTTTGACTTTATTATTTTTATCATGTAAAAAAGAAAATTCAAATCAATCTAAACAACTCACAAAATTATTTAAAAGAAATTTTCAAAAATATAAGAAACAAGCCAAAGGGGTGCATGCTGGAATTCATGTGATATGCTGAAGTAGTCTGGGTGCTGCAGGCCCATTAAAGAGAAGCCCAAAAAAGACTTTTTTGTTGAGGCTCCAAGTGTAAAAAAACAGTGTAACAGAGGGGGTGCAAATGGAAGGCAGTGGTGTACTCTATCAAAAAATAAACATGGGCGCTAGGCCCACCCACACAATTCAACCATTACTTTATTTCACCAACATCAGAATGCCCAAAAAAGTCTCAGTCCATCACTATCATAACACAGTGACCCAATTTAAACTCAGCTATTTTGTTATTCATTTTCTTTAAATCAAAACAACAAATAAGAATTAAGATAGGAATTAGGGCTCATGTTGTGATTGTTCATATTCCTCTCAAGAATTCATCACCTTCTCCAGACACAAATGACATTGACTTCTTCTTCCGCCAGCGTCTTCTTCTTCTACGTCCAATGATGCAGACTCAATCCTCCACTTCCAGACAACACCTTCCATCACCGGCGGTCTTCGATTATGTTTCCTCATTCATCTCAAATCACGACATTCAATCTCCACGTCAACCTTCTTTGAACCGCGACAACTCCTCAAGGTTACGTCGTCATCCTCCGATTCGGCTTCATCTTTGCAAATCATCACCTTCACTGCTCGATGAAACCAGAAGCTTATACAAGGCAACATTATCTCAAACTGTGACGGCACTTCGAGCATGATAGAGAATCAGAAATCCAGAAATAAGCCAGGTACGCTCTCATTCTTGATTCCTCCTTACTTGCGATTTTGAATCTTCTTCATCTGAATTTCTGCATTTCTGCCTTTTTTTGTTACGGCATTGATGTTGTGCTTGTGGTAATCCATTATTGATAACAAGCGGATATTGGAGATGGAGATGATGTTGGTTGAGGAAGATTGAAGAAGTTACAGTATTGATGTTGCGTTGCAAAGTCGCGAGGATGATAATGATGATTGAGGTGCCGCAAGAGATTGTTGCAGAGTGAAGTTACAATGAAGAACGATTATGGTGGTGGAGGTTCTGCAGAGGAAAGCCAGTTACAGAGAGAGTTTATGGTTGAAGATGGAAGAAGAGAGCAGAGAGAAGATGAGAGCATTTTTTTGGAGGTCCCAACAATTCAAGAGTGAAGCTGATGATGAGAGGATAAGAAAGAGATAATTTTGTGATCTTTTTCAGTTATTATTCTTCTCAGAAAAGAAATGAAGTCTCCCCCTGAAAGGTGAGTTTTTCTATCTTATACTTCTATTAGAATCTGTTAAAGAAAACGGTTAGAGATGCCTCCTTTCTAAAATTTTGTTATAAGTCAGTTATAGGGATCTAGAGAATTAGTTTGAAATTTTGTTACTAGTTATTAGCTATTTTCTCGTTTTCTGTTAGCAATGCTGGAAACTATTATGACAATTAGTATGAGCTGGAAATTGGTTAGTTAGAAGTTAGTTGGAGGGATATTTCTGTTATGACAGTTGGCTTTCTATTATTGACAGTTGGAGTCAGTTATGTATGGAAGTTAAGAGTTAGTAAATTTTGTTGGTTTAGTTGGTTAGAGGATAGTTGGCGCAGGCTGAACTGGTTTTTATGAATGGTTTGGGTCATAGTTAGACGAAGGGTCGTTTTGATGTTGAACTAATTTTGGTTAAAGGTTAATTACATTTGTTCTTTATGTTAATGTGCAGGTTGTTGTACCCCAAAATTTTCCCTCTCACTTATCAAGAATTTGCTCAGAAGATCTCCTTGGGCTCAAGACTGCAGTAGGGTTTGATCAGCTCAAGATACCTCCTTAAGCATTGATGACCAAAATTAGGGTTTGAGTTTGCACAAGAATTTTTGAAATTCCAATGTCCCATATGACTTTCATGTATCATTATTGACCCCCAAGATTTCTCATGTAAAGTTTCAAGCCTTGGATCACATTTTGCTCAATCAATTAAGTAGTTGATCTAAAAATCAGCTGTATTGGGGAAAAAGTCAACCATGGACAATTTACAGTCAAACTTCATAATTTTTTATACACTTCAACATTTTAGACTCATATGTATCATTTAATTAAGTTTGGACCACAAGTCCTCAAGAAATTTGATCAAATCTCCAAAATGGCAAAATGGTCAAAATTAGGGTTTTGACTGGGAAAGGGAAATTTCAGATTTTTGATCTAGAAAATGTTCAATTGGTTTAAGGCATGATATCAAGAGTCCAATTAATCATTTTTACCTAATGACATGGTTCAAAACATCCCAAGTTCAAAGGATTGACAGATGAATTTTCAGTCAACTGATCAAAAGTCAACTGTATACTGAAAAGTCAAACTTTGACTTTTTGGTCAAATTCAAATTCCAAAGATCACAATTCATCAAAATATGTCAAAATATTAAACTTATTCATCAAGAAATCAAAAAGTCAAGATTTCATTTTTAAAAGTCAAAATTTCTAAACTTGGAAATTTTTCGAAGTGTTGGAAATTTCTTATTTTTCATAACTTTGGGCAAAATTTTCACCATGATGCAAGATGATTCAAGAGAAACTTCCAACATTAAAGTTGTACATATCCATGAAATCTACAACTTTTCTTCACACAACTTCTTCCAAAAGTGCTTGTATCTCAAGTTATAATTTTATGAATATGTGGTCATGACACTAAACACTTGTGAAATTTTGCCCTAATTTGGTCAGGATTTTGACCTAACTTCATGATACTTTTTCATATAGTTCCAAGGAGAATATTCAAAAGAAATTAAAATATTGGTTATATAAAACATTGCAAGCTTTCCAAAATATCCAATAACTCCTTGAGATCATTCTTGAGTAGGGAGAATCGAAGAGATCAAGTTAGAGTTTTATCACTTTAATTACAAGTCATTTTAGTGATGAACAAAATTCAAATTCAAGCTATGCTGCATAAACACTACTTTGAAGGCCTCAAACTTGTTAGGAACTCCATAATTAATGGTTTACACAGCTTTTAGAGGCCTCACTTCAAGCATTCAATGCATGGACATGCTTTATATCCATTTTTGGAAGAAAGGTTACATTGCCATTTTGATAAAGTGACTTTTTGTACAAAAATTATTCTTGAGCCTTGCACCTGTTCTCTTCTGATAAAACAAGTCCTATAACTCATGAGAAATGTTTCAAACACTTACAATCACCCATCTCATGCTTGTACCTCTTCTTGAAACGTGTTTCCCTCTTTTCTTCAAAATCAAGTAACCTAGCCAAAAGCTAGAAACTTGTACTTCTGATTGTCCAAAACTCTCAATCACTTTTGTTTATACATACACAAACCATTTAACACAAAGACACGAATTCTCATTCCCTGAAAACACCTAGAACTCATAAACACATTTCAAATTTCCATTTCACAAAAACTGACCAAAGACTTGAAACTAACAATCTACTAATGCGTTTCTTGGCCTTTTGGTTTCTAAAGCTTCTAAACATAATATAGAGTTGATCCCATACCCTGTTACAGAATTGTAACACCATTAACACCATCCTCCATTTTCAAAAATAGAGCTCTGCACATTGACTTCTCCATACCATTTCAGCCATCCATTGCTCAAGCTAATCATTGCATTAGCTTCCTCGTACCTCAAGGAAGCTAACCTGGTCATCACCATCACTTGAAACAAGCTCAAACTCAAAAAAGGATTTCCAGTTTTGAGGTAAGTTTTCTTAACTTTGAACTCTTCATACAGGCATCATCAATGATTTATTTATGAACAAAACATGTAGATATCATTTCCCTAAAGCTAACCATGTCCATAGTTTCCATTAATTTTGCTTGAGCTTAGAGAATTTTAGGATTGAAATTTTTGAGATTTTTAGGGTTCAGAATAGGGCCATTAAAATTCATGCTTATCTTTGATATATAGTTTTAATGCTTTACATTTATGAAACTATGAGGAAATTTTCTACAAGTTTCATGTTTACAATTTTCATTTTTGATGAGAAATGAGCAAGTTACAGTTAGTCTGGCTGGAGGTTGAAGATGAAGTCATCAGGGCGCGTTTTGCCTCATATATTTATTGATTTGCCTATGTTAACGGATGTATAGTCACCCCAGTGGTAGAAGCACGCACCTGTAATCTTTGGGACCTAGGTTCGAGCCCCAGTGGTACCCTTTTGGATTTTTCACATTTTCTTTGTTTTCTGATTTTCTTTTTTGCACACGCTGGGCCTCCTTGGGCCTGTTTATTGTTGTTTTTTTTCTTTCTAACCCCCTGCGGGTTGTTTGCACCCCTGGCCCAAGTTTATTCATTTTCTTTTTTTTTATTTCATTTTTATTTTCTTAAATATTTTTCCTAATACTAAAATCACAAAAATACAAAAACAATAGATTTATATTTTGACATAGTTTATTTTATTTTTCTCACAAAAAATATTTTATTTAACTATACTTTATTTTATTTTTACTAACTAGTCTTGTAAATTTGAATTAAAACTAGGTTATTATTTATTTTCTTTCACACTAATTAAAATATATTATTTTTGATATGAAAAAGACTAAATATATTTTATAATGCTATAAATATTTTCAAGACAAAAATACCAAAACACTTTTCTTATAAACTTAATTTCTTTTATTTTAATTAATAGACTTAGGGTTTTGTTTAAAAATCTTTTCTTAACAAATTTAGGGTTTAGCTTTCATTAATTATTTTTTTTAATTAATTATATTAATACAAAATCCCTTTTCTCTAAAAAATCCAAACAAATATCCATTTACTTCACATTTTGCATTTTTTGTACATTTATTCATTTTGTACGTTGTATTCATTTAATTCTGTGTACATTGATATCCATTCAATATGGTTGTAATAGACTAATTAAGTTTAAATTCTTTCAATCCCCATTTTCAGTTTGTACACCCCACTCTCACAAATGTTGTAATAGCGTAGTAATTTCAAATTCCGCAATTTATTGCTTTACATATAACATGATAGTAATTAGGGTTTGTATGGAAAGACTAAAACCAATACTTAGAAAACCCTAATTCAAGATAATAACAAGCATGAAAACAATACACTTGCACACAAACACCCCCTAGGGTTATTCCACTTGGTTGCCTTATACAAAATGGCCATATTACGCATGTAAGGTATCTTAGCAAGAACCATCAAATACAAGATCATAGTCCCTCGATGACGCTATCTAATTTGCCTTTCAAATGATCTTAGTCCTTAAAAAGAATGCTAAGATACCTTGCAATATTGCTAATCATGGTTATACGATGATCCACGCCCGTCCCGTTTAGATCCAAAGATAGGGTTACTTCCCAAATCAATGGTAAGATAACAATGTCAAAGGAAAAGGAAAATGAACAAGAAAGACTTTTGAGTAGGTAGAATGCTCCTAATTACTTGCTCAATTTCCAACAAACATCTTTGCTATTTTCAAAACAAACACTTACACTTTCAAACATCTTACAAACTTGAAAACATTTTCAAAAGATCAAACATCTTTTTATACATTCTTACAAACAAGAATCATTACAAAGATTGCCTAAACAATGGCCTCTTTACAAAATACTTTCAAAAAACCACACCAAGCACAATTTCAAACAAAAAGCAAGTGATCTAGCAAGTAACTAAGCGCCCGTGGAAAACCATGAATGAAAAGGGTGCTAATACCTTCCCTTTTCATAATCTACCCCCCGAACTCAAGAAATAATCTCAAAGGTATTTCCTGTGCTTTTTTACCTTTCCTTTTGGATAAAAGAAAAGTCGGTGGCGACTCTTGCTAACCGCAAAATTTACGATCAAATGGAAAAACTTTAAGTCACTTCTCCCACCGTATCACAGAATTGGCGACTCTGCTGGGGAATATTCTAAAAGTGGGGTTACCTTCGGGATATATCACATTTACTTGCTTGCATTGTTTGAGTTGTATGCTTTATATTATGGTTCTTTATTTGGGTTTGAATCCTCTACCCGGATTTGGGATACCTTATAGGTAAGTAGCAATACGTTGTGGAAACTATGCGGGGTATACCGAGATGGTCTAAGCAATAACTACATTAGTGTGACATATTTGTGGGTACCTATAGACCTTGAGTTAATCAAGGAGAATATGGGGCCGCTTAGTGATGTCATGAAGCACTAATGAACTTTTAGAACCTTTACTTGACCAACTTGGCCTTTAGGGCATAGTGAGATAACTGGCTTTGGTGCAGTCCAAAGTTGGTAGATACTCGATACTACACTCATTGAGGTTTGTTTTCTTGGGATATTTTGGTTTCCATTAAAGAGGCTTGTGCTGAAACAATGACCAAGGAAACAAATCAGTGATATTGAGCTTCTTATAACCCGGTTACTAATACTAGGACATGTTGAGCCAACTAAACTTCAAGAGGGTACTTACCTATGAGACTCCATGCAAGCCTAAACCTAAGGACTTGTTTGCTTTGTTCGTATATACATACTTGTACATAACATCATGAACATCATAACATCATACACATTCACTAACCATTTCAAGGATCTTGGGATTTATCTTTGTTCTGTTTTATAGGGTATGGATTCTCTTCGCAGGAAAACTATTCAAGTCAACCTTGTAAGGATCCCTCCACAACTTAAGGAGCTAGCTTCAAGGATTCCTGAAAACTCTCCATTCACCAAGAGACATGGTCGCCTACTTAACTTGGTCACCTCTAACACAGATGAGTACATGATGAAGGTGCTCTTTCAGTTCTTTGATCCTTTACACCATTGCTTCACATTCCCCGATTATCAACTTGTGCCAACTTTAGAAGAATTCTCCTGACTCTTGAGGATTCCCATTCTCAATCAACTACCTTTCAACGGTACGGAAAGAGACCCAAAGCCATAAGAGATTGCTCAAGCTTTATACTTGCACTCATCTGATGTCACAACTCATTGGGAAACAAGGAGTGGTGTTAAAGGTTTCCTAGCAAAGTTCTTGTTCGAGAAAGCCCAAAACTGTTGGAACTCCTTAGATTTGCAAGCCTTTGAGGAAATTGTGGATCTTCTCATTTATGGGATGGTTTTGTTTCCAAATCCTGACCAACTCATATATGTGAACGCCATCAAAATCTTCATATCCCGCAACCCGGTGCCTACTTTTCTAGGGGACATCTTACATTCTTTTCACACTCGCACTATGAGGAAAAGAGGTGTCCTTATGTGTTGCACTCCTCTCTTGGCAAGATGGTTTATTTCGCATCTTCCCCAATCTGTATTAAAGAATGAACAAGGTTCAAGGTGGTTACAAAGGTTGATGACGCTCAAAAATTCAGACATTCATTGGTGCTCCCGATCCATAGAGAATGTTACTACTGTAGACCGTTGTAGAGAATTTCCTAATATCCCTTTACTTGGCATTATGGGAGGTATCACTTACAACCCCTGCTTAGCCTTAAGAAAGTTTGGTTATGCTTGAAGGGATGGCCCTCATGAGATGCTGATTCAAGGTTTGGTATTTGACTACGACAATGACGATCAAGGTCTTCACCAGAGATTTATCCGAGCTTGGAGGATGTTGAACAAGGTACATAGCAAGACATTAGGGCATAAGAATTCTATCCCTCTTGAGCCTTACCTCAAATGGGTACGAACTCGTGCTCAAAGTCTGATGATGTCTTATCCCTCCATTCTCCCGGTAATCATTGAGCCTGTCATGGAAGGAGATGTTCCATACACAATCCTACATCCTGACATGCCCACCTCTATTGAAGACTTACAAAGAGATTGGATACAACTCAAGGGGGAGATAGATACTTTCGAAGCCCAATTCTACGCAAGCGAGAAGAAGGCTTTGGAACTCACTAAGAAACTTCATGAGGAGAAGACTCTTAATGCCTACATTGCGCAAAAGAGGATGCGTACTACCTTTCTACTTAGAGTTTTTGTATTTGTTTTGCCCAGGGAGGCACTGATGTACTCAAGATTTAATTTATTAATATAACGTGTGTTTCCTTTTTTGTCTAAAACAAATTTGAATCTTTAAAATCCTTGAAATCATTGCATATGCATTTACCATTCATCATAACATAAGCAGGTTTCTTGCAACAAGTCTCCTTGTCTCTCTACTGTTTATTTCAGTAAGATGGATCTCGAGCAAACGATGAAGGACCTCCAAGCTCATAATGCACAGTTTCAATAGATGTTCTTAACTCTAGCCAAAGGACAAGAAGAGTTGAAGACTTTGCTGGTGGAAGAGAAAAAGAAGAAAAAGAAAATAGCCAGAGTTCTAAACATGGGAAGAAGATTCCAAGGGCAAACAAGAAGGGCCTTAGACTTTGCAACGACATCCGGTGAGAAAGACAATCAAGATGGGAAAGGCAAAGAAACAGTTGTCCAGTCAGAGTCATAAGAGGAAGAGGAAGAAGAAGACTATTCTGAAGAACAATACCCTCTAGTCGACGACAAGTATAAGCATCTAGAAGAACGGTTAAGTGCAATGGAAATCCAAAAAGTTCCTGGATTGGACTTTGAGGAGTTGGGATTAGTATCGGGGATTGTCATTCCTACAAAATTCAAAGCACCCGTGTTCACCAAATATGACAGAGTCTCATGCCCCAAAATGCATCTCCGGTCCTATGTGAGGAAAATACAACCCCATACCGTTGACAAGGATTTATGGGTTCACTTCTTCCAAGACAGTCTGTCTGGAACTCAACTTAATTGGTTTTATCAGTTAGAAAGAGCCAATGCTCATAACTGGGAAGATCTGGCCACCGCCTTTTACAAACAATACCAATACAATGTTGATCTTGCGCCTACCCATACTCAACTCTAGAGTATGGCCATGTTTTCGAGTGAAGGCTTCAAGGATTATGCGCAAAATGGAGGGACTTGTCCGGAAGAGTTCAACCTCCCCTATCTGAAAGAGAGTTGGTAGACATGTTTTTAGGCACCTTGTCTGGTCCCTTCTTCAATCAATTAATTCAGAGTTCATCGGCACGTTCTACTGAATTAATATTGACTGAAGAAAGGGTAGAAGTCGGGATAAAGAATGGAAAGATTCAAAAAGATGCATCCTCTACTGCTGTAAGGAAACCATTCATCGGAAAGAAAGAAGTGGTTGATGTATATCCTCAGAGAAATCAGGATAGGGTCGAACTCCCTCCAATGGTGGGGGTTATTATGATTCCTAAACTTGCGCCTGATCAGCAAAGAAACAACCAACAATGAAAGGAAAGACCAGTCAGAAAATTCACCAGAATTAATATGACACTATCTCAAGTATTTCCACATCTGTTAAGATCCAACCTAGTGACTTTGAAAGAAGCTCCAAAGAATCCTAACACAACCTCTCCTCATTATCATCTCAATGCCCATTGTGCATACCATTCCGAGAGTCCCGACCATGACACTAATAACTGTTGGGCTCTAAAGAACAAAGTACAAGACCTCTTGGAAGCCAAGGAAATTGAATTCGATGCGCCAGAAAAGCCCAATGTCATTTCTGCCCCTATGCCCAAGCACGACCATAATGCCAACATCGTTGAAGAGGATATGTTAGTTACTTCAGTTGATGAACTTATGACCCCACTCCTAACTATAAAAAAGAACTTATTGAATGCCAGTGTTTTCCCGGGCTATGATGAAAGTTGTCATTTCTGTTTGTCCTCACCAACCAGTTGTCCTTTGTTGAAAGCATGCGTTCAGTGCCTAATAGACAACAAGGAAATTTTGTTCGAAAAGACTTATGTTCCACCTGTTTCTTATAATGATGTTTCCATTGTTACCATTTCCTCCAATTCTTCCAGGGTCTCCACCAAAAGACCCGTTAAAATTACATCAGTTCCAAAAGTAGCTCCTTTGATAATTACAATGTCTGGACCAGTCCCGTATTCGTCAGACAAAATCGTACCATGGAATTATGGAGGGGATGTCTACTACCACGATATCAAGCAAGATTGGCCAGCTGCTGAAGATTCAAGTTCTGAGAAGGTTGACTCTAATATCAATAATATTGCAGGGACTAGCAAGATTACCCGAAGCGGAAGGATATTCTCTCCAGAAATTTCTCCCCCAAAAGTAGTTTCTGGACCCGTAATCATTCCTGTTGTTGTTGCTCCACCAAAGGTTATTCCCAGTCCTATAATCATCTCTACTAATACTCCAACTGACAAAGCTGATACAACTCCTGTTATTATTCCTACTGATATTCCTGTTGCCGAGTCAACTGAGACTCGAGGTAAAAGTATTCTGATTGAGCTTGTCCGGACGAAGGCACAACCATTGGCTATCCCTGAGACCTCCCGGGAAGAGATGGAGGAAATTCTAAAGATCATAAAAAGAAGCGACTACAATGTAGTTGAGCAACTAGGGAAAACTCCATCAAAAATTTCCATGCTGGCTTTATTACTATATTCTGAAGCTCATGCAAAAGCCTTGGTAAAATTCATGAAAACTGCCCATGTACCCCAAGAAACATATGCCGATCAGTTCCGAGACTGCATAGCCAGCTTGACTGTAGATAATGGTTTAGGTTTTTCGGATGCTGATTTAACGCCAAGAGGGAGGAAGCATAATGAGGTATTACATGTCTCAGTGGAATACAGGGGCATGACTCTGGCTCATGTCTTGGTTGACACTGGTTCGTCTCTGAATGTGTTGCCTAAAAAGGCTTTTGATAGGCTTGATTGTGAGGGATTAACATTAAAACCAAGAAACATAGTAGTGAGGGCCTTTGAGGACTCAAAAAGGATGGTGCATGGGGAAGTGGATATCCCCATAAAGGTTGGAACCCAAACATTTTATTCAACCTTTTATGTAATGGATATTCGCCCTTCATATTCATGCTTGCTAGGCCGACCGTGGATCCACAATGCTGGCATTATTACTTCTATGTTGCACCAAATGCTAAAATATCCAATTCAAGGGAAGATCATCACCGTTCATGGAGAAGAAGAGTATATGATTAGCCATCCTAATTCCTTCAGATATATGGAATTAGATGGTGAATTTATTGAAACTCCAATCGAACACTTTGAAGAAGTCCTGCAAGATGTGGCAGTAACCAAGGTTTTGTCTCAAGTTCCCAAGATCACAAGACCCACACTCAGGATGTCGTCCTTGAAGGATGCCAAGGCAGTGATAGAAGAAGGTGGGTGCACTATTTGGGGATAACTCCCAGATATCCCATACAAATCTGATAAGTTTGGTCTGGCTTTCACTTCAGGTGCCCAGAAGGTTGTACGCCGCGCTCGTGCCGGAGGACCACCCATGAAGATCAGCAACCACCAAGTCAATGTGATGGAGGATGATGAAGACAACTACAACCTGGAGGATTGGATTTTCCTAATTGTCGGTGGAGGGCTCAGCAACTGGGAGGCTAGAGATTTTGTCCCGATCACTTTTATCCCACAGTAATTTGTCTTTACATTTTGTTGGATCTGTAATATTAAAACAATTCAGACTCTTAAAACCTTGTGTCTTACCCGAGGCACAATGGTCCATTTGTAAGGGTTATTATCTCATTTCCATATGACATCAATGAATCATGGACATTTTTGCATACAAACTTTGTGCTCATTGTTTTTCTTTTTATATTTTCATTTCTTTCAAAGATAGCTATACTCTTACACACACTCACACTCATAAATGCAGGTCTACATCCATTCGGGATCCCATGGGTAACGGTTCTGCTATGGCTTTCTGTGACTCTGAGACTCTAATCTACCAAGCTGAAGATGAAGGTGGGGAAGATTGTGAAGTACCAGGGGAACTTTCTAGATTACTACAACAAGAAGAGAGAACCATTCAGCCCCACGAGGAACTAGTGGACACTATCAACCTAGGTACCGAAGAAGACAAAAGAGAGGTCAAGGTGGGTGCCAATCTAGAACCCAATGTCATGGAGCGTATGATTCAATTATTACACGAGTATGTTGAAGTATTTGCCTTGTCGTATGAAGACATGCCAGGACTTGATGCAGATATTGTGGTACATCGTCTACCTACAAAAGAGGACATCCCACCAGTAAAATAAAAGGTCCATCGTATGCGACCAGATATGTCAGAGAAGATTAAAGCAAACGTCATGAAACAATTTAACGCTGGATTCTTGGCCGTCACTTCCTATCCGCAATGGGTTACCAATGTTGTTCCCGTGCCCAAAAAGGACGGCAAGGTACGAATGTGCATGGACTACTTAAATTTGAATAGGGTAAGCCTTAAGGATGATTTCCCACTTCCCCACATTGACATCCTAGTTGAAAGTACGGCACAACACAAAGTGTTTTCCTTCATGGACGGTTTCTCAGGTTACAACCAAATCAAAATGGCGCCTGAGGACATGGAGAAGACAACCTTTGTCACACAATGGGGGACATTCTTCTACGAGGTCATGCAATTCAGACTGAAGAATGTTGGGGCAACCTATCAGCGTGCCATGGTAGCCTTATTTCACGACATGATACATCACGAAATATAGGTCTATGTGGACGACATGATAGCTAGATCTCAAACAAAAGAAGAGTATCTTGACCATTTTACAAAAACTCTTTGAAAACTTAAAAAGTACAAGCTGAGGTTGAACCCAAATAAGTGCACATTTGGAGTAAGGTCTGGTAAACTCCTTGGCTTTGTCGTCAGTAATAAAGGTATTGAAGTAGATCATGCCAAGGTGAAAGCGATACAAGAGATGGCTGCTCCTCGTACTGAAAAAGAAGTCAGAGGATTCTTAGGACGTTTAAACTACATTGCCAGATTCATTTCTCACCTGACAACTACTTGTGAGCTAATCTTCAAATTACTGAACAAAGATCAAGTAGTCAAATGGAATGACGAGTGCCAAACTGCTTTCGATAAGATCAAAGAGTACCTGCAAGAGCCTCCTGTTTTGATGCCACCATTCGAGGGAAGACCATTGATTATGTATCTGACCATTTTGGAAAACTCTATGGGGTGTGTGTTGGGGCAGCATGACGAGTCTGGCCGAAAAGAGCATGTTATTTATTACCTGAGCAAAAAGTTTATCGACTGTAAAACAAGATATTCACTGCTCGAGAAAACTTGCTGCGCTCTGGCATGGGCTGCTCTCCGGCTAAGATAGTATATGCTGACCCATACTACCTTGTTAATATTTAAAATGGATCCAATAAAATACATCTTCAAGAGACCTGCTCTCTCTGGGAGAATAGCGAGATGGCAGATGATCCTGACAGAATATGACATACAGTACACTGCCCAAAAAGCAATAAAAGGTAGTGTACTAGATGATCACCTTGCTCACCAAGCTATGGAAGACTACCAGTCCATGAAGTTTGAATTCCCAGATGAAGACATCATGATGGTAAACAACTATGAAGAATTCAGACCATATGACGGACCTGAACAAGGATCCCGATGGACCCTGGTTTTAGATGGGGCATCTAACGCACTCGGTAATGGTATTGGTGTTGTACTCATATCTCCTGAAGGATTTCATACTCCCTTTACTGCAAGACTCTGCTTCAACTATACAAATAACATGGCGGAATACGAAGCGTTCATCTTTGGTCTCAAAGCTGCCATAGATTTGGGGATTAAATCCTTGAATGTATTCAGAGATTCAACTTTGGATATCAGCCAGATCAAAGGGGAATGGGACACCAAACACCCTAACCTTATCCCTTACAAAGAACATATTTTTACATTGCTCCCACATTTTGAGGAGATTACATTTGAGCATTTCCCGAGAGAAGAAAATCAGCTAGCAGACACACTAGCCATGATGTCATCTATGTTTAAACTTAAATGGGGTAGAGAGGTTCCCCAGATTACCATTGAACGAATAGATGAACCAGCACATTATCACGAGATTAATACTGAAGAAGTAGTGGACCAACCTTGGTTTCACGAAGTCAAGAGGTATCCCGAGACTCAAGAATACCAAGAAGGAGCTTCAGTAAACGACAAGAAGTTCTTAAGGATATTCTCTGCTAAATTCTTCCTTAGTAATGGCATTCTTTACAAATGCAACCATGACTCTGTTACTTCGGTGCGTAGACAAGGTTGAAGCTAAAAGGATCATGGATGAGTTACATGAAGGCACTTTTGGCACCCATTCCAGTGGGCATATGATGGCAAAGAAAATCCTACGGGCAGGCTATTATTGGTCTACCATGGAAGCAAATTTCTATCAACACTCTCGATCTTGCCATAAGTGTCAGATCTATGCTGACAAGGTGCACGTACCTCCGGTTCCTCTGAATGTCTTGACGGCTCCCTGGCCCTTTGCTATGTGGGGGATTGATATGATTGGGGAAATCAAACCAACAACCTCTAATGGACACCGCTTCATCTTAGTGGCCATTGGATATTTTACCAAATGGGTGGAGGCAGCATCTTTCGCTTCCATTACCAAGAATGTTGTCGCCCGGTTCATCAAGCAGAATCTCATATGTCATTACAGTATCCCAGAGAGGATCATTACAGACAATGGTATGAATCTAAATAGTACTATGATCACTTCCCTGTGCGAGCAATTCAATATCCAGCATCACAATTCTTCCCCTTACCGGCCAAAGATGAATGGTGTTGTCGAAGCCGCGAATAAGAACATTAAAAAGATCATACAGAAAATGACAGTCACATACAAAGACTGGCATGAGATGCTACCATTCGCTCTCCACGGATATCGTACCACAGCTTGCACATCAACCGGGGAAACACCATATTCTCTGGTATACGGCATAGAGGTTGTCTCGCCTATTGAGGTCCAGATCCCCTCTCTAAGAATTATGAAGGATGCAGGGTTGAATGAAGAAGATTGGATCCAGACTCGACTTGATCAACTAAACTTGATTGATGAGAAAAGGCTTACTGATGTCTGCCATGGTCAAATGTATCAAAAATGGATGATCAAGGCTTTCAGCAAAAAGGTCAGACGCCAAGTATATCAAGCTGGGGATCTGGTGATCAAACGTATCATACTACCGCAAGGTGATCCCAGGGGAAAATGGACTCCTACATACAAAGGACCATTTGTAATCAAAAACATATTCTCTGGTGGAGCAATGATCTTAACCACCATGGATGGTGATGACCTGCCGCACCCTGCAAACGCAGACTGTCAAAAGATACTATGCATAAGAGACCCGCTAGGTTGACACACCTAGGCAAAACAAGGGCATCCCGGTGAATAAAAAAGGTTCGGGCAAAAATTAGGGATAAAACAAAAAAAATTGTACACCTGGTAAGTTTAAAACCCGAAAGGGCGGCTTGGGCAAAAAAGGGTATCCCGATGGACTGAAAACTCGAAAGGGTGGTCCAGGAAAAAGTTAGGGAATAAAAGTGTATGACTATATCTTGTTGAATCACCTTACAGACAACCTGACAAACTCAGTAATTCTGATCAATCCAATCAACTTCGGACAAGGCAACAAACAGACAAGATGCTCAGATACACGAAGGCTATAGCAGAATGGGAACCCCATGGGATTATTACACATATCTATCTTTTCTTTGTATCAAAATTTTCATTTTTTTACGACAGTATTCTCTTACTATAATGTTTGTCTCATTGTACAAAAATACTTACTCAAAGTCAATACAAGGATATCCCTTTAAAAGTGCAAAACTACCTGTTTTTCTTTATTCTTGTGTTTTGTTTACAAAAATGTCCAATGATTCATTTTTAAACATATGCATCTGAACATAATTACTGTTTACAAATAAACAAAATAGAAAGACAATCACTGATGGCTTTAAGAGATAGACAAATCTCTCTAAGCTATTTCCGTAAAATTCCCCGTAGTGTGCAGTTAATTCCCAGCGGAACAAAGCTTCCAATTATCAGTCCCCAGTGGAGGTCATCTGATTTCTCAAGATTCCAACGAGATTTTAAAATAAGTACACGACATTTCCCTTACAATAGAGTTTATTTCTCTAATTGGAAATTCATCAACACTTCAACTTCACAACACGAAGATTTACACTCCATATCCTCAACAATAGTCAGGAATTTATTTTTCCCAATCCAACAGCAGTGCAGCATATTAGCTTTCGTGCGCATACATCGCATCCATATATCATAAACATTGATAACACGAATTCATTATACCATGAATTTCATACAACATGACATTGCATATTAGCTAACATTTTACTCTTTTCAGGATAAGATTAATCAACAGCTACCATTAACAATGATCAAAGGTTTCTCAGATACAGTTCATATACGCTCTAGACACGGATGCCATTCTGATACTCATTCAGATTCCTTCTCAGATACAATTCAGATACGCTCCAGACATGGATGTCATTCTGATACTCATTCAGATTCCTTCTTAGATACGCTCCAGACACGGACGCCATTCTGATACTCATTCAGAGTCAACTTTCAGATATAGTTCAAATACGCTCCAGACACTGACGCCATTCTAGCACTCATTCAGAGTTTCTTTCAGATACAGTTCAGATACGCTCCAGACACAGATGCCATTCTGATACGCATTCAGAGTCTCTTTCAGATACAATTCAGATATGCTCCTGACGCGGACGCCATTCTAATAGTCATTCGGTTTCAGCTTACCGTTCAACAATCATTTCTGGATGGCATCTACAAGCCCATCTCAGACAACTTTCTGTCACCTCTCAAAATGGCATCTTTAAGCCCATTCCATCAACCATCACATCACCGAGTGCAAATTTCGGGGCACTCTAGTGTCCAATCATCTTCAACCTTCGAATCACGAATGGCAAAATTTGCCAATCTAACTCCTCAGGCTTAAGAAGATTGAACAGGGGAAGCTGTTGTACCCCAAAATTTTCCCTCTCACTTATCAAGAGTTTTCTCAGAAGATCTCCTTGGGCTCAAGACTGCACTAGGGTTTGATCAGCTCAAGATACCTCCTTAAGCATTGATGACCAAAATTAGGGTTTGAGTTTGCATAAGGATTTTTGAAATTCCAATATCCCATATTAATTTCATGGATCATTATGGAGCCCCGAGATTTCTCATGTCAAGTTTCAAGCCTTGGATCACATTTTTGCTCAATCAATTGAGCAGTTGACCTAAAAATCAACTATATTGAGGGAAAAGTCAACCATGGCCAATTTACAGTCAAACTTCATAATTTTTTATCCACTTCAACATTTTATACTCATATGTATCATTTTATTAAGTTTGGACCACAAGTCCTCAAGAAATTTGATCAAATCTCCAAAAGGGCAAAATGGTCAACATTAAGGTTCTGACTGAGAAAGGGCAATTTTTGATTTTTGACCTAGAAAATGGTCAATTGGTTTAAGGAATGATATCAAGAGTCCAACTGCATCATTTTAACCTAATGACATGGTTTAAAACATCCCAAGTTCAAAGGATTGACAGATGAATTTTCAGTCAACTAATCAAAAATCAATTGTATACTGAAAAGTCAAACTTTGACTTTTGGGTCAAATTCAAATGCCAAAGATCAGAATTCATCAAAACATGTCAAAATATGAAACTTATTCATCAAGAAATCAAAAATTCAAGATTTCATTTTGAAAAGTCAAAATTTCTAAACTTGGAAATTTTTCTAAGTGTTGGAAATTTCTTATTTTTTCATAACTTTGAGCAAACTTTTCACTATGATGCAAGATGATTCAAGAAAAAATTCCAACATGAAAGTTGTAGATCTCCATTAAACCTACAAATTTGCTTCACATAAACCATTTGACACAAATACATGAATTCTCATGCCCTGAAAACACCTAGAACTCAGAAACACATTTCATATTTCCATTTCACAAAAACTGACCAAAGACTTGAAACTAACAATCTACTCGTGCGTTTCTTGGCCTTTTGGTTTCTAAAGCTTCTAAAAATCATATATAGTTGATCCCACACCCTGTTACAGAATTGTAACACCATTAACACCATCCTCCATTTTCAAAAACAGAGCTCTGCACATTGACTTCTCCATACCATTTCAGTCATCAATTGCTCAAGCTAATCATTGCATTAGCTTCCTGGGACCTCAAGGAAGCTAACCTGATCATCACCATCACTTGAAACAAGCTCAAACTCAAAACACGATTTCCAGTTTTGAGGTAAGTTTTCTTAACTTTGAACTCTTCATACAGGCATCATCAATGATTTATTTGTGAATAAAACACGTAGATATCATTGCCCTAAAGCTAACCATGTCCATAGTTTCCCTTAATTTTGCTTGAGCTTAAAGAATTTTAGGATTGAAATTTATGAGATTTTTAGGGTTCAGAATAGGGCCATTAAAATTCATGCTTATCTTTGATCTATAGTTTTAATGCTTTACATTTCTTAAACCGTGAGGAAATTTGCTACAAGTTTCATGTTTACAGTTTTCATTTTTGATGAGAAATGAGCAAGTTACAGTTGGTCTGGCTGGAGGTTGAAGATGAAGTCATCAGGGCGCGTTTTGCCTCATATATTTATTGATTTGCCTATGTTAACGGATGTATAGCCACCCCAGTGGTAGAAGCGCGTGCCTGTAACCTTTGGGACCTGGGTTCGAGCCCCATTGGTACCCTTTTGGATTTTTCACATTTTCTTTATTTTCTGATTTTCTTTTTTGCACACGTTGGGCCTCCTTGGGCCTGTTTATTGTTGTTTTTTTTCTTTCTAACCCCCTGCGGGCTGTTTGCTCCCCTGGCCCAAGTTTATTCATTTTTTTTTATTTCATTTTTATTTTCTTAAATATTTTCCTAATACTAAAATCACAAAAAATACAAAAACAATAGATTTATATTTTGACATAGTTTATTTTATTTTTCTCACAAAAAATATTTTATTTAACTATACTTTATTTTATTTTTACTAACTAGTCTTGTAAATTTAAATTAAAACTAGGTTATTATTTATTTTCTTTCACACTAATTAAAATATATTATTTTTCATATAAAAAAGACTAAAAATATTTTATAATGCTATAAATATTTTCAAGACAAAAATACCAAAACACTTTTCTTATAAACTTAATTTCTTTTATTTTAATTAATAAACTTAGGGGTTTGTTTAAAAATCTTTTCTTAACAAATTTAGGATTTACCTTTCATTAATTATTTTTCTTTTAATTAATTATATTAAGACAAAATCCCTTTTCTCTAAAAAATCCAAAAAAATATTCATTTACTTCACATTTTGCATTTTTTGTACATTTATTCATTTTGTACATTTTATTCATTTAATTCCTTGTACATTGATATCCATTCAATATGGTTGTAATAGACTAATTATGTTTAAATTCTTGCAATCCCAATTTTCAATTTGTACACCCCCCCTCCCACAAATGTTGTAATAGCGTAGTAATTTTAAATTCTGCAATTTATCGTTTTACATATAACATGATAGTAATTAGCGTTTGTATGGAAAGACTAAAACCAATACTTAGAAAACCCTAATTCAAGATGAAAAAAAGCATGAAAACAATACACTTGCACACAAACACCCCCTAGGGTTATTCCACTTGGTTTCCTTATACAAAATGGCCATATTACGCATGTAAGGTATCTTAGCAAGAACCAGCAAATACAAGATCATAGTCCCTCGATGACCCTATCTAAGTTGCCTTTCAAATGATCTTAGTCCCTAAAAAGAATACTAAGATACCTTGCAATATTGCTAATCATGGTTATACGATGATCCACGTCCGTCCCGTTTACATCCAAAGATAGGGTTACTTACCAAATCAATGGTAAGATAACAATGTCAAAGGAAAAGGAAAATGAAAAAGAAAGACTTTTGAGTAGGTAGAATGCTCCTAATTACTTGCTCAATTTCAAACAAACATCCTTGCTATTTTCAAAACAAACACTTACACTTTCAAACATCTTATAAACTTGAAAACATTTTCAAAAGATCAAACATCTTTGTATACATTCTTACGAACAAGAATCATTACAAAGATTGTCTAAACAATGGCCTCTTTACAAAATACTTTCAAAAAACTACACCAAGCACAATTTCAAACAAAAAGCAAGTGATCTAGCAAGTAACTAAGAGCCCATGGAAAACCATGGATGAAAAGGGTGTTAATACCTTCCCTTTTCATAATCTACCCCCCGAACTCAAGAAATAATCTCAAAGGTCTTTCCTGTGCTTTTTTACCTTTCCTTTAGGATAAAAGAAAAGTCGGTGGCGACACTTGCTAACCGCAATATTTGCGATCAAACACAAAACCTTCAAGTCTGTTCTCCCACCGTATCAGACATGTCATATAAACTATTTTGGTTTTGGTTTTGCAGCTTTTATTCCGACCGAAGCATACTGTCACAGCAGATTGTTATAAAAGGAATGGGAGAGACAGATTTGATAAAGGTTACCTACCTATCTTTTAATTTAGTTATGGATAATTAGGAGTTTAATTATAAAATTATGTTTTGAAATTCATTTATAAACATGGTTAGGAAAATTCTGTTATAACTGTCAAGAAGTTCGTTGAAAAGAGAGTTAAAATGAGATTGGATGTTTGGTTATACTGTCAGATTGTTAGTTGGGTCTTGAAAAGTTATGATTAAAAGATTAATGTGAAGATTGTTGTAGGCTGAATGTCAACTGAACTTGATTGTTTTGTAGGGCTGTTAACTGGTTGTTTAGCATGAAATTTGAACACATGATGCAACAAGTTGAATCGGTCTGCTTTAGTGTTGTCTAAATGTTGCCTTGGTTTATTTTCTGTCAACGCAAAAAGGCTTATAGATCCGGTTTTGATATATTTTGGTGTTAATGCTAACTAGTTTGAATCACATAATACTTTATGTGTAGGTGTGGGCTATGGATTCGATGAAGGTGTAATGATGATAAAGGATGAAACAAAACAGTGAGAATAATGGTGGAGAGTGAAGGTCAAATATTGATGAAGATGAGAGTTTTTGTACGATTCTACTACAGCATCCAGAATCCCCCCGAACTGGTGAGTTTTTTGTTATATAATTTTGTTAGAATCTGCTTGTTTTTCTTGTATACACAATTATGACAGAAAATTCCCACGTTGATGCAGATTCTGAAGGATTTTGTTCATGACTAGGCCAATCGAAATAACTTGAATGATGGTGATGCAAGAACTATATGATGAACATTGGGGCCGATATAGAGAATAGGCTTATTGTAGCTTACTGTAGGTTTTTGTTAGATGATGTAACTGTGTATGAGAATGTAACTTGCAATGTGATTGGTATATTGACTTGAAGTTTAAGTTTTTGGAATTGTAATGGTGAATGGATATGATGTATATTTTGGATGGGCTAAAACTGGTAGTTTCCTTTGTAAATTTGTAATGGCATGAGTTTTGTAATGGAATAAAGTTGAAATGGAATTGATTGGATATAATTTTTATAAAGTTTGAATACTATTGAATAAACTGTTTTGAAAACTTTCATGTGGATAAACCTTGTATGGACAAAATGGTGACATATGGATCTTGAGCCATAAAAAACATGCCTTGAATACTTGAATTTGCACTTGGACTTATGAAATAAGGTTGAACAATGATGGATGATACCTGAATGGTCTTCATGAGATAAGCCTCAACTTTCCTCTTTTGTAATTAAAATTTTCTGCCATTGTTCCTTGTTTGGATCAACTTCTTGACATCCTGAACACATATGCTCTTGAAAAACTTAATTTTGATATTACTGAGTAAACAACGATGGACCCCTAATTCAATTTAATTCCCCCAATCTAACCCAAATTTGCGTGTCAAGAAAAAAGCGTTAGAAAGAATACTGCCTTGAATTAGTGAAAAATGGATATCCAATTGATATTACAAGATAAACCAAAATCTTGACCAAAGGATGACCACCACTCGATTACAATGAAGAGAACGCCTCAAATGAAAACCAAATCAAATCTAAACACCAAATATTAGAAACCCTAATTCACACTTGCATCACCTACCCCTAAAATCTTGAATCTTAAGGCAAAGTTGATAGGAAAAACACCCTTGAACCCTGATATGCAGATCCCTAATTGATGAAATAAGGAATAGACGATTCCACCGTATCAATGCATAATCAACCTCTAGGAGCTTCAACAACGAATGTACCTTTGTATTTTGAAAGATAGTCCTAATAAAACCCTAACGGCATCAATACTCTTGACGAAACCTTTATCCAACAAAATAGGAGTAAATGATTCACAAAAAATTTTATGCTAAAGTTCACACTCTTTAGGATAGAACCAAATACTCGTCACTTAAGAGAAAGCTTCAGATGAAAGTCAAGTCTTGGTAAGAAAATCCAATAAGTGGTGACAAAACTTGTAACACTAGTAACAAATGAAGGTCCTTAGTTCTGAAGGAAGGAGACTCCAGATAGCCATAAGTTGCAACCCTAAACCATAATCCTTGGAGAAGAACTCAATTGGAGCACAATTGCCGAAAACTTAGTTTCGATCGCACATAGGAAAATAAACTCTGATAGCCTCGTACCTTGATGAAGACATAAATTCTCAGTGACGCAAATTACAACTCTAATTATGTCGCTTACTGTTTGAATAAGAAATCAGCCTTTATTAGATTTGTATACTTCGATCACAATGAAACCCTAATATTGTACGACCACTAAACTTTAAACCTCCAGGGACTTTATCGAATGCAAATGTATGTTAATGACCTAATAGGATATATACAGATGAATGTAAAGTCAAGGCCAGAATAAGAGAAATTAGGAGGGCAAATTTTGGGGTGCAACACCGACTAGATATTAGTTCAACTTCATCCTTTCTAGCAAGTTACTGCAAAGCCTGGAATCCGACCAGATAGTAGTTAACTTCCGTATCTCCAGCAGGTTGTTGTGAAGAAGGAATCCAACCAGATAACATTCTAACTTCACTCTCCCCAAGAAATTTTCTACAAAGCCTGGAATCCGACCAGATAACAGTTAATTTATCCTTCCCCGGTAAGTTACCGTGAAGTCTGGATCCGACCAGATAGCAGTTAACTTCCTTATCCTCAGTAAGTTGTGAAGCCTAGATCCGACCAAATAACAACTGACACTCAAGAGATATTCCCCAGCAGAAGCATCCTTTCAACAAGTTTGAAGATATGTATATTCTTCATCCCCAACAGCGATCCGGGGTTCAACTTCTAAGGAAATCCTCAGCAGTAGTCAGGGATTTATTTTCCCATACAAATATGCATCCCACATTCATACATCATAGCATATACATATAAAATGCATCTAGCATAATACCATATCTTGTGAACATCATGCATACATCTGCATTTAACTGACCTTTTTTCCACAGGTAAAACATCAAGTTTTAGTATAAATTGACCAAAGATTTGTGGTAATCCTTCTTCCAGTGTTTGCCATCATTCCTCCAAATGGAATCTATAATCCCATTCACAATACATCTTCGAGTGCAAATTTCTGGGCACCCTAGTGTTCAATCATCTTTCACCTTCAAGTCACGAATGGCGGATCCGCCAATCTAACTCTTCAATTTTAAGAAGATTGAACAGGGCCAGCTATTGTACCCTAAAATTTTCCCTCTCACTTTTCAAATAATATCTCACAAGATCTCCTTTAGTTCAAGACTGCACAAGGGTTGATCAACTCAAGACACTTCCTCAAGCACTGATCACTGCAAATTAGGGTTTGAGTTTGCACAAGGATAAATGGACTTTTAATTCCCCATATGACTTTCATGGATCATTTTGGACTCCAAATATTTCTCATGTCAAGTTTTAAGTCTTGGATCACATTTTAACTCAGTCAATTGATCAGTTGACCTAAAATCAGCTGTATTGGGGAAAAAGTCAATTGTGGCCAATTTACAGTCAAACTTCATAACTTTTGGTCCATATCAACATTATGAACTCATATATGTAATTTTATCAAGTTTGGATCACAATTCCTCAAGAAATTTATCAGATCATCAAAAGGGAAAAATTGTCAAAATTAGGGTTTTAATTGAGAAAGTGCAATTTATGATTTTTGACCTAGAAAATCATTGATTGGTTTAAATTATGATCTCAAGGTATAAAATACTTCATTTTTACCTGTTGTAATGGCTTAAAACGTCTCTCAAGATTAATTGGTTGACAGATGAATTTCAGTCAACTGATGAAAAGTCAACTATACACTGAAAAGTCAAACTTTGACTTTTTGGTCAAAATCAAATATCAAAAATCACAATTCATCAAAACTTGTCAAAATATGAAACTTGTTCATCAATAAATCAAAAAGTCAAGATTTCATTTTGAATAGTCAAAATTTCTAAACTTAGAAATTTTTCTAAGTGTTGGAAATTCATATTTTTTTCACAACTTTGAGCCAAATTTCAACCATGATGCAAGATGATTCAAAGGAAACTTCCAACATGAAAGTTGTATATATCAATAAGATCTAAAACATTGTATAACACAACTTCTTCTAGAAATTCATGAATTTCAAGTTATGATTTTATGAAGACATGTTCATGAAACTTGGAAACTTAGTGAAATTTTGCCCTAGTTTAGGCAGGTTTTTTACCTAACTTCATGGAAATTTTTCACATAGTTGCAAGATGAATCTTCAAAAATGTCCAAAATATAGGTTTTATAGGATGTTACAAGCTTTCCAAAATGTCGAAGAACCCATTGACATCATACTTGAGCAAGGAGAATCGAAGGCAAGAAGTTAGGGTTTTCAAACTTGAATTACAAGCCATTTCTTGATGAACACATGAACCAAATCCATGCTAGGCTGTATAATCTTTACTTTGCAGGCCTCAAACTTGTTTTTCACTCCATAATTAATGGTTTTCACAACTCTTTAGGCCCTTATCCACTTGGTTTAAGCTTTGTCCAAAGTCATTTTCTATTTATGGCACAAAGTTGCCATTTCCATTTTGATAAAGCATCACTTTTGCAATTGTCAACATCTTGAGCTTTGCACTTGTTCTTTCTGCATACACACAACCCCTATAAACCAAAATAAATGTGTCTAAATCCTCTTTGAACTCAGAACATGCTTATACAACACTTTGAGATTTGTCTTCTCACTTTTCTTCAAAAGCAAGTTATAGAGCCAAAAGGCTAGAACTCAGAAATCATGAGTACATTTGATCTAAAAACTTTTCCATACATATGCACAAGTCTATTGTAAGCCGAGACACAATTGGAAACATCCTAAAACTCTCCCAAGCACCCTTGCTGCACAGAACTGCCCAAACTTGACAGTTTTGAGCCAAAACTTCCCATCTCCATTTCCACTAGTGCGTTTTGTTTCTTAATCATCCAAACACCTTACATACATCATACACAAGTGGTCCAAGTCCCTGTTTCAAGACTGTAACATCATCTTCATCAACTTCCATAACCAAAAAACAGAGCTTGCACCTTGAGTTCTCTAGCACGACTCAGACACTCCCAGCATCAAGTAAGCATTGCATTAGCTTCCTGGGAACTTGAGGAAGCTAACCTGATCATCACAACTTCTTGAAAGCAGCTCAAACTCATTTCACGATTTCCAATTTTGAGGTACATCTTTTGAACTCCTATATTCTCATTTAGGCATTGTTAGACTTGCATTTTCAAAGACAAAATGTAGATATCATTGCCCTGAAACTGTACATATCCATATATTTCATTTATATGGCTTGAGCTTAGAGAATTTTAAGATTGAAATTTCTGGAAAATTTAGGGTTCAAATTAGGGCCAACGAAATTCTCATTCATCTTTGATTTATAGCTTTAGTTATTTACATGGTTGGATTCGTGAGAAAAAATGGAACAATTTTCATGTTTGCAATTTTAATTTTCATTGAGAAATGAGTAAGATACATGTTGTCTGGCTGAACATGAGGTTGAAGATGAAGTTCAGGCCATGGACTTGATTTGTAATATATTTATGGTTTGATACAAGTTAACGGATGTATAGCCACCCCAGTGGTAAGGCAACGCGGGTTTCATGCTCAGGGCGTGGGTTCAAGCCCCAACGCTGCCACTTTTCTTATTTTTCACATGTTTTCTTTCTTTTTGTCACACAGCCAGCACCTGGGCCTCCAAGCAATGGGCCTTGTTATTTTTGTTGATTTCTGACCCCTTGTTTATTTTCATACCCGTGACCCAAATAATTTTTATTTTATTTTTCATTTTATTTATTTTCATTTATATTTTATATTATATTTTTATTTTCTTTTTTTTTTAATTATTACTATTATTATTATTAATAATATTATTTTTATTAATAAAAAATCCAAAAATATTTTATTAGTTTATTTACATATTTAGAAATGCTCATTTATATTTTATTTTCTTTATAAAAGAAAAAGAACAAAAACATTTTTCTTAAACAAACTAATTTCTTTTTTAAATATTTAATATTTAGATTTAGGTTTAATTATTATTTTATTTTCTTTTAAATTAAAATTAACTTAGAGTTTAGATTTCTCTTAATTAATTAATTCTTATATTATTAATTCAAAACCTTTTCATAAAAACCCTAAAAATGTTTTTTAACTTAATTTCTTTCTTAATTAGTTTAATATTAATTTTGTTTATTTTTAGTTAATCATTTTCTAAATTAGGTCAAGATTAAAACCCTTTCATTAAAACCAAATAGAAATCATTTTCTTTTTCCATTTATATCCTTGTACATTATTTATTCAATTCTTGTATATTATTCAATATGGTTGTAATAGATAATTAGGTTTAATTTTCTTACAAAACCCCCATTTGTAAATTTGTATACCCCCTCCCGTAATGATGTAATATCTTAGTAATTTTAATTTCCGCAATTTATCACTTTATATAAATGCTGGTAATTAGGGTTTGTATGGAAAGATAAAATCAATAAGTAGCAAATCCTAATTCAAGACAAAACAATGCATGTAAATCAAACACATTTGCACACTTGAATCCCTTAGGGTAATTCCACTTTGTTTCCTTACCAAAATGGCCATGTTATGCATGTGGGATATCTTATCAAAAAGTAATCAAAAATACAAGATCATAGTCCCTCGATGACGCTATCAATGTTGCATTTCAAAATGATCTTAGTCCCTCAAAGAGAAATGCTAAGATATCTCACATCATTGCTATCATGACTATACGATGACCCACGCCTATCCCTTTACATTCAAAGATAAGGCTTCTTACCAAATCAATGGTAATATAGCAATATCAAAGGAAAGGAAGAAATGAACATAAGACTTTTGAGTAGGTAAATTGTTCCAAGTTGCTTGCTCATTTTCAAATCAAACATCCTTGCTTATTTTCATAACAAACACCAAGACTTTCAAAACACTTTCAAAATCTTTTTCAAACATGAAATATTTTCAAAAGTCCAACACTTTGTATATGTTCTTACAAACGAGAACTATTACAAAGTTTTCCTAAACGAAGGCACCTTTTCAAAATACTTTCAAAACCATCACAAAGCACATTTTCAAACAAAAGCAAGTGATCTAGCAAGCAACTAAGATCCCATAGATAACTATGGATGAAAAGGATGATAACACCTTTCCTTTTCATAATCTACCCCCCGAACTCAAGAAATAATCTCAAAGGTCTCTCCTATTCTTTTCAGCCTTTCCTTTTGGATAAAAGAAAAGTCGGTGGCGACTCTTGCTAACTGTAACATTTGCGATAAAATGCAAAACACCCAAGTCATTTCTCCCACCGTATCATAGGTTACCTTAGGGCTAGATCACCTTTATTTGCTTTCATTGTTTGACTTGCTTGCTTTACATTTTGGTTCCTTGTTTGGGCTTGTTTTGATCCTCTACTCGGATCTGGGATACTTTATAGGTAAGTAGTAATACGTTATGGAAACTGTGCGGGGTATACCGACATGGTCTAAGAAATATCTATGTTAGTGTGACGCATTTGTTGGTATCGATAGTCCTTCAGTAGTCAAGGAGAATACAGGGCCGTTGTGTGGTGTCATGAAGCACTAATTGACTTTAGAACCTTTACTTAACCAACTTTGCCATTAGGAAGTAGTGAGATAGCCGGCTTTGTTGCAGTATGAAGTTGGTTGATACTCGATACTACGCTCATTGAGATCGGACTTCTCGAGATATTTCGGTCAGCATTAAAGAGGCTTGAGCTGAAACAGTTCCCGATAAGAAAGATAAGTGATATTGAGATCCCTTAGAACCCGGTTACTATTACTAGGACTAGTTGAGCCAACTAAAACTTCAAGAGGGTACTTACCTATAAGAATCCATGCAAAGACCAAAGCACGGTAACTTGAGTCAAGGGATATGACCCACTTGACATGGTGAGCTTGATTCTCGTGGAAGGACATCATCCGATACGAAGTTCCCCCAATCAAAGTTGTTAACCAACGTTTAATTTCTAACATCTTCTTGTGTTTACCCTGCGAGATCCTTGAAAATATTGCATCCACATATCATGCATAACAGGTTTTCCCGTACAAGTTTTCTCATCTGCTTATTGTTTATTTCAGTATAGATGTCTCTAGAGCAAACAATTAAAGATCTCTAAGCTCAAAATGCTCAGTTCCAACAAGCACTCATGAACTTGGCCCAAGGGTAGGAAGATCTGAAAACACTCTTCACCAAAGAGAGCAAGAAGAAGAAAAAGCTTGTCATCCTCAACGTAAGGAGAAGGTCCAAGGGGCATGCCCAGAAAGAAGATGTTTCTTCTAAAGAAGAAGACAATCAAGAAGAGGAAGCTAGAAGCATTAGAGCTAACATAGCTACTGATGATGATGACTTTTCTGAGGAGCAATATCCACTGGCAGATGAAAAATATAAACAGCTTGAAGACAGACTAAAAGTTGTGGAGATTCAAGATGTGCCTGGCTTGGACTTACGAGACATGGGTTTGGTCCCTAGAGTGGTCATCCAACCAAATTTCAAAATCCCTACCTTTGCCCCGTATGATGGAGTCTCTTGCCCTAAGATGCACCTAAAGTATTATGTCCGCAAGATTCAACCATACACAACTGATCAGAAACTTTGGATCCATTTCTTCCAAGAGAGTTTAGTTGGGACGCAACTCGAGTGGTTCTATCAATTGGAGAGTTCCCATATTCACACTTGGGAAGATCTAGTTACTGCTTTCTACAAGCAGTACCAATACAATGCTGATCTTGCACCAACTCGGGTGTAGTTGCAAAATATGACCATGCGTTCCAACGAGGGCTTCAAAGAATACGCCCAAAAATGGAGAGATCTGGATGGTAGGATGCAGCCCCCATTAACTGACAGGGAGTTAATTGACATCTTTATGGAAACTTTGACAGAACCTTTCTTCAATCACCTAATCAGAAGCTCCTCAGTCGGGTTCACCGAGATAATAATGACTGGTGAAAGGGTCGAAGCTGGCATCAAAAGCGGAAAGATCCAAGGGGCTACACCCTCTGATGCTTAGAAAAATCCATACAATGGGAAGAAAGAGTCTGATGCGGCATACGGTCGTAACCAGGGTAACCACGACCAGCACGTGGGGGCAGTTTTGATCTCCAATCTTGCATCAGTGCAACAACGACAACAGGGGCATCAGCATAAGGAGATCACGCCCAAAAGTCAATTCACTAAGATCAACATGCCACTGGCTCAAGCGCTACAACACATGTTGAAAGAAGAGTTGATTATGTTAAAGGCTCCTCTTCGGAACCCCAACACTTCTGCTCCCACCTATCATCCCAATGAAACGTACGCATACCACTCTGATAGTCCTGGACACGATACGATCAACTGTTGGGCTCTGAAGAACAAGATCCAAGACATGATTGATGCCAAGGAGATTGAGTTCGATCCTCCAAGGGCTCCTAACGTGATCACTGCTCCTATTCCAAATCATTAAGGGCGCTTTGTTCATTCTTGAATTTTCAATTGTAATTTCTTTTATTTGTTCAAAAACTTATCTATTAATGTCAAACTTTGTTTCATTAATGCATTGCATATGTTTGTCCTGAATTCACCCATTCGTTTTCATTACATTTACACTATGATGTTTACTCCCTTTATGATATTCAACTTTTGTTTCAAAAGTTACAAGCCTTTAGAGGGAGGATGACGAAAACTATACCTTAATCTCATACAGTATGCTTTTGAATGGACCTTGCTGACGATGTACAAGCGTTCTTTCAAATCCTAAACACTGGAGTTATAGGGAAGATAATCCCTAGTCAACCCCTTTGAGACAAAGAAGTAGGAGTTTCCTTTTTACGCAAATTGAAACCTTTAATCAAAACCTGGGGCAGAGTAGTCTCTCAGTTAATTCAAATGCGCGTTCAGTCGCAAACTTTCACTTCATATACAATGAATGACATAAAAAAAACATTCCTCTGGAATCAAAAGACGGTGATGGTTCCCTATCACATAGGCAATCATTATCTCTCAAAAAGAAAAATCCCACTAAGTCAAAACCTACAAAGGAGACTTAAGAAAAATTAGGGCATCCCGTTGACTGTAATCTCAAAAACAAGAAAAGTCAGGCAAAATCAGGGATAATAAATCAAAAAGAGGTCACTACAGATCCTCGACCAACATGAAAAATGTTGCAAAAATGATTGCCTTCTGATAAACTTAACTTGTCTGAACCATCACCAAGACGTCATTTCAAACTCAATTGGATTTCAAACGCACAATTAACTGAGTTTGGGACTGAAGAACATCACGAAGAACGGGCGGGTACAAATACACTTTGAGCCTTATCCTTTGTTTCTTAAACCATGAACCAAGCCACATTACAACCCTTCAAAAGTCCTAATTGAAGCATGGGTTAATTCGAAAGTATACTGTTACAAAAGGTATCTTGACTCCTGCAAGGCTTTACTCTAAATCCTGAGTTGAATTTTCTTACAAAAATTCTTTTATCTGCTAAAAATGCATTTTCAAAACTTCAAGACAAGCATAAACTTTGCATTATTTGAATATCGCTGTTTGCATATGGATATTTGTTTGATAACAGAGAAGTTCACACGACAAATATCCAATGAACAAAAAACCGTCTCAATGAGAAAATTCATTTCAAGTGGGAAAAAACTTCCAACAACAGATCTCCTATAAGCAAGGGGGCATGGCGTGTCACTTTCCAACATACCTGGAGCAGTCCAGTCAAGATTCCAATAAATCTCTCAAGAAATGTTGAATATACCAGGGGCAGGTCCCCATCTGAATCACTTGGGACATTGAACGCGAATCCCAACAAAGGGTTATGTACAGTCAAACACCTACTACTAGGGGCAGTGACAAATCTCCCCCAAGATCTTGTTCATAGGATGAGCCTCGGCCAGGTTTTCAATCTCTGAAAACTCCTCCCCAACTGAGTTGATCTCAAGAATCCTTGAGGATTTCTGCCAAAAGAAGACACCTTCCCAACAGACTAGCGACAAGGTTTATTTCCCCAACCAACTACAGATTCCCCAAGTTGAGTTTGCCTCTCCGACTGCTACAAATCAGGGGACTACAACTCCTATTCCCCAGTAATGCAACAGAGACTCCTAAACTATTTTCCCCAAACAGAGATCAACACTCTCCACAAAGTTTTCTTCTCAAGAAAAATTAGTATTCCCCAACAGAGTTTCTTCTCAAACAACAAAATAGGAATCCCCAGTGGAAACATCCTAAAACAAGGTCCGAAGAGGAGCATACTCTTCATCCACAGAAGCGGTCCTGGATTTCATTTCCCAAGGCTCCCCAGCATTTGTCAAGGATTTATTTTCCCAGACAAAGTTACATTTCAATAATGCTTCTCATTCATAAATCATATAACATACATGATATATGCATACAACATTTCTTTATTTTGAGAACATCATTACGTAATGCATTTCATACATCATGACATTGCATATACCTAACTCTTTGCCTTTTCAGGAAAGACTAAACAACATATAACTATCATCAATAATTTTCAACAGTTCCAGATTAATACCTGTAACAAGCCAGGAAAACTATCTGAGAACAATTGATTATAGATTAATACTTGTAACAAGCCAAGAAAGCTATCTACATGAGAAAATTGAAGATTAATACTTGTAACAAGCCAGAAAACTATCCTTCTTTCTGAGGTCAGAGATTAATACCTAAAACAAAATATGGCAATTATCTACACGAACAGCTGAAGCAATCCTACAAGGGCTCCTTCTCCTACACTCTTCTAGAAACAGTTCAGATACAATCCAGATATGGCTAACATTCTGATACTTACTCTAGATTCCTTCTAGAAACAGTTCAGATGCGATCCAGATATGGCTGACATTATGATACTTACTCCAGATTCCTTCTAGAAACGGTTCAGACGCAATCCAGATATGGCTGACATTCTGATACTTACTCCATATTCCTTCTAGAAACAATTCAGATGCGATCCAAATACGGCTGACATTCTGATACTTACTCCAGATTCCTTCTAGAAACAATTCAGATGCGATCCAGATATGGCTGATGTTCTGATAATTATTCCATTACCTTTCAAATACAGTCCAGATACGATCCAGATACGTATGTCATTCTACCATTCATTCAACATATCTTTCAAATACAGTCCATATACAATCCAAATACCAATGTCATTCTGCCACTCATTCATCATACCTTTCAAATATAGTCCAGATACATATGTCATTCTGCCACTCATTCATCATATCTTTCAAATACAATCCAGATACGGATGTCATTCTGCCACTCATTCAGCATACCTTTCAAATACCGTCCAGATATGATCCAGATACGGATGTCATTATGACACTCATTTAGTATATCTTTCGGACACGAGTCAGATACAATCCATTTATGGATAATATTCTGATATTCATCCCACTACATCTGTTTGTTTCAATTTAAATCTCTCAATGGTTTATCTTGATCCCTTTCCCGTAGACATTTTCTGTTGTTTCAGTATAAATCAACCAAAAGATTTATCCTGATACCTTCCACAGTCACCCTGCATGGAATCTATAAGCCCATCTCCAACAACTTTCCATCATTTCTCCAAATTGAATCTTTAAGCCCATTCCCCACACAATCAACTAACACATCATCGAGTGCAAATTTCTGGGCACTAGTGTTCAATCATCTTCCACCTTCAAGTCACGAATGGCGGACTCGCCAATCTAACTCTTCAAGTTTAAGAAGATTGAACATGGGCAGCTGTTGCACCCTAAAATTTACCGTCTTATTTATCAATAAATCTCTCATAAGATCTCCATTGATTCAAGACTACACAAGGTTTGATCAGCTCAAGACACCTCCTCAAACACTGACAACTCAAAATTAGGGTTTGAGTTTGTACAAAGATAATTGAACTTATAATTCCTTATATGACTTTCATGGATCATTTTGGATCCCCGAGATTGCTCATGTCAAGTTTCAAGTTTTGGTTCACATTTTTGCTCAATCAGTTGATCAGTTGACCTAAAATCAATTGTATTAGGGAAAAGTCAATTGTGGTCAATTTGCAGTCAAAATTCATAATTTTTGATCCATCTCAACATTGTGAACTCATATATGTCAATTGATCAAGTTTGGATCATAATTCCTCAAAGAAATTTGATCAGAACACCAAAAGGGCAAAATGGTCAAAATTAGGGTTTTGTTTGAGAAGGCTTAGTTCTTGACTTTTGATCAAGAAAATGACTTATTGGTTTAAAACATAATCTCAAGGATTTAAATGCATCATCTTTACCTAATTTCATGGTTCAAATCACCTCTCAAGATCATTGGATTGACAAATGAATTTCAGTTAACTGATGAAAAGTCAACTGTACACTAAAAAGTCAAACTTTGACTTTTTTATAAAAATCAAGTTTCAAAAATCATATTTCATCAAGACATGTCAAAATATGAAACTTGTTCATCAAGAAATTAAAAAGTCAAAGTTATCTTTGAAAAATCAAAATTCTAGAACTTAGAATTTTTTCTAAGTGTTGGAAAGTTAACATTTTTTCATAATTTTGTGCCAAATTTCCACCATGACGCAAGATGATTCAAGGAAAACTTTCAACATGAAAGTTTTAGATCTCAATGAGATATAAAATATTGTAGGGCAGAAAGTTTTCTAGAAATGCTTGGATTTCAAGTTATGAATTTATGAAGACACGTCCATGAAACTAAAATACTTAGTGAAATTTTGAGTATTTTAGCCAGGATTTTGACCTAACTTTATGGCAACTTTTCACCTAGTTAAAAATTGAATCTTAAAAAATATCCAACATGAAGGTTTTAGAGGATGTTACAAGCTTTCCAAAATTTCCAAGAACTCATCAAGAACATACTTGAGCTAAGAGAATCGAAGGCAAGGAATTAGGGTTTCAAACTTGTTTTGCAAGACATATTTTGTGATGAACATGAACCAAATCCATAGCCATGCTGCATAATCCTCACTTTTCAGGCCTAAAACTTGTTTTTCAATCCATAATTAATGGTTTACACAACTGATTATGCCCTTATCCAAGTGCTTCAAGCTTTGTCCAAACCAATTTGTCATTTTGGGGAGAAAGTAACATATTCATTCTTGTAAAGCAAGCTTTATGTACAAAGTCAGCTTCTTGAGCTCCTAACTTGTTTTATTTGAGTACACTCCATCTACAAAGTCATAGGGATTGTGTTTAAAGTGGTTAACAACTCTATAAACCAAGTACAAGGCATAGAAACTTGTTTTGTCAAAAAATCACATGTTGAGCTTAAACATGTAAATTCAAATTCTGAGTTATTTCAAGTCTCAAAACCTTTTTCCTATAAGTAAATACATTATTTTCAAGATAACGCACGAATCTACAAGCCCTTAAACCCTCTCATACACTCTCAAACCCGAATTGGCCAAAAATCATCATTTTAAAGCTTTTGAAACCTTAACTTTGAAACTCATCACTCTTGCAACTATTGTCCAAACAAATCATCCAAACACTTCATATATATCATATAGAAATTATCCATACCCCTGTTTCCTCACTGTAACATCATTTTCATCATCCACCATTTTCAAAATCCACCATTGCAACTTGACTTGAGTAGACCAATCCAGACACTTTCAAGGAAAAGTAAAAGTTGCAACATACTCACTAAGGTCCCAGGAAGCTAAAGCAATCATCATATTGCTTCTGGAAGTCGTGTAGAGGCCATTGAATTTTTGCATCAAGAGGTAAGTTTTTCCAACTTTAAAATCTTGATACAAACATCATTTGCACTTACTTAAAAAAGATAAAATATAGATATCATGTCTATAAAGCTAACCATATCCTTAAATTTCATTTTAATTGACTGTGGGATGAGAATTTTGAAACTAAATTTTTTGGATATTTAGGTTTTCAGTTTGGTACAGGTAGAAATTCGTGAGTTATCGTGAGAATAAATAAAAACTAATTACATATTTGAAATCCTTGTGAAATTCTAAGCAAGTTTCATTTTTACATTTTTTAATTTGGTTGAGAAATGAGGAAGTGAGAGTTTTTTTTGAAAAAAAATGGAAAATATATGTTATTACAGTAACTGTTAGTGTGCAGGAGGAAGAAGAAGGAGGGCTTGACCATTTTCAAATTTTTACATCTAAGTTCATTTTATATTTAATGATTGTTGTTTTACTAACGGATGTAACAGTCATCCCAGTGGCAAGCAATGCGTGTTTCATGTCACTTCTTATCCTAAGGGCGCGTGTTCGAACCCTAGTGAATCCCCCTTTTGTATATTTTGTGTTATTTTTGTGATTTTTGTGATTTCAGGAAGCAATCTTCTCATATTAATATTACGCAAGCGCATGGTTGACAAGGAAACATACTTGACCTAGTGGTATTCTTTTGAGCTAGCAACCTGAATGTCTTGAGTTCAAGCCTTGGCAGGACTAAAATCATATTTTTATCACTTGACTCATTTTACATTTTTAACAAACTTCAATAATTTATTTAACCCATCAAATTAACTCCTTTTGAACTAATCTTTTGCACACTACTAGTTTATTAGGTCTATTTTATGAATATATAAAAATCTCACCAAAAATATTTTTATTTTCATTATTCATGATTTATTCAAAGAAGCATCTTTTAGGGTTTTTTTCTTTATTAAAAAACAAAAAAAAACATTTTTCTTAACAAATTTCTTTTCTTGATTAAATTAATTTTTAACTTAGTTTTGTCTTTGACTTTCTTTTCTAATTAAATCAACTTAGGATTTAGGGATTTTATTTAATTAAATTCTTTAATTTTATTAGTTTAATTAAATCAAGACTTTTCATAAACAAAAACAATTTTCTTTTTCTTTCACATTGTTTTTATATTCTTGCACATTTTATCTTACAATATTCAATATGGTTGTAATACTATAATTAGAACTTTATTACTTTCATCCCTCATTTGTAAATTTGTATACCCCATCCCCAAATGATTGTAATACCATAGAATATTTACTTTCCGCAATTTATTGCTTTCATATAAATGCCAGTAATTAGGATTTGCATGGGAAGATAAAAATAAACAAGTAGATAACCCTAATCAAAGGTTAAATGCATGCAAATCAAATACACTATTCACACATGTACCCCTAAGGTTAACTTCACTTGTGCCTAAATAATGGTCATGTTATGCATGTGAGATGTCTTAGCAAAAAAAAAAATCAAAAATACAAGATCATAGTCCATCGATGACGCTTCAAATGTTGCCTTATAAGTGATCTTAATCCCTCAAGAGAAATGTTACGATATCTCACAACATTGCTATTCATGACTATACGATGATCCACGCATGTCCCTTTTATATCAAAAGATAAGGCTTCTTACCAATCAATGGTGAGATAGCAATATCAAAGGAAGAAGAAACAAACAAAAAAAGACTTTTCAGTAGATAGAAACGTTCTTAGTTGTTTGCTCACTTTCAAAACAAACACACACCAAACACTTTCAAAATATGAAATATTTTCAAAAGTCAAACACTTTGTATACGTTCTTAAAAAACAAGAACCATTACAAAGTTCGCCTAAACGAATGCGCATTTTCAAAATACTTTCAAAACCATCACAAAGCACATTTTCAAACAAAACAAGTGATCTAGCAAGCAATTAAGAGTCCATAGATAACTATGGATGAAAAGTGTGCTAACATCTTCCCTTTTTATAATCTACTCCCGAACTCAATAAATAATCTCAAAGGTCTTTCTTGTTCTTTTCACTCTTTCCTTTATTTGGATAAAAGAAAAGTCGGTGACAACTCTTGCTAACCGCAACAATTGCGATAAACACAAAACATCTCAAGTCAGTTTTCTTAACGTATTACACATGACATCACTTGACTAATCTTTTGCAGTTATAAAAGAAAGGTGGTTATAACATAAACTTTGTCACTTAAATGAGTAGTTAGTTATACTTAGATAACTTTAAAGTCGCAAGTGTGAAATAATGCACATATTTTTGTATCTTAGTGACTCTGCTTACCTTTTTTATGTTGCACTCAAGTCAAATGTGTGCAGTTGTGCATAATTATTTATGACTCTCAACTGCGACAGAAGCAGCATGATTCTCCATATTTTTTACTGCAGTGTTGTTGAATGACATAATAAAAACTTGAAATAAATTTGATCATAGAACGTGTTGGAAAACATATCAAGTGACACTTGTCTATAAATACTTGAAAGTCACTTGGAGTTTTTCGGTTTTTACCCTCACCTTTTCCAAAACTCATTATATCAAGTGATTTTTTGGCTTAGTTATTTTGCTTTTTTAGGACCAAAACCGATATCATGTACATTGAATATGACTGAGTGATGCTGCCTGCTGATGTTTGTTGCAGCCATTGGTGTTGTTATGAGAAGCATTTGGAACAAAGAAGCATAAAGATGTTAGAAAGTTCAAAGTTTGGTGTTGCAAATTTTGTACTCTAGAAAATAGTATTGAGCTTGATAGATGCTTAGCTTGTGGAGAATGGCCCGCCTGTCTCCATTAGTGGGCCTTATGTTGGCATCTAATTGGAAGCAAGACAAACAATCCTCGTCCTTATAAATAGTATGACAGCATGTTTGTAAATCATTTTAGTAAAAAAAGACTATAACATTGTATGTAGTGAAGAATATGAAATATAAGTAATAATTTACTCATGTTCATTTTGTTAGAAACTTTTTTTTTTAAAGAATTTTGTTAGAAACTTTAAAGAGTAAGGAACCAGTACATTAGGAGTAATAGTTATTATAATGGTTTATTATCATGATAGGATTTTGTTTATGTTGTACAAAAATAATATTTGACTATTTAGAATTTATCACGAGAATATGAAGTTATTGATAAATATATTGAATATTAACGGAAATATAAAGTTATTGATCAAAAATATTGAATATTAACGGGAACATGAAATTACTGATGAAAATATTGAATATTAACGGGAACATTAAGTTATTGATCAAATTATTGAATATTAACGGAAACATGAAATTACTAATCAAAATATTGAATATTAGCGGAAACACGAAGTTAGTGATCAAAATATTGAATATTAATGAAAATATTAAATTACTGATCAAAATATTGAATATTAACGAGAACATAAAGTTACAAATCAAAATATTGAATATTAACGGGAACATGAAGTTATCGATCAAAATATTGAATATTAACCGAAATATTAAATTACTGGTCAAAATATTGAATATTAACGGAAACATAAAGTTACTAATCAAAATATTGAATATTAACTAGAACATGAAATTACTGATTAAAATATTTAATAATAACGTAAACATAAAATTACTGATCAAAATATTGAATAATAACAGGAACATGAAGTTATTGATCAAAATTTTGAATAATAATATAACAACTTTACTATTGATTTAACAACAATTCCAAAACAATAATAATATTTATATAAAAAATATATATTATTGATTCAAATATTTTTATAGATTAAAAGAATTATAGGCACGACTTATTATCTTTTAAAAAAAATTTGTTTTATTTTAATTATATTATAAAAACAAATGCGCGTATCATATCGGTACCCGTGCGAACGCATGTGTATCCTACTAGTTTTACTATATAATACAATCTTTGTACTGTTATTCATACATACGATTTTATTTAAATGTCTCTCATTCTCTCTTTTCAACAATAATGTTTTATTTAAATGTCAATAAACAAAATCACATTAGAATATTTCAAACTAACAAAATTGTATTATCAAATTTATTGTCTCTTAATCGCGTTTGATAGGTATTTTTTTCGAATGAGTGATTGTTTGCTTTGGATGTAAAATTCATGTAGGTGTGCCCTCTAATTCTAGCGCGTTAGATGTTTCGACTAACTCCGAGTCTGCTAATCAAGTATCGTCAATTTTGAGTGCAGAATCTATTACAATTTTTTATTTGAAAAAAATGTCTCGTTAGATTCAGTTATCAATGTACAACTTTTAAGTGTGCCAAAATCTTTATAAAGGGCATATATGTTATCTTAATCAAATTTTGCATCTCAAAAATATACGTGTGAATTTGATTGAGGTTTCTCTACTTGAGCGATTGAGAATTGAAGATTTTTTCCGTTTTAGACAAAGTGGTCAAACATGAAAAAAATTGTGTTATATATTCTGATAATTAACATATTTTTTTTTATATATTATTCATATTTAAAACTTTTAATTTTCTAACACTAGAGATGATAAATTTTTATAAATAATTCAAAGGGTCATACACATTAATATTGTTTCATAAATTTATATATTTTAGTTTTAAGATGATTTATTTTTCTCTTTAAAAAATTATATATTTTAGTTTTAAGATGATTGATTTTTCCATTTAAAAAAGGGTTAGTTGTCCATGCGCCTTTCGTTAATGTTTAATTTTCTATAAAATGAAATGCACAAAAATAATGCATCATGACTTTAATCAATATCTACATTCACATTCAAAGTTGTTTTTGAGAGCGTCTAAAACCGACTACTTCATATGATCTAAAATTTAACACATAAACCGTGACTAAAAAGTCTAAAAACATATTTATCATAGTTAAACCATAATAAAATAAAAGAATAAATATACGTTACCTCCTGTCATTAGGACGAGTTTTGTTTTTCCTCCCTATTAATTTTTTTTTTAGATTCCTCCCTTATAAAACACAGATTCCATTTCCACACACCTAGCGCTGCAACAACATGCCTACATGGAATCCCTACTAACTCCCATAAATTACAAGTGCAGGATCTTTTGACTATATAAACAATGAATTGTTGTTTGTTATCAGAATGTGTCACCTGAAATTTTTCATTCATGGCCCAAATTTGTAACCAATGTCCACTTATAGCTACCCCAATATCCAATCTCTTTCTAGGAATTGGCATTATCTTGTATGGCCATTTTTCAAGTTTCATGGCAGAAGTATTGCACTTATTCATCAAGTATTTTCTAATTCATTCACACATTGTTAGTATAGGTTTATCTCTAGCTACTAAAATGGTGGCATTAAAAGACTCAACTATGTTATTCATTAGTACATCACACTTAGGATAAAAACTAAACGCATGTTTACACCAACACTTTTGAGGTACTCTCATTAGCCATGCCCAAATCTTTGGATCTAGTTGCTTCAGTTCATTCATATTTTGCATCCATCCTTATTGGTAAGTTGCTTTTGCTGCTCCCATCATTAGACCTCTTATCAATGATCCACCTCCAAACTTTTTCTTGAAGTTTGCATACAAATGTCTCAAACATAGTCTATGCTCAATTCTTTCAAACATCTCTTTGAAAACTGCTATCAAACCCTGTGACAGTGATACAATTGAGTTAATTTTAAACACAAAAAACACTTGAAAATATGGTCATAATAAAAATTAGTTACTACTAACCTTTTGCTGATATGAAATAAAGACATATCTATTGTCTTTTTCAATATCTTCCATTATTAATTGTATGAACCACCTCCAACTATCTTTTGTTTCTGTTTCTACAACACCAAAGGCCAATGGAAAATAATGGTCATTGGGGTACCTATCAATGTTGATCTTCATAATATTTCCTGCATTTACTCTTTGCAGTTCAGCAGCATACCTCCACAGGTTAGCATATTTCTTATATGCATCCCCCTCAATTATCTTCTGCGCAATCAACTTAGCTTTTCATGCCCGAGCCACAATTATACTCACTGAATGATTTTGTCTCATGTCTTGTATTATATTAGAGATCCTCACTGTATCAGTTGTTTGCACTTTCTTCACAACATACTTGGCCATCCACCTTGAATTTGCAAATCTATTGTCTAAAACCATAACATATGTGTATGTGTCATTTATAGTCTTAATGGAAAAAGTTTGTTTCTGATCCACCCTAGAGCAAAGCATTGAAAAACCATAATTAGCCTTGCACACTACCCTTACCCCGTATCCCTCATTTTTCACAAAATTTATTTTCTTTCCATTTAAATCTGTCCACTCACGAATGGCCTCCATAAAGTCATCTAGGAAATTGACTGCATATCCCACATAAACTTAAAATTCTTATTAAATTTTTCTTTCCCAAACTTCTCAAACTTAGGCCTTTTTTCATCTTCAGAGTTATCTGGATCTGAGTTGTCTAGCTCTTCACTAACATAATCACCATCTTCTAATTTCCTCTTATTGGGACAATGTAACAAACCAGCTATTATTGGAACCTCCCTAATTGGTATAGTGACATCAATTCCTTCGAATCCATCTACAATAGCAGTAGTCCTTTCATCCTCAATGTCATTCAACCCTTCAACTCCCTCTTCATCACTTACATCTAATCCAGCAAAATCATTCACACACCTAAGCCTACTACTAGTTACTTTTATACCATGTACATCATGTTCCACAAACATGTCTCCATCCACTTGCATAGCGTAGCATAAGCAGAGAAATTATAAGCATCACAATCATTCTTAATTTGAAAAAAATCTTCATCTATGTCAATGATTTTCGTCCACATTTTGTACGAGCCATCTAAGTAACCTCACCCATTAACCAGACTACGAATGTGACTCATAGTCCAGTTTTCAATGTCTTGCTTATAAACTATTGTTGAAAGACCACCCCTGTATATGGTTCCACTATCAACCAACCTTACAAACTCACCTCCATGGTGGAAGACAACATTAAAAGATTAAAGTATATGAAATCAAAGGCGAAACTAATAAATATTTTGCACATGCATGTTTGACTCAAGCAGCATAAACGGATATTCAAACTAACCTGAATCAAATCGCCAATGTCTGTATCGTTGTCAGCCATGTTTTCGTCTTCTTCGACAGAGTTCTTCTTCTTCACTTCGCTTATGGTCCCAAATGTGAACCCTAACATTCACGGGGGGTAAATAGGAAAGAACAACACAATTGTATGATTTCTGTTTTTATTTTTATTTAAATATGACTTGACAACTCATTTAAATCCAGTCATCAAATCAACAAATGCTAACAAGGATGATTCCATGCCCAGTCAACAAAACATGAGAATAGGGGTGTGTGGAAATGGAATCTATGTTTTATAAGAGAAAAATCTATTAAAAAAAATTAATAGGGAGAAAAACAAAATTTCCCTAATGACAGGAGAATAACGTATATTTATCCCTAAAATAAAATTCTATCTGATTTAACACAATTAAATAGTGGTTAATCTATAGATAGAATCTCAAAATCTAAGAAAATTAAATCGTGATAAAATAGAACTCTTTGTAGATTTGGCACATTTAAATAATAGTTAACAAAATCATGACCCGAAACTTAAATGTTATTATATTTTGAGAAGTGGAGTAAATTGGAAATTTGCATTTCCAAGAGTAGATTTTCACAAAGATTGGTTTATAATCTCCCATGTCATAAAGTAGATTCATTAGTAATGAATGAACATTATCCGAAACCAATGAAGGAACTATGTGCACAATAAGATTAACATAGTGATGCATGGTTATATAAACAGATTATTTTTCTTGAAATCCACACAACATTTATAGAACAGAACAGAAGGAACTATGTCCACAATAATTTGATAAGTATATCCTTCAGCTACATGAAATATTGTTACAACTTAAATATGAACTTAACAGAGTCTATTGTGACAAAGCACTTGTGTTGTAGACAAGGAGTGCACCTCCAGCTAGAAGACCAGCTAGAGTTACTGCCCAGATTGCCAGTCCAGTCGTACCTGTAATTTATAAGACATCAAGGTTAAATTCGTATATTCCCAATACAACCACTTGAACCGATCAATTCGATCCAATTTTTAACACATAAAAGTTACAAAACAAGGGAAAAAAGTTTGTTACCTCCGGCGTAGACATCACCGGTGGCAGACCATTCCTTGGGCTCGTAGATAGGGCTGCATAATAAAATCGAAAAAAATACAAATTGATTAGATCGGTAAAAAATTATATAATTGAGATTAGTACCTAGAATGAAAAAAAAGTTTGTTACCTGTATCCATCAACATTAGCACCATATTTGTCTACAAACTGGTAAACACCCTTTCCCTGAAATAAATTCAAGTTCTGAAGTTAGAAGACGAGATGGAAACTAACTAGAGTATGTTTGGATTAACTTATTTGAAGTTATCTACTGCCATAAATTTTGACACTTTACGAGAGATTATATCAAAACAACTTATAACATTTTTATATATTTTTTGAATTTATTTTACAAATTTTTCAAGAAAATTATTGAAAACAACTTATAACATATATCAACATAATTGAAATGTATTTTATGTTTTAAGAACAATTTATGCGAACTCGTTCATAAACACTTATTTTAATAAACATTTGTGTTATAAATTATAAATAAATTATTTATTTAATTAAACAAACCCTAATAGCATACGAAGTTATAGTAGATATACTAACTGATCGTTGATCGCTTATCGATGAAGTTTGAAGTGTTTGATAAAATTAACGAATTATTTAGTAAATAAATATAAGTTCACGAGAGAATTAACAATAATTGTAATCACGAGTCTATTTTGATCATGCAACCCTATACAAGTTATCCATTATAAGCTAGAGTCTTAGTATATGAATTATATGAAATATGTTCAATTAGGAAACATAATTGGTAATTAATCACCTTTTGTTTCCTGCCAGAAGCATCAAGTCCATTAGGCAAATCCATGCCACCACCAGTTCCTGAAAACACAAATCATATATAGTATAGTTTATAAAATAATCATAATCTATAATACATGAAATTAATCTTAAAAAAAGGTGAGAATTAATTAATTAGTTAACCATAAGGTGTGTCAGTCTTAATCTTCTTGATACCACTAGCAACAACTCTGAAAGGCCTTGAAATTGAAGGAAGTCCTTTCACTGAAGATTTCTGAACAGTGAAAGGAGTTGGTTTGAGACTCACAGAAGCCATAATTGAAGAAGCCATTGTAATTCTTTTTTGATTATTTGGAATGGGCAACACAATAAGTTGTTGTAATAATAAAGAGTGTTCAATATGGATTAGTGATTTTGTTTGTGCCACGTGGTGTGGAATTTGTGGTACAAGTGAGGATATGGTTTTGCAAACATTATCTTTTGTAATGAGATTAATTTTTCACCTTTTATTTTCTTGCATGTGAAAACAAACGAAATCTAGAGGGCAACAAACATGAATATTCCCTTATATTAATTATCCCCCACAAAAAATGTGAGAAATTTTTGTCTCAATACTTACCATTAAAATCTTTTATTAAAAAAATCGTAGATTATTTTTTTTAATCTCAAATAATGTTACAAAATTTGACGATTAAAGAGTAATACATTGTAATCAGTGTAGTTTAAATTAAGTGTTGGATCTTAAGATCTTACTATCTTATATATTGAGGATGTTTTTTAGTGTTACAATCGAAAAAAGATCTTTTTTCTGTGCATGACGTGATCAAAATCGAGGTTTCTACAAAAAGATCGTATAAAAATAGTGTTTCATCAATTTTTTTTAGGATGTTTAAACGGGTTAGATTTTTTAAGTGAAAATCCGCTTATTATTTCAATTAAGTCCCCCCTCTCCTAACTCTAAAGCAGAAACAACTACATCTTTCGCGATAAGTCTCCTCCTTTCACAACAAATATCTGCAACTTTCAAGCTTTACATTATCATCTCCATTATGATTTCCCCTCTTGTCCCTCTAGTATCATCGTTGTTAATCTTCTCCACGGAGACGGTGACGGCCAGAATGAGGATGATGATTTATATGACTATCATGATACGAGAACACATAATATTTTAGATGATTAGATTTTTTCGTGAGATTATATTTTTTGATCTAGTTATTTTGAACTTAGTCATTTGAAGATAATGATTATGTCTTTTGAATTTCGTTGGGTTTCAAGAGTGAAAGTCCACTTATTAAGGAAGTCTGGGAGCGAGGTCCGAAAGTGTCAATGGACCAAACATTCATGGTTACAAGAGACCTTGACACCACATATCTATCCAAAACCTTAAGACAACGAGGGTATGAATCACTTCTCTTATAAACCCAACATTTACTCTATTACTAATCGATGTGGGACTTTAGTGAAGAAGTGAAAAACACAAGAAGGGGGGAGGGGGGGAGGGTTGAATTGAAAACTTGAAATCAAATGCGCAAAGACACAGTATTTTTATCCTGGTTCATTTGATCTCAAACTACTCCAGTCCACCCGTCAAGATGATTTCGCCTCTCTCCAACGAGGTCTTAATCCATTAATCTCAAACAGATTACAATCACTACTTTAACAACTGTCAAAGTCTTCTTGAGTACAACCACAATCCGGTTAATCTCAAGGAAAACTGTTCTTAATCAAAGATACAAGAATTCAGTGTAGATGTTTTTTGTTACAAAAACAGTTGTCACAACTGTGATAATTTACACAATTTTAGAGCGTGGAATAATACTAGAGAAAGCTTGCAGCGTTTTTGAATTGTATGTTGCAGTAGCGTTAGTAAAAAAATCGTTAACGATTTGGTCTCTTAGCTTGTATTTATAGGCAATGGAATTCTATCCAACTTTAAGCGTCATAATGGACATTAATGCAGTTTCTATTTTGAGAAGATCCTGTCTGAAAGAAGCCGTTGTAATTGATGTTGTCTTGATTGTAAAGTAACGCTTCAGAATCTTACATCCTTGCCTGCTGCTGATGCTTCAGAACATTTATGCCTTAGAATATATTCCTTTTGTTCAGAATCAGAGTTTACTTCACTTAAGCGTAGGTTCTGATCATCATTCTTTCAGCATAAATTCTGATTACCTCAGCGTGTAGCTTCTATAACTTAATTTCTGATGCTGCTTTGGTCAGAACTTCTGCATACAAAATAACATAATTTTTAGGGTGCATATTTGTTCTTTGTATTTGTTATCATCAAAATTCTAAGTAAGGGTTGTAGAATCAAACTATGTTCTAACAATCTCCCCCTTTTTGATGATGACAAAAACTATAATTTTCAAAGAAAGAAGAGAATAAAAAGTTTAAGAGAGACTCCCCCTGAGTTGATTACTTCCCTGAAGTTCCTTCTCGCCAGAGCTTTTGCTGCATCTCCTATCAGAATTTGTTCCTGTTCAAACTTTTCAGAAAGTAGAGGTTAAATAATTTAGAATGTTTGAGACTTTTGTCTCGGTATACTGTTATTGAAAATATCTTACTTTCTCCCCCTTTTTGTCAAGTATCAAAAAGCAATATAATCAGAGCAAAAAAATGAATTATATTAAAAACATAATGCAATGGCAAGTTTCAGAAATAAGGAGGTAAAGATAAAAATTAAAGATAAACAGTTTTAAAAGAAAAATCTAAGAAGGAGGGGGAAGGCGTGTGAACAACGCTTCCAAAAAGCTCTTGATCTGAGTGCTTGACTCTTCCTGCTTTCCCATAATATCTTTGATTTCCTTTGTAGTATCTTCTTGTTTATCCAGAATTCCTTTGATCTCTTTGTTCGTATCCTCTTGCTTGTCCAGTCTTGCATGGATTAAAGCATTCTCTTTCTTCAACTCTTCCAGAGTTTACATGACTAGAGAGGAAACTGGTGTTTCTTCAGGGGTTGCATGTTGTTCAGAACATTCTGCAGCTTCTTCTGATTGAACCACTTTTTCTGATACAACCATGTCTTCTGGAGCATTAGTCAGGGAGAGACTATCTGAATCTGGTTCAGCAACTTCTGAAGGATGGTGCTCTTTCTAAGGAGCATTATCCAGCGGAAGAATTTCTTTCTTGAACCATTGACTCAGAACTTGATCTTGAAAAGCTTTCAGCTGATCACTGAAGTTCTGCTGAGCCCTTTCATAACCCAATTCCTTCATCTTCAGAGTTTCAGTGTTGAACCATTTTCTGAATCTTTCCCAGAGAGAATCAGAAGCAGCATGATTAGAATTCTCTAGGCTTTCTTGCTTCAAAGAGTTGATCCATTCATGCATTTCTGTTTCAAAAATCAACAGACTGTTACCAATATCTGATTTGGTTGGTTTAGGTTTGGGAATGGCAATTTTGTGTGAGGTGGAAGCAAGTCGTTCCAGCACTTGTAGATCAATGATAATTCTGAGGTTTTCAGCTGGATGGTTGATGGGTGAAGGAGTGGGAGAGTCAGGAATTAGAATTGGTCTGTTAGGGGAGTTTGGTGGTATGGATTCAAGGGATGAGGGGATTTCTGGAATATCATGGATAGTGAGAGGCATGCGAACCGCAAGAGGTTCTGTTATTCCAGGAATTTGGATTGTGGTATCAGAATCTGAAGGAGAGTCTTCAGATTGGTTTACGGCAGTGTGTTGGGTTTCTGGTTCAGAAGATGGGTTTTCAGAAGATGGAGAGAGAGAGAGAGAGAGAGAGAGAATGTCTATTTTCTGGTTGTGGTGAGTTGGGGTTCATATGTCCTGGTTGTGGAGAGTGTGGTTGTGGATCTTCTGATTGTTGTTGGGAGTTTGGATTTTCTGGGAGTTGTTGAGAGTTTGGATTTTCTGGGAGTGGAGATTGAAAGTCTGAATCAAATAGTTCAATGTCAGATAGAACTTTTGCAAGTTCTGGTTGATGAGGTTCTGGGTTTGGATTTTGATTTCGGGAGTGAGATGGATCAAATTCTATGTCAAAATCTTCAAAGGTTTGGGGTGAAGGATTTTCTATTGTTTGAGAGGGAATGGTTTCAGATGTTGTAACAACAATTGATTCTATAACAGAAATAGAAGATGGATTACCTTTTGTTTTAGCATCTTTAGGTGCCTTCTAAGAGGATCCTTCTCCTGCTGCTTTCCTCTTCTTGGATTTCTTTATCACAACCTCTGGAGTTGGCCTGTGTAGATCTTGAATGTTTATTTCTGGAGCAGTCCCATCAACCTTGCAAGCTTCAAGGTATCTGACTATGACTTCTGGGTTGCTGTCTATCTCAGAGAATAGAGGAAAATACTTCAGAGGTATCCTCCTTGAAGTAATGGTCTCATGAGAAGCAATAGTTGGTTCCTTCTGAATGTTCTCAATGATGTTCATTTTCTTCAGATTCTTTACGTTCAGAGGCTTCCCAGCAGTTGCTTCCAAAGTTCTTATTTCTTGAGCCTTTGTCAGATATTCTATCAGCCTATTTTCTGTTAGAATATCTGATATCAGTCTTCCTAAGGGAATCCAATCCCTCTTAGTTCTTTCTTCTTCTCTGGTCTCTTTCACACTTGTTCTGAGATGGTTGAAGAGCAAGTGTGGAAGATTAATCTTTGTCTTCTTTGCAGTGAAATAGATCAGAAACTGTTGATCAATGTTGATGTAATCAGGAGAGCTTGTGGGCTTCCTGTGATTGATACATCCTAGAATGATTATGGCCCAGATTCTGTGATGATCCTTCAAATCTCTGATTTTGCTTGATGGTTGTCCAGAAGTGAAAATTTCATTGGTAATTGATTTTAGGTCAGAACATCTTTCTGCCATATCTATGCATTTGACTCCACCACCATTGTATCCAATGAGCTTCCCAATAATATCTTCTGTTATCACAATTTTCTTTCCCATAACATAAGAAGTAACCTGGTGGTTGGAAGATGTAGCGTGAATCCATAATTCTTTGACGATAATGGGAAATGTTGGACCCAACAGACGGTCAAAATACTTATTCCAACCTTGAGCAGTCACGTCTTCGTAGAGATTGAACCCATTATCTTGTAGACTCTCAAAATCAATGATCAGTTCTGAGAGAACTTCCAGGTTATCAACAGGAGTGAGAAGCGTTCTGATGGGTTCTTCATATTGTTCCATTGATGCAGATTCAGGAGCACTGAGATTTTTGAGGTTTGATGAAGAAGCCATTGTTCACACGAGTTTGTTGGAGAAGATGAAAAGGGTTTTTTTTGAAAACGAAACTTGAAAAAAGAGTGAATAGAGAAGATAGTAAAAGTGAAGAAGTGAATGAAAGTTTAAATAGTTTGAGTTTAAATATATTTTTGGAAAACGTAAGCAGTAAGTAATAAAATAAGTAATGATTATATGCATTAATGAAACCTGATATTAGGGGATTCAGAAAGATATTTGAATGGTTTACCACTGACAAGTGTCTCAATGCATCCAATCAGAGCCTTGGACCCTTCAGAATTTGAATGCGTGTTCAGCCTCAGAAGCTGGCTTGTGAGAGGATGACAGATGTTTGATAATGTGAACTGCACGCCTCTATCCTTGAAATGAAACGTTCAGATCTTCTTGGATAGTATCTGAGGCAAATGTACTTCTAACTTCTGAAGACATGTTGATTAGATGTTCACATAAAATAATAAAGTTCTGAGGGTTAAGATATGCAAATAAAACATTTTATTCTGGGCATAACTTCATACTGAGGTGTTTCAAAATGAAATTGAATCTACCTTCAGAAAGAGGTTTTGTAAATACATCAGCCCATTGATGGTCTGTGTCAATGAATTTTAAAGTGAGGATTCCTTTCTGAATATAGTCCCTAATAAAGTGATGTTTTATTTCTATATGCTTAGCCCTAGAATGCAAAATAGGATTCTTACTGAGACATATAGCTGAAGTGTTATCACAGAAGATAGGAATGTTACTCTCATATATGTTGAAGTATTCAAGTTGACTTTTCATCCAGAGCATTTGAGTTCTATATCCAGCAGCTGCTATGTATTCAGCTTCTGCTGTTGACAATGTTATTGTGGACTGTCTCTTGTTGGTCCATGAGATCAGATTTTCTCCCAGAAACTGACAGCTTCCAGAAGTGCTTTTACGCTCTACTTTGTCTCCAGCAAAATCAGCGTCATAGTATCCTACTAAGCTGTATTCATTGGATTTTCTATAAAACAAACCCAGATTAGTAGTACCTTTCAGATACTTGAAAATTCGCTTAACTGCTGTTAAGTGAGATTCTCTAGGATCTGATTGGAATCTAGCACATAGGCAAACACTGAATAAAATGTCAGGCCTTGAAGCCGTCGGATAAAGGAGAGAGTCAATCATACCTCTGTAGACTTTCTGTTCTACCTTTTTACTTACCTCTTCTTTTTCCAAAATGCACGTGGGGTGCATTGGAGTCTTTGAGGGCTTACATTCTGAGAGATCAATTTTCTTCAGAAGTTCTCTGACATATTTTCTCTGATGAATGTAATTTCCTTCTGGAGTTTGGTTTATCTGAATGCCCAGAAAGAATTTGAGTTCCCCCATTAAGCTCATCTCAAACTCTGCCTGCATGCACTTAGCAAACTCTCTTCCCAGAGATGGTTTAGTGGATCCAAAGATGATGTCATCTACATAAATCTGACACACTAAAATGTCATTCTTAAATGACTTAAAGAATAAGGTTGTGTCCACTTTCCCTCTGGTGAATTCCTTTTCTAACAGGAAGTTACTTAGTCTTTCATACCAAGCTCTGGGAGCTTGTTTCAGACCATAGAGTGACTTCTTTAGTTTGAAAACACATTCTGGGTGTTTGGAATTCTCAAACCCAGAGGGTTGGTGCACATATACCTCTTCATCTATATAGCCATTTAGGAAGGCACTTTTGACATCCATCTGATACTGAGTGATGCCATTGTTTACAGTAAATGAGATTAAGAGTCTGATAGATTCTAACCTGGCGACTGGAGCAAATGTTTCTGTATAGTCTATCCCCTCTTGCTGACTATAACCTTGTGCCACCATTCGTGCTTTTTTTTCTGATGACTTCTCCTTGCTCTTTAAGTTTGTTTCTGAACACCCACTTTGTTCCAATGACGTTGAATCCTTTTGGTTTGGGAACCAGATCCCATACGTCATTTCTGGTGAACTGATTTAATTCCTCCTGCATTGCCAGAATCCAGTCATTGTCCATAAGCACTTCATCAATTGTTGTTGGTTCAATCAGAGAGACCAGTCCCATGAGGGATTCTTCAGAGTTTCTGAATGTTGATCTTGTTCTGATTGGATCATCCTTCTTTCCCAGGATTTTATCTTCTGGGTGAGCTATGCTGCTTCTAGAAAACCTTTTCTGGAGTTGATCAACAGAAGGTGTTGGATTGCTTGTAGCATTTCTTTCTGACGTTGTTGGAGCGTCTCCGTTGAGAACATCCGATGATTTGTCTTCAGTACCTGTGAATTCAACTTCTATATCTGCAAAAGATTCATTCTGCTTTGACTTTTGAGAGTCAAGCTTATCATCAAATCTAACACTGATTGACTCTTCAACAATTTTTGTTTCTGTATTGTATACTATGTACCCTCTTGAGTGTTCAGAATATCCTAACATAATACTCTTTTGAGCTTTAGAGTCAAACTTGTTCAGATAATTTTTAGTATTCAGAATGAAACAAGTGCATCCAAATGGATGGAAATAAGAAATGTTGGGCTTTCTGTTCTTCCACTGTTCATATGGAGTCTTTTCCAGAATAGGTCTTATAGAGATTCTATTCTGAATGTAGCACGTTGTGTTAATTGCTTCTGCCCAGAAGATCTTAGCAATGTTAGTCTCATTGATCATGGTTCTGGCCATTTCTTGCAATGTTCTGTTCTTTCGTTCTACAACTCCATTTTGTTGGGGAGTTCTAGGACAAGAAAAGTCATGTAAGATGTCTTTTTCATTAAAAAATGATTCAAAATATTTATTTTCAAATTCTCCACCATGATCACTTCTGACTTTGACAATTCTAAGATCCTTTTCATTCTGAACTTGGTTACAGAATGTAAAGAACACTGTGACTCGTTCTTGTGTCTTCAGAACTTTACCCATGTCCATCTGCTATAGTCATCTACGATCACTAACCCATACTTCTTGCCACTAACAGTCGCAGTTTTTACTGGTCCAAATAAGTCTATGTGCAGAAGTTCTAATGGCTTAGAGGTGGAAACAACATTTTTAGATTTAAAAGTAGTTTTTGAAAATTTGCCTTTCTGACATGCTTCACACAGAGCATCTGAGCTGAACTTCAAATTAGGAAGTCCTCTGACCAGATTGAGTTTGTTAATCTCAGATATTCTTCTCATACTAACATGCCCCAATCTTCTGTGCCAGACCCATTGCTCGTTGTTAACAGAAAGAAGGAATTTTACGTTATGACTCTTTAGTTCAGAAAGTTTTATTTTATAAATGTTGTTTTTCCTCTTTCCATTAAAAAGAATAGTTCCATCTTTCTGACTAACAGCTTTGCATGGATTTTGATTAAAGATTATATCATAACCGTTATCACTTAATTGATTTATGGATAACAAGTTATGCATTAATCCATCAACTAGAAGTACATTATTTATAGAGGGAAGATTTCCCTTACCTACTGTTCCAGAGCCAATGATCTTTCCTCTTTGGTTGCCTCCAAAGCCCACGTAGCCTCTAGGTTTAAGTTCTAGGCTTTGGAACATATGCTTTTTTCCCGTCATGTGTCGAGAGCATCCAGAGTCCACGTACCATGATTGGTGTTTTAGCCTTGCTGCTAAAGATATCTGCTACATATATAATTTTATCCTTAGGTACCCATATCTTCTTGGGTCCTAGTTTCTTAGTTTTACCAAAACCCTGGTTGAATTTTGGTTTGATAGAGTAATTATGACTAGTGTAATTTAGATCATGTGTGTGCCAATATATGAAGTGTGATTTAAGTGGTGTGCGTTTTATGACTAAGTCCATGGCTCTCTTATGTGTAGGTACCTTACCTTGATATCCTATCCCTTTTCTTCCATTTCTGCTAACTCCATAGATCATTGAAGCCATCTTGCTTCTATCTATGCTTTTAGCCAGAAACTTCTGAATGCTGTGATCATATTCATTGATGATCTCATCAGCATTACTAGGAGTCTTTGAGATTATTTCCTTCTGAGAGTTTTGCAAATCGTTTTCTAATTTTGAAACTTTTTCTTTTATCTCAGAATTTTCTAATCTGAGATTCTCAGTCTTTTCAGAGTCAGAGACAAGTTCCTTTTTCAGGTTCTTGAATTTGACTCTAATTTGCTGATACCTTTCCAGAATTTCATTTAGACATTCTGCAAGTTCAACTTTAGTGAAGTTAATATCAAAGTCAGGGAATACCTCTTCAGTGTCTGATTCTAAGTCTGAACCAGAAGCTTCACTGTCTTCTGACACGTTTTCCATGAGATCTATGTTTTCTCTTTCATTATCTGACTCTGAGTCAGCATCAAAAGTGTCCTAATTGTCCCATGTTGCCATGAGGCTTTTCTTCTTATCCTTGAAGAACTTCTTTTTAGGCTTCTCCTTCTGAAGCTTAGGTCAGTCACTTTTGTAGTGCCCTTGCTCATTTCACTCATAGTAGATGATGTCCTTGTTATTTGACTTTCTGTGTCCTGAAGAGCCTTCAGATCTTCTATGTCCAGAGGAAGACTCAGACTTTCTATATCTGGAAGAGGATTCATTTTGATTCCCTGATCTTCTAGGATTTCTGAATTTCCTTTGTCTCTGCTTCCATAGTTGATTCACCCTTCTGGAGAGGAGAGACAATTCATCTTCTTCTGATGAGGATCCATCAGAGGTTTCTTCCATAGCCTGCAGAACCTTAGAATCAGATTTTCTGTTAGATTTTAAAGCTAGTGGCTTACCTTGATTTTGAGGCTCATCTTCTTCTAGCTCTATCTCGTGACTTCTGAGGGAGCTGACAAGTTCCTCCAGAGATATCTTGTTGAGATCTTTGGCTAGCTTAAGTGTTGTGACCATTGGCCTCCATTTCTTGGGTATAATTCTGATGATCTTCTTTACGTGATCAGCATTAGAATATCCTTTGTCAAGAACCTTCATCCCAACAACAAGGATCTGGAATCTTCTGAACATTGTTTCTATGGATTCAATATCTTCTATCTTAAATGCGTCATACTTATGAATAAGAGCAAGGGCTTTAGTTTCTTTGACTTGAATGTTGCCTTCATGCGTCATTCTCAGAGAGTCAAACATCTTTTTGGTTGTCTCTCTATTTGAGATTTTCTCATATTCTGAATATGAGATATCACTGAGAAGTATTGTTCTGTCCTTATGGTGATTTCTGAAGTCACATTTCTGCTGGTTAGAAATCATTTTTCTGTCTATCTTCTGACCAATTCCATCCACTGGATATGTGTATCCATCAGTTACCATGTCCCATAGATCAGCATCATGGGCCAGAAAGAGGCTCTCAATTCTGTCTTTCCAGTAGTCAAAGTTTTCTCCATCAAAAACTGGAGGTTTGCCACTGATTCTGTCTTTATCTTCATGATAGTCATTGCTGATGTTTTGGCTTGGTCCCACCATAGTGTTTTTCTGAAGCTTGGATCTTGTACTGACACGGTTAAGTGAATGAACTCAAAACCAGGCGCTCTGATGCCAATTGAAGAAGTGAAAAACACAAGAAGGGGGGGGGGGGGGGGGGGGTTGAATTGAAAACTTGAAATCAAATGCGCAAAGACACAGTATTTTTATCCTGGTTCGTTTGATCTCAAACTACTCCAGTCCACCCGTCAATGTGATTTCACATCTCTCCAACGAGGTCTTAATCCACTAATCTCAAACAAATTACAATCACTACTTTGACACCTGTCAAAGTCTTCTTGAGTACAACCACAATCCGATTAATCTCAAGGAAAAATGTTCTTAATCAAAGATACAAGAATTCAATGTAGATGTTTTTCGTTACAAAAACAGTTATCACAACTGTGATAATTTACACAATTTTAGAGCGTGGAATAATACTAGAGAAAGCTTGCAGCATTTTTGAATTGTATGTTGCAGTAGCGTTAGCAAAAAAATCGTTAACGATTTGGTCTCTTAGCTTGTATTTATAGGCAATGGAATTCTGTCCAACTTTAATCGTGATAATGGTCATTAACGCAGTTTCCATTTTGAGAAGATCCTGTCTGAAAGAAGCCATTGTAATTAATTTTGTCTTGATTATAAAGTAACGCTTCAGAATCTTACATCCTTTCCTGCTACTGATGCTTCAGAACATTGATGCCTTAGAATATATTCCTTTTGTTCAGAATCAGAGTTTACTTCACTTAAGCGCAGGTTTTGATCATCATTCTTTCAGCGCAAATTCTGATTACCTCAGTGTGTAGCTTCTATAACTTGATTTATGATGTTGCTTTGGTCAGAACTTCTGCATACAAAATAACATAATTTTTAGGGTGCATACTTGTTCTTTGTATTTGTTATCATCAAAACTCTAATTAAGGGTTGTAGAATCAAACTATGTTCTAACATTTAGCATAAATTTCACACTTAAAACCCAACAATCTCCCCCACAAATGTGAGTCATCCACATCACTAGCCTTGATCCACACTAGAATCCACTTCCATCCCCCACAAATTTGAGTCATCCACATCATTAGCCTTGATCCACACTAGGATTCACTTCCCTCCCCCACCGAGCCAACCAGGACATATCACTAGCCTTGATTCACAATATGATCCACTTCTCTCTCCCACCGAGCCAACCAGAGCTCTGATATCACTTGTTGGGGAAGTCTGAAGAGCAAGTCCGGAAGTGTCAACGGGTCAAACGTTCTTGGTTCCCAAGAGACTTTAACACCACATATCCATCCAAAACCTTAAGGAAATGAGGTATGGATTACCTCTCTTACTCACGCTTGAAACCCAACAATCTCCCCACAAGTGTGACTCTTCCACATCACTAGCTTTGATCCAAACTAGGGTTCACTTCTGCTCCCCCTCCAGTCCAACCAGGGCTCTGATACCACTTGTTAGGAAATTCCGGGAAGCGAGACCCGAAAGTGTCAATAGGCTAAACGTTCATAGTTACAAGAGACCTTGACACCACATATCCACCCAAAACCTTAAGGCAATGAGGGTATGTGTGACTTCTCTTATAAATCAAACATTTTCATTATTCCTAGTCGATGTGGGAATTTTCACAACTTTCACACTTAAAACCCAACAGGAGTGAGTAACCCACATCACTAGCCTTGATCCACACTGGGATCCACTTCAGCTCCCCGACCGAGCTAACCAAGCTCCAATACCACTTGTTGGGGAAGTCCGGGGAGCGAGGTCAGGAAGTGTCAAAGGGCCAAATATTCATGGTTACAAGAGACCTTGGCACCACATATCCACCCTAAACCTTAAGTAAATTGGGGTATGAGTCACCTCTCTTATAAATCCAACATTTCATTTATTCCTAGTCGATGTGGGACTTTAACACAACTTTAACACTTGAAACCCAACAAACTTACTATTATGGAATGATGATTTTGAATTATTAATTAAATTGGATAAATGTTGTGATTTATAGGTTATTTTGTCCATGTATTATAATTTTCATGTTTTTATAAGTTATTAATTACCATTTTGTCATTCGTTGGGATCTTACGTGTCGTGCTATGATCCTAGTTTTACAATCTTTTATATGTTGTTCGATCCTAATTTAGATCTCGTTCTTGACTACCTTGATTATAATAGAGGTGGTGAGCTTATGCCTTTAGTGGTCAAGATTACTATTATATATCCTATTTTGAGGCGTGGGACATAATTAAGGAAGACCTCGAGTCATTTAAGAATGATAGTGATGTAAATCAAATGTCATAATATGTTGAATATGACAAATATAACATGTAACTATATGTAGAACTCAATGTGTGTGTAGGAAATTAAATTTCGATTGACCAATTACAAAGAATAAAAGTGAAAAAGTATTGTGAATGATGGTGGTTGCCTGAGTGATGATATAAAAGAGGTCAAGAGCGATGATTCAATTATATGTATACATTTTGATGATACAAAGAAGAAATGATAGATGTAACTGGTTAAAGGTTTGATGATGATTTCATAACTTTTATAGATGAAGGTCATATTAAGGACTCGTCTATTGTTAATGGTATCAAATTTAATGATGTTGAAAATTCTTCAAAGAATTTATTTTATGGAACTTCAACAAACAACACTGGATTCTATTACACCATAGATGGAAAAATAACATGTGATAGAAGAAATTAAGTTCACATATGAATTTGACAATCCATTAAAGAATGATAATAGTGGAGAATATATACATATTTTAATTAGATTCAATGAAGAATATGCATGACTTATAGTTTCACATTCAAGATTGTAATAAAGTTTTTGTTATTGAAGTAGTTCAAAGATGACATACTTGAGCATACTGCTGAAGTCGAATTTTACTAATCAGTTTATTGGCATCCTAATAGATTATGAGGCGAACTCAATCCTTAATCGATTAGAAGAAAGCTCTAATCAATTAGACAACAAGTTTAACTTTCATAATTGTTCAGAATTTCTTCTTAATCGATTAATTACTTGCCATGATTGGTTTATGTGTGTGCGTATTGCCTTAGTACTTTAATATTTAATCTTGCTTATTTTACATATAACTAATCAGAAAGACTAAAACACTTAAGCGCTAGATCATGAAAGATTTCATGTCTTTAGTTCCTTTTAATGTTAATCTAATTTGTCTTGTTTTCTTTTCAACATTGGAACTTAATCTGCTTTACTTTTTGATCTAGCTTTTTATCTGATAATGCTTATGATTAAATTTTCCTTGTTCAATTTTAATCATCTGATGGAACAGTTACGCAAATATAGATCATAGTAGAGAGAAACACACAAAATCTTTGTTCATGCAAATTGGCCAAATTGAATACGTCTGCGATTGTAGTGCAATTATAGTTTCACCTTATTGATTTGTTCTAAATTACACACTTTAGGGATTTAGTTGTTACAAGTATATATAGGAATACTAATGATCCATATTACAATAATAACCCTAAATTATATCGTGTGGGCTTCACCCCTGCACCCTTGCACCTCGACCTTTACCTACTAGACATTACCTATGAGCCAAAATCAACATCATGAAAACTCCATAACGCTTTAACCTGCTCATAGAACCGTAAAAGGTAATAAATTATATACTTATATGAATTATTCATTTGTGTTAATTTATGTAATGTTGCATGGTCTATTGCAGAGTTATGTAATGTTGCAGGGTCTAAAACTCAACAATCTCCACCTTGGTGAATATCATACCCCCTATGAAAATTTACTTCATAATGTCATATTCTAGCAACTGGGGGTGTGTATTCCTATTTAACATTGGAAACATGTAACAAGTCCAAACAGTGTTTGAACTTGTCATTAGTGACTCGCTTGGTCAACATATCAACTGCATTCTCTGAAGTGTGAACCTTTTGAAGTAATATTTTCCTGGATGCCACCAACTCCTTGATCTTGTAGAACCACGTATCAAAATGCTTGGAACTAGCATGATACACTTGATTGTTTGCCAAATAGATAACAATCTGACTATCACAATGCAACTCAACTCCACCTTGATCAACACCCAACTCTTTCACTAAACCTATAAGCCGCAATGCTTCCTTGGAAGCTTCATCTACTACCATGCATTCTGCCTCGGTTGTAGATATCGCAACTATGGATTGAATTGATTATTTCCAACATATAGCCCCCAAAAGAGTAAAGACATACCCTATTGTAGACCTCATATAATCCAGATCGCCTATTGTTGTAACTGGTTAATAAATCAGAGTCGTCACCCTTAATTTTCATCCTAAGGAAGGGAATATAAAGAAATTACCCTAAAAAGTTCAGAGATTCCAGATTTGGACTCAGTTCTAGACGAGGGGAAGGTGTTAGACACCTCTCATCTACCTTGTTCATAAGGATACTAGGTTTAGAAGTGAAATTTTAGGAAAAAGGGTTTTAACTTTTAATAGGGGAACTCGCTACAATTTTAATCGTATGCCTACGTATCCTCTTAGGAGGGATCATGTGATCGGTGGATCTGGAACTGACTGTTTAACGCTGGTTCGCGAAATGTCGCGGTAAGCAAGAGTTGCCACCGTCTTTTATTTTCTCCAAATGGAAAGGACAAAAGCACAGAAAAATTCCTTATAGAGATTGCTCTTGGTTCGGGAGGTAGGTTATAGAAAGGGAAGGTGTTAGCACCCTTTCTATCCATGGTTATCCATGGGCTCTTAGATACTTGCTCACTTGTGTTTTCAAAAATGGTTTGTTTGCTTTTCAATGTGGGTTTTAAAAAATTTCTTTGAAAATTCCAGTTCGACTCTTGTATCGGTTCTCAAGAGTGTTTGAAAAGTTGCTTTCGAAAGCTTTTTGAAAAGGTGTCGGTGTGAAAAGTATTTTTGATTTGTTTTTGAAATTAGAGCAAGTATCTAGAGTCGTCCACCTACCCTAAGGAATTCGGCTGTGTAAATGTCCTTTAAAGTAGTGCCATCCCACCATTGAGAGGTAGGTAGCACCACCGTTGGAGGTGTTCGGGTCAATTCGAGGTTCGGGATATGGTGATCACCAGAGCAATAGGAAGACACCTTAGAAGCTACCCTCATGCCAGGTTCCCGGATCATGAGGACTTACTAAGACGTCCTCTACTCGACGATCACCTTTCGAGGCAAGGCAACAGTGAGGCGTACCCTAGGGGAGGTGTGTGCGAATTCGTGTGTCGTTTTCATTTATTTTCGTCTTATCAGGTTATGAGTGATCTACGCTTGATTTTATTTTAAGGCCATTCATTCTTGCATGCTTTGTTTAACAGTTAAAAGTTGCGAGGAAAAGTAAATTCTAAGCTATTACAAATGGCGCGGGTCCACATTGCCAAAATTAAACCGGACCCGATTTGACAGAAAAGTAAAGAATTAAAAGTGCGAGAAGTAATTACAAGGCTTCGGGAGAGATACATAATTATTCAAGCGAAATAAAATACATACGCGAATTAATGAGAATTAAGAACGTGGGCGTTGGACCCTTTTTGCAAAAAATTAAATTACATGATGAAATTAATTAATTAATTAAAGAAAAACTTGTTTTTTGGTATTTTTGTGTTTTGAGATTTAATAGAAGAAAAAAAAGGGATTAATTAAAATTAACTACTAACCCTAATTCTACTTTATTTTAATTTATTAAGAAAACATTAAAATTCAACCTAAATTAAACCTAATTTTTTATGTACAATTTTAATTATGAAAATAAATAAAATAAATAATGTTATTGTGACAAAATAAAAATTAAAAAGGAATAAAAATTAATTAAACCTAATTCTATATTTTTTTGTATTTTTGTTATTAAAAGAATTAAAATTAAAGACCTATTTTAAACTAATTAATTTCCAAGCATTTATTTACAAGAAAATATTAAAATAAAAATATTTATCATGTTTTTTATCTTTTCTGATTTTTTAGGCATCTTTTATATTTTGTAAAAATAATTAATTAATGCAAAACAATAAAGCAAATAAAACAATAATTGAAAATAAAATATAAAGAAAATGTGGAGATTTGCAAACCAGGGGGGGGGGGTTCAGGCCCCAATATGGAGGTATAGGCCTTAGCAATCTGGCCCAGTTAAGCATGGCCCTTCTGACTTTTTGCATGACACGTGTGGCAACGTTGACTAGGGTTTATTGTGTTCTTCAATCCTGCGCCTTTGATTTGAATCTCTTGGCCGCGTGTACACTTGGATCTGGAGGATGTATGGTGTACTTTTACGCTGGAGCTGCATGTGAATACGTTTTGCAAAATAATATAGGAATTACGTAGACCTGGGGCTCGAACCCAGGTCATATACATTGCTAATATTCCTGCTTGCCAACTGTGCCAACTGACTCTTTTGTTAAATAAATAAGCAACAAATATAATTAAAAAAAAACAACGCGTTAGTGGGTTAAAACGCGCGAAATTCAAAACAACCTATCACGTCTTGCCAACACATCGTCTTCTCCACTATCCCTGAAACATAAAACATTCAGCCACGGTTTTTCATGCGTTTCATTAGGCCGGCTATGGGAAAATAGCGATTAGGCCTGTGTTACTCATAAATTGATCGCGAATATGGATTCTTCTTCATTCAAGCTTGCTGATTACATTCATGGCGCTATGGTTCTCTAATTTTACGCTATGTGAAAACGCCCAATTTCCAATTCTGAAAACCCTAGAATTTGGCAATGGTGGAATCGTCTACAGCTTGCAAAAACTCAATCAAACGCATGGGTTAGTTTGCAAATGCTTCACTGATCATGAATATACAATTAGAATGCCATGAATGTTCATAAATATTGAAACACGATAATGAAAAACAATGGAACAAGAGGGACTTCTGTATACCGTTCCAAAGCGTGAAGCTTGAGGTTTTTGATTGGAATATGTTCAATAGACCCTGAGGAAGCTGTTGGAATAGTTTTTGTGCCTTGAATCGCCTTGTAAAGATGATTTCAGTTTTGACTTTTTTTGACAATTTTTCAAGTTTGTTCTTGGTTCTTCTGCGCAGCTTTGTGTCTAGCATGATTAGGTTTATGATCAGGCATATGTAGTGAGTCCATTAGGTTAACAAAATTCAATCAAATCCAATGCAATGATGGTTTTTGGAAATTTGATTTTAAGGATCTTTTCCATATCTTTTCCATGTGTTCTTTGTGTCAATTAGGATCCAATCAAGCCAAATCTTTCCACATTTGCATATGCACGAAATATTGAGTCTAAAACATGTATAAAAGGATTGGTTAGGGTGAATTAAATATTCTTCATATATTTAAATGATTTAAATGAATTAATATAAATAAAAATTCAAATAAATAAATAAAAAATGAGAAAATACTTCCTTTTGGGCCAAGTGGTCGTGCACATGTCATGGATGATGAATCATGGAAGAAAAATGGGCCCATTAGCAATTTTAGGTCATTTGGATCAAAGTTGACTTTTCAAAATACCCAAAAATTCCCCAACTTCTACAAGGCATAACTTGCTCAATTTTTGTGCTTTTCTCATGTTCTTTGACATTTTGGAAAGGTCTTTGAGTCCTCTAACCAATGCCTTTGGTCCCATGTCATTTTGATTTACCAATCTCAAGTTATGGCCTTTGACTTAAAGTCCCTTTTTGTTGACTTTTGAAAATGACCTATAATGTTGAAATTGATAACTTTTTGTGAGAGCATTTCTTGGACTTGAAGTATGAAGATGAGTTGTAGGAAATGTCTTTCTCTTCAAAATGAGATTTGGATGGAATTTTTCTGATAATCCATGTGAAAGTTATGCCCTGGTCAATTTCAGTTGACTTTTTCAGTTGTCCAAATAAGGAAACTTTTGCATCTTGATGATTTCTGAGCCAAATTTTGAGAATCATGATCAAGCATTGATCAAATGATGTTTGTGGCTTCAAAATGATATGTTGACCAAAAATTTGAACTTTTGACTGTCAAATGACCATTTTGCCCCTACAGTTGACTGCAGTGCAATTAGGGTTTTTGACTGTGCAATTTTGTGCTGAATGCCTTGAAACTTGATATGAGGATACTTGACCATATTTGTAAGCATATGAGACTTGATTGGACCTTTGAAAACTTCATTTTCTTGATCAGCACACAAACCCTAGTTTTGACTGTATAGGAGCCCTTTGCACTGTGCAACCCTTGAGGAATTTTGAGACTTGATTTGGCAATTTTTTTGAAAAATATGGGAGGGCAAATTTTGGGGTACAACAGTTGCCCCTGTTCAATCTTCTTAGACCTGAGGATGCAGATTGGCGGACGTGCCTTTCGTAATCCGATGGTAGAAGATGATTGAACACTAGAGTGCCCAGAAATTTGCGCTCACATAGTAGCAGTGATGGTGGAATGGGCTTATAGATGCCATTTGGGGATTGATGAATAGGATGATGGGCTTATAGATGCCATCTGGATGTTGATCGCGTAAGAGATTCCTTAGCGAGAACCTGCATACCTGCAAAAGAAAAAATAAGTACCTGACATGTTGCAGGAGCTGGTTTTCAGATGCTTCGTATAAATGCGTCCTGACTGGTTACAGGAGTTGGATCTTTGAATTCTCCAGACGTGCCCTGGCGAGATACAGGAGTCGAGTCTGGTAATGTCAGGCTGGTGAGTTTGTCTCTACTGACAGGTTATCCCCCATGGACGGGTGGTCTTTAACGACGAGTGTCTATGACGACGAGTTTATAACGATGAATGTCTATAACAACGAGTGTCTATAACAACGAGTGTCTACCACGACGAGTGTCTATCACGACGGGTGTCTTATAACGACGAGTGTCTATAACGACGAGTGTCTATCACGACGTGTGTCTATCACGACGAGTGTCTATCACGACGAGTGTCTATCACGACGAGTGTCTATCACGACGAGTGTCTATCACGACGAGTGTCTATCACGACGAGTGTCTATCACGACGAGTGTCTATCACGACGAGTGTCTATCACGACGAGTGTCTATCACGATGAGTGTCTATCACGACGAGTGTCTATCACGACGAGTGTCTATCACGACGAGTGTCTATCACGACGAGTGTCTATCACGACGAGTGTCTATCACGACGAGTGTCTATCACGACGAGTGTCTATCACGACGAGTGTCTATCACGACGAGTGTCTATCACGACGAGTGTCTATCACGACGAGTGTTTATAACGACGAGTGTCTATCACGACGAGTGTCTATCACGACGAGTGTCTATCACGACGAGTGTCTATCACGACGAGTGTCTATAACGACGAGTGGAAGTAATTTTAACTGGATTTGTATTCTTTGACGAGTTGTCTTTAATGACTAGATGTCTTCAATGACGGGTGTCTATACTGACGAGATGTCTTCAATGACGGGTGTCTATACTGACGAGATGTCTTCAATGACGGGTGTTTTCTTTGACTTTAGGAGGTAATTTAACTGGACATGTCTTCTTCGACTGGTCTTCTTTGAGTGGATTTGTCTTCTCTGACTGAAGTTGTCTTCTCTGACTGAATTTGTCTTCTCTGACTGAAGTTGTCTTCTCTGACTGAATTTGTCTTCTCTGACTGAATTTGTCTTCTCTGACTGAATTTGTCTTCTCTGACTGGATTGGTCTCTTTTGACTATATTTGTCTACCCTGACATAGCTGATCATCTAACTGTATCCCTCCTGAAAGGTAACTGTCAGTCATATGCAATACACGATATGGATCACGCAACGACATAAATGAGATTGTATGACATGATGCGTATATGCATGTATCATGATGTATGAAAATGTGATATTTATGAATGTATTTTTCGTCTAGGAAAATGAATCCTTGACGGGTGCCGGGAAGTCATATCCTGGGCTGATGTTGGAGAACAGATTTTGCTTCCGCTGGATGATAGTTGCAAGTATACCGGTAGGAGAAGATGACTCCGTTGAGGAATGAACTTGGCGAATGGAAGATTCTGCGGGGAGGAAAGTAATCTAACGATCTTGCTGGGAAGCAATACTCTGTGGGGAGAGAGGTACTTTGTTGAGTTGTTGACAACCTTGCTGGGGATATCTCTGTTGTATTGGAAGTGCTAATAGACTTCGCTGGGGGTAGGAAGAACTGTGTCGACGACGATCTTTCCGTGGCTTTTGGCTGAGGATAACCCAGTTATATCCTGTTAAGGAAATAACTCTTTGAATAAAGCCGGGAGACGCGTTCGCTCTTGGTCGCATTCTTCAGCTGAACTTACCTTGCCACTTCGGTGGACGGAGCAACCGGATCCTCTAGACAACTCATTATTGCCCCAGTTTCTATGGGGGGAGGCACATGTGGGATGCTGATAGTTGTTGATGGACCAACCTCCTTCTGGTAGGCAGGTGACAAGATGACAGGACATAGTCGTACGCTTTGATCCCTAACTTTTTCCTGGACCGCCCTTTCGGGTTTTCAGTCCACCGGGATACCCATTTTTGCCCAAGCCGCCTTTTCAGGTTTTCGACTTGCCGGGTGTACTGATTTTTCATTTCATCCCTTCATTTTGCCCGAACCCTTTTGATTCGCCGGGAAGCCCTTATTTTTGCCTAGGTGTGTCAACCTAGCGGGTCTTTGATTATGCGTAGTATTTTTCCGACTATGTCTGTTCTCAGAAAGTAGGGAGTTGCCCCTGTTAGAAGTGTTGTATCGCCATACCAGAAGATCTTCGTTTGATCGTCCAATGCCTCAAGTGATCCAGATGGAGGTTTGCCCCTTGCTGTTTGGCCTTTTTGAGAGCTTCTCTGAATCTTGACTTAATTGCCCCCGGATGATGGAAAATAACCACGTCTGCCCCTTGATTGGAAATCCTCTTGTTCATTAGACTTTCATTGTGCGAATTTCCCTGCTGTTCAAACAAAAAGTCATATGCAAACAAAGTTATGTTAAAAATGCAAAGCTCATGTCTGTCTTGAAGATTTTTTTAAAATGCATTCTTTTTCATAAAACAAGTGAATGTTTGTAAAACATGATGTCAACTCTGTATTTACCGTAGCCTTAAGGAGTCAGGATACCTTCGTAACAGTATGCTTTCGAACTAACCCATGCTTCAGCTAGGACTTTTAAGGGTTATAACGTGGCCTGGTTCACGGTTTAAGAAACAAAGGATAAAGGCTCAAATTTTATTTGTACCCACCCGCTCTTCGTGATGTTCTCCAAACCTAAACTCAGTTGATCATACGTTAGACCTTGTTTGAGTTTTTGCTCTGATATACCAGTGATGGTTCGAATGTTGACAGTTTATTTGGAATAGGCAGTCATTTCTTTTTTGTGTTGAGGGTCTTTAGGACCTCTTTCTCTTTTCTTTTTTTGATTTTGTTATCCCTGTTTTTTTTTTGCCTGAACTGTTTCTTTTGGTTTTTACAGTCAGCGGGATGCCCCAGTTTTGTAAGTCTCCTTCATAGGTTTTGACTTAATGGGTTTTTTATTTTTTGAGATAATGACTGCCTTTCTTTATTGATTATTCGGAACCATCACTGTCTTTCTTTGTTTTGTAAGGACCTTTTTGGTGCCGTTCGTTATGCACTTGGATCAACTGAGAGACTACCCTGCCCCAGGTTATGATTAAGGGTTTTAATTTTCGAAAAGAAAAAACTCCCACTTCTTTGGCTCATAGGGGTTGACGAGGGATTATCTTCCTTATAACTCCAGTGTTTAGGAATTGAAACAATGCATGTACCTCATCAACGGGGTCTGTTCAAAAGCATACTGTAAAGATTGTGGTATCTTTTTCGTCATCCTCCCTCAAGAGGCTTAGAATTATTAGTCAAGAGTTGATCATCAGAAAAATATGAAAATGATTTGCGTATAGTGAATACGAATATATTGTTTCAGAACAGACATATGCGATGCATTAATGAAATAACAATGTTTAATCATGAGTAAATGTTTGAACAAAAGAAAATTGCAACTTGAACATTCGAATGAACAAAAATTTCTCAATCCTAGCCATGTTTTGGCAAGGGAGCAGTGATCACGTTGGGAGTCTCGGCGGGCTCGAATTCGATCTCTTTAGCATCGATCATGTTCTGAATCTTGTACTTCAGTGCCCAACAATCCTCAGTATCGTGCCCCGGGCTACCAGAATGGTAAGCGCACCTTGCTTCTAGGTTGTAATTTGGAGAGGAAGTCTTTGGATTTGCAGGAGGGTTGATCACCGCAATCAGGTTCATCCTTAACATGTGCTGCAAAGCTCGTGACCATGGCATGTTGATGTTGGTGAATTTTCTCTTAGACTCGTCCGACCTGTTCTGATCAACCCGCTGTTCTTGGCGAGGTCGTTGTTGGACCTGTGAAGTAATAGCAACTCGGAGAGGTCTATTCATTGGACCCGACCTTTGCCCTCTTGGAAGCTGTTCCATGACCTGGTCCCTGATTTGGGCTGGTTGCTTCATGCCTTGAGGAAGCTGACTGATCATGGCCCTCAGCTCTCCTTGCTCCTGAGCTAAACCTTGAATGAGGGCTCTTTGCCCCAGCATCTGGGTTTTCAATGTGTCTACCTCAGCTTGTAGACGTTTCAGCTGTTCGTCCTTGTCATCTTCAGGACTCTTTCTGATCAGATTCCCCATGAGGAGTGTCCTCAACTCTTCCTGCCCCTTGGATAGGCTTAGGAAGATCTCCTTGAACTGAGTCTCTTGAGTGTGAAGGTCCTGGTTATCTTGTTGGGGAGCCATTGCTGAAATAAACAGCGAACAAGGGTAAGTGACCTGCAACAAGGGTACCTGTAATGCAATGATATGTATGATATATGCAATGTTTTCAAGGATCTCGCGGGGTAAACAAAAATTGTTAGAACTAGGTAGCTTGATTGAGGGAACTTCATGTTTGCTGAGAGTCCTTCTTCAAGGGTCAAAGGCTCACCATATTCAGTGGGTCATAGCCCCTGACTTTAATCATCATGTCTGGTTTTGATTTCCAAACAACCTTGGTTAGGGGAACCTTCTTCAGGAGTCAGAGCTCACCATATCAAGTGGGTCATAGCCCCTGACAACTTTGTCTAGAGGAAAATAAATCCTCTTTGCCCCTTGCTAGATAACTGGCTCATCATGACCTGCATCACAAGCCCTTGAGATCCTTGAAATGGATTAGTCCTTATGAAGGATGCATGCAATGGTATGATGTTATGCTATGCATGGGGTACTGTAGGTAAACCTTGTTATAAGTCCCTATTAAGGACTATAAACAAAACCTGCAAGCAAACTCAGTAAATCCTGTTATGAGTCCTAGTTAAGGACTATAAACAAAACCTGCAAGAAACTCAGTAAACCCTGTTATGAGTCCTAGTTAAGGACTATAAACAAAACCTGCAAGAAACTCAAGTGTCAGTTAACAAGCATGCAAATAGTCAAGTTGGAAGGCACACAAGTCACACAAGAGGAGCCCTTAGAGTTTAGGCCTGCATGGGGTCTGGGTATTACCCTCTTGAAGTTGGTGGGTTCAACCTGTCCTATTAGAAGTAACCGGGTTCTAAGGGTCCCAATATCACGAGATTGCTTTCATTGTTCATCGTTTCGATTTAGCCACTGAACTGGCGACCGAAATATTCCAGGAAAGCAACCCTCAATTGAGTGTAGTATCGAGTATCAACCAACCTCGGACTGCACCAAAGTCAGTTATCTCACTACCCTAAAGAGGCCAAGATAGTTCAATTAAGGTTCCTAAGGTCTGTTGATGCTTCACGACACCACGCGGAGGCCCCGTACTCTCCTTGACTGAACTCAAGGGTTACCGGTACACACCAAAGTGCCACATCAACGTAGCAGACTGTTTCAACCATGTCGGTATACCCCGCACAGTTCCCTCACAGCCTTGTTGCTACTTTCTAAGAAGGTACCCCCAGATCCGGGTTAGGATCTATAGAACTCCCAAGACAGTCCCACAATAATAAAGCAAGAAAAGAAAACAATTGAAAACACAGTTATGAACTAACCCTAAGGTACACCTCACTTTAAGTTTAAATCCCCAGCAGAGTCGCCAGTTCTGTGATCGGTGGATCTGGAACTGACTGTTTAACGCTGGTTCGCGAAATGTCGCGGTAAGCAAGAGTCGCCACCGTCTTTTATTTTCTCCAAATGGAAAGGACAAAAGCACAGAAAAATTCCTTATAGAGATTGCTCTTGGTTCGGGAGGTAGGTTATAGAAAGGGAAGGTGTTAGCACCCTTTCTATCCATGGTTATCCATGGGCTCTTAGATACTTGCTCACTTGTGTTTTCAAAAATGGTTTGTTTGCTTTTCAATGTGGTTTTTAAAAAATTTCTTTGAAAATTCCAGTTCGACTCTTGTATCGGTCCTCAAGAGTGTTTGAAAAGTTGCTTTCGAAAGCTTTTTGAAAAGGTGTCGGTGTGAAAAGTATTTTTGATTTGTTTTTGAAATTAGAGCAAGTATCTAGAGTCGTCCACCTACCCTAAGGAATTCGGCTGTGTAAATGTCCTTTAAAGTAGTGCCATCCCACCATTGAGAGGTAGGTAGCACCACCGTTGGAGGTGTTCGGGTCAATTCGAGGTTCGGGATATGGTGATCACCAGAGCAATAGGAAGACACCTTAGAAGCTACCCTCATGCCAGGTTCCCGGATCATGAGGACTTACTAAGACGTCCTCTACTCGACGATCACCTTTCGAGGCAAGGCAACAGTGAGGCGTACCCTAGGGGAGGTGTGTGCGAATTCGTGTGTCGTTTTCATTTATTTTCGTCTTATCAGGTTATGAGTGATCTACGCTTGATTTTATTTTAAGGCCATTCATTCTTGCATGCTTTGTTTAACAGTTAAAAGTTGCGAGGAAAAGTAAATTCTAAGCTATTACAAATGGCGCGGGTCCACATTGCCAAAATTAAACCGGACCCGATTTGACAGAAAAGTAAAGAATTAAAAGTGCGAGAAGTAATTACAAGGCTTCGGGAGAGATACATAATTATTCAAGCGAAATAAAATACATACGCGAATTAATGAGAATTAAGAACGTGGGCGTTGGACCCTTTTTGCAAAAAATTAAATTACATGATGAAATTAATTAATTAATTAAAGAAAAACTTGTTTTTTGGTATTTTTGTGTTTTGAGATTTAATAGAAGAAAAAAAAGGGATTAATTAAAATTAACTACTAACCCTAATTCTACTTTATTTTAATTTATTAAGAAAACATTAAAATTCAACCTAAATTAAACCTAATTTTTTATGTACAATTTTAATTATGAAAATAAATAAAATAAATAATGTTATTGTGACAAAATAAAAATTAAAAAGGAATAAAAATTAATTAAACCTAATTCTATATTTTTTTGTATTTTTGTTATTAAAAGAATTAAAATTAAAGACCTATTTTAAACTAATTAATTTCCAAGCATTTATTTACAAGAAAATATTAAAATAAAAATATTTATCATGTTTTTTATCTTTTCTGATTTTTTAGGCATCTTTTATATTTTGTAAAAATAATTAATTAATGCAAAACAATAAAGCAAATAAAACAATAATTGAAAATAAAATATAAAGAAAATGTGGAGATTTGCAAACCAGGGGGGGGGTTCAGGCCCCAATATGGAGGTATAGGCCTTAGCAATCTGGCCCAGTTAAGCATGGCCCTTCTGACTTTTTGCATGACACGTGTGGCAACGTTGACTAGGGTTTATTGTGTTCTTCAATCCTGCGCCTTTGATTTGAATCTCTTGGCCGCGTGTACACTTGGATCTGGAGGATGTATGGTGTACTTTTACGCTGGAGCTGCATGTGAATACGTTTTGCAAAATAATATAGGAATTACGTAGACCTGGGGCTCGAACCCAGGTCATATACATTGCTAATATTCCTGCTTGCCAACTGTGCCAACTGACTCTTTTGTTAAATAAATAAGCAACAAATATAATAAAAAAAAACAACGCGTTAGTGGGTTAAAACGCGCGAAATTCAAAACAACCTATCACGTCTTGCCAACACATCGTCTTCTCCACTATCCCTGAAACATAAAACATTCAGCCACGGTTTTTCATGCGTTTCATTAGGCCGGCTATGGGAAAATAGCGATTAGGCCTGTGTTACTCATAAATTGATCGCGAATATGGATTCTTCTTCATTCAAGCTTGCTGATTACATTCATGGCGCTATGGTTCTCTAATTTTACGCTATGTGAAAACGCCCAATTTCCAATTCTGAAAACCCTAGAATTTGGCAATGGTGGAATCGTCTACAGCTTGCAAAAACTCAATCAAACGCATGGGTTAGTTTGCAAATGCTTCACTGATCATGAATATACAATTAGAATGCCATGAATGTTCATAAATATTGAAACACGATAATGAAAAACAATGGAACAAGAGGGACTTCTGTATACCGTTCCAAAGCGTGAAGCTTGAGTTTTTTGATTGGAATATGTTCAATAGACCCCGAGGAAGCTGTTGGAATAGTTTTTGTGCCTTGAATCGCCTTGTAAAGATGATTTCAGTTTTGACTTTTTTTGACAATTTTTCAAGTTTGTTCTTGGTTCTTCTGCGCAACTTTGTGTCTAGCATGATTAGGTTTATGATCAGGCATATGTAGTGAGTCCATTAGGTTAACAAAATTCAATCAAATCCAATGCAATGATGGTTTTTGGAAATTTGATTTTAAGGATCTTTTCCATATCTTTTCCATGTGTTCTTTGTGTCAATTAGGATCCAATCAAGCCAAATCTTTCCACATTTGCATATGCACGAAATATTGAGTCTAAAACATGTATAAAAGGATTGGTTAGGGTGAATTAAATATTCTTCATATATTTAAATGATTTAAATGAATTAATATAAATAAAAATTCAAATAAATAAATAAAAAATGAGAAAATACTTCCCTTTGGGCCAAGTGGTCGTGCACATGTCATGGATGATGAATCATGGAAGAAAAATGGGCCCATTAGCAATTTTAGGTCATTTGGATCAAAGTTGACTTTTCAAAATACCCAAAAATTTCCCAACTTCTACAAGGCATAACTTGCTCAATTTTTAAGCGTTTCTCATGTTCTTGGACATTTTGGAAAGGTCTTTGAGTCCTCTAACCAATGCCTTTGGTCCCATGTCATTTTGATTTACCAATCTCAAGTTATTGCCTTTGACTTAAAGTCCCTTTTTGTTGACTTTTGAAAATGACCTATAATGTTGAAATTGATAACTTTTTGTGAGAGCATTTCTTGGACTTGAAGTATGAAGATGAGTTGTAGGAAATGTCTTTCTCTTCAAAATGAGCTTTGGATGGAATTTTTCTGATAATCCATGTGAAAGTTATGCCCTGGTCAATTTTAGTTGACTTTTTCAGCTGTCCAAATAAGGAAACTTTTGCATCTTGATGATTTCTGAGCCAAATTTTGAGAATCATGATCAAGCATTGATCAAATGATGTTTGTGGCTTCAAAATGATATGTTGACCAAAAATTTGAACTTTTGACTGTCAAATGACCATTTTGCCCCTACAGTTGACTGCAGTGCAATTAGGGTTTTTGACTGTGCAATTTTGTGCTGAATGCCTTGAAACTTGATATGAGGATACTTGACCATATTTGTAAGCATATGAGACTTGATTGGACCTTTGAAAACTTCATTTTCTTGATCAGCACACAAACCCTAGTTTTGACTGTATAGGAGCCCTTTGCACTGTGCAACCCTTGAGGAATTTTGAGACTTGATTTGGCAATTTTTTTGAAAAATATGGGAGGGCAAATTTTGGGGTACAACAGATCAGAGTCTCATTTTGTAGTTCGCGGTTGGTTTGTGTTTTTTATGGATTGAAAAATATATTTGAATTTCCCACATGCTTAGCCTAGGTGTATGAATGACGGAGATTGTTAGACGGATGTGCGTAGTTGATTTAAATATATTCGCAATCCCTTTGGAAAGTTAGTTATTGAATTAATTTGATTTATGAAAATAATTTGTGGTTGGTTGATTTATTTTTTAGAGTATTAATCGAAGATATCTTAGTTAAATGCATGAAAAAATAATAATTTAATGCAATAAATAGAAAATATTTTAATGGATTGGAAAATAATATTTATAATAATAATAAATATAATATTAAAAATATATATATGAAAATAGAAAATATAAAAAATAATAAAATAAAATAAAATAATAAAGAAAATAGATTAAAATGTGTGTGTGTGGGGGGGGGGGGGGGGGAGATTTAGATTATACTAAGCTAGTAAAATAGAGGGGTGTTAATAGAAGTATGGGTCCAAGTCCACATATTAGACTTGGCCCATTTGGCCAGGGTGTGTGTGTTTCTGCGTGTTAGTGAAGAAAAAAAAAGGCAGGGTGCGAATAATGGTTGGGCCTAGCCCAAAAGGTGGGCAATCTGGTTGGTTACCGTGTGGGGGACGCGTTGTGTTACAATGGGTATGCGTTCTTTTAGACCATTTGATTGAGACCGTATGGCTTAGATTGAGGATGCGTAGTAACGATGGTGGGATGACACGTATGGGATCCTTAAACAGAAAAATATTAATTTTTTACAAAATAAAACTCATTTCAGTATTTCATTCTCTTGTTTGTCTCCCTCTCTCTCTCTCTCTCTCTCTCTCTCTCTCTCTCTCTCTCTCGTTTCTCCTTTCTCTATTTATTCACACCATACAAATCCTAGCTCCTCTCAAGCGGCGGTGGCGTGAGCTCCTTCTTCCTCCTTGTCCTCCTTCTATTTCTCTCTTCTCAGTTCGTCCTCTCCCTCTCTCTCTCTCTTCTCTGCTCTTGCTGCAACAACAAACCCTAAACCTGTAATGCCCTGATATTTAATTATTTATTTAATTAATTAAATATTTTTAATATTTTATATTAATTCAAATTTTTATCATCGAAGTCGGAATTATTTTATTAAGTTGGAATAATAATTAATCAGATTTAATTTAGTTGAATTAGGTTAAGTGTTATTTTATTATTAAGCTTAAATGTAACATTGGGCTTATTTGGTGGTGGTGTATAGTAATTAGAGGGGTATGTTTTTTTAGGCCCATTTGAGTTTTTATGATTAAATAAGATAGTAGTATTATATTAGAAATAAAGTAGAAGAAATAGGAGAGAGTATTGTATCAGGAAGAAAAGAAAAAGAAGAGGAAAATAGGGTTTGGGAGAAGAGGAGAAGAAAAAGAGGAAATTTCTTCAAGTGTCAAATTCCCCAAAAATTCGGTCGAAGTCTCTTAGAGCTGCTTCTAATCCGAGGTAAGGGTGGGATTCTGACTTTATAATAGGGTGTATAATTAATAGTATATGTATTTGGGTTATGAAATTTATTTTTAATTGTGTTTGAAATTGGTATATTGATGAAATTGAGAGATGATTTAGGATCCAATTTAATATATATATATATATATATATATATATATATATATATATATATATATATATATATATATATATATATATATATATATATATATATATATATATATATATATATATATATATATATATATATATATATATATATATATATATATATATATATATATATATATATATATATATATATATATATATATATATATATATATATATATATAAGTGCTTTAGTATTTTGTTCTTGCAAAAATTTCCATGCTCTATATAGTGTAGCGTAATTGGGAGATAATACTTGATAGCATACTTTGCAACAGTAGCGCTAAAATAATGGAACTTAGAAGCGTTATGGTTACTCCTATAGCACTATGTTTTATAGTAGCAGGTTGGAGGCACTTGCTTTTGAAATTTATAGTAGCACGTTGGGAGTATTGGAATTTTATACTGTAGCGTATAATAGAAGTAGTATGAAGGCACTTGTTTTAAAATAACATCCAAAGGTAGCATTCCCCTACTGTAGCGCAAGGGGGAGAAGAAATTAGAGTATTGGCTTGTATTATGTAGCATATAATGGCACTTAGAAGTAATACTTAATGGCATAGAAGTTTTGTTACAATACTATTGCGGTATTAGTAAGAATAGCGCTTAGGAGTAGTATTCTCTACTATAGCGATTTCTTTTATAAGCAAAATTCCATGGCACATATTGATAGTATTTAGTATGAATTATCGGTCTACAAATATAAAATATTTAATTGTAATAATATAATATCTTTAATAACTAATTTTGTAGGATTAAAAAAAAATAGAAATAATAGAATTTTTGGCCGACAATTTATTAACCGATTTTAGCCCAAATAGTCCGAATTATTATGCGGTTTATGGTAATAATTTTGGTTGATCTGTTGGGTGACTTTTTTGTTGAAAAATATGAATTTTGCAGGTGAAGTCGAATTAAGTTGAATGCTTCCGGTTTATGGAATTGTGTTTGTTTCTAATTTGCCGGTATAGGCGGTAAACATTAGTTATCCGGAAATTAATGAAATTTGACGGGGTAACTAAGTTAAATGCGTATGTAATTATGGTTGAGTTATTTTTTGAGATTTCAACGTTTTCAAGGGCTAACCGGAATTATTTTTTATTTGAATAAATCATGAAAGTAACATTGTTTAAACTTGTATGTTACTTGATTTGTGAATTATATTTGCAATGCATGTACAATTGTTGGTATTTCATTGTGTTAGAATATGTGTTATGTGTATGTTAAGGTCGGAAGTGGTCTTAATTGCATACGAGTTGTTGATTGTATATTGCATGACATGGTTGGTCTTGAAATAGAGACGGTGAAACGGTGGGTTCACATTTTATAGACTTTGATCCTTGAATGGAACTAGACGTAGTGACTTTGACCCGGAAAGGGAACATAGGCGGTGAAACTTGGGTTCACAAAAAAATAGGCGTTGATCCTATAGTGGAAATAGACGTAGTGGCTTTGATCCTATGTGGAAAAATAAGCGGTGGAACTTTGGGTCCACAAGTCGCTACCGCATTTGCATTGGTTGCATCGAGTTGTGAGTCACATGCATAATGATATATATTATGAGTTTATGTGAAGATGATTGAGTTTGTGAAATTGGTTATGATGTGAATAAGTCGTTATCGAATACATTGTTGTTGTTGAATATGTTGTTGTTTATAGGTTGTGAATTAGTTGCTATGTCGTGTTGATGTTTGTTGAGATTAAAGATGTTTGAAAGTTGTGAAGTGGTGATTTTATATGATATGATTCTGATATATTATTTATCATACGTCCTATTATATAGTTCGATATCTCACCCCTTCTGTTTGAATGTTTCCCTTTGTTGGTAACGTGCAGGTATTCAAGAAAGTTAGCTGTTACGCTAGTTAGTTCGAGTCGGTGTTGTCGCTCTGATACGTAGCACTCGGGGGGATGAACGCATATTTTCTTTATTGTTGATTTTCATTATGTTGTTGAATTTTTAAGTTTTTTTCATTAAATACTTGTTGTCTTAAAGTTGTTTTGAATTAGATAAGACGTTATTGGTGTTTTCAGTTGAATTTTGTGAATCAGCTGCGTAGTAATGAAAGTTGTTTTTATTTTTAAAGACTAAGCAGGTTGTTATCGGTTCATCCGAAATTCATGTGTTATGTATCTGAACTATAGATGATTGAATGTCGTAGTTTCAAGTTGAAAATGTAGCATTCCATTTGTTTGTTGGAAATTTTTATAACTCTGATTTTATTTAACTCGTTGGGTAGAAATGGGGTGTTACAATAGTGGTATCAGAGCAGGTCGGTCTGTCCGACCAAGTTGTCTAATGTTGTTTGTTCCTTAGTACGCGACAAGTGTGTGAAACACTGTCGGTGCTTGTTGTTTTTCTAATCGAGTTGTATGTAGGAGTTAGTTTGGAGATAAGCGGGGGAGAAACTTTGTTTCTCTGATACATTTTGGTTGTAAGATGTTAGTTCGGTATGCTGTTGATGGCGACAGTGCAAGTATTACTGAAATTTTGTTGTTTCCCGAATATGAAGGTGTCATGGATTAAAGACTTTGTTTGTTAATCAAGTTGGAACATCTTGGAGGAGGATGATCATACATTGTTAATGTTTACTTCTCGAAGGATGAGGAGCAATGTAATGATTGTTGATATACGAGTAGATTGTGAATCTCGGATACTTCTGAAGGTGATTTCTAAGTAACAAGAACAATTTTTAGAAGATGGAATTTGGAAAGTTGCGATGTCTCAGCGCTGCTGATGGACTGCGAAGTTATCAGTTCGAGTAGCCTTGCGTAAGATATTGACGTTTGAAGGGTGATAGTGTGACAAATTTATGTAGACCTTGTCATGGGATCCTTGTAAGTGATTGTAAAAGATGTTGAAGTTGTTGGAATATTTTTGAATCACGGGTCAGAGTCGGAAATGCGAGGAGATGAGTATGATTTCATGAATGGTAAGTGTTGGTACTAATACAAAAAAATTTTGTTCTGATGTTATCATAAAGTGTGTGAATGTATGTCGCTGCACGACGTCGGTGTTCCCATTTTTGGATAACTTTGGAAATTCATATGTTGTGTTCCGAGTATCGGATTAATGTTCTATTTGAACCTATGAGGAGATAGAAATGTATTATATCATATGAGAGTGTTTTCAAATATGGTTGATGCATTCCCATATGGAGGAACTCTGAAGTCGTTTACGGAACTAGAGGTTTTTTTTGGGCATGGTTGGTTATTATCGCGGTTGTTCGAGACGAGGTCAAGCATAATATGTTGTTAGCGAATAAGTTGAGAAACGAGATGTTCAGCATTAAAAGGGATAGTCGTTCGTCATTTCAAGTATAGGATATTTTATGTGAAGAAAGTTTTATAGAACTAAAGAAAAGATTGATGACTGCTTCGGTATTGGTTTTTCCTAATCCAAGCGAGTCATTTGTAGTGTATTATGAATGCGTCTAAGATGAGACTTGGTGGTGTCTATGTTGAAGGTTTGGAGACATTGTCTTTTTGGTTCTAGATTTGAAGTATTTAGCGACCGTAAGAGTTTAAAGTATTTATTTGATCAGAAGGAATTGAATAGGAGACAACGGAGGTGGTTGGAGTTATTGGAAGATTATGATTTCGGTTTGAATTATCATGTAAGATAAAGCTAATGTGGTGGCTGATGCGTTAAGTCAAAGGACTTTACATATGTCGGTAATGATGGTTAAAGGGTTGGAATTAATTGAACAATTTAGAGATGTGATCTTAGTTTGTGAAGTGACCCCGAAGAGTGTTATGTTGGGAACGTTGAAGATTAACAATGATTTTCTGGACAGTGTCAAAGAAGCTCAGAAGTTAGATGTGAAATTGGTAGATTCGATGGTTGGACTCGATCAGTCTGAGAATGATGAATTCTAGTTAGATGCGTAGGGTGTGTTGAGATTCCGTAATCAAATTTGTATTCCTGATGATGCAGAGATGAAGAAAGTAATTCTTGAGTTGGAGGATACTTAACCTTCCTGTGAGGCTAAGTGAGTGTAATATGGACCGTGTAATGTGTTGAGCGTTGGTGTCTCATCAACAAAATCGAATGAGAGGGAAATTGTGGGAGTATTTGCAAACCTCATTGGAAATTATTGGATTATAGTGCGTTAGGTGACTTGAGTACAAGTTCTAAAGGAACACTATTATAGTTTAGTAACGATGGTTTATACTCCATTATGATTGTCGGCTATCTATTGACAAATTGAGGAACTGATCACCCTTAATCTGTTGTTGATAGTAGACGAGATCGTGTTGGATGGTATAAACTTGTCTTGCTATCTTAATGGTGAGTGAAGTGGTTAATGTTATATCAAAAGGTAGTCGCTCACCAATTTGTGTGAAGTAATAGAGGAATTGCTAGGAAAGAGTTGTGATGTATTGAACAATTCGAAGTAGCGGGTTTACATGCGAACTAATGTCACAAAGTGAAAGATTGAGAATATCAAGTGAACAATGGTTTTATTGTGGATGTTGAGGAAAGTCTGGAATTGGAATGAGGATTATAAACTGTATAGTTGGCAGAAACTTTAATGAGGACGGTGACTTAAGATGGTTTATCAGAGTTCCGCAACTGAAGCGTATGTGGCGCAGTTGCTATGAGTATACGACTCTACGTGCCTGCTTTGGTAGATTGTATGTGTTTTTGGTGTTGAAAATGTTGTTAAGATGTTAATGTAACGCTGTATATCCAAGTATAAGTGTGTTACCAATTTAAATGTTGATATGTCAAAATATTGTTGAAGTGGTTGATAAGTTATTAACGATTATGTCGCGAACATGTTGAATGATTAGCACGTGTGGATTTGAATTATATCATATTAAGCATTGTTATGTCGAGAAAGTAGTGGTCGAAGTTTTGCCAAACGCGAATTGAAGATCAGAGAGTTGGATGCGAAATTCACATTAAGAGTGACCGTATCAAGTAGATTTTCGAGGACGAAAATATTCTAAGTGGGGGAGAATTGTAACGCCCCGATATTTAATTATTTATTTAATTAATTAGATATTTTTGAATAATATTAATTCAAATTTTTATCGTCGAAGTTGGAGTTATTTTATTAAGTTAGAATAATAATTAATCGGATTTAATTTACTGGAATTAAGTTAAGTGTTATTTTATTATCAAGCTTAAATGTAACATTGAGCTTATTTGGTGGTGGTGTGTAGTAATTAGAGGGGTATGTTTTTTTAGGCCCATTTGAGTTTTTATGATTAAATAAGATAGTAGTATTATATTAGAAATAGAAGTAGAAGAAATATGAGAGAGTATTGTATCAGGAAGAAAAGAAAAAGAAGAGGAAAATAGGGTTTGGGAGAAGAGGAGAAGAAAAAGAGGAAATTCCTTCAAGTTCCAAATTCCCCAAAACTTCGGTCGAAGTCTCTTAGAGCTGCTCCTAATCCAAGGTAAGGGTGGGGTTCTGACTCTATAATAGGGTGTATAATTAATAGTATGTGAATTTGGGTTATGAAATTTATTTTTAATTGTGTTTGAAATTGGGATGAAATTGAGAGATGATTTAGGACCCAATTTAATTAGTTATGTATATATGTAAGTGCTTTAGTATTTTATTCTTGCAAAAATTTCCATGCTCTATATAGTGTAGCGTAATTGGGAGATAATACTTGATGGCATATTTTGCAATAATAGCACTAAAAGAATGGAACTTAGAAGTGTTATAGTTACTCCTGTAGCGCTATGTTTTATAGTAGCAGGTTGGAGGCACTTGCTTTTGGAATTTATAGTAGCACGTTCAGAGTATTGGAATTTTATATTGTAGCGCATAATAGAAGTAGTATGAAGACAATTATTTTGAAATAACATCCAAAGGTAGCATTCCCCTACTGTAGTGCAAGGGGGAGAAGAAATTGGAGTATTGGCTTGCATTATGTAGCATATAATGGAACTTAGAAGTAATACTTAAAGGCATAGAAGTTTTGTTACAATACCGTAGCGGCATTAGTAAGAATAGCGCTTAGGAGTAGTATTCTCTACTGTAGCGATTTTTTTTAGAAGCAAAATCCCATGGCACATATTGATAGTATTTAGTATGAATTAATATTTAAAGGCATTTGGCGTAACGTAGTAATTACGTTTCGGTCTACAAATATAAGATATTTAATAGTAATGATTTAATATCTTTAATAACTAATTTTGTAGGATTTAAAAAAAAATAGAAATAATAAAATTTTTGGCCGATAATTAATTAACCGATTTTAGCCCAAATAGTCCGAATTATTATGCGGTTTATGGTAGTAATTTTGGTTCATCTGTTGGGTGGCATTTTTGTTGAAAAATGTGAATTTTGCAGGTGAAGTCGAATTAAGTTGAATGCTTCCAGTTTATGGAATTGTGTTTGTTTCTAATTTGTCGGTATAGGCGGTAAAAATTAGTTATCCAGAAATTAATGAAATTTGACGGGGTAACAAAGTTAAATGCGTAGGTAATTATGGTTGAGTTATTTTTTGAGATTTCGACATTTTCAAGGGCTAATCGGAATTGTATTTGATTTGAATAAATCATGGAAGTAACATTGTTTAAACTTGTATGTTACTTGATTTGTGAATTATATTTGCAATGCATGTACAATTGTTGGTATTTCATTGTGTTGGAATAGGTGGTATGTGTATGTTAAGATCGGAAGTGGTCTTAATTGCATACGAGTTGTTGATTGTACATTGCATGGCATGGTTGGTCTTGAAATAGAGACGGTGAAACGATGGGTTCACATTTTATAGACGTTGATCCTTGAATAGAAATTGACGTAGTGGCTTTGACCCGGAAAGGGAACATAGGCGGTGAAACTTGGGTTCACAAAAAAACAGACGTTGATCCTATAGTAGAAATAGACGTAGTGGCTTTGATCCTATGTGGAAAAATAAGCGGTGGAACTTTGGGTCCACAAGTCGGTATCGCATTTGCATTGGTTGCATTGAGTTGTGAGTCAAATGCATAATGATATATATTATGAGTTTATGTGAAGATGATTGAGTTTGTGAAATTGGTTATGATGTGAATAAGTCGTTGTGAATACATTGTTGTTGTTGAATATGTTGTTGTTTATAGGTTGTGAATTAGTTGTTATGTCGTGTTGATGTTTTGTTGAGATTAAAGATGTTTGAAAGTTGTGAAGTGGTGATTTTATATGATTTGATTCTGATATATTATTTATCATACGTCCTATTATATAGTTCGATATCTCACCCCTTCTGTTTGAATGTTGTCATTTGTTGGTAACGTGTCGGTATTCAAGAAAGTTAGTTGTTACCCTCGTTAGTTCAAGTCGGTGTTGTCGCTCTGATACGTAGCACTCGGGGGGATGAACACATGTTTTCTTTATTGTTGATTTCTATTATGTTGCTGAATTTTTAAGTTGTTTTCATTAAAGACTTGTTGTCTTTAAGTTGTTTTGAGTTGGATAAGACGTTATAGGTGTTTTCAGTTGAATTTTGTGAATCGCTGCTTAGTAATGAAAGTTGTTTTTTATTTTTAAAGACTAAGCAGGTTGTTATCGGTTCATCCAAAATTCATGTGTTATGTATCTGAACTATAGATGATTGAATGTCGTAGTTTCAAGTTGAAAATGTAGCATTCCATTTGTTTGTTGGAAATTTTTATATTTCTGATTTTATTTAATTCGTTGGGTAGAAATGAGGTGTTACAATAGTGGTATCAGAGCAGGTCGGTCCGTCCGGCCAAGTTGTCTAACCCAGGTAATAATTTAACCCAGGTCCGTCCGTCCGGCCTCTATCTAACCCCCAAACCCTAATCAAAATATCAATTAGAAAACAACAAAGGTAATGATTTCGTTACCCTCTACGCGAATCTACTTATCCTTCTGCTCCCATTGATTCCCTTTTCCCCTCGTTTTTGTAGTTACAGTGGTGGTGTTTTTATGATGAAGATGGAGGTAGCAGAATGAGAGGGGTGTTGGTCGTTGCGACGACTTCGTGCAGAGGAGTGTTGGATCTCTCTCTGTAAACTTTCTATTTGTAACGATTTATGTCCAATACAGTTGATTTTCAATCATCTGAGCAATTGACTGAGAAAAATTGTGATGCAAGGCTTGAAACTTGTCATGAGGGTACCTTGAAGCATATGAGGAACCATGAACCTCACTTGAGGCATTAGAGACTCAATTTTCTTTGAGAAACACAAAACCCTAATTGTAGGTCGTTGCTTAGGAGAGATGCTTGTATGCTCAAACCCTTGAGTATTATTGAGCAATTGAGAATCCTAGGAGCATGAGGAGGTACCTGTCTTGAATCAATCGTATTCAAAAATGAGATGGAAAATTTTAGGGTACAACAGCTGCCCCTGTTCAATCTTCTTAAACTTGGAGAGTTAGATTGGCATGTCCGCCATTTGTGATCTGAAGGTGGAAGAGGATTGAACACTTAAGTGCCTAGAAATTTGCACTCACATGTGCACAAAGTGACATTGTTGGTTGATTATACTGCTTGAATGTGCTTAAAGAAGCCACTTGGAGAGGTGATAAAGTGTCATTCAGAGATGGGCTTATAGATGCCATCCAAAGTAACTGTTGATTGGAGTATCGAAATGAGTCTACTCCTGGCTGTATTTGAAGGATGCTTTTTAGAAGGAAAATGATTGCATGAATTCAGTCTCTGAGGGGAATGCTTTCCAGAATAAACTTTTGAAGGAAGTGATTTTTAGAATGAAACCCTGAAGGAGATGCTTTTCAGAATAAACCTCTGAAGAAAAATGCTTTTCAGAATGAAGGCCCTGAAGGAGATGCTTTTCAGAATAAACCTCTGAAGGAAAATGTTTTTTAAAACAAAGGCCCTGAAGGAGATGCTTTTCAGAATAAACCTCTGAAGGAAATGCTTGCCAGAATTCGGTCTCCGGGGGAATGCTTTTCAAAATAAACTTCTGAAGAAGAATAATTTATTCATGCAGATAGTTGCCCTGTCCTGTTTCAGGAATTGATCTACAATCTGTTTTTCATTGGTAAACCTGTCCTGTTTCGGGAATTCATACTGACTGGTCATATAGATAGTTGCCCCATCATGTTTCGGGAATTAATCTGCGACCTGTTTTTCGTTGGTAAACCCGTCCTGTTTCTTGAATTTATATCGCCTGGTCATATAGATAGTTACCCCGTCCTGTTTCGGGAATTAATTTGTGACCTATTTTTTGTTGGTAAACCCGTCTTGTTTATGGAATTCATACCGCATGGTTATATAGATAGTTGCCTCGTCCTATTTCGGGAATTAATCTGCGGCCTGTTTTTTGGTTGGTAAACCCGTCCTGTTTCGGGAATTCATAGTGCCTGGTTATATAGATAGTTGCCCCATCATGTTTCGGGAATTAATCTTTGACCTGTTTTTTAGTTGGTAAACCCGTTCTATTTTGGGAATTCATACCGCCTGGTTATGTAGATAGTTGCCCCGTCCTGTTTCGGGAATTAATCAGCGACCTGTTTTTTTTTGTAAACCCGTCCTATTTCGAGAATTCATACCGCCTGGTCATGTAGATAATTGCATCGTCCTATTTCGGAAATTAATTTGTGACCTGTTTTTTTTGTTGGTAACCCTTTCCTATTTCGGGAATTCATACCGCTTGGTCATATAGATAGTTGCCCCATCCTGTTTCAAGAATTAATCTTCGACCTGTTTTTCTATTGGTAAACTCGTCTTGTTTCGGAAATTCATATCGCTTGGTCATATAGATAGTTGCCCCGTCCTGTTACGGGAATTAATCTGTGACATGTTTTTTGTTGGTAAACTTGTCCTGTTTCGGGAATTCATACCGCCTGGTCATATAGATAGTTGCCCCATCCTGTTTCAGGAATTAATTTGTGACCTGTTTTTTTGTTTGTAAACCCATCCTATTTCGAGAATTTATACCGCCTGATCATATAGATAGTCTCCCCGTCTTGTTTCAGGAATTAATCGCTGACCTGTTTGAAAATTGCTGATTATATTAGTTTATTTGTGAACTTTACCTGAAAATAAAAAATTAGCTTTATGCAATGCCATGATTTATGTAATGCATTGCGTAATGATGCTCTCAAAATAAATGAGAATGTTATATGCGTTTCGTTATGCATATGCTATGATGTATTATGAAATGGTGTATGGACGTTGTTGTACCCCAAATTTTTCCCTCTCTTTCTCAAGACATTCCTCCCAAAGGTTCTCCAATGCTTAAGGATTCTCAAGAATTGATCAGACAAAATCTCCTCCGAAACACTGAGACCACAAATTAGAGTTTTGACTAAGAACGATAGATCATTGACTTTTTGACCTAATACATGATCTAATGGCTTAAAGTACAATCTCAAGGATTCAAATACAACATCTTTACCTAATTTCATGGCTCAAAACATTTCTCAAGATCAGTGGATTGATAGATGAAATTTGGTCAACTGATGAAAAAATCAATTGTACACTGAAAAGTCAAACTTTGACTTTTTGGTCAACATTAAGTTTCAAAGATCAAAATTCATCAAGACATTCAAGAATATCAAACTTGATCATCAAAAATTCAAAAAAGTCAAAAGTCAATTCGAAAAGTCAAACATTTTCTATACTAAGAAAATTTTCTAAGTGTTTTAAACATGATAATTTCATAACTTCATGAAATTTTTTCACCAAGATGCAAGATGATTCAAAGAAAACCTTCAACATGAAAGTTGTATATCTTGATGAATTATATAACTTTTTGTTAGAGGTTTGATGTCCAAAAAATGCTTAGATTTGAATATATGAGCCCATGAAGTCATGACATTTTTGTATAAACACTTAGTAAAATTTTCAACAGATTTTGGTCAGGATTTATCCCAACTTCTTGGCATTTTTTCACATAGTTCTAAGATGATTTTGTCAAAATGGCCAACATGAAAGTTATAGAGGATGTTTCATGCTTTCCAAAACATCCAAGGGCATGAATTTATCATACTTGATCTAGGATATTAAAGGGCATGAAGTTAGGCATCCATTCTTGAATTGCAAGTCATTTTGTTGAAGAACAAATAATCCAATTTGCATGATATGCTGCATAATCTTACTTTGCAGGCCTTGTGACTTGAAAATCTATCCATAATAAGATGTTTAATAATTGATTGAACCATTATCTAAGTTATTCAAGTATTATCCATTGCATCATTCCATTTATGGCACCAAGGCACCATTGCCATTCACATAAAGCATGCTTTATATAAACTCAGCTCTCCTTGAGCCTCTCAACTGTTTTTTCTGCACACAAAATGTCAAAGCAAGAAGCAACATGCCTAAAAACTCCTAGCCACTTCAGATCCCTTTTGTACCATGCATTGGGACATCAAATTTCACATAACTTGGTTGTATCATCTCAACCAAACCAGAATTTTGATAGCTTGTAAAACAAACTCTCTTATCCTCTCAAACCTCCTCTATAAATAGAGAGGCCATTTGCAAGCTAGAGGGCAGAAGTTTTTATTATGTAGACAAGTTTCTCAAAACCCTTCATACTCTCGAAAAACCATAACTGTCCATAAAACCTCCACTCTTGAGCTTTGAAGTCCAAATCTTTGAACCTCTCACACCTAGCAAGTTCTGTCCAAACAAACCATCCAAACACTCCACATACATCATATAGAAGTTTTCCAAACTCAAGAACAACTTCTGTAACATCACTATTTTCCAAACTTAAAAAAATAGTCACTTGCAACTCGACTTCTCCAACTCAAAATCAAAACAAAAATTTCAGTTTCAAAATAAGTTTTCTTGACTTTGAACTCTTCATACAAACATCATTAGTGGTTCGTTTGTGAAGATAAAATGTAGATATCATTGCCTCGAAGCTAACCATATGCTTGCTTTTCATTTTCACTAACCATGTGTTGAGAACTGACTTTTACATGTAGTAGAACAATGTTACACTACGCTAAAAAAGACCTAAGAAAGCGCTTTTTTTGCCCTTTAGCAGCGCTTAAAAGCGCTGCCTATGGTGGCGCTATCGTAGGTATAGACAACACTTTTTTTTACCCAAAAGCGCTGTCATATGTATTCTTTAGCAGCGCTTATCCTTGAAAAAGCGCTTTCTAAGGTAGGCTTCTAGCAGCGCTTTTTCCTGAAAAAAGGCTTTCTATTGACCCCCTTTAGACAGCGCTTTCAAAAGCGTTGTCTAATGTATTTTTTAAGCCATCTTTAGGCAACATTTTTCTAGGAAAAGCGCTTTCTAAAGTAGGCGTTTAGCAGCGCTTTTTTCTAAAAAGTGCTTTCGTTGCTTCATGTAAATTTAAGCATTTTTTATGTAAAAACGCTGCGTATTCTTTCTTTTTTGGAAGGCATATTTTTGGGAATAATCCCATAAACCTGTACTTCAAGCCTTACATTTCAACGACCCTTTATATCAACAAAGAAGTCGTTACATACAAAATATAAACACCATTACATACAAAAGGCATTATATACCATTATATACCATTATATACCAAAATATAAACACCATTATAATTCAATACTCAAGTACAACAAAACCTTCTATTCGAATCCGCTTATATATGAACAGAACAACACGGTCAATTAAACTAACTTGGGTCCAACACAATTAAAATTTTTCATAACACTATTCAACTTCCAATACCTTATATGATTCTTTTCTGAATAAAGTATTCACACAATTCCTCCTTGATTTCTTCCAATTGATTTTTCGTGTAATGAGCACACTTGCATTCATCAAAGTACTACATAACAAAACATAATATGCATAATTTAGTTAAAAGTAATAAATTATATGAAATATCTGATAAATATTAAAATAAATCCTAAGTTATAAATCCATAACGTGATTGGAATCTCTATTCGATTCAAAAGAAGGATTTCTTTCATAAACCTCAAAACAAAGTATCCGCAATCTATATTGTTACGCTGTTGAGCACACTACATAGAAAAACAAATAACAATGTATAGTTGTATTGTTTTATCAAGTAGCATCACCATTATAAGCAAAATTATGAAAATTAATGTACCTCCACTTTGATCCATGTAATGTTTCTTAATCTAGACTGTGATACTCGAGCTTCTCTTTGAGAGCGGAATACTTGTATTGATCTAACAAAATAAAAACATATATTTAGAACAATCTAACAGAAATAATTAAATATACAAATACACATGAATATTTAGAACAATCTCACTTACGTATCAATCATTAACTTCATATCTGGATAATTTGTCCATTCACCATCTACCGAGTTCAGATAATACACCACTTATTTGAAAGGATCAATAGCAACCAACAACCAGTGATATCTATAAATTAAAACAAAAGTTTTGATGAAAATATTCAACACAAAAGATACAAAGATTAGAATGAACTTAGAATGAAGTACTAACCCCACAGGAATCATATTATACGGTAAAAGATACAAGCTTTCTGTACTGCTGGCCATGAATCTCCCAACTAAGTGATTTCTTACTGAATCTGGATCCTGAACAATTGATGCTCCGTTGACACGGGAGGCAGACACGAAATGGAATCTGTTTGACAATTGGTTCCCGCGTATCAATGTTTCATACAAGATCCTTAAATAACAACATAATAAACATTAGATTATTTTCATTGAAATGTGTAAATAAATTGTTCGACTAATTAAATAATATATTGATCACATTACCAGATGTATGAGTGTACAACACTGATGCCTAATTCTATATGCTGAAAATTTTGATCCATTTCCTCTTTTGCAATTATTTCGAAGCAAGAAAAACCAAATATACCTTCCTCCATATCCATTTGACGAATAACACCATTCATAAAATCTAATGTTCCCACAAGTGTTTCAAGACACATCCATAATCGAGGTACAAAAGGTTTTCTTGCCCCGGATCTTGGGATATCATTTTTAGTATTGGGTACTGTGATACGGTGAGAGAACTGACTTGGTATGTTTTGCGTTTGATCGCAATTGTGCGGATAGCAAGAGTCGCCACCGACTTTTCTTTTATCCAAAAGGAAAGGCGGAAAAGAACAGGAAATACCTTTCAAGATGTTTTCTTAAGTTCGGGGGGTAGATTATGAAAAGGGAAGGTATTAGCATCCTTTTCATCCGTAATTATCTATGGGTTCTTAGTTTCTTGCTAGATCACTTTCTTTTATTTGAATGTGTGCTTGTGGTGTGATTTTTTTTAAAAGTATTTTGAAAATGTCTTTGTAATGGTTCTCGTTTCTATAAGAACGCGTACAAAGTGTTGTTTCGAAAATAGTTCAAAGAGGTGTTTGTGGAATGTGTTTTTTGAAAGAGATTTTGAAAAGGTGTCTTCTTTGTAATGACTCCCGTTTCTATAAGAACGCGTACAAAGTGTTTGTCTTTTGAAAATGTTTCAAATGAGTGTGTTGGTGTATAAAATGTTTTTGTTGTGAGCAAGCGAGCAACTAGGAGCCAATCTACCTACTCAAAAGGTCTTAGATGTTCTTTTCCTCCTCCTTTAGATGTTGCTATCTTACCATTGATTTGGTAAGGAGCCCCATCGTTGGATGTAAAGGGGCAGGCGTGGGTGATCTTATAGTCATGATAGCAATGTTGTAAGGTATCTTAGCATTTCTCTTTGAGGGACTAAGATCATTTGAAAGGCAACATTTAAAGCGTCATCGAGGGACTATGATCTTGTATTTTTGATTTATTTTTGCTAAGATATCCCACATGCATAACATGACCATTTTTGTAAGGCAACAAAGTGGAATTACCCTAAGGGTGCAAGTGTGCAAGTGTATTTGATTTTCATGCATTATTTATCTTGAATTAGGGTTTACTAATTGTTGATTTTAGTCTTGCCATACAAACCCTAATTACTAACATTTTTATTAAAGCGATAAATTGCGGAAAGTAAAATTACTACGCTATTACATCAATAGGGGATGAGGTGTACAAATTTACAAATGGGGAGGTGAAATCAAATAAACAAAATTTACTATTACAAGGCTTTGACAATTACATAATTATAATGCGAAATAATTAAGTGTACAAAGAAATATAAAGAGAAGAGAAAGTGTTTTTATGTTTTTTTATGAAGAAGGTTCTAATTGATTTGAAAAGAAATTAATTAAAATCCTAATTTCTAAATTAATTTAATCAAAATAAACAAATTTAAATAAAACCTAAGTCTAAGTATTAAATTAATTTTAAGAAAAAAAATTGATTTTAATAAGAAAATGTTTTTGTCTTTTTTAGTTTAGAAAAAAGGAATAAAACAAAAGTGTATGCGTACATATTTAAATAAAAATATATATTTTATGATTTATTTTATATGAAAATAATAATAATAAAAGTATAAAGAAAAAATAAAATTAAAATTAAAAAAAAAGATTAAAAAAACAAAGTTGTATGAGCTGACACGTGAGCTTATGTATTGGCTCATGTATTGGCTCATGCAAATTTCGTATTGGCTCATGCATATTTCGTATTGGCTCATGTGTAGGCTCATGTGTTGGCTCATGCTCCTGGAAGTCAAAACAACTCAGTATGAGTCGACGCATACTAGTTTCGTATCGACTCATAATCATTTCGTATCGATGCATACGTGTTTCGTGTCGACTCATAACATGTTTTGAACATAGTATGTGTCGACTCATAACATTTCGTATCGACGCATAACTGCTGTTTTTTTTCTTTTATCACTGTTTCGCTACATGTAAAAGTTAGTTCTCAACACATGTGTATGAAGAGTTCAAAGTCAAGAAAAATTACCTTGAAAATGAAATTTGTGCTTTGAGTTTGAGCTGCTGTATGGGCTGTTGTTGAGCTTAGGAAGTGATGATAGTGATGTTACAGAAGTTGTTTTTATGTTTGAACAACTTCCATATGATGTATGTGGAGTGTTTGGATAGTTTGTTTGGAGAAATCTTACAAGGTATGAGATTCAAAGATTTGGACTTCAAAGCTAAAAAATGGAGGTTTTGTGGGCAATTCTGGTTTTTGACAGCAAGAATGATTTTGAGTGTTAGTTTCCCCTTATTTTTTCTGACCTTTTCTCTTGCAATTGTCCTCTCTATTTATAGAGAAGGTTTGAGACTTCAAACAACTCAGATTTTGAATCACATGTTATGCCTATCTTGCTTGTTTTTGAAGCAAGCATGAAGAACATGTTTCCAATGCTTGTACCAAGCTATCTAAAGTGGTTGATCACTTTAAACATGTTTGTTCTGACTTGTAGAATTTGAGTATGATTATAACAACAAGTTAGAGGCTCAAGAAATTGACTTTATGATTAAAGTGAACTTTGCAAGAATGGCAATGGTGCCTTTGTGCCAAAAATAGAAAGATGCAATGGACAATACTTGAACCACTTGGATAATTGTTCAATCAGTTGTGTAAACATCTTATTATGGATATATTTGCAAGTCAAGAGACCTTCAAAGTGAAGATTATGCAGCATGACTAAAATTTTTGTTCCTTGTTCATCACAAATCTGCCTTGTAAGTCAAGAATGAATGTCCAACTTCAGATCCTTGTATCTCCTAGCTCAAATATGATAAATTTTATGTTCTTGGATGTTTTGGAAAGCTTGAAACACCCTCTATAACTTTCATGTTGGCCATTTTGACAAAATCATCTTGTAACTATGTGAAAAAATGCCAAGAAGTTGGGATAAAATCCTGACCAAAACTGCTAAAAGTTTCTCTAAGTGTTTATTCAAAAATGCCATGACTTCATGAATTTATAACTCAAAATCCAAGAATTTCTAGAAAGAGTCCCGCCCTTCAAAGTTTTAGATCTCATTGAGATCTACAATTTTCATGTTGGAAGTTTTCCTTGAATCATCTTACATCATGGTGAAAAGTTAGCATGAAGAAATGAAATTATCATGTATAAAAAACACTTAGAAAAGTTTCTAAGTCTTGAAGAGTTTGAATTTTCACATTGAATTTTGACTTTCTTGATTTCATGATTATAAAGTTTCATATTTTTGAATGTCTTGATGAATTTTGATCTTTGAGACTTAATGTTGACCAAAAAGTCAAAGTTTGACTTTTGGTACTACAATTGACTTTTTCATCAGTACAACTGATTTTTGGTCTCTTGGTCAATTGACTGAGAAAACTTGAAACTTGACATGAGCATTATAAAAGGTCTATAATGATCCAAGAAAGTCACTTGAAGTATTAGAAGTCCAATTGTCCTTATGCAAATTCAAACCCTAATCTTGAGGTATCAGTGTGAGGAGATGGCTTGACCTAGTCAATACTGGTGCAAGCTTGAGCTTTCGCAGATCTTTGTGAGAAATGTCTTGAGAAATGAGAGGGCAAATTTTGGGGTACAACAACTTCCCCTGTTCAATCTTCTTAAACTTGAAGAGTTAGATTGGCGAGTCTGCCATTCGTGACTTGAAGGTGGAAGATGATTGAACACTAGAGTGCCCAAAAATTTGCACTCGATGATGTGGTGGTTGTTTGTGTAGGGAATGGGCTTAAAAGATGCAATTTGGAGAAATGATGGATAGTTGTTTGATATGGGCTTATAGATTCCATCCGAAGGTGATTGTTGACGGAAATTAGACTAAGCCTAAACTTGACTTCAACTGGAAAAGAATCAGATTAAATCTTGGAGCGATTTATTTGATCCAGAAGAAATGTCTACCAGAAAGAATCAGGATAAACCGTTGAGAGATTTAAACTGAACCAGTAGAGGTATTGAATTTTCTTTAACTGGAAAGAATCAGAATAAATCTTGGAGCGACTTATCTGAACCAGAGAAACTGCCTACAGGAAAGAATCAGGATAAACCATTGAGAGATTTAAATTGAACCAGTAGAGGTCTTAAATTTTCTTTAACTGGAAAGAATCAGAATAAATATTGGAGCGACTTATCTGAACCAGAGAAAATGTGTACGGGAACGAATCAGACTAAACTGTTGAGAGGTTTAAACTAAATCGGCAGAGGTCTTAGATGAGTATCAGAATAATATTCATAAATGAATTGTGTCTGACTCGTATCTGAGAGATGTACTGAGTGAGCGTCAGAATGACATCCATATCTGGGTCGTATCTGGACTGTATTTGAAAGGTATATTGAATGAGTGACAGAATGACATTCGAATCTGGATCATATCTGGACTATATCTGAAAGCTGAATTTGAATAAGTATCAGGATGGCATCCGTATCTGGAGCGTATCTGAACTGTATCTGAAATATGAATCTGATAGAGTATCGGGATGGCATCCGCATCTTGAGCGTATCTGAACTGTATCTAGAATCTGAATCTGAATGAGTATTAGGATGACATCTGTATCTGGAGCGTATCTGAACTGTATCTGAAAGCTGAATTTGAATGAGTATCGGGATGGCATTCGTATCTGGAGCGTATCTGAACTGTATCTGAAAGCTGTATTTGAATGAGTATTAGGATGGCATCCGTATCTGGAGTGTATCTGAAAGCTCAGCAGGATGATGAAGGAATCTTGGACGATTACTACCTCAGCAGGATGATGAAGGAATCTTGGACGATTACTACCTCAGCAGGATGATGAAGGAATCTTGGATGATTAGTACCTCAACAAGGTGATGAATGAATATTGGATGATTTCTACCTCAACAAGGTGATGAAGGAATCTTGGAAGATTACTACCTCAACAAGGTAATGAAGGAATCTTGGACGATTACTACCTCAACAGGATAATGAAGGAATCTTGAATGATTACTACCTCAACATGATGATAAAGGAATCTTGGACGATTACTACCTCAGTAGGATGATGAAGGAATCTTGGACGATTACAACCTCAGTAGGATGATGAAGGAATCTTGGATGATTACTACCTCAGCAAGGTGATGAAGGAATCTTGGACGATTACTACCTCAGCAAGGTGATGAAGGAATCTTGGACGATTACTACCTCAGCAAGTTGATGAATGAATCTTGTATGATTACTACCTCAACAGGATGATGAAGGAATCTTGGATGATTACTACCTCAGCAGGATGATGAAGGAATCTTGGACGATTACTACTCCAAAAGATGATGAAGGAATCTTGGATGATTACTACTCCAAAAGATGATGAAGGAATCTTAGACGATTACTACTCCAAAAGATGATGAAGGAATCTTGGATGATTACTACTCCAAAAGATGATAACCTTTATCTGTCGATCGATCTTTCCTGAAAAGGTAAAGAGTTAGTTGTATGCAATGTCATGATGTATGCATTGCATAATGGTGTTCTCAAAATAAATGAGATTTATGTTATATGTATTTTGTATGCATGTGCTATAAATGTTGTTGAAATGTAATCTTGTCTTGGAGAATAAATCCTTGACAAGTGTTGGGGAGTTATTAAATCCCGGATTGTTGTTGAAGAGTAGGTATGTCTTCAAACTTCGCTTAGAATGTTTCCACTGAGGATCCCTGTTTTGTTGAGGAGAACTCCGCTGGGGAAAGTTGAAAACTCTGTGGAGAGTGTTGATTCCTGCTTGGGGAAAAAGTTCAGGAGTCTCGGTTGTCCGTTGCTCTACTGGGGAGTCGAAGTTGAACTAATGTCTGGTTGGGTCCAGGCTTCACATTAACTTGATGGGGATTGTAGAGTATTCTACTGGGGAAGAGGAGTTGTGGTTCTTTGATTTGTAGTGGTCGGAGAGGCCACCTCAAGATGGGGAATCCTGTCGTTTGTTGGGGAAATAAACCATGTTACTAGTCTGTTGGTGAGGCGGCAACTTCACTGGCAGAAATCCTCGAGGATTCTTGAAGTCAATTCAGTTGGGAAAAAGTTTTCATAGATTTTAACTTTGGCTGGGAGTCATCCTTTGATAAGGATTTTGGGGATATTTGTCACTGCCACTTAATAACAAGTGTTTATGGCACTTCCAGGAAATGTTTAACTGTATGTAACCCTTTGTTGGGGTTTGTGTTCAATGCCCCAAGTGATGGAGACGAAGACCTGCCCCTGGTTATTCTGCACTTCTTTTGAAATTTTGACTTGACTGCCCCAGGTGTGCTGGATAGTGACATGTCATGCCCCCTTGTTTATAGGAGATTTGTCGTTGGAAGTTCCCACTTGAAGTGATTTTTTTCACTGAGAGAGCTTTCGTTCACTGGATATTCGTTGTGTGAATTTCTCCTCTATCAAACAAATAGCCATATGCAAACAACGATATTCAAATAATGCAAAGTTTATGCTTGTCTTGAAATTTTGAAAATGCGTTTTTTAGCAAGAAATTTTGTAAGAAATATTTAACTCAGGATTTTGAGTAAAGCCTTACAGGAGTCAGTATACCTTTTGTAACAATATGCTTTCGAACTAACCCATGCTTCAATTAGTACTTTTGAAAGGTAGTAACGTGGCTTGGTTCACGGTTTAAGAAACAAAGGGTAAAGGCTCAAATTGTATTTGTACCCACCCGTTATTCGTGATGTTCTTCAGTCCTAAATTCAGTTAATTATACGTTTGAACTCCAATTAAGTATGGAAAGACATTTTGGTGATGGTTCATACAAATTAAGTTTGTCGTAAGGCAGTCATTTTTGCAAAAAAATTTCATGTTGTTAAGGATTTGTAGTGACCTATTTCTTTTGATTCGTTATCCCTAATTTTTGCCTGACTGTTCTTGTTTTGAGATTACGGTCAGCGGGATGCCCCAACTTTTCTTAAGCCTCCTTTGTAGGTTTTGACTTAGTGGGTTTTTCCTTTTGAGAGATAATGACTGCCTATTTGGTAGGGAACCATCACCGTCTTTTGATTCCAGAGAAATGTTTTGATGTCCTTCGTTGTATTTATGAGATGAGAGTTTGCGATTTGAACGCGCATTTGAATTAACTGAGAGACTACCCTGCCCTAGGTTTTGATTAAAGGTTTCAAATTTTTGAAAAAAGGAAAAACTTCTACTTCTTTGGCTCGAAGGGGTTGATTAGGGATTATCTTCCTTATAACTCCAGTGTTTAGGATTTGAAAGGACGCTTGTACATCGTCAACAAGGTCTGTCCAAAAGCATACTGCATGAGATTAAGGCACTGTGTTCGTCATCCTCCCTCTAAAGGCTTGTAACTTTTAACAAGAGTTGAATGTCATAAAGAGAGTAAAAAGCATAGTTTAAATATAGTGAAAACGAATGGATGGATTCAAGACAAACATATGCAATGCATTAACAAAACAAAGTTTGACATTAATAGATAATTATTTGAGCAACAAAAGAGATTATAATTGAAAATTCAAATGAACAGAAGCCTCTTTATCTGGACTTGTCACTTTAGGTGGTGAGCCTTTGAGGGGTGATAGAAAAAAAGCTCCAATTGACCGTCTTATGTGAACTCCAATGCTCCTTCATCGATCAAGTTTTGAATCTTATACTTCAGCGCCCAACAATCGTTTGTATCATGTCCAGGACTGTCGGAATGATAGGCACACCTGGCATCAAGATTGTAGCTGGGAGCATAAGTTTTGGGATTTGGATGAGGTCTTATTGGTATAATCAGATCCATCCTCAACATATGTTGCAAAGCTTGAGATAGTGGCATGTTGATGTTAGTAAACTGTCTTTTGTGCTCGTTTTTCCTTTGCTGATTTTCTGGTTGATGTTGACGAGGCCGTTGTTGGACCCGTGACGTGGAGACAATTCAGAATGGTCTGTTTTCCTTTGAACCAGCTTCTTGTCTTATGGGCGGCTGGATGATGATTTGACCCCTACTTCTAGCTGTTCGCCCTATTTGGTTACATCCGTCTTGGCGGAGTTTGTTGATGAGGGTCCTTAGCTCTTCTTGTCCTTGAGCCAAGTTTGGGACGAGAGCCATGTGGCCCAGCATTTGGATTCTCATTGCTTCCATCTCAACCTGCAGCTGTTTAACCTGGTCATCCTTGTTATTATCAGGATTTTTCTTGGTCAGATTCCCAGTGAGGAGTGCTTTCAATTCTTCCTGTCCCTTGGATAGGTTAAGGAACATTTCCCTGAACTGAGCCTCTTGAGTTTGAAGATCTTCGTTGTCTTGTTGGAGAGCCATTGCTAAAATAAACAACGAGAACATGAGATATTGGTACTGGAGATTACCTGTTATGTAATGACGTATATGACATGCAAATGCTTTCAAGGATCTCGCGGGGTAAATATTAGTAGTCAATTACAGCTTTGATTGGAGAACTTTGTATCGATAGATGTCCTTCCACGAGAATTAAGCTCTCCATGTCGAGTGGGTCATAGCCTTTGACTCAAGGTGTTGTACTTGACCTTTGACGGTGCTTGGGTAAAGGAAAATAAATCCTCTTGCCCCTTGATAGGCGTCTGGTTCAACGTGACCCTGCATCAAAAACCCTTGAGATCCTTGAAATGCTATGGTTCAATGTTATTAAAAATGCTTATGGTATGATTTCATGATGTTATGTACAAGTATGCAAAGTAAGAAAGCTTATATACAAATAATCATATACACATAAAGCATACAGGTCCTTAGGTTCAGGCTTGCATGGGGTTTGTAGGTAAGTACCCTCTTGAAGTTTAGTTGGCTCAACCTGTCATAGAAATAGTAATCGGGTTCTAAGGAGCTCAATATCACTGGTTTTTTTTTCCTTGGTCATTATTTTAGCACAATCCTCTTTAATGGCGACCGAAATATCCCCAAAAACCAAACCTTAATGAGTGTAGTATCGAGTATCTACCGACTTTGGACTGCACCAAAGCTGGTTATCTCACTACGTCCTAATGGCCAAGTTAGTCAAGTAAAGGTTCTAAAAGTTCATTAGTGCTTCATGACATCACTCAGCGGCCCCGTATTCTCCTTGACTACTCAAGGGCTACTGGTACCCACAAATATGTCGCACTAACGTAGCTATTGCTTAGACCATGTCGGTATACCCCGCACAATTTCCATAACGTGTTGCTACTTACCTATAAGGTATCCCAAATCTAGGTAGAGGATTCAAACCCAAACAAAGAACCATAATGTAAAGCATACAAGTCAAATAATGAAATCAAGTAAATGTGATCTAACCCTAAGGTAACCCCACTTTTAGAATTCTCCCCAGCAGAGTCGCCAGTTCTGTGATACGGTGGGAGAACTGACTTGGTATGTTTTGCATTTGATTGCAATTGTGTGGATAGCAAGAGTCGCCACCGACTTTTCTTTTATCCAAAAGGAAAGGCTGAAAAGAACAGGAGAGACCTTTCGAGATGTTTTCTTGAGTTCGGGGGGTAGATTATGAAAAAGGAAGGTATTAGCACCCTTTTCATCCGTAGTTATCTACGGGTTCTTAGTTGCTTTCTAAATCACTTGCTTTTATTTGAATGTGTGCTTGTGGTGTGATTTTTTTTGAAAGTATTTTGAAAATGTATTTGTAATGGTTCTCGTTTCTATAAGAACGCGTACAAAGCGTTGTTTCGAAAATAGTTCAAAGAGGTGTTTGTGGAATGTGTTTTTTGAAAGAGATTTTGAAAAGGTGTCTTCTTTGTAATGGCTCCCGTTTCTATAAGAACGCGTATAAAGTGTTTGTCTTTTGAAAATGTTTCAAATGAGTGTGTTGGTGTATAAAATGTTTTTGTGGTGAGCAAGCGAGCAACTAGGAGCCAATCTACCTACTCAAAAGGTCTTAGATGTTCTTTTCCTCCTCCTTTAGATGTTGCTATCTTACCATTGATTTGGTAAGGAGCCCCATCGTTGGATGTAAAGGGGCAGGCATGGGTGATCGTATAGTCATGATAGCAATGTTGTAAGGTATCTTAGCATTTCTCTTTGAGGGACTAAGATCATTTGAAAGGAAACATTTAAAGCGTCATCGAGGGACTACGATCTTGTATTTTTTATTTATTTTTTCTAAGATATCCCACATGCATAACATGACCATTTTTGTAAGGCAACAAAATGGAATTATTCTAAGGGTGCAAGTGTTCAAGTGTATTTGATTTACATGCATTATTTATCTTGAATTAGGGTTTACTAATTGTTGATTTTAGTCTTGCCAGACAAACCCTAATTACTAACATTTATATTAAAGCGATAAATTGCGGAAAGTAAAATTACTACGCTATTACATCAATAGGGGATGGGGTGTACATATTTACAAATGGGGAGATGAAAGCAAATAAACCTAATTTACTATTACAAGGCTTTGACAATTACATAATTATAGTGCGAAATAATAAAATGTACAAAGAAATATAAAGAGAAGAGAAAGTGTTTTTATGTTTTTTTTTATGAAGAAGGTTCTAATTGATTTGAAAAGAAATTAATTAAAATCCTAATGTCTAAATTAATTTAATCAAAAAAATAATAATTTGAAATAAAACCTAAGTCTAAATATTAAATTAATTTAAATAAAAGAAATTGATTTTAATAAGAAAATGTTTTTGTCTTTTTTAGTTTAGAAAAAAGGAATAAAACAAAAGTGTATGCGTACATTTTAAATAAAATATATATATATATATTTTATGATTTTTTAAAATGAAAATAATAATAATAAAAGTATAAAGAAAAAATAAAAATAAAAATAAAAAATATTAAAAAAACAAAGTTGTATGAGCTGACACATGATCTTATATATTGGCTCATGCAGATTTCATATTGGCTCATGCAGATTTCGTATTGGCTCATGTGTCGGCTCATGTGTTGGCTCATGCTCCTAGAAGTCAAAACAACTCAGTATGAATCGACGCATACTGGTTTCGTATAGACTCATAATCATTTCGTATCGATGCATACGTGTTTCGTGTCGACTCATAACCTATTTTGAACATAGTATGTGTCGACTCATAGCATTTCGTATCGACGCATAACTGCTGTTTTTTGCTTTTATCACTGTTTTGCTACATGTAAAAGTTAGTTCTCAACACATGATTAGTGAAAATTAAAAGCAAGCATATGGTTAGCTTCAAGGAAATTATATCTACATTTTATCTTCACAAATGAACCATTAATGATGCTTGTATGAAGAGTTCAAAGTCAAGAAAACTTACCTTGAAACTGAAATTTGTCCTTTGAATTTGAGCTGCTGTATGGGTTGTTATTGAGCTTAGGAAGTGATGATAGTGATGTGACAGAAGTTGTTTTTATGTTTGAACAACTTCTATATGATCTATGTGGAGTGTTTGGATGGTTTGTTTGGAGAAAACTTGCAAGGTATGAGATTCAAAGATTTGGACTTCAAAGCTCAAAAATAGAGATTTTGTGGGCAATTCTGGTTTTTGACAGCAAGAATGATTTTGAGTGTTAGTTTCCCCTTCTTTTTTTTCTGACCTTTTCTCTTGCAATTGGCCTCTCTATTTTATAGAGAAGGTTTGAGACTTCAAACAACTCAGATTTTTAATCACATGTTATGGTTATCTTACTTGTTTTTGAAGCAAGCATGAAGAACATGTTTTCAATGCTTGTACCAAGCTATCTAAAGTGGTTGATCACTTTAAACATGTTTGTTCTGACTTGTAGAATTTGAGTGTGATTAGAACAACAAGTTAGAGGCTCAAGAAATTGACTTTATGATTAAAGTGAACTTTGCAAGAATGACAATGGTGCCTTTGTGCCAAAAATGGAAAGATGCAATGGACAATACTTGAACCACTTGGATAATGGTTCAATCAATTATGTAAACATGTGATTATGTATAGATTTGCAAGTCAAGAGGCCTGAAAAGTGAAGATTATGCAGCATGACTAAGATTTTTGTTCCTTGTTCATCACAAATCTGCCTTGTAAATCAATAATGAATGTCCAACTTTAGATCCTTGTATATCCTAGCTCAAATATGATAAATTCATGCTCTTGGATGTTTTGGAAAGCTTGAAACACCCTCTATAACTTTCATGTTGGCCATTTTGACAAAATCATCTTGTAACTATGTGAAAAAATTCCAAGAAGTTGGGATAAAATCCTGACCAAAACTGCTGAAAATTTCTCTAAGTGTTTATTCAAAAATGCCATGACTTCATGAATTTATAACTCAAAATCCAAGCATTTCTAGAAAAAGTCCGGCCCTACAAAGTTTTAGATCTAATTGAGATCTACAACTTTCATGTAAGTTTTCCTTGAATCATCTTATATCATGGTGAAAAGTTGGCATGAAGAAATGAAATTATCATGTATAAAAAACACTTAAAAAGTTTCTAAATCTTGAAGAGTTTGAATTTTCACATTGACTTTTGACTTTCTTGATTTCTTGATTATCAAGTTTCATATTTTTGAATTCCTTGATGAATTTTGATCATTGTCACTTAATGTTGACCAAAAAGTTAAAGTTTGACTTTTGGTGCTACAATTGACTTTTTCATCAGTACAACTGATTTTTGGTCTCTTGGTCAATTGACTGAGAAGACTTGAAACTTGACATGAGCATTCTAGAAGGTCCATAATGATCCAAGAACGTCACTTGAAGTATTAGAAGTCCAATTGTCCTTATGCAAATTCAAACCCTAATCTTGAGGTATCAGTGTGAGGAGATGGCTTGACCTAGTCAATACTGGTGCAAGCTTGAGCTTTCGCAGATCTTTGTGAGAATTGTCTTGAGAAATGAGAGGGCAAATTTTGGGATACAATAGGTACGCTACTAAATTTTTGGCTCACTTGTTGTGACCGTTGAGCAGGTACCTAAAATTCATATAACTTAGGTAAATTATAAAATCATGCAGTTTTTGAATTTGGATCATATAATTAACACTTTAAATGTACCTCTTTTTGTGATGCAATAGACTCGTTGTGCCGTAAAATATCTTTATCCTTAGATGCGGGTTTTGTAGGAGTCTGAAATTAACATGTAATAAAAATGTACGTAATGGTTCTGAACTAAAACTTGAATACTAAAAGATTCATAATGGTTTTCAACATACCTCATCATCTATGAAAATGAGGTCCGACGACCATGCAACTAATGATCCTATTACATCTTGTAGCAATCTTGTCTCTGAAATAATGTCAGCTACCAGTAGCAACGCATCCAGATCTAATGCAACATCAACCGATACTTTCAGATGTCCATCAGGGAGCGGTCTATGGTGAAGTAAATCTTTCAAAGTGTTATGCACTTTTCCCTTGCCAACTAAGCGATAAGTCAGTGACGATAAGTATAGCTGACAAGATGAAATGCCCTAAACCAATAATAAATATGTTAATGTTAATATGTATATATGTCAATTAAAATAAATGTGCTAGTTTAATTTCATAATAACATATATAATTACCTCGGTAAATTTATTTTGACAATTGATACTAGCTTTGTCACTAGTTTCTTTCGCCTCTAAACTACACTTTTGCGCCATATATCTCTCTCTATCCTGTTGCAATTCATAGACTTGCGCCTTTAATTCCTCCAACGTTTGCATCACTTCTTGATTGCTAGGATTTCTTTTCCTTGGATACTTATACAAGGAAGATGGAGTCACACCATGTCCTTTACCCCTCACCTGACCGGGATACTCAACAACATTTAGTGCACGACTAAGTACGCTCCTGTTATCCTGGTCCTCATCTGTGGTTACCGATTGAGATAGAGTCTCTTGAAATTCATTCACATATATATCGAAAATTATTAGTGGAGATAAAAAATTAAGTATATACTAATAAACTTTTGATTTACTTAAAGACACAGTGTTATACTTACACATTCATCATAAATATGTAGAACATCTTCCCTAACAACTCTATCCTTTCCCACACGAGCTTCCTTCCATAAAACATGCGTCGGAAGTGATGTTTCGTCACTTTTCGTCTCCTCTAACTACGCATTGACACAAATCATAAGATCATCAATTATAACACATTGAGACAATTAATAAGATCGTAGCATTTATATATACTTACAATTTTTTGTTGTAACCATGCATTGGACACAAATTCATCCCATTCTTCGGGTCCAATGAAGTTGCTATACTTCATTGGACGATCCACTTTAACAAGATTTCCTTGCTCATCCTTAAGAAATTTGTTTGTTAAAAAAGTTCTCCATCCTCAGTGTCTTTTTTCGGCCACTTGAAGACAATAATTTTTCGGTTGTCTTCAATGTTAAAAGACCTCTACGAAAAAACATATGCATTATAGTGTGTTAGTATAAGTAATTTAAAGACATTACCGTGTGATCTTCATTAAGGAAACAAATTTAAGCATACATATAAGACATTCCCAAGCCTTACTTAGTTAGGGACTAAAATAACAAAAACATTATACTTTAAAGCTAAATTATATGGTACCTGTATATCAGTCCGAATTTTGTCTTTGTAGGAATCCAAATCTTTATTAGTCCATTTATCAAAGGTGATTGGAACGTGCATACGAGCAAGTGTACCAACGTAGCTTGTCAACTTTGCACCATTAGGATCGATTAGTTGGTTATCATCATTCCAATGTACATTATATTTTACTCCTTTATCTCTATCAAGAATGATTTTTCTCATAATTGTGATGCCTCGTGTAATTTCTCCCTCTGATGTCTTATCTGGAGCATTTGTATCTTGTGAGTTTTCTTGATTACTAGCCATTGACCTGTAATAAAGAAAAAAATAAAAATGAAATGACAAATATATGGGGCTAACACATATTAAACTATGTAATACAACATCCTCATCCATGAACAGTTTATGCAGTAGTTAATAATTTCATCATTTCACCTTCCTACTTGAACCATGTTCTTTTCTACTCCATCTAAGACTGAACATTGAACACATACAACAGGAAGAACCACTGAACACATGCAATAGCAAGAATGACGTACCTAAACTACGACGGTCTACGGTGGTCTACAGCGGTTGGAGAAGAAATGATTATGAACGGACGGAGAAGAATCGGTCGGAGAGGAGAAGAAATGGTCACGGAGAAGAAACGATTACAACAATTAGAAATGAATGAATATGGTTCTGAAAATTTTATATTTTAATTTTATAATTTGACCTAAGACAGTGCTTTTTAAAAGCGCTTTTTATAATACAAGATATAGCAGCGCTTTCACGAGAAAACGCTTTCTTAAGTGGGGAAATTTTATATTTTAATTTTATAATTTGACCTAAGCTAGCTTTTTAAAAGTGCTTTCTATCATACAAGATCTAGCAGAGCTTTCATGAGAAATCGCTTTCTTAAGTGGGGCGAATTTAAGGCCTTTAGCAGCGCTTTGTAAAAGCGCTTTCTAAAGGAGGCTGTAGCAGCGCTTTTTTTAGCGAATTTTTTAAAAGACCTACAACAGCGTTTTCTCATTAAAGCGCTTTCTAAGGTAGGGCATTTAGCAACGCTTTTTAAAAGCGCTTTCTAAAGGCTGTCTATAGCAGCACTTTTTGTAGCAAATTTTTTAAAATACCTACAACAGCGTTTTCTCATAAAAGCGTTGTCTTTTTGGTGATGCAAAAAGTTAATTTTGGCGTAGTGTTAGAAGTAAAAAACAGCAGTATGAGTCGATATCAGTATCATTGGTAGACGATGAACTACGATATCAATATCAAGCCCTGACATATCTTCATATGACCAAGCAAACACTTCAACATAGTCGTGTAACATTTGGATCAATCTTCTCTTGACATCGTCTTCCAAGTTGGCATCGATCTTGACTTCTCTCTTGTCTACCTCAGTACCTACGTTGATCACTTCAACTGGTTCCTCGTGCGGTTGTATGGCCTTTTCCTCTTGCATCATAAGTCTGGCGAGTTCCATAGGTATTTCATAATTGTCTTCGCCTTCGTCCCCGGCTTGGTAGATTGGATGTTCAAAGTTATAGATGGCAATAGCAGAGTCATTGTCAATGAGATTCAGAGTGGATGTGGATCTACAAATGTGTGCGTGTGCGTGCATGTAAGATCACATGGACATTTTAAAAATGTAATAAAGTTAAAGAAAGACAATGAGCACAAAATTTGAATGCAAAATAGTCCAATGTTTTTTTCATTAAAATCAGCATATGGCATATGATAATGACAAACCCTTAACAAAGGGACCATAATGCGTCGGGCCAGGCACATGGCTTAAGGTAATTGTTTTAATAGAAATTATAGATAAAGTTCTCAAATTAATGAAACAGTAAATGGTAATTACTCCTTGTTAAAGGAGATGAGAATGAAATCTTTGGCACGCTAGTTGTTGAGCCCTCCATCAGCAATCGGGTGGATCCAGTCATCAAAGTCACAATCAACATCAGAGTCTTCAAGGGAATTAATCTCATGGTTACTAATGCGGAGAGAGGGTTTCCCTATGCGAGCACGTTGAACCTCCTTTTGAGCTTTGGAAGTGAAGCCCAATCCAAATTTGTCTTACTTGAAAGGGAAATCAAGAAGTTGTCCCCAAATGGTGCAACCTCCTTCTTCAGCAACAACACAGGCATCTTTGAGAGAGCCCATCCTTGGTGTGTCTTTAGCAGCTTTGGGAGTGTCAGGAGTGGCTTTGGAAACAGTAACCATGGGAGAGACCACTTCAAAGGCTTGATAAGGAGTTTCTATGAACTCTCCATCCATTTCAACATATTTGAATGGATTTAGATGACTAATCATAAACTCTTCTTCCCCATAGATGGTAACAATTTTCCCCTTGATCGAATATTTCAACTTTTGATGTAGTGTGGAAGTCACCGCACCTGCCCCATGTATCCATAGGAGTCCACGAAGGCATGAGTAAGCAGGACGGATATCCATCACGTAGAATGTTGAGTTTAAGACTTGAGACCCAACTTTGATAGGGAGATCAACCACTCCATGGACCATCCTTTTAGAACCATAGAAAGCCCTTACTACAATGTCACTGGGTTTTTAAATCAATCTATCACAATCTAGCCTATCCAATGCTCCTTTAGGTAATACGTTGAGAGAAGATCCAGTATCCACTAATACATGTGCTAGGATGGTGCCCTTGAATTCTATGGAAATATGGAGAGCTTTGTTGTGATTCTTCCTCCTCTGGGTCAAATCTGTATCAGAGAACCCTAAATTGTTGTCGATAGTCAAGCTTTCTACGCAGTTATCAAATTAGTCTTCCGTAGTTTCTTGAGGGACATGTGAATTCTTCAAGAATTTTATCAGTGCTTAAGCATGTGCCTCGGAACATAGCAACAAAGACATCATGGAAATCTTCAAGGGTGTTGGCCCCAACTGTTCCACTATCTTATAGTCACTTTTTCTGATAATTTTTAAAATCTCCTCCATCTCTTGGGTTGATGGGTCCTCAATGGTAATATCTTTTGTGGGCGCCTCCATCCTAGCAGGCTCAGTCATTTTTTCCTTTCCTCGAGTATCAACAATAGGTTTAACAACAGTAATACGAATGGGTGTAGTTGTGGTTGTCGGAGTTGAAATCTCTAGAGAGAAGATCCTCCTCGTCCTAGTAACTTTACTTGATCCACCAATGTTTGTAATGTTAGCAGTTTCATCTTCATTTATCCAGGAATATTGTTTGATACCAAGGTAGTACACTTCCGCCCCATAATTCCAGGGCACAGCCTTATCAAAAGAGTAGGGGACTGTCCCCGGTGTGGTGATAATTAGTGGAGATATTCTTAGTTCAATGGGAATCCTAATAGGACCTTTGGAGGTGATCCTAATAGGTTTGTTGGAGATAGTAACGATGGACACGTCTTCAAATTCTTGAGATACACTTTGGGTCAAACTTTTCACAGGTGGAGTTCTTTAAAATAGAATCTCATGGCTATCCATCAGGTGTTGGACACCTTTCTTTAGCTATTCACAACCATTAATTTGTACAGCACAACAACAATAGTCTTCAAGGAAGCCAGGGAATACCCCGACTTTCAACAAATTCTTTTTAACAATCTTCAAAGGGGTGGTCAAGTTTTTGATAGAGGAAACAAAAGAGGCATCTTCAACAACATTGACACCCTTACTATGATTTGGCATGGGTGCGGTGATTACGTTTGGAGTTGGCGGAGGATCGAATTCAATTGTCTTGTTATCAATTAGGTCTTGGATTTTGTTCTTTAATGCCCAACAGTTGTTGGTATCATGTTCGGGGTTGTTTGAGTGGTAGGCGTGTCTTGCATTGTGATTGTATTTTGGTGAGGATGTATTGGGATTTTGTGGAGGATCTCTTAGCAAAATGAGCTCAGCTTTCAGTAAATGTTGTAGGGCTTGGGGTAAAGACATCCCAATCTTGGTGTACCATCTTTCTTGAAACCTTGTCCTTTGTTGATTAGCTCGTTGTTGTGGTTGTTGAGTAGAAGTTGGATTGGAGATTAGAACTGCACTTACTGATTGAGGACGATTCTTCCTAGCATTACTCCTTGACTCATACATAGCATTAGTCTCTTTTTTACCGATAAACGGCTTTTTCACAACATTTGAGGTGGAGGCCATTGGTATCTTCCCTCTTTTAATCCCACTTTCAACCCTCTCACCAGTCAAGATCAATTCAGTGAATCCGGATGATGAACTTCAAATAAGTAAGTTGAAAAACGATCTAGCCAATGTTCCCATAAACATGTCTACCAACTCTCTATCAGTTAAGGGTGGCTGCACCCTACCATCCAGGTCTCTCCATTTTTAGGCGTATTCTTTGAAGCCCTCGTTTGAACTTATGGTCATTCCTTGTAATTGACCCTAGTTGGCGCAAGATCAGCGTAATATTGATATTGGTGGTAAAAGGCATTGGCCAAATCCTTCCAAGTATGGATGTTAGTCCCTTCCAATTGGTAAAACCACTCCAACTGTGTCCCAACTAGACTTTCATGAAAAAAGTGCACCCACAGTTTCTTATCAGTAGTATGTGGCTGAATTTTGCAGACGTAAGATCTTAGGTGATGCTTCAGACATGAGACACAGTCGTATTTGGAAAACCCAAGTCACCGAAGTCCAAGCCAGACACAACTTGGATTTCTACAGCCTTCAATCTGTCTTCTAGTTTCTTATATTTGTCGTTGGCCGGTGGATATTTCTCATCAAAAAAATCCTCGTCTTCAGAGATTTGATTGTTTCCACCCCCAGCACGGGTTCTCCTAGCATCTTCATCTTGATTTTCATCCTATTCGGAGGAATCCTCTTCAACTTGGACTTGTCGGGCTGGGCCTTTAAACCTCTTCCCCATGTTGATCACAACTTTCTTCTTTGTCTTCTTCTTTGTAACAAGAAAAGCCATCATTGTCCCTTTGCTAAGTTGAGCAGAGTTTCTTGAAACTGTGAGTTTTGAGCTTGCAAGTCCTTCATAGTTTGCTCGAGATCCATCTCGTACTGAAATAAACAGTAGAAAGATGAGGAAGCCTGTGTCAGAAATTCTGCTTATGATATGATACATGTCATGCGAATGCAATGTTTTCAAGGATTTTATGGAATTTAAATTTTCTAGACAAAGAGAAGACAACAAACATTAATTGCATTGATAAGTTCATGAATTACAAATGCCTCTCTTGGGCTTACAATGGAAGAAGAAAAAATAAAACAAAATAAACTCCTAAAACAAGAAGGACTCAAGCTTCCCATGGGCGCATCCTCTTTGGTGCAATGTAAGAATTCAGGCTTTTCTCTTCATGAAGTTGCCTCGTGAGCTCCAAAACCTTCTTCTCACTTGCGTAGAACTATGCTTCAAAGGTATCTTGTTCCCCTTTTAGTTTAATCCATGATCTTTGCAATTCCTCGAAGTCAGTAGGCATGTCAAGGTGAAGAAGAGTGTAAGGGGCGTCTCCCTTAACAACAGACTCCATAATCACAGGTAGGATGGTGGGGTAAGGCATCATGAGACTTTGAGAACGAGTTCATACCCACTTGAGGTAAGACTCAATAGGGATGGAATTTTTATGCCCCAAAGTCTTGCTATCCACTTTGTTTACCATTCTCAAGGCTCGTATGAACCTTTGACGATAGCCTTGGATGTCGCCCTCGTAGTCGAATACCAAACCTTGAATGAGCGCATCATGGGGACCATCTCTTCGCGCATACCCAAACTGTCGTAATGCAAGAGAAGGGTTATAGGCAATACCTCCCCTAATTCCCAAGAGTGGAACATTAGGGAACTCCCCACAATGGTCAATAATGGTAATATCCTCCAAAGATCAGGAACACCAATGAATATGCGAGTGTGAGAGCGACATCATCCTTTGAGACCATGTCAAGCCTTGTTCATTCTTTAATGTTGATCGAGGTAGGTGTGAAATAAACCACCTAGACAACAATGTAATACAACACAAAAGAGTCCCTCTCTTCTTCATGGTGCGAGTATGAAAACAATGTAGGATGTCTCCAAGTAGCGTAGGCACGGGATTACGAGAGAGAAAAACCTTGACGACATTCACACCTATGAATTGGTATGGATTAGGGAAAAGAACCAAACCATAGATTATAAGGGCTAATACATCTTCAAAATCATGTAAGTCCATATCTTCCCAAAACAAACGAGCCTTATCCAATAGAAACTTGGCTATGAAACCTTTAACCCCACTTCTTGTTTCCCAATTTGCCACAATGTCGGATCTCTTCAAATGCAAGGCTTTGGCAATAACCTCAGGCTTTGGAGTTTCCTCTAAACCGGTGAATGGTATTTGATCAAGCACAGGTACTTCTAACAGTTAAGAGAATTCTTCCAATGTAGGCACCAATTGGTAGTCGGGAAATGTGAAGCAATGATGCATATGATCAAAGAATTGGAAGAGCACACATATTATTTCTTCTTGGAAGTTTGAGGTAGTCAAGTTGAGAAGTCGACCATATTTCTTGGTGAAGGGAGAATCTCCAGGAACCCTTGATGCTAGCTCTTGAAGTTGAGGAAGCACTTTCACGAAGTTGACTCAGATGGTATTTCTAGGAGTGGAAGCCATGCCCTACAAAACAGAACAAAGATAAATTCCTAAATCCTTGAAATGGTTAGTGAGAATGCTTATGATGTTATGATGCTTATGATGTCATGAATAATAATCACAAACAAAACACACAAAGACCTTAGGTTTAGGCTTGCATGGGTTTTCATAGGTAAGTACCCTCTTGAAGTTTAGTTGGTTCAACCTGTCCTAGAAAGTAAACGGGTTCTAGGGTATCTCAATATCATTGATCTTTCTTCATTGGTCATTGTTTTAGCACAATAAATCTTTTCTTGCAGCCAAAATATCCCAAAAGCCTGATCTCAATGAGTGTAGTATCGAGTATCAACCAATCTTCATCTTTGCAACAAAGTCGACTATCTCACTACTTCCTAATGGCCAAGTTGTTTCACTAAGGGTTCTACGGTCAGTTAGTGCTTCATGACACCACACAACAGCCCTGTGTTCTCCTCGATTCAACACAAGGGACACCGGTACCAACAAATGTGTCACACTAACATAGACATTGTTTCAACCATATCGATCTACTCCATACAGTCTCCACAATCTATTGCTACTTACCTAATAATGTTCCAAGATCCGGGTAGAGGATCTATATAAGAAACCAAACATAGGCCCAAAAATGTAAAGAAAACAAGTAAAACAAATGAAAGTATTTAAATGTGATCTAGTTTCTAAGGTAACCCCACTTTTAAACATCTCCCCAGCAGAGTCGCCAGTTCTGTAATACAGTGGGAGAACTGACTTGGGTGTTTTGCGTTTGATTGCAATTGTTGCAGGTAGCAAGAGTCGTCATCATCTTTTCTTTTATTCAATAAAGGAAAGGGTGAAAATAACAAGAAAGACCTTTTGAGAATTTTCTTGAGTTCGGGGGGTAGGTTATGAAAAGGGAAGGTGTTAGCACCCTTTTCATCCGTATTTATCTACGGGCTCTTAGTTTCTAGCTCACTTTGAAATGCTTTACAAAATGTGTTTGTGTTTGTTTGAAAGTATTTTTGAAAAGTGTCTTCTTTTAGGCGAACTTTGTAATGATTCTCGTCTCTATAAGAATGTATACAAAGTGTTGACTTTTGGAAGTATTTCAAGGAAAAGTGTTGGTGTGTTTGAAAGATGTTTTGAAATATGATGAGCAAGCAACTATGAACATTCTACCTACTCAAAAAGTCTTTGTTAATTTCCTCCTCCTTTAGATATTGTTATCTTACTATTGATTGATAAGAAGCCCTATCAATGGATGTGAAGGGACAAACGTGGGTCGTCGTACAGTCATAGAAGGTAACATTGTAGCATACCTTAGAAATTTGTCGTAAGGGTCTGAGATCGTTTACCAAAGGCAACATCGAAGGATCATCGAGGGACTACGATCTTGTATTCGAGGGTCATTGTTAAAGTATCCCACGTTTGAGGAACATGACTGTTTTATCCGAGGCAACAAGTGTGGTCTAATCCTAGAGGTGTAAGTGTGAAAAGTGTTTTGATTTCATGCATTTTTTGTCTTTGAATTGGGGTTTTCTATTTATTGATTTTATATCTTGTCATACAAACCCTAATTACTAGCAATTATATTGAAAGCGGTAAATTACGGTAATTTAAAGTTCTACACTATTACAATAATTTGGGAGATGGGGATACAATTGGCAAATGGGGAATGAAAGCAATTAACTCTTAATTTACTATTACAACCATATTGAATATTGCAAGAATAAAATGTATAAGAATGTAAGATGATATACAAAGAAAATGATATTGTTTTCTATTTGTTTTTTTTTATGAAAGGTTTTAACCTAATTAAACTAATATAAAGAAATAAAATTATTAGTTAAAATTCCTAATTTCTAAGTTCACTAAAAATAAGTTAAAATAAAAACTAAATCTATAATAAGTTAAGAAAAAGGAAAGAAATTTATTGAGGATATTATTTTTTGATCTTTTGTTTTAAAAGAAATATAAAAATATATAAATAATAAATATAAAATATTTTTGGTATTTTTAATTAATAAAAATAAAAATAAAATAATAATAATAATAATAATGAAAAAATAAAATAAAATAAAAATATAAAACTAAGTCAGGGGGTGTGAAGATGAAAAGATTTGTAAGTGTGTAAAAAAGGTTTGTTTTGTGTTAGGCCCAAGAGTGTTTCTTTTTTGTAATCAGAATAAACAAAAATAAATATAAAAAATAGGTTGTGTGTCGTAAATGAATGGAGGGGGGGGGGGGGGGGGGGGTGATAAGAAATTAAAATGACAAGGCCCAGGAAGGGAGCCCAACGCGCTACCTGTTTCAAGCAAAAAATGAGATGGAAAAAATATGAAAAAATTACAAAAGGTCTCAATGGGGCTCGAACCCAGGACCTTCCATAATAACGCGTTACGCGCATGCTTGCTGTCACTGGAGTGGACTATTTCATCCGTTAGTATACCATGTTACAATAAACTTAAAATAAAATGTGTTCATAGCTTCACTTCATCTTCAACCTCGCGCCATAAACAGACAACCAATTTGAATCCTGTAACTTCTTTACCTCTCAACCATTTGCAAATATGTAAACATCAAACACATCCCAAATTTCATCACGATTTTAGAAATGTAAATCACTTAAGCTATAAATCAAAATGAGCATGAATTTCTAATGGTACCAAATCTTGACCTAACTTTTTCAGAAAGTTCAAACCTAAAATTCTCACTACTCGAGCAATATAAATGAATTCTAAGGACATGGCCAGCTTCAGGGCTATGATGTCTACATTTTATCTTTGAAAATGGAAATCTAACAATGTCTATATGAAGAGTTCAAAAATCATAAAACTTACCTTGGAAATGGATTTTGTGTTTTGCATATGAGCTTGTTTCAAGGTGCTGCAATGATCAGGTTAGCTTCATTGAGTCCATAGAAAGCTAATACAATGCTTAGCTTGAGTTGAGAGTGGCTAAAATGGTATGGAGAAGTCAAGTTGCAATGTTCTGTTTTTTGTTATAGAAGATGAAGAAGATGATGTTACAGAACTATAACAGGTGTTTGGTTGAGTTATATTTGAGGTATAGAAGCTTTGAGAATGGATTAGAGTGAAAACGCATGTGTAGTTTGAGAGATTGGAATCTTCTGTCCAGAAATGACAACAAAGGAGGTTTGTGTGCATTTATGAGTTTGGTAGAGTTTCAGGGATTTTGAGGGCTTGCCAATCCGTCCCTTAGCTTGCAAGTGAGCCTTATAATTATAGGCAAAAGGTCTTAGCACAAGAGTTGATCAGATTTTTGAGATATAGGATTATGACTTTGTTGCTTAGTTTTGAAGTAAAGTAAAAATTATGGTTTCAATGTGATGGTACAAGGGCTAATAGGGTGGTTAGGAGCTTTGAACATGTTGCTTCTTGATTTAGCATAGTGTATGTGCAGAGATAACAATTGAGAAGCTCAAGGAGTTGACAATTGCATAAAGGCTTGCTTTACTAGAATGGAAGTGGTGCCTTTCTCCCAAAAATGGAAAATTACTTTGGATAATGCTTGAATCAATTGGACAATTGATCAATCATTTGTGTAAAAATTAAATTAAGGAGTTATTTTCAAGTTAGAAGGCCTGCAAAGTGAAGTTATGCAGCATAGCTATGGTTTAGGTCAAATGTTCTTCATGAAAAATGCCTTGTAATTCAAGTTTGAAAGCCTAACTTCTCCTCTTTGATTCTCCTATCTCAAAAATGATTTCATGGAGTTCTTGTACATTTTGAAAATCCTGGAACATCCTCTACAACTTTCATGTTTTCCACTTTTGCAAAATCAAATTGGAATTATGTTAAAATTGGCCAAGAAGTTAGGTCAAAATTTCACAATGTTTAAGAAAAAGTGCATGACTTCATGGATTCATAATTAAAAATTCAAGAATTTTTAGGACTTGATCAGTAAAGAAAAGTTGTATACCTCATCAATATCTACAACTTTCATGTTGAAAGTTTTCTTTGAATCATCTTGCATCTTGGTGAAAAATGCATGAAGTAGTGAAATTATCATACTTAAAACACTTAGAAATTTTTCTAAGTCTTGAAAAGTTTGACTTTTCAAATTGACTTTTGACTCTCTTGATTTCTTGATGATAAAGCTTCATATTTTTGAATGTCTTGATGAATTGTGATATTTGAAACTCAATTTTGATCAAAAAGTCAAAGTTTGACTTTTGGTGTATCAGTTGACTTTTTATCAGTTGACTGAGTTTCAACTATCAATCAATTGATCTTGAGAAATGTTTTGAACCATGAAATTAGGTCAACATATTGAATTTTAATCCTTAATATTATGCTTCAAGCCATTAGATCATGTATTAGGTCAAAAGTCCCTGATTAGTCAAATACAGTCAAAACCCTAATTTTGACCATTTTGCCCTTTTGGTAAATTGAGTGTTTTTCTTGAGAGATTGTGATAAATACTTGATCAAATGATGAATAGTACTTTAAGATGTTGATTTTGGCCAAAAATTATGAAGTCTGACTGTAGGTTGACCACAGTTGACTTTTTACCCAATACAGCTAATTTTCAGTCATGTGGTCAATTGACTGAGCAAAATTGTGATTCAAGACTTGAAACTTAACATGAGTATTCTTGGAGGTCTAAAATAATACATGAAATTCATATGAGGCATGAGAAGTCCAATTGTATTTGAGAAGACCAAAACTCTAATTTGTGGCCTTAGTGTTTATAGATGAGTTTGTCTGATCAAATCCTGGAGAAAACTTGAGCTTTGAAGATCTTTGTGAGAAATGTCTTGAGAAAAGGGATGGAAAATTTTGGGGTACAACATGCACCGATAACAAGAATTACCTTATCTCCCTTGAAAACCACCTGCATTGACCGATTGTTGTTTTTCAAATAAGGCATCGTTACAATCTATAATAACTCCATTGGTGTTTAAAGACCCCTTACTAGTTTTTTAGGTTGTGTAATGTTTCTCTTTTTGGTTTCCCATCAGTTTTGTTCATCTGTATATGCTTTCATACTCAAACTTAGCTTTTGTCAATTTTGGTTAAAAATGGGGAGAATAGTATTGTATCGTCGAGTCTTGTTTTTGTTATTGCTGAGTGTTATTGCTTCTTGCTTGCAAAAATTAAGAGGGAGTATGACTTTCTGGCATAAGGGTTTTCTGTTCCGTCACCTGACGAGTCTTATGTTGTGGGTGTATACAGGATGTTGTTCAAGATGTTCTAACATCTTGTCTGGTCTGGTGTGTCTTTTTGCTTCTGCCACATGATCTTCTAATTTGTGACGCTTCTGTCACATGGTCTTCTAACTTAGGTTATTCGAGTTAGAATTATCTTTGGTTTCTTGAGGCTGTGGGAAAATTCTCCTAAGACTGTGTCAAGAAGTGGTTTTGAGTTTGAGGGGTAGTAGTTTGGTTTTTCTTGAGGATGTAGCTTATCTTCTTCCTCATGTACACCAAATGTCTCCAGGACTTTCTTCCTTCATCCTGGGTGTATTATGCAGTAATGAATGTGCTATTCTCTGAAGTGGTATTTAGCAGGTTTAACAGGTTTTGTGTTATGGACTGGACTGATATGAAGTATTGTCCGACATGATGTTATGACATGTTTAGAATTTGGTATTCTCTTGGTTTTTGTGTTGAGTAGCTTCCACTAGTTGTTGCTCTGATATTTTCTGTAATGACTTCTACTATTGTTGTGTCTCTGATTGGTTGTGTGTTTGAGGTTCTTCTCAAGCCTGAACTACTGTTGTTTATGTGTGGAAGATGTGCTAAGTTGCTTTAGCAAAAATAAGCCAAAAGGGATATTGTTAATTCTTTGTTTTATTGTGATTGACATTGGGTTTGGTAAAACTAACTTAGCACGAACATGTTAGATGAAGATGTTTTATCAACTGGATCAAGATTTTGAATGCAATGTCCTATGCAGGTTCTTCCGACGTCGTGATTTTGTACAGTTGAACTGTTGGATTTTTTAGTTTGTTACAAGTGCAAAATATTCTATAAAATATTATGTTATCCTATATGGCGCATAATTTGAAGATTAAAAAGATTCAAGATGACTTCGAGGAGATTTAATAGTTTCTAATTATGGAGATAATTTAGGAAACTAATGATTGATGTCCTATATTTGAGGAGATAATGTTGCAATACCTCTGTGATATCCAACTGCATATGTGAAGCCCAAATACAGTTCATTAAAGATTATAAATAGAAGCCTTCAACCCTAGTACAAGTGTGGAACTTACTGTGTATTTTTATTAGGGTTTGTGTGTTAATTGCGAGCCTCTCGATTATCATATTGATAAAAAGTAGGACTTTGTTTTTGAGTTGTAAGTTCTGTCAGTCATTCCAAATCTTTTAAGCAGTGAATGATCATGTGTCTTTGAAGTGTGACTTCTGCTATTCTATAAGAGTTTAGAATTGTTTAGTCACTGGTGTGGGATTGGAAAGGATTTGAGAAGGGTCCCATACTTAGGTGAGTCTTAGGTAGAAGTTAATCAAGGGTAGTGATTAAGTGGGAAGTTGTAAACGGGGGAGTTTAGCTTCAAATTAATAATATCTAGTTCATTTTATCCCTAGATTGGTAGCCTCTAGAGTAGGTGTTCTTGTACACCGAACTAGGTTAACAATCCCGTGTGTTATTTACTTTTATGCACTTTGTTTATTGTTTATTTCTTCATTGTGTGTTTGTCCAGAGAAAGGTGTCGCAACATCTCTTAGGACATCTGAGATCTGAATACCAGAATTTCAAAATCCACCACTGCTTAAAAGCTTATGAGTGATTCATAATTATAACTCAAAACTCAGTCCAACTCAAGCATCAACATGATACAAGAGTGGCTCACAAAAAAAGAGAACAAACTAAACCCTAATGGAGGCTATTACACTTGCAGCTCTATCTTTTATAGGTTTAGAGTCTTTCTTTTTATATCCAGAGAAACACCATGGACTTTATGCTTAAATCGGGATTTAAACAAACAACAAATCAAATCAAATCTTTTGCACACAATCAGGACAATAATGTTCCACTAAATGTTACGACATCCAATCTTGAGAAACAAACCAAATCATATCAGATCTTTGATGCCTTGAGAAATACATGCTTAATTAACAATAAATTACGCAAATCATATCTCCATCAAATCTTCAGTGATCTTCACAAAAGTAAAACAAATCTTGAGCTATGATGTCGTACCAACATCCTAGCACATCTTCAGCATTATATTGTTTCCTTAAATGTTTCAAAATCTGCAGCACAATCTTCTGCATAATTTCTTGAATAAAATCAAATATTTGCTTAAATGTTTTAACATCCATTCTTAGGAAACACGCAAAGTATGAACTGTCCTTTGTAGCTTCTAGAAACACCTGATACTTGAACCACAGGAAATGTGAAACAAATCTTCAGAGAATCTTAAGAATCTCATGTTGAAAACAAATCTTCCAAGAATAGAAAACAAGCCAGGTTTGAATGTTGTACCAACATGTCAAGACATCTTATCCAACATCTTGTTAGAGCACTTATTTTAACAAAATGAAGCCAACAAAACAAAACCTAACCGATTGCCAACATATACCTCCTTAACATCAACATGTTTGACATTCGTAGACACAATATATTAGAGGATAACACCAGGGTGCATCATATATGAGGAAAACAATAACATAAAATAATCAAAAAACCACTTGAAGTGAACTCTGAATCAAGGTAGTTAGACTCGAAATCCTATGCAAGATCAGGTAAGGGTAATAAGATTGTGAATCGAGGGATCGTAACATAGATCATAAGATCTTACCAAATTTAAAAATGTATACTTTACATCCTAGAAATATTAATCCCGATCGGGTCATGAAGTCGTTTGAGAAGAGAACAAGACTAGTGTCTAACCCATAATAATAAGGGGTACCAAGGAGGAGGTGTAGCTCGGCTAAAGGCGGAGAACGACCATCATTGTCTCTTGGAAATAACCCATATGTGCTACCAACCCTCATATCACTTGTAACCGAAGTCCATCAGCTCATAGTCGATCAACAACTCGACTCATTAATTACTATAACAGTTGACAGTGCATTAAAACCAATGTTAAATATCTTTGAACACCTTCATTTATGGTTACAATGGAAGTTATATAATTAGGAAGCCCAAGGGTCAAACCTTGATTGAGGCTCTTAAATGGCACAAAAAGAAGCCTATATAAGGGGCTCCTTCAAGAGGGATAATCAAGACATTCATCTCGGGACAATACACATCATTGTCGTAGCTCTAAAATCCCTCAAATAACCTACAGAAATATATCCCTTATGGCACTCACAATACTTATAGGGAAGCTACTTATTTATTTTTCCTGCACAAGAACATTTGGCGCCCATTGTGGGGCCTCGATAAAATTTTCCTAGGCCACACCTCAAATCACATTCGACAAAATGTCAACCGAGGATCCCCCAGGCATGGCGCAACTACTGGCCATGGTGGAGGCGCTCAAACAACAAAATGAAACTCTGGAGGATAGTGTCACAAACCTACAACAAATAAGTCAAGGGGATGAACACCCCGAAGAGGAGATTGTGGAGCCCCAACCGCTTTCTCAAGCCATATGGGACGACCAAGTCCCCGAGAACTTTAAATCCTTATATCTTACATCTTACAATGAAAAAACTGATCCACAGGAGCATGTTATCACCGTTAATAATTAGATGGCGATAATAGGCCCTACTAATTCACTAAAGTGCAAACTTATGGCAGGCTCCTTGAAAGACATGGCTCTAAGGTGGTACATGAGCCTTCCTCGGTTATCCGTGGAAAGCTACTCAAATTTGGCCAAGAAGCTGGTGCAACATTTCTCAGCCAACAGACACTGACAGGTCTCGACAACAACTTTGTTCAATGTCCAGCAATGACAGATGGAACCTCTGCGGGAGTACCTTGCTAGGTTCAACGAAGAAACCATTAAATTCTTCCACCCCAATCAAGAAACATTTGTTGGGGAATTCCAGCATGGTCTCTAAGCCAGGCAGTTCAACGAGTCCCTGGAACAGAAGTCGACGCCCAACATAGACATGATCATAACCAGAGTCGAGTGCTACATAAAAGGTGAAGAAAGAAACCGGGAGAAGCGATCTAGGGAAACCACTGAAAGAAATAAAAACAAAGAGGAGGGGTCGGGGAAAAGACAAGAGTCTTCTCGGCCCGCTCCGAGAGACTGGCCGCGGGAACGAACTACTCAAAATCCAAACTAACGACCTCTTGATTCAAATGAGGACCTAACACCACTGAACACCAAGAGAGATGACATCTTGCAAGAAGTCGGCCATCTGAACTTAATCCCAAAAGTACCTCATCCAAAAAGGGTTAACTCTGTAATGGAAAAGATGTCAGTGCTTGGTGTAGTTATAATCGGCTCCGGGGACACCATACTGACGACTGTCATCAACTGAAAAAAAATAAATTAAGGCATTGATACATAGAGGACATCTCTTAACCTATGTCAAAGATGCTAGAGCCTAATTCGGGAAAAGAGATCCTCAAAGAGAAGACACAAATTTGTCAGGACCCTCCCAGAAAAGGGGGAAGGGTACTGAGGAAGTACATGAAACAAAGGCAACTCACCATACACTAAACACAAGTCGGCGAATTACCGATGGCGGAGAAGCAAGCTCAGTCAGGAAGAGGTACGTATGATTCATAATGTACGTGTCTGAAGAGACACCCAAAGGTCAAGAGCAGGAGTCAAACCCTGTTAGTTTCTCCAAGCAGGATGTTGTGGGAATTTTGGCTCATGAAAATGATATGATTGTCATTAAGGCGCAAAATTGGGATTGGAGCGTAAAAAGAATGTTAATAGATCTCGGGAGCTCAACTGACATACTCTACTACGATCCCTTCAAGGGAATGGAGTTTGATACGACCGAGTTACTACCCTTCAACGACACCTTTTCCGGATTCTTCGGAGAACAATTGCAAGTGTTGGGACATCTGCCAATGCTAACTACCTTTGCAAGCAGTGCGAACACAAAAGCAATCAAGGTAAGATAATTAATTGTCAACGCCACCTCTCCTTATAAAATCATCATAGAGAGACCATCTTTTAATTCTCTGGAAGCTGCACTCTCCACCCTATACCTCACTATGAAATACCCTTTTGGAGATGGTCGGGTTGGGGTGGTCAAAGGCGATCAAGGGCTCACGAGAAAATGTTACAAGGACAGTCTGAAGCTAAAAAAGAGGATTTAACCCGGGGAAGCTGGACACTCAAAATATCTCAAGGTCAACATGGTCGACATAGACTCGTGTGATTATTAGAACATAGTTTAATTCTACAACCCTTAATTAGTGTTTTGATGATAATAAACACAAATAACAAATATGCACTCTAAATTTATGTTATTTTGTATGTAGAAGTTCTGACCAAAACAACATCAGAAGTTAAGCTATAGAAGCTTTCAAGCTGAGGTAATCAGAACCTGCGCTGAAGTGAAGAATACTCTGATTCTGAACAGAAGTTTCATACACCATCAGATTCTCACATCTCTGAGTCATCAATGTGTTGAAGCAATTGCAGCATGCAAGATTCTAAGTTCTGAAGCATTACTATTCAATCAAGACAACATCACATGCAACAACTTCATTTAGACAAGAATCTTCTCAATATTGAGAAGATTCTTGTCTGAATGAAGCTGTTGCATCTGATGATGTCTTGATTGAATAGTAACACTTAAAAACTTAGAATCTTGCATGTTGCAATTGCTTCAGCACATTGATGACTCAGATATGTGAGGATCTGATGGTGTATGAAACTTTTGTTCAGAATCAGAGTATTCTTCACTTCAGCGCAAGTTTTGATTACCTCGGCTTGAAAGCTTCTATAGCTTAACTTCTGATGTTGTTTTGATCAGAACTTCTACATATAAAATAACATAAATTTAGAGTTCATATTTGTTCTTTATGTTTGTTATCATCAAAACTCTAATTAAGGGTTGTAGAATCAAACTATGTTCTAACAATCTTCCCCTTTTTTATGATGACAAAAGCTGGGATTTTCAATGAAAAATATAGAACAAAAAAGCTTAAGAGAGACTCCCCCTGAGTTGATTACTTCCCTGAAGTTCCTTCTCGTCAGAGCTTTTCATGCATCTCCTTCTGTCCTTATCAGAATGCGTTCCTGTTCACGTTTTTCAGAAAATATAGAGGTTAAAATATTCAGAATGTTTGAGACTTTGTCCCGGTATTCTATTATTGAAAATATCTTACTTTCTCCACCTTTTTGTCAAGTATCAAAAATCAATATAATCAGAGTCAAAAGGATGAATTATATTAAAAACAAAATGCAATGACAATTTTGAGAAACTAGGAGGATAAGATAAAAACTACAGATAAACAGTTTAAAGAAAATCTAAGAAGGATGGGGAAGGCGTGTGAACAACGCTTCCAACAAGCTCTTGATCTGAGTGCTTGACTCTTCCTGCTTTCCCATAATGTTTTTGATTTATTTTGTTGTATCTTCTTGTTTATCCAAAATAACCTCGATCTCTTTGTTTGTATCCTCTTGCTTATCTAGTCTGGCATGGATTAAGGCATTCTCCTTCTTCAACTCTTCCATAGTTTGCATGACTAGTGACGAAGCTGGTGTATCTTCATGGGTTGCATGTCGTTCAGAACATTCTATAGCCTCTTTTGATTGAACCACTTCTTCTGTTGCAGTCATGTTTTTTAGAGCAGTAGTCAGAGGGTGATTATCAGAATCTAGTTCAGTGACTTCTGAAGGATAGTGCTCTTTCCAGGGAGCATTATCCATCAGAAGAATTTATTTCTTGTACCATTGGCTCAGAACTTGATCTTGAAAGGCTTTCAGCTGATCACTAAAGTTCTGCTGAGCCCTTTCATAGCCCAATTATTTCAGCTTCTGGGTTTCAAAGTTGAGCCATTTTCTGAATCTTTCCCATAGAGAATCAGAAGCAGCAGGATTAGAAATCTCTTGACTTGCTTGCTTCAAAGAAGTAATCCATTCCTGCATTTCTGTTTCAAAAGTCAACAGATTCTTACCAACATCTGATTTGTTTGAGGTTGGTTTAGGTTTGGGAGTGGCGTTCTAATGGGTTCTTCATATTGTTCCGTTGATGAAGATTCAGGAGCACTGAGATTCTTGAGACTTGATGATGATGCCATTGTTCACACGAATTCATTGAAGAAAAAATAATGGAAAGGGTTTTTGAAAAAGACTAGAACAAGAGAGAATATAGAAGAGGGTAAATCGTGAACGAATGAAATAGTAAATTGAGTTTATATAGGTTTTTAGAAAGCGTAATCAGTAAGAAAGAAAATAAGTAATGATTATATGCATTAATGAAACCTGAAATTAGGAGATTTAGAGAGATATTGAACAGTTACCACTGACAAGTGTCTCAATGCATCCAATCGGAGCCTTGGACCCTTCAGAATTTGAACGCGTGTTCAGCCTCATAAGGTAGCTTGTAAGAGGATGACAGATGTTTGATGATGTGAACTTTACGCCTCTATCCTTGAAATGAAACAGTCAGATCTTTATAGATAGATTCTGAGGCAACTGTACTTCTAAGTTCTAAAGACAAGTTGATCAAATGTTCACAGAAAAACAATAAAGTTATGAGGGTTAGGATATGCAAATAAGACATTTTATTCTGGGCATAACTTCATGCTGAGATGTTTCAAAATGAAATTGAATCTATCTTCAGAAAGGGGTTTTGTAAATACATCAGCCCATTGATGGTTCGTGTCAATAAATTTTAAAGTAAGAATTCCTTTCTGAATATAGTCCCTAATGAAGTGATGTTTTATTTCTATATGCTTAGCCCTATAATGAAAAATGGGATTTCTACTGAGACATATGGAAAAAGTGTTATCACAAAAGATAGGAATGTCACTCCTAAATATGTTGAAGTCTTCAAGTTGACTTTTCATCCAGAGCATTTGAGTGCTACATCCAGCAGCTGCTATGTATTCAGCTTCTGCTGTTGACAATGCTATTGTGGACTGTCTCTTGCTGGTCCATGAGATCAGATTGTCTCCCAGAAACTGGCAGCTTCCAGAAGTGCTTTTACGCTCTAATCTGTCTCCAGCAAAGTCAGTATCACAGTATCCTACTAAGCTGTATTCATTGGATTTTCTATAAAACAATCCCAAATTAGTAGTACCTTTCAGATACTTGAAAATTCGCTTAACTGCTGTTAAGTGAGATTCTCTAGGATCTGACTGGAATCTAGCACATAAGCAAACACTGAATAAAATATCAGGCCTTGAAGTCGTCAGATAAATGAGAGATCCAATCATACCTCTATAAATTTTCTGCTCTACCTTTTTACTTACCTCTTTCTTTTCGAGAATGCATGTGGGATGCATTGGAGTCTTTGAGGGCTTACATTCTGAGAGGTCAAATTTCTTCAGAAGTTCTCTGAATGCCCAGAAAGAATTTGATTTCCCCCATTAAGCTCATCTCAAAATCTGCCTGCATGCACTTAGCAAATTCTCTTCCCAGAGAATGTTTAGTGGATCCAAAAATGATATCATCTACATAAATCTGACAAACTAAAATGTCATTCTTAAATGTCTTACAGAACAAGGTTGTGTCCACTTTCCCTCTGGTGAATTCCTTTTCTAACATTAAGTTACTTAGTCTATCATACCAAGCTCTGGGAGCTTGTTTCAGACCATAAAGTGACTTCTTTAGTTTGAAAACATATTCTGGGTGTTTGGAATTTTCAAACCCAGGGGGTTGGTGCACATATACCTCTTCATCTATGTAGCCATTTAGGAATGCACTTTTGACATCCATCTGATACAGAGTGATCCCATTGTTTACAGCAAATGAGATTAAGAGTATGATACATTCTAACCTGGCAACTAGAGCAAAGGTTTCTGTATAATTTATCCCCTTTTGCTGACTATAACCTTGTTCCACTAGTCGTGCTTTGTTTCTGATGACTTCTCCTTGCTCGTTCATTTTGTTTCTGAACACCCACTTTGTTCCAATGACGTTGAATCCTTTTGGTTTGGGAACTAGATCCCATACGTCATTTCTGGTGAATTGATTTAGTTCCTCCTGCATTGCCAGAATCTAGTCATTGTCCAGAAGAGCTTCATCATTGTTGTTGGTTCAATCAGAGAGAACAGTCCCATGAGGGATTCTTTAGAGTTTCTAAATATTGATCTTGTTCTAATTGGATCATCCTTCTTTCCCAGGATCTTATCTTCTGGGTGAGCTATGCTGCTTCTAGATAACCTTTTCTGGAGTTGATCAACAAGAGGTACATGATCACTTGTAATATTTCTTTCTGAAATTGTTGGAGCGTGTCTGTTGGGAACTTCTGATGAGTTGTCTTCAGTACCTGTGAATTCAACTTCTATATCTGCAAATAATTCATTCTGCTTTGACTTTTGAGGGTCAAGCTTATCATCAAATCTAACACTGATTGACTCTTCAACAATCTGTGTTTCTGTATTGTATACTTTGTACCCTCTTAAGCGTTCAGAGTATCCTAACATAATACACTTTTGTGCTTTAGAGTCAAACTTGTTCAGATGATCTTTATTATTCAGAATAAAACAGGTGCATCCAAAAGATGGAAATAAGAAATGTTGGGCTTTCTGTTCTTCCACAATTCATATGGAGTCTTTTCCAGAACAGGTCTTATAGAGATTCTATTTTGAATGTAACACGCTGTGTTAATTGCTTCTGCCCAGAAGATCTTAGCAATGTTAGTCTCATTGATCATGGTTCTGGCCATTTCTTGCAGTGTTCTGTTCTTTTGTTCTACAAATCCATTTTATTGGGGAGTTCTAGGACAAGAGAAGTCATGCAAGATGCCTTTTTCATTAAAAAATGTTTCAAATTTTTTATTTTCAAATTCTCCACCATGATCACTTTTGACTTTGACAATTCTAAGATCCTTTTCATTCTAAACTTGGTTACAGAATGCAACGAACACATAATGTGACTCGTCCTTGTGTCTTAAGAACTTTACCCATGTCCATCTGCTATAGTCATCTACGATCACTAACCCATACTTCTTGCCACTAACAGACGCAATTTTTACTGGTCCAAATAAGTCTATGTGCAGAAGTTCTAATGGCTTAGAGGTAGAAACAACATTTTTAGATTTAAAAACAGGTTTTGCAAATTTGCCTTTCTGACATGCTTCACACAGAGCATCTGAGCTGAACTTCAGATTAGGATATCCTCTAACCAGATTTAGTTTGTTAATCTGAGATAATCTTCTCATACTAACATGCCCCAATCTTCGGTGCCAGACCCATTGCTCGTTGTTAACAGAAAGAAGACATTTTACATTCTGACTCTTTAGTTCAGAAAGTTTTATCTTATAAATATTTTTTTCCTCTTTCCATTAGAAAGGATAGTTCCATCTTTCTGACTAACAGCTTTGCATGAATTATTATTAAAGATTATATCATAACCGTTGTCACTTAATTGACTTATGGATAACAGGTTATGCATTAATGCATCAACTAAGAGAACATTATTTATAGAAGGAAGATTAACATTACCTATTGTTCCAGAGCCAATGATCTTCCCTCTTTGGTTGCCTCCAAAGCCCACGTAGCCTCCAGGTTTAAGTTCCAGGCTTTGGAACATATGCTTTCTTCCCATCATGTGTCGAGAGCATCCAGAGTCCAGGTACCATGACTGGTGGTTTAGCCTTGCTGCTAAAGATATCTACTACATATATAATTTTTTCCTTAAGTACCCATATCTTTTTGGGTCCTGGTTTATTAGTTTTACCAAAATTCTGGTTGAATTTTGGTTTGACAGAGTAATCATTACTAGTGTATTTTAGGTCATGTGTGTGCCCATATGTGAAGTGTGATTTTAGTGGTGTGCGTTTTATGACAAGGTCCATGACTTTCTTAGGTGTAGATACCTTACCTTGGTATCCTATTCCTTTTCTGCCATTCCTACTAAATCCATAGATCATTGAAGCCATCTTGCTTTTATCTATGTTTTTAGCCAGAAACTTCTAAAAGCTGTGATCATGCTCTTTGATGATCTTATCAGCATTACTAGGAGTCTCTGAGATTATTTCTTTCTGAGAGTTTTGTAAATCGTTTTCTAAATTTGAAACCTTTTCTTTTAACTAATAATTCTCTAAACTAAGACTCTCAGTATTTTCAGAGTCAGAGACAAGATCCTTTTTCATGTTCTTGAATTTGACTCTGATTTGCTGATACCTTTCCAGAATTTCATTCAGACTTTCTGCAAGTTCAGCCTTAGTAAAATTAACAGTGAAATTAGGGAATACCTCTTCTGTGTCTGATTCTGAGTCTGAACCAGAAGCTTCACTATCTTCTGACACATTTTTCATGAAAGCTATGTTGGCTCTTTCATCGTCTGACTCTGAGTCAACATCAGAAGAGTCTGAATCGTCCCATGTTGCCATGAGGCTTTTCTTCTTCTCCTTGAAGAAATTCTTTTTGGGCTTCTCCTTCTGAAGCCTTGGACAATCACTTTTATAGTGCCCTTGCTCATTGCACTCATAGCAAATGATGTCCTTGTTATTTGACTTTCTGTGTCCTGAAGAACCTTCAGATCTTCTGTGTCCAAAGGAGGACTCAGACTTTTTGTATCTGGAGTAGGATTCATTTTGATTATCTGATCTTCTCGGGTTTCTGAATTTCCTTTGTCTCTGCTTCCACAGTTGATTGACCCTTCTAGAGAGGAGAGACAATTCATCTTCTTCTGATGAGGATCCATCAGAGGTTTCTTCCATAGCCTGTAAAACCTTAGAATCTGATTTTTTTGTTAGATTTAATGCTAGAGGCTTACCTTGCTTTTGAGGGTCATCTTCTTCTAGCTCTATCTCGTGACTTCTGAGGGAGCTGACAAGTTCCTCCAGAGATATCTTGTTGAGATCTTTAGATAAATTAAATGCAGTGGCCATTGGCCTCCATTTCTTGGGTAGACTTCTGATGATCTTCTTTACGTGATCAACAGTAGAATATCCTTTGTCAAGAACCTTTATCCCAGCAACAAGAATCTGGAATCTTGAGAATATTGCTTCTATGGATTCACTGTCTTCCATCTTGAATGCTCCATATTTCTGAATTAGCGCAAAGGCCTTGGTTTCTTTGACTTGTATGTTGCCTTCATGTGTCATTCTCAGAGAGTCAAACATGTTTTTGGCTGTCTCTCTATTTGAGATTTTCTCATATTCTGAGTATGAGATAGCACTGAGAAGTATTGTTCTGGCTTTATGATGGTTTCTGAAATCACATTTTTGCTGGTCAGACATCCTTTTTCTGTCTATATTCTGACCACTTTCGTCCATTGGATGTGTGTATCCATCAATTACCATGTCCCATAGATTAGCATCATGAGCCAGAAAGAAGCTCTCAATTCTGTCTTTCCAGTAGTCAAAATTTTCTCCATCAAAGACTGGAGGTCTGCCGTTGATTCTGTCCTTGTCCTCATGATAGTCATTGCTGATGTTTTGGCTTGGTCCCACCATAGTGTTTTTCTAAAGCTTGGATATTGTACTGACACAGTTAAGTGTATGAACTCATAACCGGGCGCTCTGATACCAATTTAAGAAGTGAAAAACACAAGAAGGGGGGTTGAATTGAAACTTAAAATCAAAAGCGCAGTAGACACGATATTTTTATCCTGGTTCGTTTGATCTCAAACTACTCCAGTCCACCCGTCAAGGTGATTTCGCCTCTCTCCAACGAGGACTTAATTCACTAATCAAAAACTGATTACAACACTACTTTGACAACTGCCAAAGTCTTCTTGAGTACAACAATCTTGCATGTTGCAATTGCTTCAGCACATTGATGACTCAGAGATGTGAGGATCTGATGGTGTATGAAACTTCTTCTCAGAATCAGAGTATTCTTCACTTCAGCGCAGGTTCTGATTACCTCAGCTTGAAAGCTTCTATAGCTTAACTCCTGATGCTGTTTTGGTCAGAACTTCTGCATACAAAATAAAATAAATTTAGAGTGCATATTTGTTCTTTGTGTTTGTTATCATCAAAACTCTAATTAAGGGTTGTAGAATAAAACTATGTTCAAACAATCTCCCCCTTTTTGATGATGACAAAAACTAGGATTTTTAATGAAAAATATAGAACAAAAAAGCTTAAGAGAGACTCCCCCTGAGTTGATTACTTCCCTGAAGTTCCTTCTCGTCAGAGCTGATCAAGTGCTTACTAGTGAGCTAAAAGCAATTGCTTGTAGCCAAGGTGCTACTCTATTTACTTATAGTGAATCCAACAAGGGGCCTACCTGGCCCACCTAAACACCTGTGTAGGCGCCCATTGGGGGTTATTAAGCCCTTCGAATCCCTAAGGTTGACATTGGATATTTTAATCTAACAATCTCCCCCTCAGTTTCAGCCGGGGGGATTCGAACCCATGACCTTGCTCTGATACCACGTAAACTAGATCGAGCGCTTACCACTGAGCTAAAAGAAATTGCTTGTAGCCAAGGTGCTACTCTATTTCCTTATAGCGAATCCAACAAAGGGGCCTACCTGGCCCACCTAACATACCTGTGTAGGCGCCCATGGGGGGAGGTTAAGCCCTTCGAATCCCTAAGGTTGACGCTGGATATTTTAATCCAACAGTGATGACCCGCTAAAGGACAGTTTATCTCCTCATGAGGAAACCAAAAAGGTCCAGAATGGCAGCCTGCCCTCTGAGATAACATACATTGGTGTCAACATGTCCCCAGAGGAGGAAGAAGAGATTGTGATAATACTAAAAGAGAATGTTGATTTGTTCTCTTGGAAACCTTCATATATGCCCAGGATAGATCCAAACATCATGTGTCACCATCTGGCATTGTACCCTGATACGAAACCAATATCCCAGAAGAAACAGAAAGGAGTAGAAGAGAAGAGAAAGGATGTGAAAGAATAAATCGATAAGCTACTTTATGCCGACTTCACCAAGGAAATCAAGTACCCTACTTGGTTGTCCAAAGTGGTGATGGTCAACAAGAAATCAGGAAAGTGGCATACGTGTGTCGAATTTTTCTGACCTTAATAAGGTGTGTGCCAAAGATCTCTACCCGCTACCGTAGATAAACTGACTTATTGACGAGACTTCAGGCTACATAATGCTCAGTTTAATGGATTCCTACTCTGGGTATAATCAAATTCGCACGATCCCAACCAATGCACCGAAAATAACTTTCATGACTGACCAGAGTAATTACTACTATAAGGTAATGCCATTCTGCCTCAAAAATGTAAGAACCACCTACCAGAGATTGATGAAAAAGGTATTTGCTACCCAAATTGGAAGGAATTTAGAGGTGTACGTGGATGACATGGCCGTCAAAACCGCCACCCAGAAACGACATGTTGTAGATCTAGAAGAGACACTCGCATCAATAAGGAAATATGATATGAGGCTGAAGCCAAATAAGTGCATATTCGGGGCGCAAGCTGAAAAATTCCTAGGGTTCATACTCACGAACCGTGGAATAGAAGCCAATCCCGAAAAGTGTTAGGAAATCATAGACATGTGAACTCTATCATCAAAGAGAGAGGTCCAGGATTTGATAGGAAGATTAGTCACCTTGTCTCGTTTTCCGTCATGTGCAGGTGATAAGTCAATCCACTTCTTTGTAGGCCTCAGAAAATCAGTGGAGTTTGAGTGGACAATGGCATGTGAAGAAGCATTCCAAAAAGTTAAGAGTTTTCTATCCTCTCCTCCTATTTTGACAAGGTTAAAAGAGAATGCCCCCTGATCTTGTACTTGCAGTGTCCGATAGGGCCATGAGCTCTATTCTTGTGCAAGATGGAGAAGACGGGGAAAAGCTGTTGTACTTCGTTAGCAAAGTCCTGAAAGGGGCCGAGATGTGATATCAACAAATTGAAAAATTGGCATTGACATTGGCGATAACAGAACGAAAACTAAGACATTATTTCCAGGGCTAACTGATAACTCTGAGAACCAATTATCCAATAAAACAGATACTGAAGAAGCCTGACCTGGCTGGGAGAATAGTCACCTGGGCCGTAGAACTATTCGAGTACGACATAGAGTTCACCCCAAGGACAAGCATCTAGTCGCAGATGCTGGACGATTTCCCGGTCGAGTTGAGTAACCCTGTACTAGAGGAAATTATAAGTAGATGGATCCTTCATGTATACGGCTCGTCAACCTTAAAAGGGAGTGAGGCTGGGATTGTGCTTGAAGGACTAGGAGACTTCATACTAGAATATTTTTTAGGTTTCAATTTCTAAGCCAACAATAATCAGGAGTAATATGAACCTCTGATAGCAGGGATGAACCTGGATAAAGAAGTTGGAGTGACCCACCTAACAGTAAAGACTGACTCACAGCTGGTTGTTGGACAAGTAAGAGGAGGGTATCAAACTAAGGATTCTTCACTATTGAAGTACATGCAGCTAGTGATGGGGCTTTCAAAATCCTCCTTGGAGATTAAAGTCAATCACATCCCAAGGGAAGAAAATGTACGGGGCAACTTATTAGCCCTGACTTGCCAGTATTAAATGGTCGGGGCTGAACAAAATAGTGATACAAGAGATCTTAGAGAAGGCGAACACTAAAAGTGAGGAAACTATGGAAATTGAGAAGTCAATCGGATGGATAACACCAATAATACATTACTTGATGCAGAGGATCCTACCCAGAGATGTCAATGAGAGAAACGCATAAAAAAGATATCCACACGCTACCTCATAGTGTCCGACAAGCTATACAAGATAGGGAGATCAACACCCATGTTAAGATGCGTATCAGAGAGGGAGGCTACACTGATAATGAGAGAAGTCCATGAAGGAGCATGTGGTAGTCATATTAGAGGAAGAGCCTTATCAGGAAAAATTCTCAGGGTCGGGTATTATTGGCCCCATATGCTGCAAGACTGCATCGAGTTTGTGAGCAAATATGATAAGTGCCAGGTATATGCATCATTTATAAACTCGTCAGCCTAACTGTCACACTCTATCTTTTCTCCGGGGCCGTTCTACCAGTGGGGAGAAGACATGCTTGGCCCATTTCCCACCACGTCTGGATAACTCAAATTCCTAGTTGGGGTTGTAGATTACTTGACAAAATCAGTGGAAGCTGAGGCCTTGGCACGTATCACAACCGAGAAGGTACGTGGCTTTTACTGAAAAAATATTATATGCAGGTTTGGCTTACCCAGGGTCATAGTGTTTAACAATGGAACTCAATTCGCGAGCGCTTTTGTGGTGGAGTTTTGAAAAGACTTAGTGTTGTACCCCAAAATTTGCCCTCCCATTTCATCAATATTTTCTCACCACAAGACCCTTGGAGCTCAAGATCCAGTTAGGGTTTGCTCTGCTCAAGACTCCTCCGTGCACTGTTGACCCAAATTAGGGTTTGAGTTTGCACAAAGATGTTTTGACCTAAAATGCCCAAAATGACTTTCATGCTTCATGTTGGACTCACAAGTTTATCCATACCAAGTTTTAAGCCTTGATTCCAATCTTTGCCCAGTCAATTGGACAGTTGACCTAGAAATCAACTATATTGGGGAAAAAGTCAACTGTGGTCAATTGACAGTCAAACCTCATGACTTTTGACCCACATCAACATTATGAACTCATATGGACCATTTGATCAAGTTTGGCTCACAATTCCACAAGAAATTTGATCAGATCACCAAAAGGGCAAAATGGTCATTTTTAGGGTTTTGACTGCACAAAGGCAATTTTTGACTGTTTGACCTGGCCAATGGCAAACCAAGCTCACATATGGACTCAAGGACTCAATGGCATGGTATTGACACATTCAACAAGTTCAAAAGATCCCAAATGCACAGGATTGACAGATGAATTTTCCAGTCAATTGATCAAAATTTGATTGTATACTGAAAAGTCAAACTTTGACTTTTTGGTCAAAATCAAGTGCCAAGATTAATTTTTCATCAAAACATGTCAAATTATGAAACTTTTTCATCAAGAAACCAAAAATTACAAATTAGGGTTTAAAATGAAGAAATTTCATAACTTAGAATTTTTCTAAGTTATGAAATTCCCTTATTTTTTCCTAACTTTGTCCCATCTTTTCATCAAGATATATTTGGATTCAAACAAAACTCCAAACATGAAAGTTGTAGTCCATTGCAAAACCTACAACTTTTATTCACAAAGTTTTCTCAAAAGAAGCTTGTAGCTCAAGTTATAATTTTTGGAATAAGGGTGCAAAACATTCTTAACTTATAAATGTTTTGACCTATTTTAGGCAGGATTTTTGCCCAACTTCATGGCCACTTTTCACATGCTTCCACTTGGAGTCTCAACTTTAATTACAAAGATGGATTCTAGTACACATTCCAAGCTTTCCAAATTGTCCAAGAACTTCTCAAACACCCTTGTGGTTAGGGAGAATCGAATTGGCAAAGTTGGGCAAAAGTCACTTTTGTTCATGACCAAATGCATGTTCATAACATGGGCATTTTTGAAATCAGCTTGTACAAGCTAGATTACAGGCCTCTAACCCTTCTCACACTCAATAATTAAATGCCAAACCAATGTGCCAAGATGTTATTTTGTTCATTTGGTCATTACACACAAAATTAATCCATAATTAGAAAAAGTAACTTTGCCATTTTTGAAAAGTAATGCTTTATGTCAAATACAAATCCAAGAGGCATGGGCCAGATCTTTGAAGCTAGCATTTTGTACACAAATCACTCTGATCAAGAACAAGAGGTGCAGCATAGTTTAGGGCATTGGACAGGCCTGTTTTGAAACTTGCATTTTCTTGCTTCAAGTAGAAGAAAACTTGCATAACATATGCCATCTCTCATTCCTGTAACAACTAGCCAAAACAAAGTTTGTAAACACTTTCCATACATCATAACTGACCTAAGGCACGATTAAACCCTCCCTCATACCTCCTCAAACACAAAAACACCATCCTCTTGCAAAAACAGGGCACCTGTTGCAGATTGAGGTCCACAACTCAATCCACTCGTGCACTTTGGCTAATAACCTTGCAAACACATTCCATACCATCCATTGAAACTGTTCCAAGCCCTAAACACCAGCTGTAACACTCCTAACCCCATCTGCCATTTTCATTTTTTAGTTTTGCAGGTGAACTTCCATAGCTCGATTCAGTTAGTTTTAAAGTAAGCTAGAGGTTTTAGAAGCATCCCTGAACTTCAAGCAAGCTGTACAAGTCCTCAAATTCCATTGAAAGTACCCACATTGTTGTACACGATTCAAGCTGAACAGGTAAAAACATGGACTTCTATCTCTCAATCTAGGAAGAGTTAGGCTTAGGTTTATGAATGAAACATGCTCTACTCATGGCCCTGAAGCTACCCATATCATTACTTTTCATTTATGTTGTGTGTACTGAGAGAATTTTGAACCTGAACATTGGAAAAAAGTTAGGTAAGGAATTGGGGGAGGAGAAATTCTCTCTCATTTCTGAGAATTAGAACAACTTTTTTATATGTTTAGAATCGTGACAGCTTGCTCTACATTATTGATGTTGTGAGTTTTTGTTAAAAGTCAAAGAATCGGGAGTTAGCTTTGGTGCAAGAGGCGCGCGCGTTTTGTCATTCAAACATGGCTGGAGGTTGAAGACAAGCCCCTTGGGCTGGGTCTGACTTGTTTTTTTGTTTGCACCACATTTTTCCACATACACCCCCCTGGCCCATTATGTGATATATTTGTCATTTTTGATTTTTTGTTTTTGATTCTGATTTTATATTTTTGCTCAAACATGAAAAAACACTAAAAATATTTTTTCACATTTTTTTATATTTATTTGGCATTTATTTGTTTTGTTAGGCATATGTATGTAAATAAATATATATATACTTTTTATTTAAACCCTAGAAAATAATACAAATACATTTTATTTTCTGATTTTATTTTATTTTTACCTTTTGAAAACATTTTCTAAAAAATATACTTTTTTTGTAAATAATAAATATTTTTATTTTTGTGCATATTTAATATATTTAAATACATAATATAAATACTTATATATTTATTAAAATATTTAGGATAAAAATACAAAAATAATACATTTTTTTATTTTTATTAATATTTGACCTCAAAAATTACTTTTTCATAATATACTTCTCTTTTATTTATTTTTGTATATAATTAATAAATATTGTATATAATAAATAATAAATACTTTTTATTTAGCAAATTAGGGTTTTGCCCTAAACCATGAAAATATCCAAAATTAATCCTTTTTATTTTTGTTTATATGTCACATGAAAAATACTTTTACATACATATAAAAAATCATTTTGTGCATTTTGCATATTTATTGTATTTATTCAATTATTGTACAATTAAATAACTTGTATATTCAATTTGGATTGTAATAGTTTAGATTTAAATTTCTTGCTAAATATCCCCATTTGAACATTTGTACCCCCATCCGCATAATTATGTTGTAATAATTTAGGACTTTAAATTCCGCACTTTAAAGCTTTCTAAAAATGCCATGATAGACCTAGGGTTTGCATGCAAAAAAATCAAATAAAGAAAAATAGCTTGACCTAATTCAAAAAAGCATGAAAATGGACAACACCAATCACACTTGCACCCCTAGGGTTACTCCACTTGTTGCCTTCAATAATGGGCCATGTTGCATGTTGGGTGTTTTTGGCAAAACAAAACAATTCAAATGATCATAGTCCCTCGATGACGCTTTCGAAAGTTGCCTAAAAATGATCAAGTCCCTTAAAGGAAAAATTGGCAAAGACACTTGGCACTATTGCAATCATGGTCTAAAACGATGACCCGCGCCCGTCCCGTTAACATCCTAACACAAGATTGTCCACCAAATACAATGGTGGAACAATACTGTTAAAAGGGTTAAAACATAGGAAAGATCTTTGAGAAATTTAGGGTAGATAGCTCTTGGTTACTTGACCAACTTGCAAAATAATCCTTGCCTTTTTTTCAAAACACACATCACAACACACTTTCAAAACAACTTTCAAAAACATTGAAAACTTTTCAAAAGATAAAAACATCTTTGTATACATTCAAACATGAATCATTACAAAGGTTGCCACCACAATGGCCTCTTTTCAAAACATTTTCAAACCCACACACAAAGCACCATTTCAAACAATTGAAAATACAAGGCAAGTGATCTAAGCAAGTAACTAAGAGACCATGGATAACCATGGATAGAAAGGGTGCTAATACCTTCCCTTTCTATAATCTACTCCCCGAACCCAAGAAAACATCTCAAAGGTTTTTGCTGTGCTTTTTAACCTTTCCTTAGGATAAAATAAAAAGTCGGTGGCGACTCTTGCTCAACCGAAACATTTGTGAAAATAAACGCAAAACCTCAAGTCAGTTCTCCCACCGTATCACAGAACTGGCGACTCTGCTGGGGAAAATTTGAAAGTGGAGTAACCTTAGGGTTTAGATCACCCTCTTGCATGACTAATTGTTTGCTTTGATTGCTTTATATTTTGGTTCTCTTGTTTGGGCTTGAAATCCTACACCCGGATTTGGGGAAACATTCATAGATAGCAATACGTTGTGGAAACTGTGCGGGGTATACCAACACGGTTGAAGCAATAGCTATATTAGTGCGACATATTTGTGAGTACCGGTAACCCTCGAGTTCAATCAAGGAGAGTACGGGGCCGCTGAGTGATGTCACTAAGCACTAATGACCTAGAACCTTACTTGACCATCTTGGCCTTTTATTAGGGGTAGTGAGATGACCGGCTTTGGTGCAGTCCGAAGTTGGTAGATACTCGATACTACACTCATTGAGGGTTGTTTTCTTGGAATATTTTGGTCGCTAGTTAAGTGGCTAAACCAAAACAATGAACATGGAAAACAATCCAGTGATATTGAGCTCCTTAGAACCCGGTTACTATTTATAGGACAGGTTTTTAAGCCAACTTCACTCAAGAGGGTACTTACCTATGAAACCTCATGCAAGCCTGAAACTAGGGTTTTGTGTGAATTGCTTGTACATATGTTAGTGCATACATCATGAACATCATAAAGCATCATATGCATACACTAACCATTTCAAGGGTTTGGATCTTCATCTTTGTTATTGTTTTGTAGGTCATGGAAATTCTTCGCAGGAAAACTATCCAAGTCAACCTTGTGAGAATCCCTCCTCAACTCAAAGAGCTCACATCCAGAATTCCGGAAAGCTCTCCCTTCAGTGAAAGACATGGTGGACTGCTCAGCCTAGTCAACACCAGCATTGAAGAGGACATGGTAAAGGTGTTGTTCTAGTTCTTTGACCCCCTTCACCATTGTTTCACATTCCCCGACTACCAATTGGTGCCCACTTTGGAGGAATTTTCTCAACTCTTGAGAATTCCTATTCTTAATCAACTACCTTACAACGGTACGGAAAAAGAACCAAAGCCTGAAGATGTTGCTCAAGCACTACACTTGCAACCATCTGACATCAAGGGGCATTGGGAAACTAGAAGCGGTGTCAAAGGCTTCTTGGCAAAATTCTTGTTTGAGAAGGCACAAGAGTGTTGGAATTCATTGAATCTACAAGCCTTTGAAGAAATTGTGGCACTCCTCATTTATGGGTTGGTCCTGTTCCCAAACCCTGACCAGCTTATAGATGTCAACGCCGTCAAGATCTTCTTATCCAGAAATCCAATACCAACATTGCTTGGGGACATCCTCCACTCATTTTACACACGAACAATGAGAAAGAGGGGTGTTCTCATGTGTTGTACTCCTCTCCTTGCAAGGTGGTTTATTTCGCACCTTCCACAATCTGTCTTGAAGAATGACCAAGGCTTAAGGTGGTCACAACGATTGATGACCCTCACACACTCTGATGTACATTGGTGTTCTCGGTCCAGAGAAAATGTCATCATCATTGATCGTTGTGGATAGTTCCCTAATGTTCCATTACTTGGCATTAGAGGAGGCATTACCTACAACCCTTGTCTAGCTTTGAGACAATTTGGATATGCACGGAGGGATGGCCCTCATGACATGTTGATTCCTGACCTAGTTTTTGACTTCGAAAACGATGCACAAGGACTTCGCCAAAGATTCATCAGAGCTTAGAGGATGCCTAACAAGGTAGACAGCAAGACACTGGGGCATAAGAACTCCATCCATCTTGAGCCTTATCTCAAATGGGTACGAACCCGAGCCCAGAGTCTAATGATGCCTTACCCTCATGTTCTCCATGTGATTAAAGAGCCCGTTAAGGAAGGAGAGGTTCCCTACACCATCCTATATCCTGACATGCCAACATCATGGGAGGAGATGCAGAAGAGTTGGATCCAACTCAAGGAGGAACGAAACACTTTTGAAGCCAGCTTCTACGCCAGTGAGAAGAAGGTTTTGGAGCTTACCCGCCGACTCCATGAGGAAGAGACCCTCAACACCTACATCGCACCAAAGAGGACGCGCAACGTCTTTTTACCTTGAGAAGTTTTTGTAATATTTGGCCCATGGGGCATTTATGTACTGACAAATTTCTTCTTATTAATATGGCGTGCGTTCTTTTTGTCTGCAACAATTTTGAATTTCTAAATCCTTGAATGCATTGAATAAATAAGCATATCATTCATCATGCGCATAAGCAGGTCTCCACACCAGGTTTCCTTATCTTTCTGCTGTTTATTTCAGTAAGATGGATCTCGAACAGACGGTCAAGGATTTGCAGTCTCAAAACTCACAGTTTCAACATCTCCTGATGACCTTGGCAAAGGGTCAGGAGGATCTAAAAGCCCTGCTTGGGAACAAAAAGCAAGTGAAAAAGAAGAAGAAAAGAGTCGGGGTGGCTACCCTGGGAAGAAGGTTTGAGGGTGAAGCCAGAAGAGTTCTTGAATTTCCCCTACATCTGAAGAGGGAACCAGTAAAGGAAAAGGGGCTGCGGTACCATCTGAATCCGAAGCTGAAGAAGAAGAGGCTGAAGAAGACGAAGACTACTCAGAGCAACAATACCCGCCGGCCGATGATAAGTACAAAAACTTGGAAGACAGGTTGGCAGCTATGGAGCTGCATAGAGTTCCCGACTTGGATTTTGAAGATTTGGGATTAATTGCTGGAATTGTGATCCCCCCGAAGTTCAAAGTGCCAATATTTGCAAGATATGACGGGCTGTCTTGCCCAAAAATGCACCTAAGGTCGTATGTCTGAAGAATCCAACCTCACACTTTCGACAGAAATCTTTGGGTGCACTTCTTTCAAGATAGCCTGTTTGGCACTCAGTTAGACTGGTTTTACAAGCTGGAAAGGTCAGAGATACATAGTTGGGAGGATCTGGCAGCTGCGTTTTATCGCCAATATCAGTATAACTCTGACTTGGCGCCAACCCGTACTCAGCTACAGAGTATGGGGATGGCCTCAGGTGAAGGATTCAAGGAATACGCCCAGAAATGGCGCGATCTGGCCGGAAGAGTGCAGCCACCTCTTTCTGATAGAGAACTTGTTGATATGTTCCTGGGGACCCTGTCTGGTCCATTCTTTAACCATCTGATCGGTAGCTATTCCGCAGGTTTTACTGAATTAATTCTGACTGGCGAGCGAGTAGAAGCCGGTATCAAGTCGGGGAAGATACAGAAAGGTGCCTCCTCGAGTATTAAAAAGAAGCCCTTCAAGAAGGAAGCCAATGTTGTTTATGGTCCAAGGAGATAGAACAAACCGGAACGCCACCAAGCTATCAACGCGGTGGTAATTTCAAAGCCTGTTGCTGCTCCTCAGTAGTATAACCAACCAAGGGGTGAGAGACCCAAAAGGCAGTACACTCGACTCAGCATGACCCTGTCTCAGATTTTGCCGCAACTACTGTCAACCATTCTTGTAACTGTCAAAGAAGCTCCGAAGATAGTGAACACAACTTCTCCAAAGTACAACCCCAACGCCCGTTGCGCTTATCACTCTGATAGCCCGGGGCATACTACAGATGATTGCTGGGCTCTGAGGAATAAGGTTCAGGACCTTATTGATGCCAAGGAAATACAGTTCGAGGTGCCCGAAAGGCCCAATGTTGTAACTGCTCCCATGCCCCAACATGGAGTGAATGCTGTGGAAGAAGACCTGTATATGGCCTCCGTGGATGATATTGTTACTCCGTTGTTGACTGTCAAGAGGAACCTGTTGCTAGCCGGTTTATTTCCGGGATGTAGTAAAGGTTGCCATTTATGTGCTGTTTCACCTGCTGGTTGTCCCTTGTTGAAGTCAGGTATCCAAAGCCTGATGGATAATAAAGAGATCTTGTTCGAGAAGATTGCTGTTCCTACTACCCGCACCGAAGAAGTTTCTATTGTCACTATTTTCAATAAACCTCCTAAGGCTCTCTCAAAGAAGCCTGTCAAAATCATGTCTACTCAGAAGATTGCTCCTATCGTTATTACTGTTCCGGGGCCCCTCCCCTATACATCCGACAAAGCTGTCCCGTGGCACTATGGGGCAGATGTTTATGTGCTCGGAGTAAAACAAGAGTTCGATACAAGTACCGGCGTCAGCAACATCACCGGGCCTGCCAAAGTTACTCGCAGTGGTAGGCTGTTCTCACCAGATATTACACCACCAGCTATTCAGAGACCTCTTATCATCACACCTGCAAGTGTGCCTGCCCCCCTTCCTGATCAAGTTCCTGTTTCTACCCCTGCTACCGAGTCATCTGACGCTCGGGGCAAAGGGATTGCTACTAATTTGCCTGCCCTGACGGAGGCACCAAAGACAACCAATGTTGAAGCTTCCCAGCAAGAGATAGAAGAGATTCTCAAGATTATCAAGAAGAGTGATTTCAATGTAGTTGAGCAGCTGGGGCACACCCCCTCTAAAATTTCTATGCTATCACTGTTGTTGTGTTCAGAGGCCCATGCCAAGGCCCTGATTTCCTTCTTGAAGACGGCCCATGTGCCACAAGAAACGTCTGCTCATCAATTTACCGATTTTGTGGCCAACTTGACTGCCGATAATGGTTTGGGCTTCTCTGACGCCGATCTGACTGCCAAAGGAAAGAACCATAACGACGTCCTGCATGTCTCCATTGAATGCAGGGGCACTACTCTTGCCCATGTGTTGGTAGACACCGGTTCTTCATTGAACGTATTACCCAAGAAGGCCCTAGACAGGTTGGATTGTGAGGGTTTAGAGCTCAAGCCTAGTAACATTGTTGTCCGGGCCTTTGACGGTTCGAAAAGGATGTTACATGGGGAAATTGACATTCCAATCAGGGTTGGTTCTCAAGTTTTTGATTCTACATTCTATGTGATGGACATCCGACCATCCTATTCTTGTTTGTTGGGTCGTCCATGGATCCACAAGGCTGGAGCTGTGACCTCCACACTACATCAGAAGCTTAAGTACCCGGTTAGAGGGAAAATTGTTACAGTTCTGGGGGAGGAAGAATACATGGTCATCCACCTCAACTCGTTCCAGTACATAGAAATGGATGGGGAGTTCATTGAGACCCCCTTTCAACACTTTGAAGAGGTGCCTCAGACACTGGAATCAGCAGAGACTGTGACTAAAGAAGACTCTCCTTTGAAGATGGCTTCCTTAAAGGATACCCGGGCTGTAATTGACAAGGGTGAGTGCGCAAACTGGGGCCGACTTCCTGATTTCACTCCAAAGACCGACAAGTTTGGTTTGGGTTTCACTGCAGAAGCTCAGAGGGCTGTTCGTAAGGCAAGGATTGGAAGACCTCCTGTATTCATCACCAATCCGGGAGTAAATGCTATTGAAGACGACGTGGAGGAATCTGAATTCGACAGCTGGATCTACCCAACAACCGACGGTGGACCAAGCAACTGGACTGCCAAAGACTTCACACCTATTAATTTTGTCACTCAGTAATGAACTCTTTTGTTTTGAATTTGTAACAGACAATATTTTGAAACTTTTATGGCTCGGTGTCTTACCCGGGGCACCGTGGCTTCATTTGTTAGGGCTTTTGTGTGTCATTTTCATATATCATTAATAAAAACATTGGACGTTTGTTGCATTTCAAAATCTTGCGCTCCTTTTCTTTCTTTATTATATATTGCAAAACAACTATATTTACACACACTCACCTATACAGGTTCCAATCCACTCTGGATCTCATTGGTAACGACTCTGCTACTGTCAGTTATGACTTCGAAATTCCGATCAACTTAGCTGAAGATGAAGGTGAAGATGATTGCGAAGTGCCTGGTGAGCTCGCAAGACTATTACTCCAGGAAGAGAGGGCCATTCAGCCACATGAAGAGCCAGTGGAAACGGTAAATCTGGGTACTGAGACAGACAGAAAGGAAGTCAAGATTGGTGCTAATCTAGAGCTCAGTGTAAAACAACGGTTGATTCAGATGCTGCATGACTATGTGGAAATCTTTGCCTGGTCTTACGAAGACATGCCTGGGTTGGATACCGACATTGTGGTTCATCACCTGCCTACCAAGGAAGAATGCCCTCCGGTAAAACAGAAGGTCCGCTGTATGCGTCCAGAAATGTCCGAGAAAATCAAAGCTGAGGTTATGAAACAATTTGATGCCGGGTTTCTAGCAGTGACTTCTTACCCTCAATGGATTGCCAACGTGGTTCCAGTGCCGAAGAAGGATGGTAAGGTCCGAATGTGTGTTGATTACAGGGATTTGAACAGGGCGAGCCCTAAGGATGATTTCCCTCTGCCTCATATCGACGTTCTGGTTGACAACACTGCTCAGCATAAAGTATTCTCCTTCATGGACGGCTTCTCTGGTTATAATGAGATCAAGATGGCTCCTGAAGACATGGCGAAGACCACTTTTGTTACTCAGTGGGGCACCTTTTGCTATAAGGTCATGCCTTTTGGGTTGAAAAATGTTGGGGCAACCTACCAACGTGCCATGGTTGCATTGTTTCATGACATGATCCATCACAAGATAGAAGTATACGTCGACGATATGATTGCAAGGTCCCAAACTGAGGAGGAACACCTTGACCATCTACGGAAGCTGTTTGACCGTCTGAAGTTGTATAAGCTGAGGTTGAACCTAAACAAGTGCACCTTTGGGGTGAGATCTGGAAAATTGCTAGGCTTCGTCGTAAGCGACAAAGGCATTCAAGTGGACCCTGCCAAAGTGAAATCCATACAAGAGATGCCAACTCCCAAGACAGAGAAAGAAGTCAGAGGCTTTCTAAGACGGTTGAACTACATTGCCCGATTCATCTCGCATCTAACTGCTACCTGTGAACCAATCTTCAAGCTGCTGAAGAAAGATCAAGTAGTACGTTGGAACGATGAATGTCAGGCCGCTTTCGAAAGAATCAAAGAGTATCTCCAAGAACCACCCATTCTTATGCCGTCGGTTGAAGGGAGACCTCTAATCTTATACTTGACAGTACTGGACAACTCAATGGGGTGTGTGCTGGGGCAGCATGACGAGTCTGGCCTAAAAGAACACGCCATTTATTACCTTAGCAAAAAGTTTACCGACTGTGAGACCCGATACTCACTGCTCGAGAAAACTTGCTGCGCTTTGGTATGGGCTGCTCGCCGGCTGAGACAGTATATGTTGACTCACACTACTCTGTTGATTTCAAAAATGGATCCAATAAAGTACATCTTCGAAAAGCCTGCCTTGTCCAGAAGAATAGTAAGATGGCAGATGATCTTGACAGAATACGACATCCAGTACACGACTCAGAAAGCAATCAAGGGAAGTGTATTGGCAGACCATTTGGCACACCAGGAAGTGGACGATTACCAGTCGATGAACTTTGAATTTCCAGACGAGGATATCATGGTAGTGACTGATTGTGAAGTACATGGACCGAATGAAGGACCTGAGGAAGGATCCCGATGGTCTATGCACTTTGACAGAGCCTCGAACGCTTTGGGTAATGGTATCGGCACTGTGATCATATCCCCTAAAGGCACTCATACTCCACTCACCGCCCGACTATGTTTCAACTGCACCAACAACATGGCAGAGTATGAAGCATGTATCATGGGTCTTCAAGCTGCAATTGACTTAAGGATCAAGTTTCTGAGTGTCTTCGGAGATTCCGCTCTCGTGATCAATCAGATCAAAGGCGAGTGGGATACGAAACACCCAAATCTTATTCCTTACAAGGAGTATGTGCTGACGTTGATTCCCCACTTCGAGGAGATAACCTTTGAACATTTCCCAAGAGAGGAGAATCAGTTAGCGGACGCGTTGGCTACGATGTCTTCTATGTTCAAAGTCAAATGGGACAACGAGGCTCCCCGGATCATTATCTGGAAGTTGGACGAACCTGCACATTGCTGCGATCTCGAGACCGAAGAGGTAACAGAAAAACCCTGGTATCATGAAGTGAAGAGGTACCTTGAAGCTCAAGAATACCCCGAAGGCGCATCTGTTAATGACAAGAAGTTCCTGAGAAGGTTTGCGGCAAAGTTCTTCCTCAGCAATGGCATTCTCTACAAGCGAAACCATGATTCAACCTTACTGCGTTGTGTGGATAAGACTGAAGCAAAAAGGATCATGGCAGAGCTACATGAAGGTACTTTCGGAACACATTCTAGTGGACATACCATGGCAAAGAAAATCCTTCGGGCAGGATATTTCTGGTCCACAATGGAAGCCGACTGTTATCAGCATTCTCGAACTTGTCATAAATGCCAGATCTATGCTGATAAGGTGCACATTCCTCCGGTCCCTCTGAACGTCTTGACAACACCCTGGCCCTTTGCAATGTGGGGCATTGATATGATCGGCGAAATCAGACCTACAGCATCCAACGGGCATCGCTTCATCTTAGTAGCGATTGATTACTTCACAAAGTGGGTCGAGACAGCTTCCTTCGCTACCGTAACCAAGAACGTCGTGGCACGGTTCATTCGGCACAACCTGATATGTCGATACGGTGTACCTGAGAGGATCATTACGGATAATGGTACCAATCTTAACAACAAAATGATCACTGAGCTCTGCGAGCAATTCAAGATACAACACCATAACTCTTCTCCCTAACGACCGAAGATGAATGGGGCTGTAGAAGCAGCGAATAAGAACATCAAGAAGATTGTGCAGAAGATGACAGTGACCTACAAAGATTGGCACGAAATGTTACCATTTGCTCTTCATGGGTACCGTACCTCAACACGGATGTCAACAGGGGCAACTCCCTTTTCCTTGGTCTATGGCATGGAGGCAGTCTTGCCTATTAAAGTCCAGATACCCTCTCTCTGGATAATGAAGGATGCAGGTTTGAGCGAAGATGACTGGATCCAGACTCATCTTGATCAATTAAACCTAATTGACGAAAAGAGACTCACTTCTATTTGTCATGGTCAGACGTACCAAAAACGGATGATCAGGGCATTTAACAAGAAGGTCAGACGACAAGAGTATCAAGTCGGAGATCTGGTAATCAAGCGCATCATTCTTACTCAAAGTGATCCCAGGGGCAAATGGACCCCTACATACGAAGGGCCATTTGTGGTTAAACATATCTTCTCAGGAGGAGCTATGATTCTAACCACCATGGATGGTGACGACCTTCCTCACCCCGCCAATGCAGACATAGTAAAAAGATACTACGCATGAATTAAAGACCCGCTAGGTTGACACACCTAGGCAAAAATAAGGGCTTCCCGGCGAACCAAAAGGGTTCGGGCAAAAATAAGGGACGAAATGAAAAAAATCTGTACACCCGGCAAGTTGAAAACCTGAAAAGGCGGCTTGGGCAAAAATGGGTATCCCAGTGGACTGAAAACCCGAAAGGGCGGTCCAGGCAAAATTTAGGGATAAAGCGTAATACTATGTCTCATTGGATCACCTTGCATCCAGAATTCGGTATCAACTATCGGGCTCAGATGACTCCAATCAATTAGCTTCATATTCAACTAAGCAGCAGAGTGATGAGACGCTTGAAGACATAAAGGCGATAGCAAAGTTGGAACCCAGTAGGATTATTTTTCACATAGCTGTTTTGTTTCCTTTTCACAAAATTTTATAAACTCTATTTTTCTCGGCGGCATTCTCTTACTAGGACGTCAGCCTCCTGTACACAAAACGCCTATTTAGAGGCAAATTTCAAAATCAATACAAGTTCAATTTTTCAGACAAATTACCCATCGTTTTTTCCTTTTTCTGTTTTGTTTTGAAAAGAACGTCCAATGTTCATTTTTGATATATGCATTTGACATTAATTGCTAATCATGAATATTTGCATGCGAAACAAAGGACTAATTACAGATGACATCAGAAACAGGGGCAATAAAGAATTGTCTAAGAGATCTAGTTGCTCTGTCCACCAAGGTACCAAAGTAGGTTCGACTGAAGAACGTAACTAGGATACCTTCACTCCCCGTTGAATAAGATGAGATTCAACAATACTCTCCCCAGGAAGAGTTGGTCCCGCATCAGCCATAAAAGACACAATATCTCCAGCAAGTCAGCGATACTCTCCCCAAGTCGAGTTAGTCTACTGTCAGCCTTAAGGAAGTTGGGTATCCCCAGAAGATCTCAACATTCCCCAGCGGAGTATAGACATTCCTCAGCAAGAATCCCCGGCAGTCTTAATATAAGATTTGTTCCCCGGTGGAATACAGACACCCCAGTGGAACCATTCCCCAGTACAGTCCAAAGTTTCCCCAGGAAAGTGGAATCCATATCCCCAGTAGATTCTGGAAGCTTATCCCCAATAGATTCTGGAAGCTTATCACCTACAGAGTACATACGTCTCTCCCCGACTTTATTCAAAGGTTATTTCCCCACCAGGGTATAACTGGGTTATCCTCAGCTAATTACCACAGAAAGATCGTCCTAGGCGAAGTTCTTCCTATTCCCCAGCGGAGTTCATCAAATTCCCCAACATAACTTATCAGTGGAATCCCCAGCGGAGCTCTCATCAAAACCTCAGCGAAGTATCTCTTCCCACAGAGTAATTCCCCGCAGAGTAATCTCTCCAACAAGTTTATTCCCCAACAGAGTCATCTTCTCCTACCGGTTTATTCTTGCAACCATCATCCCCAGCAGAAACGAAGAACTCTACTCTTCAACATCAGCCCAGGATTCCACAAACTCCTGGCAGTCGTCAAGGATTTATTTTCCTAGACAAAAATACATTCATCACATTATCATACACCATGACGCATGCATATACGCATCATATCACACAATCTCATTTATTCTTGAAAAACATCATGACATCATGCATTTCATACATCATGACATTGCATACACATGATGTTTTTCCTTTTCAGGAAAAAAGGACAATCCGAAGATGATTACTATCAACTGTCACAATTCCAGATTCGATTCCTGTATCTAGCCATGGCATATCTGTGAGTGATTGATTTCCATATTCGATACCTGTATCCAGACAGGGCATATCTGTAGACGACAATTTCCAGATTCGATACCTGTATCCAGCCAGGGCATATCTGTAGACGATAATTTCCAGATTCGATACCTGTATCTAGCAAGGGCATATTTGTGGACGACAATTTCCAGATTCAATACCTGTACCCAGCCAGGGCATATCTGTAGACGATCAATTCCAGATTCGATTCCTGTATCCAGCCAGGGCATATCTGTGAGTATTTGATTATGGATTCGACACCTGTATCTAGCCAGGGCATATCTGCATGAATAGTTTAGAGATTCGATACCTGTATCCAGCCAGGGCATATCTGTAGACGACCAATTCCAGATTCGATTCCTGTATCCAGCCAGGGCATATCTGTAGACGACCAATTCCAGATTCGATTCCTGTATCCAGCCAGGGCATATCTGTGAGTATTTGATTGTGGATTCGACACCTTTATCTAGCCAGGGCATATCTGCATGAATAGTTTAGAGATTCGATACCTGTATCCAGCCAGGGCACGTCTGTAAGCAACCTTTTGAAGTTCCGGATTCAATTCCTGTACCTAGCCAGGGCATATCTGTGAGCGTTTGATTGTAGATTCGATACCTGTATCTAGCCAGGGCATATCCGCATGAAGAGACTGAAGATCAACACATGTAGCAAGCCAGGAAACCATCTTTCTTTCTCAGGTACGCAAGTTCTCGCTAAGGAATCTCTTACGCGATCGACACCCCGATGGCATCTTTAAGCCCATCTCCACAACTATCTCTTACACTTCCAAATGGCATCTATAAGCCCATTCCCGACATCACATTGCTGATACTCCACTATGCGAGTGCAAATTTCTGGGCACTCTAGTGTCCAATCTCCTTTTACCCTCGAGTCGCGAAAGGCAAACTTGCCAATCTAACCCTTCAGGTTCAAGAAGATTGAACAGGGGTGTAACCGGTAAAAAATGTAGCGGGGTAAATCGGAGATCGAATTATTGATTAATTCGTCTCACAAAAGCAAGAGTCGCCACCGCGCTTTATTATTTCCAAGGGAAAAAGGGGAAAGAGCGAAATAAAACCCTAAATATGCAATGTAAGATAATACTTTCTAGAAGTAATAAAAATACAAGGCGTTTTGAAAAGAGATCTATGGTTCGGGGGTTGGTTATACAATGGGAAGGTATTAGCACCCAACGTATCTATAGTACTCTATAGGAACCTTTTGAAATATCTGTTTATTAAAATTGTTCGTTTGATTAAAAATAAATTGTTTTGGCCGAAAAGGGGTACGGACGGGTTTTGGAAGGTACGACGACTTAATGTCGAAGTTTTGGCTTGAACGGTATAAGTTTTGAAAAGATTGAAGATTTGGGGAAAAATTGTCCTAAGTTTTAATGTGATGAAAATATTCGCGTGATCGGACTTGAGGACATGAAGTCAACAAATTTAATCGTTTTTCCCTTGGATTTAGACGTAAACGGAATAAGCTAGTAAATATGAAATAATTAAATAGAAAATTATGCAGATAATGATTAAATAGCAACAATTAAATAATAGACTAAATGGTGCGAACATGCATTTTTTATATTTTTGTCTAATATTAATAACGCAAGAGAATTAATTAAATAAAATGTTTTTTAAGTTTTTTATTATATATGTTTTTTAGTATTAAATAAAAATATTATTTTTAAGAGTCATTAAATAATTAAACTAAATTAAAACTTAAAAGCTATTAATTTAAATCTAATTAAAAAAAAGGAATACTAAAATTATTAACTTAAACCTAAAGTTTAAACTAATAAAAATGATCCAATTATTTAAAATGTTTTGATTGAATTATCTCTATTTAATTAAACTTATAATTAAAACTAAACTAATAAAATTCTAAATGGGCTAAAGAAATCAAATAGAAAGAAAATAGATCAAAATTAAAAGGAGGTAAAATAATAAACCAAAGTGGGCTAGAGGATTTTGAGAGGGCCCAAATCTGATTAAGAAGAAGACAAAAACGGGAGTGTATAATGAAAACGTTTGGGCTTTATGCAGGGAGACGGGTCAAGGTCCAACATTATCCCATAATTTGTTTTTTTAGGGTTAAACATTGTTGTTAGTTGAATTAGGGTTAAGCCAAAGGTTTACAGCGCCGTTCTCTCTTGTTCACGCGTTCGTCTTCTTCGTTCCATCTTCTTCTTCATGCGTCTGAGTCTCTGAGTTTTCCTCTGTCCCAACGGCCACCAGTATCCTCTGCCTTCCTCTTCCCTCCAACGAAAGCCAGGGCGATGGAATCACGGTACAATGTTATCTATTTCGTTAGGGTTTGTTGATTACTGCATGTTGTGATTTGATTCTGTTTTGATTCTTACTTCATTTTTTCTCACATGATTATTGAGGTATTATGAAAGTAAAAGAGGGAAAAAACGTTACCTGGAGACGGAGACGGAGGAAGAAGGTTGGACGTGCGTAGGAGGCCGGGGCGAGGAAGGTTGACGCCGTGAGCTTGCTTCGGACTACCGGTATTTCGTTCTTATTATCTCTGATTTGTGGCTTGATGATGACCTCTGCGTGATATTTTCTTCTTCTTCTGTTGCCTCGTTGTATGCATCTATTGCCTTTGAAAACTTTTTCTATCTCAGTTGCCTTGAATTTGTCCTATGATGAATATTTGAGGTTTGATGCTTGAATGCTATTGTTGAAATATATCTTTTGTTTTGACTAGCTTCTTTTCTTCTTCTGTGATTCTGTTGCCTTTGTTAATGTTGGCCTATGATGAATACTGAGGCCTTTTGGTTTTGACGGAGCTCACAGGTTTTATGGTTTAAGCCATGGTTTTGACAGTTTTTATGGTTTATGCTATATGTTTGTGTATGGTTTAGGCCGGTGTTACTGGTGTATGCAGATTTGGGAATGGTTTTAGGCCATGGTTGTTGTTTATGTTGGAGATAGCAGGTTTGGAATGGTTTTATGCAGTAGGTTCTAACTGGTATATGCAGGTTAATGGTTGTTTTAACTGGTATATGCAGGTTAATGGTTTTAGGCCATATTATCTGATGGTTTATGCAGATAGCAGGTCTTGAAATGGTTATGGTGTTTGTTTGACAGTAGGTGGAAGGTTTTGGTAATGGTTATGGAGGTTAATGGCTTTGGGCCATGATTTTACGGTCTTGAATGCAAGTTTAGGCTTGGGACTTTGAGAAATTTTTCTTGTATTTGTTTGACAGTTTCGGTTTTGAAAATTTCAGGCCGGTTATGAACTCTTTTTTTTTGTTTTGAAGGGGTTTTGTTTGTTGTTATAACCGTTGCTTGGCATCTGTTTGATGGCTCAGGTTTGAATATTTTATTTCTTGGCCTTCTGCACCTCTACTGCTCCAACAGTTTGTTTGTATTCCTTTCTTATACTTTCTTCTTTCCTACTGTATGCTGCTGCAGTTTGTTTTGTATCTCTTCCTGCCTAAACCAAAACCTGCAAAACCATACTTCTATCTCTCTTCTCTCTCTTAGTACAAATTGATACATTAAAATGATGTATGTTGTACTTGTTCTGAAATAGCATAGGCTGGAAAATGATGAGAATAGAAAGATTTCATGCTTGCATATTTGATTTAAAAACTGCATGCCTCTCTTTAACTTGCAATGTAACAGTAGAGGAGCCTATTTTTTGGCATCTTCCTATATGCATGGCATGGTTTACGTTGCACTTGCTTGCATATGTAATTTGATTATGCATATGCTGTTTGAAATATGCAGTGGACTTTTGAAAAATGCAATTGATTTTTTAATTATGCAGTTTTGAAAACAAAATGAATTTGTGCATCTTTTAACTTGTGCAGTTTATTTTTTTTTTTGAAAATAAAAATTCACCCCTTTTTGTGAACCGGGAGAAATCCCGTGATTTGCAAAAAGGGTAAAACTGATTCCAGCCGTTTGCTTTTAATGATGAACAATAAAAATAATTTTCTGCTTTTAATTATTTATTTATTTCTGACTTTTTTCTTTTAATTGTTTTGCAGGTAAAATTAAATGAGCAGACAAAGAAGCATTGGATAGAAGATGAAGATTTAGAATTTAGGAAAAATTAGAATAATTTTTATTTTACTTTAAGCATTTTATATAATTGTTATTGTAAATATTTTGTAAATAATACAATATTTAAATAACAATTGTAATAATTAGAATAAAGTAAATAAAATTCCAATATTTTACCAATTAATTCTTTCTTCTTTCTAATTATTTATTTATCGTTTATAATTCTTTAAATTATATAGTATCTGAAAATCAATTTCAATTACTTAAATTCAGAATAATAAACAAATAAATAAACATCATTGATCAATTAATAACCTCAATTATTTACTTCATTATTTTTAATTCTTCTAAATTATAATAACTGAAAATAAAATTTCAACCATTTAAACTTAGAACAATAAATAATTAAATAAACATTGCTTGATCAATTAATAAACTCCTTTTCAAATGTTTATTTCATTATTCATAAATCTTTAAATCATATAATAACTGAAAACAAATTCCAATTATTTAAATTTAAGATAATAAATAATTAATAAACATTGTTTTAGCATTGATCGATTAATAAATTTAGCGTTCAAAAAATAAACAGTTCTCGACTCGAAAAAGTTATGAATTTTTAAAATCAATAGATCAAAACGCTTGCAATGTAATGATGCAGATGGGAGATGGTATCTTAGGTCAAAATTTGGGGTACAACAGCTGCCCCTATTTAAGTTTCTTCTATCCGGAGATATGAAGATTAAAATCTTCTTTTCGACGAGATTGAAGGTACTTAAATACATAATACACAAACTTTTACCCTAAGATACCGCCATTATGCTTGATATGAATGTAGTGATTGAATTCACAGAGAAAGATATTGTATGAGACAAGACAATGCTGGAGAAATCAAGCACCAACAAAACACAAAGACATGGATTATACACTACTGGGGAAACGAGCCAATCGACTTCAAACGACAGACTTTTGACAGCAAATAAAATTGAGGGAAAACAACCTCTGACCCTAACAAAGAAAGCATCTTGCATAGGCCATAAAACAAATTATTGACCCAAAAATAACAGTGAGTTCACAACTCAAGGTCAAAGATAGACAGAGAGTATCAAATTTTGCTGATGATGGATTACCAACTTCTGAAGGTAAAGATTCATAATAAACTTCTCTGCGAGATTTCCGGAGATATACTCATTAATGCTGATATAATAATAAGATTGTAGATACGCAAGCTGCTCAAATAAAGAAGCTGCCACTTGCCGTCTTCCAAAAATTATGACGTACAAGCTGCTCGAATAAAGAGGCTGCCACCTGCTGTCGTCCAGGGATGTCAATAACACACAAGCTGCTCAAATAAAGGAGCCGCCACTTGCTGTTTTCCAAAGAAAATACCAATAACATACAAGCTGCTCAAATAAAGAAGCTGCCGCTTGCTGTATTCCAGAAAGATAATAACGTACAAGTTTCTCAAATAAAGAGACTGCCGCTTGCCGTTTTCCAAAAATAATAATAACGCACAAGTTGCTCGTGAAGAGCTGCCGCTTGTCGTTTTCCGATGTCTATAACGTACAAGTTGCTCGTGAAGAGCTGCCGCTTGTCGTTTTCCGAAAATAATGATAACGCACAAGTTGCTCGTGAAGAGCTGCCGCTTGTCATTTTCCGATGTCTATAACATACAAGTTGCTCGTGAAGAGCTGCCGCTTGTCGTTTTCCGAAAATAATGATAACGCACAAGTTGCTCATGAAGAGACCGCCGCTTGTCGTTTTCCACAAGATAATAATAACGTACAAGTTGCTCGTGAAGAGCTGCCGCTTGTCGTTTTCCGAAAAGTAACTCAGAAGGAAGTTGCGATGACACTGGCAGAGAATAAAAATCTTCGTCAAAGAGAATCATGAATCAGTCCTTCCCGAGGAGATCACATACTTAAATCTGCAAAATAAATGCACCATTCGTCTAGGTCGCGATTTCTCTGGGGAAAATCAATGAGATAGCCTACGCAAGAGACAACAACTTCATCCATGAATAACTAGAGAGAAAACAGTCAAACAAGACTCTACCCAATGAGAAAGCAACTCGATTGGGGAATTCATCCTATCCAGAAATGGACAAGGTGAGCTAAAACAAAGATCATCCACGAGGATTAGCTCAGTTGGGGAATTTAGAAAGGAAGCACATTTTCTGCTTAAGTTAGCTTTCCACTTGGAAAGAAACATGTACGTGGTTTGAATAAACAGAGTACAACCAAAATCAACGACAAATGTGAATATGCGTGCGGGATATGAGTGTAAATGAATAATGAATGTTATGCTGTCAAAACGAACAGATGGAATATCTTGAAGATAATAAGATGTCACAGCATAATAGATACTCGGCCAATCTTAAAAAAGACGGAAAATAATTGGAACTGGAACCCCAAAGCAACGTCAGAGCGTATCACACTACAAGGCTCAAACCTTCTGAGGAGAAAAGCATTCAAATCCAATCTTACAATACCAATAGACCACTGGCAAGAGACAAAGCGTACCACACTTCCGAAATCTGCTCGAACAAAGGTAGCCAAAACAACGCTTAACTGGAAAAGCTGGGGAGTCACCAAACTTAGTACCACGAGAGACGCAAGTTTACACAACCAACACCTCATGACAATTGAAATAAAACATGTTCATCATGCAAGGATAAAATACCGTACTGTTTTGCATTTCATGGCTTGACCATCCTTGGAACAACTGTTAATATTCCTTTCGTTATTCACGACACATTTTTAAAATAAGAATACTTTAAATAAATTTGTTTCAAGTATTTCCATAAAAATTAAAATTTTGCCCACAAAAGGTAAATGCTCAAATTTCATTAATAATATGGTAGTTCGCTAACAATGCGACTCCAACGGTTTACAAAAGTTTGGGAAATAGTACATGAAATAAAAAGGTTACAAAAAAAAAACCATGATCACTATTCTCCCTAACAACTTCAAATTCCGAAATGTGCTCGAGTGCCAGGACTGGTCTGACCAAAAGCCTGCCTAAGCCGCCCCTTCGGGTTTTCAACTTAGCAAACTGTCAACTCAAACCTAGGCGAAATACTTCTTGACTGCATCGGCGTTCATGGGACGCGGGAGATCTTCACCGTCCATATTGGTGAGAATCAAAGCACCTCCGGAGAAAACTCTCTTAACGACATACGGTCCTTCATAATTCAGAGCCCACTTGCCCCTTGAATCAGGTTGGAAAGATAATATCTTCTTGAGCACAAGGTCACCTTCTCTGAACTCACGCGGTCGAACTCTCTTATCAAAAGCCTTCTTCATTCTCTGCTGATACAATTGACCGTGACACAATGCTGTCAATCTCTTTTATTCAATTAAATTCAACTGATCATACCTACTTTGACACCATTCGGCCTCAGAAAGTTTAGCTTCCATCAACACTCTCAGAGACGGAATCTCAACCTCCACGGGGAGTACTACTTCCATACCATAAACTAGGGAAAATAGGGTTGCGCCTGTTGAAGTTCGAACTGAAGTAAGGTATCCATGCAGAGCAAACGGAAGCATTTCATGCCAATCTTTATAAGTTACCACCATCTTCTGGACAATCTTCTTGATATTCTTGTTAGCAGCTTCAACAGCCCCATTCATCTTCGGCCTGTAAGGAGAAGAATTATGATGTTCGATTTTGAACTCTTCACAAAGCTCTCTCATCATCTTGTTATTCAAATTCGAACCATTATCAGTAATGATCTTGCTCGGGATGCCGTATCGACAAATGACCTGCTTCTTGATAAATCTGACTACCACCTGTCTGGTTACATTAGCATAAGATGCTGCTTCCACCCATTTAGTAAAATAATCGATCGCTACCAAGACGAAACGATGACCATTTGAAGCTTTGGGTTCAATCATTCCAATCATATCAATGCCCCACATAGAGAAAGGCCAAGGTGAAGAGATAACATTAAGGAGAGTCGGCGGCACGTGCATCTTGTCCGCATAAATCTGGCATTTATGACATTTCTTCACATATTTGCAGCAATCAGATTCCATTGTCATCCAATAGTAACCAGCTCTCAACATCTTTCTAGCCATCGCATGTCCGTTGGCATGTGTGCCAAAGGATCCTTCATGTACTTCTTGCATCAGCATGTCTGCTTCACGTCTGTCTACACATCTGAGCAAGACCATGTCATAATTCCTCTTATATAAAACTTCTTCATTGAGAAAGAAACTGCTTGCTAATCTTCTCAATGTCTTCCTATCTTTATTGGATGCCCCAGGCGGATACTCTTGAGTTTGAAGAACACGTTTAATGTCATAGAACCACGGTTTGTCGTCGGGGACCTCTTCTACTGAGAACACATGAGCAGGTCTGTCAAGGCGCATAACTCTGATTGTAGGCACATCGTTCCAAACATTCACTTGAAACATTGAAGACAAAGTAGCTAAAGCATCAACCATTTGGTTCTCATCTCTAGGGATATGATGTAATTCCACTTTGTTGAAGAAAGTTAACAATCTTCTAGCATAGTCTCTGTAAGGGATCAAACCAGGATGACGAGTCTCCCATTCTCCTTTGATTTGATTAATTACCAAAGCCGAATCTCCGTAAATATCAAGAATCTTAATCCTTAAATCCACTGCTTCTTCGAGACCCATAATACACGCCTCATATTCAGCCATGTTGTTCGTGCAGTCAAACTTCAATCTCGCCGTGAACGGGATATGAGTACCTCGGGGAGTGACGATGATTGCCCCAATTCCATTTCCATAAGAGTTCACAGCTCCGTCAAATATCAAACCCCAATGCGATTCGGGATCAGGTCCTTCTTCAGGTAACGGCTCTTCACAATCTTTAGCTTTCAAGTACATAACATCTTCATCTGGGAAATCAAACTTGATGGATTGATAATCGTCAATTGGTTGGTGAGCCAAATGGTCGGCTAAAATACTCCCTTTGATTGCTTTCTGAGTGTGATACTCAATGTCATATTCGGATAACAACATCTGCCAACGGGCTATTCTTCCAGATAAGGCGGGCTTCTCAAAGATATACTTGATCGGATCCATTTTGGAGATCAACCAAGTGGTGTGGTTAATCATATACTGGCGTAGACGGCAAGCAGCCCAAGCTAAAGCACAACAGGTTTTATCAAGCATTGAGTATCGAGACTCACAGTCTGTGAATTTCTTACTCAGATAATATACAGCATGTTCCTTTCTTCCAGTCTCATCTTGTTGACCAAGCACACATCCCATGGAATCTTCCAATATAGTCAGGTACATAATCAAAGGTCTTCCTTCCACCGGAGGAATCAAAATGGGAGGTTCAAGCAAATATTCTTTGATGCTATCAAAAGCTCTCTGACAATCTTCTGTCCACACACATCCTTGGTTCTTTCGGAGAAGCTTGAAAATCGGCCCACAGGTAGCAGTCATATGAGATATAATTCTAGAGATATAGTTCAGTCTCCCAAGGAATCCTCTTACTTGTTTTTCCGTCTTGGGTGCGGGCATTTCTCGAATAGCTTTGACTTTATCAGGATCTACCTCAATACCTTTCTGACTGACAATGAACCCCAAAAGTCTTCCAGAACGAACACCAAAAGTGCACTTGTTGGGATTCAGACGGAGCTTATACTTTCTCAAACGCTGGAATAACTTCAACAAATGTTCCAAATGATCTTCTTCAGTCTGTGATTTGGCAATCATGTCATCCACGTACACTTCTATCTCTTTATGCATCATGTCATGGAACAAAGCGGTCATGGCCCTTTGGTATGTTGCGCCAGCATTCCTCAAACCAAACGGCATAACCCGATAGCAAAATGTTCCCCAAGGTGTAATGAAAGCTGTCTTCTCCATATCTTCTGGTGCCATTTTGATTTGATTGTAACCAGAGAAACCATCCATGAAAGAAAAGACTTTGAACTTTGCAGTACTGTCGACCAATACGTCAATGTGCGGTAATGGGAAGTCATCCTTTGGGCTAGCTCTATTCAGATCTCGATAGTCTACACACATCCGAACTTTGCCATCTTTCTTAGCAACAGGCACTATGTTGGCTAACCACTGAGGATAGACCGATGTAACAAGGAAACCTGCATTAATCTGCTTTTGAACTTCTTCTTTGATCTTGTCAGCCATATCGGGACGAGTCCTTCTCAGCTTCTGCTTAATCGGCGGACATTCAGGTCTCAACGGTAAACGATGCTCCACAATATCATTGTCCAAACCCGGCATATCTTGGTAGGACCAAGCAAACACATCAACATACTCTTTGAGAAGCTCGAACATTTTCTCTTTAACCTCTGGGATAAGCAATGCTCCGACTTTGACTTCCTTTCTATCTTCTTCATCACCCAAGTTGACCAACTCTAAAGGTTCTTCAAACGGTTGAATGATCTTTTCATCGTGCTCAAGCAAACGGGAAATTTCAACAGGAATCTCTTTATTATCCTCTTCTTCGGCTCTGAACACAGGGAACTCAAAGTTGGGAGAGGGCATAGGATCATTGTTTTCGATGGTTAAGTCATGGATTAATCTGCACATATGATTATGCTTTATTTTAGAAATCGATTTGTGCAAATAAAACAAAAGGTTATTATATTTTCCTATTACTACCAATTAACTTTCATTGCTATTTCCCAAAAAAAGTGAAAAATAAAACAGTAGTGGACAAAATAACATTTTTATTCATTGAAGGGAAATACTTGAAACAAAGAGCCCAGACATTTCTCTTTTGCCTTGGGCAGAGCAAAAGGAATTATTTTTCATATCCCGACACAAAATACTTTTCGCCTTGGGCAGAGCGAATTTTTTCAAAGAAAAACAAAACAAAACATTACTCAGAAATGTGCATAACAATAGGAACATCAACAGCTATCCAGTTTTGGCAAGCCAATCCAGGCGTCACAAAATCGGGTAAATCCTCTTCGGAATCGTCCCCTATGATAGCATCAACCTCAGGATGTATAAAACCTGCACTTCGGAAAACCTCTTGAATCGGACGAGCAACCACCTCCTGCTTGACTCTCGCAGACACGGGACGAAAACCAAGACCTTCTCCAGATTTGTTCTCGAGCAAAGTCAACACCTGGCCCCATCCTTCGGCGGAACCACTTTCCACCACTCATCGCGCATCCTCAAAAGAAGAAATGGATGCCCCTTGCTTCTTCACTTCATTCTTAGCAACATATAGACCTTGGAACTGGGTTCCAACATCCTCATCAGCATCAATAAAAGAGAAGGATGATAAATGGCTTACCACCATAGCCTGCTCTCCACCGATCATTACTAGCTTCCCATGCCTCACAAACTTCAGTCTCTGATGGAGCGTGGAAGTGACTGCCCCTGCATCGTGGATCCAAGGACGACCCAATAGGCAACTGTAGGCAGCACGAATATCCATTACTTGGAAAGTAATCTGAAAAGTGTGAGGGCCAATAACTATAGGAAGATCCACTTCACCAATAACAGTCTTCCTAGAACCATCAAACGCTTTAACAATTACTCCACTAGGTCTCATGGGAGCACCTTGATATGAGAGTTGAGACAATGTAGTTTTGGGCATCACATTCAACGACGAACCTGTATCCACCAACACACTTGATAAGGTATCATTTCCACAACTTATTGAGATATGCAAAGCCATATTATGGTTTCTCCCCTCCTCCGGGAGTTCTTCATCACTGAAACCAAGATTGTTACACAAAGTAATATTTCCCACAATTCCATCAAATTGGTCAACCGTCACATCATGATCCACGAACGCCTGGTCCAAGACCTTCATCAAAGCTTCTCTATGGGCACCAGAATCTCTCAGTAAAGCAAGCAAAGAAATCTTGGAAGGAGTTTGCAATAGTTGGTCCACAATCTTATATTCACTTCTCTTGATAAGCTTCAGAATCTCATCATCCTCAGGATGAGGGATAGGTTCATTGGATCGGCCTATCTCAACCCTTGGTTCAACATTTCTCGCTGGAATTTCTGCCGGTATGGGCCTCCTGACTTGAACTTCTGGTCTCTTCAAAGGTACTGCTGCAAAAACACGTCCACTTCTCGTAACTCTACTTACATCAGCAATGTTTACAAAAGACGGTCTCGTTGGTATAGGGACTTCTACCCCATTCTCAATCATTGTGGCATTATACTTATACGGTACAGCTTGGTCTGAGTTGTAAGGCACATGACCAGGTGGGTAAATAATCAAAGGATCAACAGGTGCAGTCTGACTGTCGTAAACGATCTCTACTGATTCAGGCAAATTGAATTGTGGAATTATAACATTCACTTCATCCTCCGGATTTTTGTCATTCGTAATAGTGATAACTCTTTGGTCTAACAACTTTTGAATATCCTCTTTCACAATGTGACAATCAACCTCTCTTGAAAAAAATTCACAAACATCATAATCATGCGGCTGCCTAACAAAGGCAAGTCTTCTTAAACTCTGATGTAACCTGATCAACGACTCTCTTATGTGTTCAACTTGAAAAACTCGAAACTTCCCCGGACAACCTTCCACCATATTCACTGAGGCTGCCCCATGTCGAGGCAAAGGATTATCTCTAACATTCGGGTTAACATCCTTGAAAGAAAAAATGCCATTATTAATCAATCTCTGCACGTCCGCCTTCAGAGCAAAGCAATTCTCAAGGTTGTGCCCCGGCGACCCTTGATGATACTCACAAAACTGATCCGCCTTGTACCACGGAGAAGTACTATTCGGTGCGACAGGAGGAGGCTTTGTCGTTATGAGATTCTTTCTGATAAGAGCAGGGAACAATTCAGTATAAGTCATGGGAATGGCATCGAACTGCGGTTTTCTTGGTGAACGGTTCTGATTGTTGAATGGATAAGCCCGGTGTCGAGGCTGCTGCTGAAATGGCCGTTGTTGAGTTGGTGGGGTTTGATGAGCTGGGGTCATCAAAGCTGGGCGGACAGCCAGAGTGACTGCCGCAACGTGAGAGTAACCTCTCCTTGGTCTACCTGGGAACAATGCGCTGACATCCTGCTCTTTTCTTTTTGAGAAAACACTTCCAAACTTCTTAGTACTGCTAGACGGACTTCCTTCTTTAACCAAACGCCCTTCACGAATCCCTTCCTCTAACCGCATGCCCATGCTTACCATTTCGGTGAAGTCACTGGGTGCGCTGGCGATCATTCTTTCATAGTAAAAGGAACCTAAAGTCTTCAAAAATATCTTCGTCATCTCTTTCTCCTCAAGAGGTGGATAGATTTGAGCAGCAATTTCACGCCACCTCTGGGCGTATTCCTTAAAAGATTCTCTGTCTCTCTGCGACATCGCCCAGAGTTGATCCCTGTCCGGCGCCATGTCAACGTTATACTTATACTGGTGGACAAAAGCTTCGCTAAGATCGTTGAAGTTGCGGATACGAATACTGTCTAAACCCATATACCACTTTAGAGCAGCACCCGTCAAACTGTCTTGAAAATAATGAATCAATAAGTCATGATCATCGGAATACGTAGACATCTTTCTCACGTACATAGTCAAATGACTTCGAGGACACGAATCACCCTTATATCTTTCAAAGTCTGGCACTTTGAATTTTGCTGGAATCTTGACATTCAGAACTAAACAAAGGTCATGCGTGTTCTTCCCAAACAAATCCTTCCCCTTTAACGCTCTAAGCTCCTTCTGCATTTCTTGGAACTGATCTTGAAATTCTTCCATTCTATCAAAAAGACCCAAACTTTCAGCAGGCTCGGCAGGATAAGTAGGTTCATTCAAGTATGGCACGGAGTGAACCACAGGAGCGACAGTTGTCATTACCGGTTCCGGAAAAGGTGTTACAGACGGGATTACCGGCGGCAAGGCAGTTGTCTCGGGTTGAGGAAGAGACAAAGCAGGTTGAAACAAAGGCTGTACGGCAGGCTGATACCCCTCTGGCACAAAGTTGTAAGGCATTCCCCACGGAAAACCTTTCAGCATCTGATGTTGAAGCGGAGAGTTGATTTGAGTCACAGAGGTTGGAACGGTGACAATCTCGGAAACCACTGGAGTTGAAGTCTGAATCTCAGCAACTGTAGTCGATGGCTGATTCTGAACAGCCACCAAACTTTCCACTAACGCAGTTAACTTTTCCATCTCGATACGAAGGGTAGCAACTTCCCCACGAAGCTCATGATTTTCCTGTTCCAGATCTTCCATTTTCCTCTGACGATTGGCTCGAGTGTCGTATCTGTGAGACAGCTTGACAACCTTCGGAGTGGAAAAAGAAACAAGGATAAGACTCTAAAAAACATGTGAAGTGGAATGTCGGATGATGCATGATATGTGATGCAAATGATGATTCATTTTAATAGTTTCTCAAGGAACTTCAATAATTTTGCACGCATCAATGGTAAAGGAATTTGGAACAACAAAAACTCAATCCATTAATCAAAAGCGATAAATTACAACTTACAACTTTGGAACAGCAAAACAATAAATTACAACTTTGGGATAACAACCCAATAATAAAAGCAGTAAACTACAACTTTGGAACATGAAGCCCATAATAAAGCAATAAATTACAACTTAGGAACATGAAGCCCATAATAAAAGCAGTAAATTACAACTTTGGAACATGAAGCCCTTTTACATAGTTTTACAAAATGACATCAATAAAATAAAACTAAAAGCTAAAGATCACTCAGAAACATCAGATGAAGGACCAAATACCAACTGTAACCGGAGCTTCCTGATCTTCTCTTCATAAAAGTCTTCCATCTCTTTCTTCTCAGCTAACAGTCGATCAATGATTTCCTTTTGCGGACTAGGAACAAGAGCAACGCTTACCGACCCTTCCCTCTTTCTCTTCCTTTCACTAGCATACTTCTTCAATAAAGCATCCTTTTGACGAAGCTTCTCATCATGATCAATGAACCAGCCGTCCTGAATAAAAAGTAAATCCTCCTTATCCTTTAGCTGTCGAGCCAGGACTCGATTCTCATATTCAGACATATTATACTTTTCTTTCCAAGCATCTCTCTCGGACTTCATCCTAGCCAGATTTCCTTGGTATTCTCCTATATTCGCGATAGGGATAACAACAGATGATGATGCAACGGTAGGGAATAAAGGTTTCTCAAGTTTATAGGGAATCTTAAGAGCACAAGCCCTAGCACGGACCCATTGTAGGTAAGGCTCCAAAAAAACGACACCTCTATGTCCTAACATATCTCTCCCTTTCCTATGGATGTGGCGCCAAGCTCCTTCGATCTCCCTCTTAGCTGCCTGATGATCTTGTCCTTCCTGTAGAAAGAAACCACTCACATGGATGTTGTTCGGCTTGTCCCTCATCGGGTATCCAAACTGACGGCGCGCGAGAACAGGGTTATAGTTAATTCCACCTCTCGTACCGAGAAGAGGCACGTTAGGAAAAGCGCCACAGCTATCGATGATCTTCACGTCATAGTAAACTCGATTATACCAATCAATGTCGAAATGAGTGAGAGCCATAATTTTTGGCGCCCATCTCGGCTCTTTCTCGAGATCCCAGAAAACATCAGACCCAGGTAGATGAGAAACATACCACTGATACAACAACGGTACACAACAAATAATCATTCCTCCTTGATAAGAGTTTCGAAGATGGATGGAGTAGTAGGTATCTCCTAGCAGCGTAGGGACCGGATTTCCAATCAAGAAGATTCTAATGACGTTGATATCCAAAAACTTATCAACGTTAGGGAACAAGAATAAACCATAAGCGAGTAAAGCAAAGACGTCTTCAAAGGCAATAGTATCTTCTATCTCAGCAAAATGACGAGCTTTCCTCAACAAAAACTGCGCAGACAAGCCTCGAATTCCCCCTTTTGTAGTCATGTTCTCCTTTATCTCTGACTTCTTCAAGTGGGTGATGGTCGCTATCTCGTGAGATTTGGGTTCCTCTTCTAATCCAGAAAAAGGAACACAGTCGGCGATCGGAAAACCAAGTATGTAGGAATACTCTTCTAAGGTGGGCATCAACTGGTAATCCGGAAAGGTGAAACATCGGTACAAAGGATCATAGAATTGGACCAACGTGCTAAGGATGCCTTCCTTCATCTTGCGCTTCATGAGAGGTATAATGGACCCATACTTTCTCTGAAAATCCATCGGGTTCTCGATCTTAGGAATCAAACTCTTCAGTTCTTCAATCTCGGGCTCCTTAAAACTAAAACACCAAGTGTTTCTCCTTCCAAATTCCATAATAGCTGAGATGTCTGCAAAAATCATTCCTAAGTTCCTTGAAAAACAAGTTTTTTACAAAAATGTTGATGAATGCATGAATGAATGATAATGCAACAGTTACACACAAGTTTACAAACATGGGGTTCAAAGGTTCAACGTTCAGCATGGAGTCGAGGGTAAAGCCCACCCAAAGGTATGTACTATCGGTTCAATCACCTGCAAGACAAGGTTCTAAGAGTTCCCAGAGTCTACATTACTCCTTCGGATATTACCAACGTCTTGATTACTCAATAATTAGCAATATTCTCAAGAGAAACTCGTCCGAGCGTAGCATCGCGTAACAACTACTTCCGAATTACTCTGTTATAGTCTCCGCGCTACACCTAAAAAGGCCAAGATGGGTTAGGGTTCTACGGTCCTCAACTTCTCGGGCTCCTAGGTCGAAAATAATAATGTCTTCCCGATTACTCGGTAAACAAATATTAAGTTCAAGAGGGCCTTCCATTGAGTGGGGGATCTCATGCCTCCTTCTTCGGGATTACTCCCTCAAAGTTAACATGACTGTACCGCCCATCCTATTCCTTAAGTGTTACTTAATCCGGGTATAGGATTCGTCCTTTGCAAAAAAAAACCCAAACAACCCCAATTTAAGCACATAATCAAACAAATCAAATAATAATAAAACAGATAAGACAAAATAGGCTTAACCCACTTAGGGATGGACCAGCAAGAGGTCAATCTTTCCCCAGCAGAGTCGCCAATTCTGTAACCGGTAAAAAATGTAGCGGGGTAAATCGAAGATCGAATTATTGATTAATTCGTCTCACAAAAGCAAGAGTCGCCACCGCGCTTTATTATTTCCAAGGGAAAAGGGGAAAGAGCGAAATAAAACCCTAAATATGCAATGTAAGATAATACTTTCTAGAAGTAATAAAAATACAAGGCGTTTTGAAAAGAGATCTATGGTTCGGGGGTTGGTTATACAATGGGAAGGTATTAGCACCCAACGTATCTATAGTACTCTATAGGAACATTTTGAAATATCTGTTTATTAAAATTGTTCGTTTGATTAAAAATAAATTGTTTTGGCCGAAAAGGGGTACAGACGGGTTTTGGAAGGTACGACGACCTAATGTCGAAGTTTTGGCTTGAACGGTATAAGTTTTGAAAAGATTGAAGATTTGGGGAAAAAATTGTCCTAAGTTTTAATGTGATGAAAATATTCGCGTGATCGGACTTGAGGACATGAAGTCAACAAATTTAATCGTTTTTCCCTTGGATTTAGACGTAAACGGAATAAGCTAGTAAATATGAAATAATTAAATAGAAAATTATGCAGATAATGATTAAATAGCAACAATTAAATAATAGACTAAATGGTGCGAACATGCATTTTTTATATTTTTGTCTAATATTAATAACGCAAGAGAATTAATTAAATAAAATGTTTTTTAAGTTTTTTATTATATATGTTTTTTAGTATTAATATAAAAATATTATTTTTAAGAGTCATTAAATAATTAAACTAAATTAAAACTTAAAAGCTATTAATTTAAATCTAATTAAAAAAAAAAGGAATACTAAAATTATTAACTTAAACCTAAAGTTTAAACTAATAAAAATGATCCAATTATTTAAAATGTTTTGATTGAATTATCTCTATTTAATTAAACTTATAATTAAAACTAAACTAATAAAATTCTAAATGGGCTAAAGAAATCAAATAGAAAGAAAATGGATCAAAATTAAAAGGAGGTAAAATAATAAACCAAAGTGGGCTAGAGGATTTTGAGAGGGCCCAAATCTGATTAAGAAGAAGACAGAAACGGGGGTGTATAATGAAAACGTTTGGGCTTTATGCAGGGAGACGGGTCAAGGTCCAACATTATCCCATAATTTGTTTTTTTAGGGTTAAACATTGTTGTTAGTTGAATTAGGGTTAAGCCAAAGGTTTACAACGCCGTTCTCTCTTGTTCACGCGTTCGTCTTCTTCGTTCCATCTTCTTCTTCATGCTTCTGAGTCTCTGAGTTTTCCTCTGTCCCAACGGCCACCAGTATCCTCTGCCTTCCTCTTCCCTCCAACGAAAGCCATGGCGATGGAATCACGGTACAATGTTATCTATTTCGTTAGGGTTTGTTGATTACTGCATGTTGTGATTTGATTCTGTTTTGATTCTTACTTCATTTTTTCTCACATGATTATTGAGGTATTATGAAAGTAAAAGAGGGAAAAAACATTACCTGGAGACGGAGACGGAGGAAGAAGGTTGGACGTGCGTAGGAGGCCGGGGCGAGGAAGGTTGACGCCGTGAGCTTGCTTCGGACTACCGGTATTTCGTTCTTATTATCTCTGATTTGTGGCTTGATGATGATCTCTGCGTGATATTTTCTTCTTCTTCTGTTGCCTCGTTGTATGCTTCTATTGCCTTTGAAAACTTTTCTTATCTCAGTTGCCTTGAATTTGTCCTATGATGAATATTTGAGGTTTGATGCTTGAATGCTATTGTTGAAATATATCTTTTGTTTTGACTAGCTTCTTTTCTTCTTCTGTGATTCTGTTGCCTTTGTTAATGTTGGCCTATGATGAATACTGAGGCCTTTTGGTTTTGACAGAGCTCACAGGTTTTATGGTTTAAGCCATGGTTTTGACAGTTTTTATGGTTTATGCTATATGTTTGTGTATGGTTTAGGCCGGTGTTACTGGTGTATGCAGATTTGGGAATGGTTTTAGGCCATGGTTGTTGTTTATGTTGGAGATAGCAGGTTTGGAATGGTTTTATGCAGTAGGTTCTAACTGGTATATGCAGGTTAATGGTTGTTTTAACTGGTATATGCAGGTTAATGGTTTTAGGCCATATTATCTGATGGTTTATGCAGATAGCAGGTCTTGAAATGGTTATGGTGTTTGTAACACCCTCTAAAACCCCGCATAAAATTTCGCAATTAATTAAAATCATATTTTCAGAGTACATGTATTAACGAGGATGTCACAATTCTCTTTTAATAAAAACAAGTTCCTGTCATGCATAACATAGAAGCAACTCATACATGTTTACACAGCGAAATAATTTAATTAACAAAACCAACGTTATAATATTTTCAAAATCATCAGGGATTAACACCTGGAATATATCAACATCATATTATAACAAACATAAGGAATAAACGAGTCTGACTAAAGCAGCTCGACAAACAAACGTTCCCGGAGTTACAACTATCAGAGCATGACCCGGACAATACTTAAACGGAAATAAACTAGAAACAACAAGCCTTCGCCAAGCACCTGAACGAAGCTCCTCAATCTGAAATATTCAACAGTAAGGGTGAGCATCTCAATTATACATTTGATTATACGTTCATAACAATCAATTCAGAAAACCATAAGCATCACCCAAACAGTTAGCATGTTTCATAGTTTACGAAAACCTTTACAATTCATATATTCATAATATCTTACTTTTCATATTTATAATTAAGATCAAACATCGTTAACCATTTAGCAACAATACATGCCTACAATCAATTAAATACAACATTGGAAAATCATCCATTCATGTTATATTCAATGTAATGCAACACACCCATGCATGTGGTACCATTTTACCACCCCATTAAATCTCGGGTCACGGATAACTCACCGTTCCATTATATCGCGGACACGGCTACCACCTCAACGTTCCATTAAATCGCGGACACGTATATTGGCCACCATGTTAATTCCACACAATGGGAATTAACAAATGCAACATGATATGTACAGTATGTAACACTCAGCATACTATTAACATCAATAAACCATATCATGTAACATCAACAATATCAAATACAACATGATATGAATAGCATGTAATCACTCAGCATACTATTAAACATCAATCAATCATATCAAGTTATATCATAATTCATGCTTGATGACATTATCTAAAAGCATGACAATGAAATCCACATAGTGTTGGTATCATAACATACAACATTATTCGATACAAGCCTCCACAACACTATGCATATCATTAAGCAGCATGTTCAAAACTAACAAACACTGCACATTAAACAAAATCATTCCTGTACATCACAACAAGGCACAAAAAACAAAGTTCAGAAACCAACACAGGGGGTTTAACACGGGTGCCCGTGTAAATCAACACTGCTCGTGTGGAAATGTGTCCAAAAAACACGTTATTTTGCCAATACAAGGGATCAACACGGGTGCCCGTGTGAATCAACACGGGTGCCCGTGTGAATCAACACGGCCCATGTTGAAATGTGTCTGGAAACACATTTTTTCACCCATCCAGTGGATCAACACGGGTGCCCGTGTGAAACAACACGACCCGTGTTGATGAGCGCGATCCCGGAATTCCTGTACCTGCAGCAGCTCATATACCCATATTTTTGCACGAAAATACCTTTCTACGGCAGTGCAATGCAGTACAAAAACATCCAATCCACCATAGGAACCTAAAATCCCTAATTGATTCATAAAATTTGGGAACCTAAACCTTTTCTAACAAGATTCGACCCTAAAGTTATCAATCACTAAGAACATCATAGAAAATGGGGTTATCCTACGATTACCCAACCAATTGCATCTAAACCCATAAGCAAATATAAATTGAGTAGTAGCCCCCCTTACCTTATCAAATTGCAGCTTGAGTTCTTTGAGCGATGTTCTTCGTTCTTCGCACCTTCAGAGCTCAACTTCCCAAATTTCCCAAATTCTGTGTTATCGTGAATAATGAGAAAATAACTTGAGTTCCAAAATATATCCTTATTTCTTTTGCACCCCCACTCTTTACTAACGACATCCAAGCCCAATAACTTAAAAACCCAATATTTTCTTATTTCTTCAAATATTCCAAAATAAATAATTCCTTTTTATTTTATTAATTCTAATAAAATAATTTCCCAATTTAAATAAATCAAATAATTGAAATTGGGGTGTTACAACTCTCCCCCACTAAAAGAGTTTTCGTCCTCGAAAACATACCTTAGACGAACAGTTCCGGATAAGCCTCTTTCATCTGGCTCTCCAGTTCCCAAGTGATATTTCCATCTGCTGGACCTCCCCAAGCAACCTTCACTAATGCTATCTCTTTACCCCTTAACTGTTTCACTTCCCGATCTTCTATCCTCATAGGCAATGTTTCTACTGTCAGGTTATCTCTCACCTGTACATCATCTATTTGGATTACATGAGATGGGTCTGGAATGTATCTCCTCAACTGAGAAACATGAAAAACATCATGCAAATTCGCAAGTCTCGGAGGTAAAGCAATACGATAAGCAACTTCTCCAACTCTTTCCGTAATCTGAAACGGACCAATAAAACGCGGAGTCAACTTCTTGGATTTCAACGCTCGACCAATACCCGTCATCGGAGTAACTCTCATAAACACATGATCTCCAGCACGGAATTCTAAATTCTTCCTCCTCTTATTATGATAACTTTTCTGACGACTCTGAGAAGCTCTCATCTTCTCTTGAATCAATTTGATCTTTTCAGTAGTCTGCTGAATAATCTCTGGCCCAATTACTGAACTCTCTCCAGATTCATACCAACACAAAGGCGTTCTACACCGTCTACCATACAATGCCTCAAACGGAGCCATACCAATACTCGAATGGTAACTATTGTTATAAGTAAATTCAATCAATGGCAAATAGCTATCCCAAGCTCCACCCTTCTCTAAAACACAAGCATGCAATAAATCTTCTAACGATTGAATCGTCCTCTCCGTCTGTCCATCAGTCTGAGGATGGCAAGCTGAACTCAACCTCAATTTAGTACCCAAAGCCTTCTGCAATCCTTCCCAAAATTTCGAAGTGAACCTCAGATCTCTATCTGACACAATACTAGAAGGAATTCCATGCAAACTCACTATTTTCTCAATATACAACTGTGCCAATCTCTCCATTGAGTAATCCATTCGCACTGGTATAAAATGAGCAGACTTAGTCAGTCTATCCACAACAACCCATATCGCTTCACAATTCTTAGGAGTTCTTGGCAACCCGGATACAAAATCCATAGAAATACTGTCCCACTTCCATTCTGGAATAAACATCGGTTGCATAAATCCAGACGGCTTCTGATGCTCAATCTTCGATTTCTGACAGATTAAACATGCATACACAAATTCAGCTATTTCCTTTTTCATTCCCGGCCACCAAAACAATTTCTTCAAATCATGATACATTTTCGTGGCACCCGGATGAATACTCATTCCACTGCGATGTCCTTCCTCTAATATACTCTTCTTGATTTCTGCAACATCAGGAACACAGACTCTATCGCCAAATCTCATAACATCATTTTCATCAATTCTAAACTCACCACCTTGACCTTGGTTGATCAATGTCAATTTATCAACTAAATTAACATCAGATTTCTGCCCGATCCTGATCTCTTCTAGAATACCACTAGTAAGTTTCAACATACCCAAACGAACACACTTCGGAGTACTTTCACAAATTAAACTCAAATCTCGGAATTGTTCAATTAAATCCAATTCACGAACCATCATCATAGACATATGCAAGGATTTCCTGCTCAAAGCATCTGCAACCACATTTGCCTTACCAGGATGGTAATTCAAACCAAAATCATAATCTTTGAGAAATTCCAACCACCTTCTTTGCCTCATATTGAGCTCTTTCTGATCGAAAAGATACTTCAAACTCTTATGATCACTATACACTTCAAATCTCGAACCATACAGATAATGTCTCCACAATTTCAAGACAAACACAACTGCTGCCAACTCTAAGTCATGAGTAGGATAGTTCCTTTCATGAACCTTCAACTGTCTCGAAGCATACGCAACTACCTGTTGATTCTGCATTAGAACACCACCTAATCCCATCAGAGATGCATCACAATAAACCACAAAAGATTCCACCGGATTCAGCAAAATCAGAATAGGAGCACTAGTCAATCTCCGCTTCAATTCTTGGAAACCTTTCTCACAATCAGAATCCCAAATAAACGCTTGTCCTTTACGAGTCAACTTCGTCAACGACAATGCTAACTTTGAGAATCCTTCGATAAACTTTCTGTAATAACCTGCAAGACCAAGAAAACTTCTAATTTCAGAAACAGTCTTCGGCGCTTCCCACTGAGATACTGCTTCTACTTTTGTAGGATCCACTGCAATACCATTCTTAGAAATCACATGTCCAAGAAAACTAACTTCATTCAGCCAGAACTCACATTTGGACAACTTTGCATACAACTTCTTATCTTTCAACAACTCTAACACAATTCGGAGATGTTCCGCATGCTCTTCGTCATTCTTGGAATAAATCAGAATGTCATCAATAAAAACCACAACAAACTTATCCAGATACGGATGAAAAATCCTGTTCATATATTCCATGAAAACACCAGGTGCATTAGTAACTCCGAACGGCATAACAGAATATTCATAATGCTCATACCTCGTTCGAAAAGCAGTCTTTTGAATATCTTCCGCTTTCACACGAATCTGATGATATCCAGATCTCAAGTCAATCTTACTGAATACACTGGCTCCAATTAGCTAATCCATTAAATCATCAATCCTCGGTAATGGATACCGATTCTTAATGGTTACCTTGTTCAATTGCCTGTAATCAACACACAGTCTCATAGAACCTTCTTTCTTCTTAACCAACAATACCGGAGCACCCCAAGGCGAAACACTTGGACGAATAAACTTCTTCTCCAGTAAATCTTCCAACTGACTCTTCAATTCAGCCAACTCAGATGCAGACATACGATATGGTGCCATCGACACCGGTCTCGTACCAGGAATCAAATCTATAGAAAATTCCACTTCTCTCTCAGGAGGTAACTTACCAACATCATCAGGAAAGACTTCTGGAAAATCACACACCATTGGAAATTCCCCACTCCTGACCTTTCCTGTTGCATCTAACGAAGCAAGTAACATAAACACATTAGCACCGTCTTCCATTGCTTCTTGTACCTTCCTAGCAGTCATAGTCAAATTCTCGACACCAACTGCTTCTGGAAAAATCACCGTCTTAGCAAAACAGTTCAAATGAACCCGGTTGAATTCCAACCAGTTCATCCCAAGGATAATATCAATTTGTTCAAGCGGTAGGCACACTAAATCCATACCGAAACCTCTACCAAAAATCTCAATAGGACAATTCCTACATACAAGTGAAGTTGTCACTGAACCCGATGCAGGAGTATCAACAACCATGCTACCTCGCATATCAGATATGTCCAGTTTCAACCTCTCAGCACAAACCAAAGAAATGAAAGAATGAGTTGCACCAGTATCAATAATTGCAACTAAAGGTGTGCCATGAATAAAACACGTACCTTTAATCAATCGATCCTCTGGAGTAGTCTCAGATCCAGACAAGGCGAACACCTTTCCACCTGACTGATTCTCCTTAGGCTTAGGACACTGCGGACGAATGTGACCTTCTTCACCACAATTGTAACAAGTAACAGACTTCCCTTTGCAATCAATAGACAAATGACCAGTCTTCCCACATTTATAGCACTTCTTCTCATCACTCTTGCAATCTCGAATATGATGACCAAACTCACCACACCTGTAGCATCTGATAGGAGCCTTAGAATCTCCCCCACTAGGCCTTTTCCAACCACCTGATTTCTGGTTATCTCTACCATATGGCTTGCCACGGTCCATATGTTGCTTTCCTCTTTTATCAACAGCCCCACGAGAGTGAGACGACCTAGTCTTGGTAATATCTTCTTCCAAGATCCTGCTACAATCCACCAGATCAAAAAATCTACGAATACGCTGGTACCTGATTCCCTGCTTAATCTCATCTCGGAGACCATTCTCAAATTTGATACACTTAGAGAATTCTCCAGCCTCATCATTGTTGTAATGCACATAATACTTTGCCAATTCCGTGAACTTAGTAGCATACTCACTAACAGTCAGATTGCCCTGCTTAAGCTCCAAAAATTCAATTTCCTTTCTTCCCCGAACATCTTCAGGAAAGTACCTCCTCAGAAAAGCCCTTTTGAAGTTAGCCCAAGTCAGTGCTTCTCCATCCTGAACCATTTCAGTCCTTGTGGCAACCCACCAGTCGTCGGCCTCTTCTGCCAACATATGCGTACCATATCTGACTTTTAGATCTTCAGCACAATCAATCACACGGAAGATCCTTTCGATTTCCTTCAGCCACTTCTGAGCACCTTCAGGGTCATGTGTACCTTTGAACAACGGAGGATTGTTCCTTTGGAAATTCCCTAATTGCCTATCAGCACCAATCACGCCTCCACTTGGATTTCCAGCAAGTACACCAGCTAACATCCCCAAAGCCTCAGCGAGTGCAGCATCATTTCGTCCGTTACCTCTTCCAGAAATATTCCTGAGAATTAAAACATACTCCTCATTAGAATACAGTATCGACAGTGTTACCTTACACTAATCGCATACAAAAGGGATGACTGACTCAAGACTCTGGTCGCAACGACCGACTATGCTCTGATACCACTATTGTAACACCCTCTAAAACCCCGCATAAAATTTCGCAATTAATTAAAATCATATTTTCAGAGTACATGTATTAACGAGGATGTCACAATTCTCTTTTAATAAAAACAAGTTCCTGTCATGCATAACATAGAAGCAACTCATACATGTTTACACAGCGGAATAATTTAATTAACAAAACCAACGTTATAATATTTTCAAAATCATCAGGGATTAACACCTGGAATATATCAACATCATATTATAACAAACATAAGGAATAAACGAGTCTGACTAAAGTAGCTCGACAAACAAACGTTCCCGGAGTTACAACTATCAGAGCATGACCCGGACAATACTTAAACGGAAATAAACTAGAAACAACAAGCCTTCGCCAAGCACCTGAACGAAGCTCCTCAATCTGAAATATTCAACAGTAAGGGTGAGCATCTCAATTATACATTTGATTATACGTTCATAACAATCAATTCAGAAAACCATAAGCATCACCCAAACAGTTAGCATGTTTCATAGTTTACGAAAACCTTTACAATTCATATATTCATAATATCTTACTTTTCATATTTATAATTAACATCAAACATCGTTAACCATTTAGCAACAATACATGCCTACAATCAATTAAATACAACATTGGAAAATCATCCATTCATGTTATATTCAATGTAATGCAACACACCCATGCATGTGGTACCATTTTACCGCCCCATTAAATCTCGGGTCACGGATAACTCACCGTTCCATTATATCGCGGACACGGCTACCACCTCAACATTCCATTAAATCGCGGACACGTATATTGGCCACCATGTTAATTCCATACAATGGGAATTAACAAATGCAACATGATATGTACAGTATGTAACACTCAGCATACTATTAACATCAATAAACCATATCATGTAACATCAACAATATCAAATACAACATGATATGAATAGCATGTAATCACTCAGCATACTATTAAACATCAATCAATCATATCAAGTTATATCATAATTCATGCTTGATTACATTATCTAAAAGCATGACAATGAAATCCACATAGTGTTGGTATCATAACATACAACATTATTCGATACAAGCCTCCACAACACTATGCATATCATTAAGCAGCATGTTCAAAACTAACAAACACTGCACATTAAACAAAATCATTCCTGTACATCACAACAAGGCACAGAAAACAAAGTTCAGAAACCAACACAGGAGGTTTAACACGGGTGCCCGTGTAAATCAACACTGCCCGTGTGGAAATGTGTCCAGAAAACACGTTATTTTGCCAATACAGGGGATCAACACGGGTGCCCGTGTGAATCAACACGGCCCATGTTGAAATGTGTCTGGAAACACATTTTTTCACCCATCCAGTGGATCAACACGGGTGCCCGTGTGAAACAACACGGCCCGTGTTGATGAGCGCGATCCCGGAATTCCTGTACCTGCAGTAGCTCATATACCCATATTTTTGCACGAAAATACCTTTCTACGGCAGTGCAATGCAGTACAAAAACATCCAATCCACCATAGGAACCTAAAATCCCTAATTGATTCATAAAATTTGGGAACCTAAACCTTTTCTAACAAGATTCGACCCTAAAGTTATCAATCACTAAGAACATCATAGAAAATGGGGTTATCCTACGATTACCCAACCAATTGCATCTAAACCCATAAGCAAATATAAATTGAGTAGTAGCCCCCCTTACCTTATCAAATTGCAGCTTGAGTTCTTTGAGCGATGTTCTTCGTTCTTCGCACCTTCAGAGCTCAACTTCCCAAATTTCCCAAATTCTGTGTTATCGTGAATAATGAGAAAATAACTTGAGTTCCAAAATATATCCTTATTTCTTTTGCACCCCCACTCTTTACTAACGACATCCAAGCCCAATAACTTAAAAACCCAATATTTTCTTATTTCTTCAAATATTCCAAAATAAATAATTCCTTTTTATTTTATTAATTCTAATAAAATAATTTCCCAATTTAAATAAATCAAATAATTGAAACTGGGGTGTTACAGTGTTTGTTTGACCGTAGGTGGAAGGTTTTGGTAATGGTTATGGAGGTTAATGGCTTTGGGCCATGATTTTACGGTCTTGAATGCAAGTTTAGGCTTGGGACTTTGAGAAATTTTTCTTGTATTTGTTTGACAGTTTCGGTTTTGAAAATTTCAGGCCGGTTATGAACTCTTTTTTTTTTGTTTTGAAGGGGTTTTGTTTGTTGTTATAACCGTTGCTTGGCATCTGTTTGATGGCTCAGGTTTGAATATTTTATTTCTTGGCCTTCTGCACCTCTACTGCTCCAACAGTTTGTTTGTATTCCTTTCTTATGCTTTCTTCTTTCCTACTGTATGCTGCTGCAGTTTGTTTTGTATCTCTTCCTGCCTAAACCAAAACCTGCAAAACCATACTTCTATCTCTCTTCTCTCTCTTAGTACAAATTGATACATTAAAATGATATATGTTGTACTTGTTCTGAAATAGCATAGGCTGGAAAATGATGAGAATAGAAAGATTTCATGCTTGCGTATTTGATTTAAAAACTGAATGCCTCTCTTTGACTTGCAATGTAACAGTAGAGGAGCCTATTTTTTGGCATCTTCCTATATGCATGGCATGGTTTACGTTGCACTTGCTTGCATATGTAATTTGATTATGCATATGTTGTTTGAAATATGCAGTGGACTTTTGAAAAATGCAATTGATTTTTTAATTATGTAGTTTTGAAAACAAAATGAATTTGTGCATCTTTTAACTTGTGCAGTTTATTTTTTTTTTTGAAAATAAAAATTCACCCCTTTTTGTGAACCGGGAGAAATCCCGTGATTTGCAAAAAGGGTAAAACTGATTCCAGCCGTTTGCTTTTAATGATGAACACTAAAAATAATTTTCTGCTTTTAATTATTTATTTATTTATGACTTTTTTCTTTTAATTGTTTTGCAGGTAAAATTAAATGAGCAGACAAAGAAGCATTGGATAGAAGATGAAGATTTAGAATTTAGGAAAAATTAGAATAGTTTTTATTTTACTTTAAGCATTTTATATAATTGTTATTGTAAATATTTTGTAAATAATACAATATTTAAATAACAATTGTAATAATTAGAATAAAGTAAATAAAATTCCAATATTTTACCAATTAATTCTTTCTTCCTTCCAATTATTTATTTATCGTTTATAATTCTTTAAATTATATAGTAACTGAAAATCAATTTCAATTACTTAAATTCAGAATAATAAACAAATAAATAAACATCATTGATCAATTAATAACTTCAATTATTTACTTCATTATTTTTAATTCTTCTAAATTATAATAACTGAAAATAAAATTTCAACTATTTAAACTTAGAACAATAAATAATTAAATAAACATTGCTTGATCAATTAATAAACCTCTTTTCAAATATTTATTTTATTATTTATAACTCTTTAAATTATATAATAATTGAAAATAAATTCCAATTATTTAAATTTAAGATAATAAATAATTAATAAACATTGTTTTAGCATTGATCGATTAATAAATTTAGCGTTCAAAAAAATAAACAGCTCTCGACTCGAAAAAGTTATGAATTTTTAAAATCAATAGATCAAAACGCTTGCAATGTAATGATGCAGGTGAGAGATGGTATCTTAGATCAAAATTTGGGGTACAACAAGGGGCAACTGTTGTACCCCAAAATTTGCCCTCCCATTTCATCAATATTTTCTCACCACAAGACCCTTGGAGCTCAAGATCCAGTTAGGGTTTGCTCTGCTCAAGACTCCTCCGTGCACTGTTGACCCAAATTAGGGTTTGAGTTTGCACAAAGATGTTTTGACCTAAAATGCCCAAAATTACTTTCATGCTTCATGTTGGACTCACAAGTTTATCCATACCAAGTTTCAAGCCTTGATTCCAATCTTTGCCCAGTCAATTGGACAGTTGACCTAGAAATCAGCTGTATTGGGGAAAAAGTCAGATGTGGTCAATTGACAGTCAAACCTCATGACTTTTAACCCACATCAACATTATGAACTCATATGGACCATTTGATCAAGTTTGGATCACAATTCCACAAGAAATTTGATCAGATCACCAAAAGGGCAAAATGGTCATTTTTAGGGTTTTGACTGCACAAAGGCAATTTTTGACTGTTTGACCTGGCCAATGGCAAACCAAGCTCACATATGGACTCAAGGACTCAATGGCATGGTCTTGACACATTCGACAAGTTCAAAAGATCCCAAATGCACAGGATTGACAGATGAATTTTCCAATCAATTGATCAAAATTTGACTGTATACTGAAAAGTCAAACTTTGACTTTTTGGTCAAAATCAAGTGCCAAGATTCATTTTTCATCAAAACATGTCAAATTATGAAACTTGTTCATCAAGAAACCAAAAATTACAAATTAGGGTTTAAAATGAAGAAATTTCATAACTTAGAATTTTTCTAAGTTATGAAATTCCCTTATTTTTTCCTAACTTTGTCCCATCTTTTCATCAAGATATATTTGGATTCAAACAAAACTCAAAACATGAAAGTTGTAGTCCATTGCAAAACCTACAACTTTGATTCACAAAGTTTTCTCAAAAGAAGCTTGTAGCTCAAGTTATAATCTTTGGAATAGGGGTGCAAAACATTCTTAACTTAGAAATTTTTTGACTTATTTTAGGCAGGATTTTTGCCCAACTTCATGGCCACTTTTCACATGCTTCCACTTGGAATCTCAACTTTCATTACAAAGATGGATTCTAGTACACATTCCAAGCTTTCCAAATTGTCCAAGAACTTCTCAAACACCCTTGTGGTTAGGGAGAATCGAATTAGCAAAGTTGGGCAAAAGTCACTTTTGTTCATGACCAAATGCATGTTCATAACATGGGCATTTTTGAAATCAGCTTGTACAAGCTAGATTACAGGCCTCTAACCCTTCTCACACTCAATAATTAAATGCCAAACCAATGTGCCAAGATGTTATTTTGTTCATTTGGTCATTACACACAAAATTAATCCATAATTAGAAAAAGTAACTTTGCCATTTTTGAAAAGTAATGCTTTATGTCAAATACAAATCCAAGAGGCATGGGCCAGATCTTTGAAGCTAGCATTTTGTACACAAATCACTCTGATCAAGAACAAGAGGTGCAGCATAGTTTAGGGCATTGGGCAGGCCTGTTTTGAAACTTGCATTTTCTTGCTTCAAGTAGAAGAAAACTTGCATAACATATGCCATCTCTCATTCCTGTAACAACTAGCCAAAACAAAGTTTGTAAACACTTTCCATACATCATAACTGACCTAAGGCACGATTAAACCCTCCCTCATACCTCCTCAAACACAAAAACACCATCCTCTTGCAAAAACAGGGCACCTGCTGCAGATTGAGGTCCACAACTCAATCCACTCGTGCACTTTGGCTAATAACCTTGCAAACACATTCCATACCATCCATTGAAACTGTTCCAAGCCCTAAACACCAGCTGTAACACTCCTAACCCCATCTGCCATTTTCATTTTTTAGTTTTGCAGGTGAACTTCCATAGCTCGATTCAGTTAGTTTTAAAGCAAGCTAGAGGTTTTAGAAGCATCCCTGAACTTCAAGCAAGCTGTACAAGTCCTCAAATTCCATTGAAAGTACCCACAATTTTGTACACGATTCAAGCTGAACAGGTAAAAACATGGACTTCTATCTCTCAATCTAGGAAGAGTTAGGCTTAGGTTTATGAATGAAACATGCTCTACTCATGGCCCTGAAGCTACCCATATCATTACTTTTCATTTATGTTGTGTGTACTGAGAGAATTTTGAACCTGAACATTGGAAAAAAGTTAGGTCAGGAATTGGGGGAGGAGAAATTCTCTCTCATTTCTGAGAATTAGAACAACTTTTTTATATGTTTAGAATCGTGACAGCTTGCTCTACATTATTGATGTTATGAGTTTTTGTTAAAAGTCAAAGAATCAGGAGTTAGCTTTGGTGCAAGAGTCGCGCGCGTTTTGTCATTCAAACATGGCTGGAGGTTGAAGACAAGCCCTTTGGGCTGGGCCTGACTTGTTTTTTTTGTTTGCACCACATTTTTCCACATACACCCCCTGGCCCATTATGTGATATATTTGTCATTTTTTATTTTTTATTTTTGATTCTGATTTTATATTTTTGCTCAAACATTAAAAACACTAAAAATATTTTTTCACATTTTTTTATATTTATTTGGCATTTATTTGTTTTGTTAGGCATATGTATGTAAATAAATATATATATACTTTTTATTTAAACCCTAGAAAATAATACAAATACATTTTATTTTCTGATTTTATTTTATTTTTACCTTTTGAAAACATTTTCTAAAAAATATACTTTTTTTGTAAATAATAAATATTTTTATTTTTGTGCATATTTAATATATTTAAATACATAATATAAATACTTATATATTTATTAAAATATTTAGGATAAAAATACAAAAATAATACATTTTTTATTTTTATTAATATTTGACCTCAAAAATTACTTTTTCATAATATACTTCTCTTTTATTTATTTTTGTATATAATTAATAAATATTGTATATAATAAATAATAAATACTTTTTATTTAGCAAATTAGGGTTTTGCCCTAAACCATGAAAATATCCAAAATTAATCCTTTTTATTTTTGTTTATATGTCACATGAAAAATACTTTTACATACATATAAAAAATCATTTTGTGCATTTTGCATATTTATTGTATTTATTCAATTATTGTACAATTAAATAACTTGTATATTCAATTTGGATTGTAATAGTTTAGATTTAAATTTCTTGCTAAATATCCCCATTTGAACATTTGTACCCCCATCCCCATAATTATGTTGTAATAATTTAGGACTTTAAATTCCGCACTTTAAAGCTTTCTAAAAATGCCATGATAGACCTAGGGTTTGCATGCAAAAAAATCAAATAAAGAAAAATAGCTTGACCTAATTCAAAAAAGCATGAAAATGGACAACACCAATCACACTTGCACCCCTAGGGTTACTCCACTTGTTGCCTTCAATAATGGGCCATGTTGCATGTTGGGTGTTTTTGGCAAAACAAAACAATTCAAATGATCATAGTCCCTCGATGACGCTTTCGAAAGTTGCCTAAAAATGATCAAGTCCCTTAAAGGAAAAATTGGCAAAGACACTTGGCACTATTGCAATCATGGTCTAAAACGATGACCCGCGCCCGTCCCGTTAACATCCTAACACAAGATTGTCCACCAAATACAATGGTGGAACAATACTGTTAAAAGGGTTAAAACATAGGAAAGATCTTTGAGAAATTTAGGGTAGATAGCTCTTGGTTACTTGACCAACTTGCAAAATAATCCTTGCCTTTTTTTCAAAACACACATCACAACACACTTTCAAAACAACTTTCAAAAACATTGAAAACTTTTCAAAAGATAAAAACATCTTTGTATACATTCAAACATGAATCATTACAAAGGTTGCCACCACAATGGCCTCTTTTCAAAACATTTTCAAACCCACACACAAAGCACCATTTCAAACAATTGAAAATACAAGGCAAGTGATCTAAGCAAGTAACTAAGAGACCATGGATAACCATGGATAGAAAGGGTGCTAATACCTTCCCTTTCTATAATCTACTCCCCGAACCCAAGAAAACATCTCAAAGGTTTTTGCTGTGCTTTTTAACCTTTCCTTAGGATAAAATAAAAAGTCGGTGGTGACTCTTGCTCAACCGAAACATTTGCGAAAACAAGCGCAAAACCTCAAGTCAGTTCTCCCACCGTATCACACTTAGGCATCCAAATACATTTGCGAAGAAGTTGGATGAAGTAAAAGGTCTTTGGTCCGAATACCTCCACAAAATCCTTTAGTCATACCATACAACACCTACCTCCACTACTCAGGAAACACCTTTCCGGATGGTATATGAGGCTGACGCAATGTTATTGACGGAGATGACTGAAAATCAAATGTATTGGGTAAAAAGTCAACTAGGGTCAACATATAGTCAAACTTCAAAACATTTGGTCAACAATAATATTTTGAATCCAAATGCATCATTTGATCAAGGGTTGATCATGAAAAGTCAACTGAACTTTGACCAGGCATAACTTTCACATGCTTCATCAGATTTTCCCCAACAAAATCTCATTTTGAAGGGAATTAAATTCTCTACAACTTTGTATCTCTATGCTCAAGTCCAAAAAGTGCATCATTTGAGAGATATGAGCCAATACATTATGGGTTATTTCAAAAGTCAACAAAAAGACACTTTTTGTCAAGGCAACTTACAACAAGATAAAGCCTTAAAAGCAAAAATGATCAACATAGAGGTTGTAGAACACATCTTGAGATTTCCAAAAAGTCGATTATCACATTTAAAAGATGAAAATTGAGTGAGTAATAACCATTGCAAGTTGGGAAATTTTGAGCAAATGCGTGAAGTTCAAAGTGAGCAAGCTTGATATTTTGGACTTTTGGGCCATGGTTTTGAGGTCCAAACATTTGTTATACTCTTCATATACCTCAGAATTCATTCATACACCCTTTGGACTTATTTTATTTTTATTATTTTTATTATTTTTTATTTAATTTATTAATAATATAAAATAAATAAGATAAAATCATATCTTTTTATACAAGAGTCCAAGCCCATTTGTTTTTTCCCTAAAAATTCTCTATATATTCGGGCATCAAGACAAGAGCAAAGACACGAAATCCGTGCACCACAAAATTTTCAAAAAAACAAAACTTTCCAAGAACCCTAAGTTTTGAAAACCCTATTTTCAATCCTCCTCACCACCAAACTTCCATTCCATTCACTTCCAGGAACATTGAAGGGTAAGATTGGATCGGTTACCGTGATCCAAAGAACTTGAACCAGCATACATGCACCATCGTTTTTGCATTGTTTTTATGATTCTTGTGTTTTTTACATGATGTTTTAACACACACTAATGCCACTAACGTGCTTCTGAGATGCTAATGTGCAGGTTTGAATCATAACATGAGTCTCATGCTATCTGAATCATGAATGGCCATGATCAAATCAATTCATGTTATTTTGACCATACCTCACAAAGCATGACAAAATAGCCATTGAAAATGTCCCCATTGGATTCGCAACCTTTGTTTTAGGAGGGTAGGATATGATTGGATCATTAACGTTGTGTTTTTGTAGGTTTTAAAATAATAGATCGCTGGAGAAGACGATCGGAGCTAGGGCTTCGGCGCTTCTCTGGCCAGTATATTCGATTATATAATATATATTTATTGTTTCAATTATATTAATGGATGTATCACCACCCTAGTGGTTAAAATGCGCATGCTAATTCATTCCTCTGTCTGGTCACGGGTTCGATCCTCGGCTTTTCTAATTTTTTCATATTTCTCATATTTTTGCAGGTTGATTTTAAAACATGTTGAAGGCGTATTCTTTCTCATAAATTATTTTCTATTTTTATTTATTAAAATCAATTAGGATAATTAATCTCGATTAATTTATTTACCTAACTTTTTTCTATTAAATTAAAATCAACCTAGACTTTAGGGTTTACTCAATTTAATCGATTAGGTTTAGGTTAATCATCAACTATTTTTCATCAAACAATTTCTCTGTTTCTTTTCCTTTTTATAAAATCTTGGCGCGCTTTATTATTTTCGCATTAGTTTTCCTATTATGTAACTACTATAGAATGTAATGGTTTAACTAGGGTTTTATTTGCTTTCTATTTCCCCCGATTTTTAGGTTTTGTACCCCCTTTCCCATAAGTTTTGTAATAGTGTAGGACTTTTAATTTCTGCAATTTACTGCTTTCTTTATTACTGTATAGTAATTAGCGTGTATGGAAAGACATAAAAATAATCGTAGAAAATCCTAATCCAGATAAAATAACTGAATTCAATACACTTTTCACACACTCACCTCTAGGGTAACCCCACTTGTTGCCTTCGAATAAACAGTCATGTCCCTCGAACATGGGGGAGCTTTAGCAAAGTCCCTTCAATACAGAAGATCTTAGTCCCTCGATGACCCTCTGATGCTTCCTTCGGTAAAAAATCTTAGTCCCTTACGATAAAATTGCTAAAGTGTCTTATAAGTTGACTTCGATGACCGTACGATGACCCTCACCTGTCCCTACACATCCAATGATAGGGTTTCCTAATAACTAATGGTAGGATAGCACTATCAAAGGAGGAGGAAAGAAACATGAAAGACTTTTGAGTAGGTAGATAGCTCGTAATCTCTTGCTCACAAAACAACATATTTTTTCACAAAACACTTTTCTATGAAATATTTTCAAAACAAACACTTTGTATATGTTCTCAACTGATACGATAATCATTACAAATTTGCCGCACTTTGGCATTTTCAAAATATTTTCAAACACTCACACAAAAGCATTTTCAAACAAAGAGCTAGCAATTAAGAGCCCTTAGATAACTACAGATAGAAAAGAAGTCAAGATAGGTGCCAACTTAGAGGACAGTGTCAAGAACAAGTTAATACATATATTGCATGAATATGTTGAGATCTTTGCTTGGTCATACGAAGACATGCCAAGGCTTGATACCGATATTGTGGTTCACCGTCTTACGATGAAAGACGATTGTACTTCGATAAAATAGAAGGTTCATCGTATGCGTCCCGAGATGTCAAAGAAGATCAAAGTTGAGGTAATGAAACAGTTCAACGCAGGGTTCTTAGTAGTGACATCATATCCTCAATGGGTTGCAAATGTTGTCCCGGTACCAAAGAAAGACGATAAGGTACGTATGTGTGTAGACTATAGGGATATGAATATGGCGAGCCCCAAGGATGACTTCTCGCTTCTGCATATTGATGTTTTAGTCGACAACACCACTCAACACAAGGTATTCTCCTTAATGGATGGTTTCTCAAGTTATAATCAGATCAACATGGCACCTGAAGACATGGAAAAAATTACTTTTGTTACATAATGGGGCACTTTCTGTTACAAGTTTATGCCTTTTGGGTTGAAGAACGCTGGCACAACTTATCAGCGTACTATGGTAGCTTTGTTCCATGACATGATTCATCACTAGATGGAGGTCTAAGTCGATGATATGATAGCCAGATCACAAACTGAAGAAGAGCATTTGGACCATCTACATAAGTTGTTTGAGAGACTGAGGAAGTATAAACTGGGATTAAATCCGAACAAGTGCACCTTTGGGGTGAGATTCGATAAACTCCTGGGTTTTGTTGTCAGTGGTAAAGGAATTGAGGTTGACCCCGCTAAAGTAAAACCTATTCAAGAAATGCCAGTCCCCCGTACTGAGAAGGAATTCATAGGTTTCTTGGGATGAATGAATTATATTTCCAGATTTATTTCCCATTTGACCGCTACTTGTGAGTCGGTCTTTAAGTTGCTAAAGAAAGATCAGCTAGTGAAGTGGAATAACGATTGTCACATGGCCTTTGACAAAATCAAGAAGTACTTACAAGAACCTCCAATTCTGATGCCACTAGTTGAAGGAAGACCTCTGATCATGTACCTAACAGTGTTAGAGAACTCAATGGGGGTGTGTACTGGGGCAGCATGACGAGTCTTGTCAAAAAGAGCATGCAATATACTACCTTAAAAAAAGTTTACCGACTGTGAAACAAGATATTCACTGCTCGAGGAAACTTGTTGCACTTTGGCATGGGCTTCTCTCCACCTAAGATAGTATATGTTGACTCATACTACTCTGTTGATCTCTGACATGGATCCCATCAAATATATATTCGAGAAACCCGCTCTCTCCAGAAGAATCGCCAGATGGAAAATGGTCTTGACAGAATACGACATACATTACACCACTTAGAAAGCGATCAAAGGAAGTGTGTTGGTAGATAATTTATCTCATCAAGCCGTAGACGAATATCAATCTATGAACTTTGAATTCCCGGATGAGAACATTATGCTAGTTACAGATTATGAAGAACCTGAACCGTATGAAGGACCTGAGACAGGATCCCGATGGACTATGGTTTTCGATGGAGCCTCTAATGCACTTGGAAACAAAATTGGGGCTGTAATTATCTCTCCCTGGGGTTTCCATACACCCTTTACCGCCATATTATGCTTTGACTGTAACAATAATATGGCTGAATATGAAGCGTGCATCATGGGCATCAAAGCTGCTATTGACCTAATAATCAAGTTATTGAGTGTTTATGGAGACTCAGCCCTGGTAATCAGCCAGATTAAGGGATAATGGGATACAAAACATCTAAACCTCATTCCTTATTGAGAGTAGGTGTTGACGTTAATTCCGTACTTCGAGTAAATCACTTTCGAACATATTCCACGAGAAGAGAATCAATTGGAAGACGCATTAGCTACCATGTCATTTATGTTCAAAGTCAGATGGGACAACAAAGCTCCTCGAATCACTATTGAAAGGTTAGACGAACATGTATACTACAAAGTTGATATTGATAGAGTAGAGGAAAAGCCTTGGTACCATGAAGTGAAAAGATACCTCGAGGCTCAAAAATATCCTGAAGAGGCATCTATCAACGATAAGAAATTCCTACGAAGGTTCTCTTCCAAATTCTTTCTGAGTAACAGAATTATGTACAAGCGTAATCATGATACGACTCTGCTTCGTTGTGTAGGAAAGAAGGAAGTGAGAAGATTATGGAAGATATGCATGAAATGGTCTTTGGTACTCATTCTAGCAGGCATACTATGGCTAAGAAAATTTTGAGAGCGGGTTACTATTGGTCAACCATGGAATCTGATTGTCATCATCACTCCAAAACTTGTCACAAATACCAAATCTATGCTGACAAAGTACAGGTACCTCTGGTTTCTTTGAATGTCTTGACTGCTCCTTGGCCGTTTGCAATGTGGGGCATTGATATGATCGGAGAAATCAAACCTACTTGTTCCAATGGGTGTCTTTTCATCCTAGTTGCTATTGACTATTTCACGAAGTGTGTTGAAGCAACCTCGTTTGCCTCAGTTACTAAGAATGTAGTTGCCCGATTCATTAAGCATAACCTTATCTGTCGGTATGGCATCCCTGAGAGAATCATCACAGACAATGGTACCAATCTCAACAACACTATGATCACGGAGCTCTCCCAGGTAATTAAAGATCAAGCACTAAAACTCTTCTCCATATCGACCAAAGATGAATGGCACAGTGGAAGCCGCCAATAAGAACATTAATAATATTATGCAGAAAATGATTGTGACCTACAAAGATTGGCACGAGATGTTACCATTTTCTCTTCATGGTTATCGCACTTCATCTTGGACATCAATTGGGCCAACCCGTTTTCTCTAGTTTACGGTATGGAGGTTGTCCTACCTATCGAAATTCAGATTCCTTCCTTGAGAATTATGAAAGATGTAGACTTGGAAGAAGACGAATGGGTCTAGACTAGGTTGGATCAGTTAAATTTGATTGGCGAGAAGAGGTTTACGGTGGTTTGTCACAACCAGATGTATCAAAAGCCTATGATCAAAGCCTTCAATAAGAAAATCAAGCATCGAGTATATCAGGCTGGTGACTTAGTAATAAAGCGCATCATCCTACCACAAGGTGATCCCAGGGGAAAATGGACTCGCACCTACAAAGGATCATTTATGATCAAGAAGATATTTCCGGGCGGTTCCATGATACTTACCACCATGGATGGTGAAGATCTTCCACACCCTGTGAACGCGAACATAGTTAAAAGATACTACGCATAAAAAACGACCCGCTAGGTTGACTGGCCTAGGAAAAAATAAGGGCATCCTGGTGAACCAAAAGGGTTTAGGAAAGAAATAGGGATATATATATATATATATATATATATATATATATATATATATATATATATATATATATATATATATATATATATATATATATATATATATATATATATATATATATATATATATATATATATATATATATAAAAGACTGTACACCCGGAAAAGTCAAAAACCTGAAAAGGTGGCTTGGGCAAAAAAGGGTATCCGGGTGGACTGAAACCCGAAAGGGCGGTCCAGGCAAAAATTAGGGATTAAAGCGTACAACTATGTCCCATTGGATCACTTGCAGCCAGCTTTATTACCAACGTCAAGTTTGAATGGTACAGATCGATTCAGTCAACTTCTTCTGACAAGTGATGGATGGGATACTCAAAGACATAGAGGCAATAGCAGAGTTGGAACTCGACAAGATCATTTACACATAGTGTGATACGGTGGGAGAACTGACTATAGGTTTTGCGTTTCGTTCGCACTTGTGTGGTTAGCAAGAGTCACCACCGACTTTTCTTTTATCCAAAAGGAAAGGTAAAAAAACACAGGAAAGACCTTTCGAGAATTTTCTCGGGTTCGGGGGGTAGATTATGAAAAGGGAAGGTGTTAGCACCCTTTTCATCCATGGTTTTCCATGGGATCTTAGTTACTCATTTAGATCACTTGCTTTTGTTTGATTGTGTGCTTGTGGTGTGGTTTTTGAAAGTATTTTGGAAAGTTTCTTTGTAATGGTTCTCGTCTCTATAAGAACATATACAAAGTTTTGTTTCAAAAAATAGTTCAAAGAGGTGTTTGTGAATCGTGTTTCGAAAGGTGTTTTTGAAAAGAGGTTTTGCCATGGTTCTCGTCTCTATAAGAACGTATGCAAAACGTTTTGTCTTTTGAAAGTGTTTTGAAATGGAGGTGTAGGTGTAAAGGTTTTTGTCGTGAGCAAGCGAGTAACTAAGAGAGAATCTATCTACTCGAAAAGTCTTAAGTTGTTCTTTTCTTCTTCCTTTTAATGGTTCTATCTTACCATTGATTTGGTAAGAATCCCCATCATTGGATGTGAAGGGACAGGCGCGGGTCAATTTTACAATCATTGAAAGCAACTTGTGAGACGCTCTAGCAATTTTGTAAGGGGCAAGATCGTTTTATCTAAGGCAACATCGAGGGTCATCGAGGGACTACGATCTTTGTTTATCGAAGGGTCATTGCTAGAGTGTCTCATATTCGAGGGACATGATTATATTTCTGAGGCAACGAGAGAGGTTACCCTAGAGGTGCGCGTGTGAAAAAGTGTGTTAGTTTCGAGTTATTTTATTCTTGGATTAGGTCATCTAGTGATTGATTTTTGAATCTTGCCATACATGCCTAATTACTATACAGTATATAGAAAAACAATAAATTGCGGGAATTGAAATTCTACGCTATTACAAAATGTTCGGGAATGGGGGTACAATTGTTACAAATGGGGATGAATCCAAATATCAAGTAATACAACCAAATCGAATTGTTGCGCGATTTAATATAAAGCTATGCCAATTTATGAAATAAAATCAACAAAGTATGAAATGCAATGTATTTACTTGAAAAAGAAAAATAAAACCTATTCTAAAAAAGAAATTGATTTAAATTAAAATCTTATTATTATTTTTCGTATTTTTATTAATTATAAGCTTAAAGAAAGAAAACTAATTAAATCAATGTTTTTGATGTTTTTATTAAATGTAACAAATTAATAAAAATAAGTTATAAAAATAAAATAGTGAAAATTGATTTTTAAGACTTAAAAAATGTACAACAGTATTATTAGTAATTTTCAAAACAAATAAAAACAAATTAAAAGGAAGAAAATGGGCTTAAGGGTTTAGATGAGATTAGGCCCGAAGAAAACATTTATTATTTGCTGAAACAAAGCAACAGGCAAGGGGGAGGGGGTAAAGACTAGCAATTTCGTGGGCTTAAAGGGTTTTAGAAAAGAATTGGCCCAATGCTCTCTTAAGCTTGTTTAATGTTTTTTGATTAAGGGAAACAACATATTAGGGTTTGTGGTTCCCCTCTTGCTCAGAGCGGCGCTCTCTCATCGTCCCTTGCGCTTCTCTCTTCCAAATTGTTCATCTTTCTCACTAGACGTCCCTGTTCTCTTCCTGATTTCGTGAATAAAACGCTTTTTTTCTGGAAATCCCTAAGTTTGAAATGAACTTATCTAAAGGGTTTGAAATGTTTCAATCTGATCTTCCTCTCTCCTTCGTTACCGGAGCACTCTCTCTCACATCCTAAGTGCTAACATTTTTGTTTCTTTGAAAGGTATGATTCTGTGGATTTTGAAGTTTGAACGATTTTTTGTTATTGTTTTGTCTTGTTCATGTTTTTTCTGTTAACCTATTGTGTTATACATTTGAGATGTGGGAAACAGTTTATGAGGAATGCGAAGAATTCATACCTTTGGGGATTTTCTGTGGAATGGAGAGGAATGTGAGACTGAGTTGAGGCGCTCCCTGGTGGAGGACTTGGTGAGAAGGAAGAGATGATGACGAAGATGCTAGGGTTTCTGGTAACCTTTTTCTATACTCTTTGAGCCTTGGATGATGATGATGTACTTCTGACTTTGTTATTTTTCGTGCTTTGTTGGATGTTGTTTGCTGATGATTTGGTGATGTTGTTGGTTTGGATACTGATTTGGTGATGTTTGAGACTTTGTGATTGTTCTTAGGCCATTTGGTTTTTGTACTGTTTTACAGTTTTTAGGGTTGATTTTCTGGTTCTTGAGGTTTGAACTGTGTTACAGGTTTGAATACTGGTTATGGTTTGGGAGTTTTGGCTGTTTGTTGTTGTACAGTTTGGTTATGTAGGTTTTGAACTGTTTGAGGATGTTGGACAGTTTTGATGCTTTTCTGTTTCTTTTTGTTTTGGTTACAGTTTGGATTTTACAGTTTGGGGGAAGTTTTGACAGTTTTGATGTTTGAACTGAGTTACAGGTTTGGATCTTTGTGAATGTTTTTGTTGACAGTTTGAAATGGTTTTACTATTTTGGTTTGACAGTTTTGAACCTTAATATTTTTGGAGGTTTGAAAACTGGTTTTGATAGTTTTGGAGGTTTTGGAAAATGTTTTCGAGAATGGTTTGATAGATTTGCAAGTTGTTGTTTCAGTTGCAGGTTTTTGTGAGTTTTGTTGTTGGGAGGTTTTCTGAGTTGTGTTTGTTGAAATGGTTTTGCAGCTCTGATGCCTTTGATAGTTCTTTTGTTTTTAGAACTGGTTATGCAGTTTTTTTTGAGGTTTTTGTATGTTTGACCAAAATGTTCTCTCTCCCTCTTGCAGTTTTCCTAGTGTTATATTTAGGTTGCTTGTTGACAGCTTAATCAAAAAGGGGGGAAAACCTCATACTTTGAATATCTTGGCCCCCTTGTGCAGTTTTGTTTTTCAGCACACTCTATGTAGCTTGTGATAGTTTGTGGGCAGAGTAGCAAAGTTGTACCTTTTGTGCAATTCCAACAACTTAGGTGATTTCTTTCCTCTCTCTCCTCTCTCATTGATAAAAGCAAATTGCTTTTTCACCTTTTTTCTAAAAAGTTTGCAAAAATCTTGGAAGTTGATGAAAAGGCTATTGAAACAAGCCCCTTGCTTGTTGGCTTGGTTTACCATACTGTTGTACTTTCTTTTCCATGCTGCTGCATTCTTACTGCTATGCTACTTGCTTCTTATTGCTTGCATTTTTGCCATGCTGTTGTTGCTTGTCCTAGCTGTTATGCTGCTGTTACTTGTACTTTGTTTTGCTTGCTTGTATTGCTTGTTTGTACTGCTTGCTGCATGTTTGCTTGTACTGCTTGCTTGTACTGCTGTTTGGACAGCTTGCTGCATGTTTGGACAGCCTTGCTATTTGTTTGGGCAGTCTGCTGCATTTCTCTTGTTTGGATAGCTTGCTTACATTTTTTTGTTTGTGAACCAAGAGGAATAATTCTCTTGTGATTTGCAAATAAAAATGTGATGAATTAAAAATAGCCCTCTGATTCCAAATTGCAAACTTTAATGATGAACACTTTTTGTCTTTTGAAAATTCTTTGCTCATGTCCAATTAACTGTACTAACCTTTTTTCTTGTCTTTCATTTTCATGTGAGCACAACTGGATGGTGGCAAAGCAGAGGAAGCAATGGAAGCACAGTCAACTTTAGGCATAAATTAAATTTCTTTTCTTTGTAACTCAGAGAGAAACATTCAATTAACTTGTACTAATTTATTTTTTAAATACAATAAGTTGTAAAACCCAAAGCATTCAAATGATAAATTGTTTTGTACCAAATTTTGAAATAAAATGGAGAAAGTCTTTATAAGATATTCTGGTGTCCATTAAAAACCCTTTACTGTCAATAACTTGTAATTCTCTCTTTGTGTCTTCACTGATTCTTAAAGATTCCCTGATCAAGATAATTAAAACTGCATTCTAATAATTCCAATCAAGATAACTTAAATTCCAATAATCATGTAACCTTGCAGCTGTATTCCAATCAAAACACGCACTGCGTATTCCATAAACAAGCAAATGTTTATTCCATAAACAAGCAAATGTTTTTAAAAGACGCAAATTATCTGGTTAACATGGATCAAACAAACACTGCATTTTTAGTAAATTTGAGAGAGCATGAAAACATGTGAAAATCAATTGAATTTCTGGGAACTCAATTTCTTCTGAGAAATGCAAGAAAAACCCTAATTGCTGATTTACTGCCACAGGAGAAAATATGTCTGATCGATTCCTGAGCCAATCTTGAATATTTGAGAAACCCTAGGGTTATGCTTTTCTATGAAAAATTGGAGGGAAAATTTTGGGGTACAACACATAGCTATATATTTTTTGTTTTCACTTTGTACTCTCTTCATTTGTCACGACGATTTCCTCTTACTAGGATTTCTGTCTCCTTGTACAATAATCGTCTATTTATAGGCAAACTATCAATATAAACACAATTTCAAAATTCAAAGTTTTGTTTTGCTTTTTCTGTTTTGTTTGCAAAAAAAACGTCCAATGATTAAATTGAATGAACATATGCATATGAACATGATTACTGTTAACAAAATATGCATAAAAAACAGGAATAAGTATTTACTCATGACTTTAGGATGTGGGATAACGTTCAAACCATCTAAAATCCGCAGAGTAATTTCCGGTAAAGTTACCCCGCAGAGCAGTTCGCATAAGATAATCCCATGCAGAGTTATCTTCATGAACTCGACATATTCCCTACAAGCCTGAAATACTCTAATCGTACTCACCAGCAGATCCCCCTAGCGGATAAAGGAGTATAATCTTTTCCCCGGCAATGTCGCCAACCTACAGAGTTTCAGTCTTTAGCAGATTATGATAGCAGCATAATTCATAGGAATTCTCTTCCCCGATTGTGTTTATTTCTCCAACACTGTAAATCCCCTACAAAATTCTCCTCTCAAGCCGGATTCAGAACCCTCAGCAGAGCATATTCCTCAACAGAGTGTTTCTCCAACAGGGTTTATTTCCCCAATAGGGTTTATTTCCCCAATAGGGTTTACTTCCCCAACAGGGTTTATTTCCCCAGCAGAATTCAGTCTCCCCAACTTAAGTCTATCCCTCTGACTACTGTAAATCACCGGCAAAACTTCTCTCTCCAGCAAAGGGTAGCCCGTACCACTATCCCCAGAGAGTTGCTACGAAACCCAAAACTAGACCAAATATTATTTAATCTTATCCTCTCCAGACGAGCTGGCATCCATATCAGAAACTCGGTCAGACAGCGCCTCGGAAAGTTATCTATCTCTTTTATCCCCAGTCAGGGTATATAAGAATTAAAATCCCTAGTATAGTGATGAATGAGCAATTTTCTTGAGTTCTTCTTCCCAAGAAGAAATCAACATCCCCCGGCGGAGTTTCCTTAAACAGCAAGCTGGAGTCCCCAGGAAAGGAATTCTTCATCCCCATCAACAATCAGGGATTTATTTTCTCGATCAAGAATGTTATATGAAGCTACCGATACGCTTCAATGACATCTCACGTTCATACATCATTTATCGTATCATATGCATACGAAACTCATTAGCACATTGACATTTATTTCGAGAGCATCATTACGCAACACATACATCATGACATTGCATAAAACTAACCTTGTCTTTTCAGGTTAGGTTCGCAAATAGACAAGTATTTCCCTCAAAGACTAAATCTTACTAGTAATTGCTTAAACATTTTCCTCAGAAGGTCATTCTGAAAGATATCTCTTCTAGATGAATTCAAGCATAGACTTATTCTAGTGTATCATTCAAATGAAGTCAGGTGTAGATTTCCTTCTGATACTCTTTTTGGAAAAAGTCAGGCGTGGAATCTTTCTGGTACCTTTTCTAGTTGAAGTCGGGCGTAGACATCTTTTGGTTCGGATGAAATCAAGCATAAATTTCTTTCTGATACCCTTTTTGGAAGAAAAAAGTCAGGCGTAGACTCTTTCCGGTACTTTTTCTAGTTGAAGTCGGGCGTAAACATCTTCTGATTCGGATGAAATCAAATGTAGATTTCTTTCTGATGCTCTTCTTGGAAAAAGTCAGGCGTAGACTCTTTCTGGTACCACTTCTAGTTAAATTCGAGCATATACATCTTTTGGTTCGGATGAAATCAAGCGTAGATTTCTTTCTGATGCTTCTTTTGGACAAAGTCGGACATAAATTCATTCCAAATACATCTTTTTAAGACAAAGTCGGGCGTAGACTTATTCTGATATACCTATGGATAGTTACTCTAGGTGGCATCTATAAGCCCATCTCCGACTTCCCATTACTCTCCAAATGGAATCCAAGCCGATTCCCGGTATAATCAACCAACAATGTTATTTCGTGAATATGCGAGTGCAAATTTCAGGGCACTTATGTGTTCAATCATCTTCTATCTTCAAGTCACGAATGGCGGACATGCCAATCTAACTCCTCAGGTTTAAGAAGATTGAATAGGGGCAGCTATTGTACCCTAAAATTTACCCTGCCATTTTTCTTCAAGACATTCTCCTAGGGTTCTCAAAAGCTCAAGGTGTCTCAAGAATTGATCAGACAAATTCTCCTCCTAAGCAATGGGTCCATAACTAGGGTTTTATGTTTCACAAGGAAATTTGGGTTTCTAAGGTCTCAAGATGTTTTCATGGTTCTTCATATGTATTCAACAATGCTCAAATCAAGTTTCAGGCCTTGCATCACAAGTTTGCTCAATCAATGGCTCAAATGACTGAAAATCAACTATATTGGGTAAAAAGTCAACTATGGTCAACATATAGTCAAACTTCAAGATTTTTGGTCAACATCAATATTTTGAAGCCATATGCAACATTTGATCAAGGGTTGATCATGATTCTTCAAGAAAAACCCTCAAATCATCAAAAGTTAAAAGTTGCCAAATTAGGGTTTCCTTAGGAAAAGTCAACAAAACTTTGACCAGGCATAACTTTCACATGCTTCATCAGCTTTTCCCTAACCAAAGCTCATTTTGAAGGGAGTTCAATTATCTACAACTTTGTATATCTATATCAAGTCCAAAAAATGCATCATTTGAGAGATATGAGCCAATACATTATAGGTCATTTTAAAAGTCAACAAAAATACACTTTTTGTCAAGGCAACTTACATCAAGATAAAGCCTTTAAAAGCGAAAATGATCAACATAGAGGTTGTAGTAGACATCTTGAGCTTTCCAAAAAATCAAAGATCACCTTCAAAAGATAAACATTAAGTGATTTATGGCCATTGCAAGTTGGGAAATTTTGAGCAAATGTATGAAGTTCAAAGTGAGTAAGCATGAAATTATGGACTATTGGGCCATGGTTTTGAGGTCCAAACTTGTGTTATACTCTTCATATACCTCAGTATTCATTCGTACACCCTTTGGCCTTGTTTTATTTTAATTATTTTTATCATTTTTGATTTAATTCATTAATAATATAAAATAGATAAGATAAAATCATATCTTTTTGTACAAGAGTCCAAGCCCATTTGTTTTTTCCCTAAAAATTCTCTAGATATTCAGGCATCAAGATAAGAGCAAAGACACGAAATCTTTGCACCACAAAATTGTCAAAAAAATCAAAATTTTCCAAGAACCCTAAGTTTTGAAAACCTTATTTTCAAGCCTCCTCACCACCAAACTTCCATTCCATTCACTTCCAGGAACATTTAAGGGTAAGATTAGATCGTTTACCATGATCCAAAGGACCTGAACCAGCATACATTCAGCATCATTTTTACATTATTTTATGATTCTTGTATTTTTGTTTTCATGATGTTTTAACGCACACTAATGCCACTAACGTACTTCTGAGATGCTAAGGTGCAGGTTTGAATCATAACATGAGTCCCATGCTATCTGAATCATAAATGTCCATGATCAAACTGATTCATGTTATTTTGGTCATACCTCATAAGCCAGGACGGATTAACCTGCAAAAATGTCTCCATTGGATTCTCAACCTCTGTTTTAGGGGGGGGGGGGGGGGGGGGTAGGATATGATTAGATCATTAACGTTATGTTTTTTACAGGTTTTAAAACAATAGGTCACCGAAGAAGACGGCCGGAGCTAGGGCTTCGGCACTTCTCCGGCCAGTATATTTGATTATATAATATATATTTATTGTTTCAGTTATATTAATAGATGTATCTCCACCCCGGTGGTTAAAACGCGCGTACTAAGTCATTCCTCCCTCTGGTCATGGGTTCGATCCCCGATTTTGCTACTTTTTTCATATTTTTGCAGGTTGATTATAAAACATGTTGAAGGCGTATCCTTGCACAGGCGCACGCTTGGCCTGGTGGTTGGCATGCACGCTGGAGATGCAGGGGGCGTGGGTTCAACACCCACCCTTAACATTCTTTTTCTCTATTTTCTTTACTAACTTTATTTTCCTTTTTTTCTAACTTAACCCTAATATTTTTAATAAGCCCTAATTATTTTTTAATCAACATTAAAATGAATTAGGTTTAGTTCTATTTCTCATAAATTAATTTTGATTTTGATTTATTAAAATTAATTAGGATAATTAATCTCTATTAATTTATTTACCTAACTTTTTTTGATTAAATTAAAATCAACCTAGACTTTAAGGTTTGCTCAATTTAATCAATTAGGTTTAGGTTAATCATCAATTATTTTTCATCAAACAATTTCTCCGTTTCTTTTCCTTTTTACAATCTTCGTGCTCTTTATTATTTTCACATTAGTTTTCCAATTATGTAACTACTATAGAATGTAATAGTTTAACTAGAGTTTTATTTTCTTTCTATTTCTCTTGATTTTGTGGTTTTGTACCCCTTTCCCTGAAGCTTTGTAATAGCGTAGGACTATTAATTTCTGCAATTTACTGCTTTCTTTATTACTGTATAGTAACTAGGCGTGTATGGCAAGACATAAAAATAATCGTAGAAAACCCTAATCCAGATAAAATAATTGAATTCAATACAATTTTCACACACTCACCTCTAGGGTAAACCTACTTGTTGCCTTCGAATAAACAGTCATGTCCCTCGAACGTGGGGGCGCCTTAGCAAAGTCCCATTGATACCGAAGATCGTAGTCCCTCGATGACCCTTCGATGATGCCTTCGGTAAATGATCTTAGTCCCTTACGATAAAATTGCTAAAGCGTCCTTACAAGTTGCCTTTGATGATTGTACAATGACCCTCGTATGTCCCTTCACATCCAATGATAGGGCTTCCTACTAACTAATGGTAGGATTTCACTATCTAAGGAGGAGGAAAATAACACGAAAGACTTTTGAGTAGGTAGATATCTTGTAATTGCTTGCTCACAAAAAAACATATTTTTTCACAAAACACTTTCCTCTGAAATATTTTCAAAGCAAACACTTTGTATGCGTTCTCAACTAATACGAGAATCATTACAAAGTTTCCGCACTTAAGCACTTTAATAATATTTTCAAACACACACACAAAAGCATTTTCAAACAAAGTGAGCTAGCGATTAAGAGCCCGTAGATAACTATGGATGAAAAGGGTGCTAACACCTTCCCTTTTCATAACTTACCCCCCGAACTCAGAAAATTCTCGAAGGTCTTTCCTGTTCTTTTCACCTTTTCTTATTGGATAAAAGAAAAGTCGGCAACAACTCTTGCTATCCGCAACATTTGTGATAAAACGAAAAACCAAGTCAGTTCTCCCACTGTATTACAGCCTTTATCCGCCATTAAGCTGGTTACACCTTAGGGCCTTTATCCACTACTAAGTCGGTTACGTATTAGGGCCTATGTCTGCCACTAAGCCGGTTACACCTTAGGGCCTCTGTCCACCATTAAGCCGGTTATGCTTTATGGCCTTTGTCCGCCACTAAGTCAGTTACGCCTTAGGGCCTCTGTCTATCATTAATTCGGTCACGTCTTAGGGCCTTTGTATGCGACTAAGCTGGTTACGCCTTAGGGCCTCTGTCTGCCACTAAGCTGGTTACACCTTAGGGTCTCTATATGCCACTAAGTTGGTTACACCTTAGGCCCTATGTCCGCCACTAATTCGGTTATGCATTAGGGCCTTTATCTGACACTAAGTCGGTTACGCCTTAGGGCCTCTGCCTTGCACTAAGCTGGTTACAACTTAGAGCCTCTATCCTCACCTAATGATAATCCTCGTTAAGAGTCATTAGGTCAAGGGAGCCTGGGGCTTCTATTGATTCTGGTGAATATCCAAGAGTAACGCTAGGCTCTCTTTTAGCCACGGTACAAGTACAAACTTATCTTAGTAAGAAAAAGTACTTTAAACCAAACAAACACAACCTAATGAGGCGATTATAAAGACACAATAAGTTCTCTTAGGGATCTTAACCTCATACGAGCTTGGGGATCTCAAAAGAGACACCATGGCTGACTTTGTAAAAATAGCTTAAGATGATATAAAGTCGAGTGTAATACAGCGGGAGAACGTACTTTACTGGTTTTGCATTTTTATCGCAAATGTTGCGGTTAGTAAGTGTCGCCACTGACTATTCTTTTATCCAATAAAGGAAAGGGAGAAAAGAACATGAAAGATCTTTTTTTAGATTTTGGGTTCAGGGGTAGATTATGGAAAGGGAAGGTGTTAGCACCCTTTCCATCCGCAGTTATCTACGGGCTCTTAGTTGCTAGCTCACTTTGAAAATGATTTGTTATGTAACTGTATTTTTGAAAATATTTTGAAAATATGCCTTAGTGCGGAGAACTTTGTAATGATTCTCGTATCGTTGAGAATGCATACAAAGTGCTTTTATCTTTGAAAATATTTAGAAAAGAGTTTGTGTATGTGTGAAAGTTGTTTTGTTTTGTGAGCAAGCAACTACGAGCTGTCTACCTAGTCGAATGGTCTTTGTTCTTTTCCTCTTTTCCTTTAGATAGTGTTATCCCACCATTAGTTGGTGGGTAGCCCTATCATTGGATGTTTGAGGGACAGGCGCGGGTCATCGTATAGTCACGAAGGCAACTCGTAGGTCACTTTAGAAATTTAATCGTAAGGGACTAGATCATTTACCGAAGGAAGTATCGAAGGGTCATCGAGGGACTATGATCTTTTTAACATAAGGTCTTTGCTAAAGTGTCCCACATTCGAGGGACGTGACTGTTTTTTGAAGGCAACAAGTGTAGGTACCTTAGAGGTGCGCATGTGCGAGTGTGTTGGGTTTCAGTTATGTTTATCTTGAGTGTTATTTTTGCTAATGTTTATTTTTAGTCTTTCCATACAAGCCTATTAAGCATACATCTAGTATTTAAATATATATACAAGTATGAAAAATAAAGTGCGGAAAATTGAATCTACGCTATTACATCGCTTCGGGGTGGGGGAATTTACAAACCAAAAATGGGGAAATAAAAGAGTAAATGGTCCTAGTTTAAAGTCTATTACATCCCATGTACAGTTACAGAATTTATGATAACAATGCGAGGAAAATAAATAAATACGGGGAGAAAAAAGAAGAAAAAAAATTCTAGGTGGTAGAAAGAAATATATTTTTGTTGTTTTTGTTTAGGAAAAATAGCAATTAAATTGATGTAAACCTATTTCTAATTAACTTAATTAATTAAAAAAAAAGATGATTAAATAATTAATTAAAATTTACTTTAATTAATAAAATTTAAGTCTAATATTTTTTGTGATTTTTTTATTTTATGATTTTTTATGAAATTAATTTTTTTTAAATGAATTAAACAAAACAAAATAGAAAAGGGATAGGCTTTGCTGCAAAGAATAAATAGGGGGTGCAGGGGTCTGGAATCTCTAGGCCCAATAAGGAATCCAAGCGCTGCAAAAAAGAAGGTTAGGGGGTGCAAAGAAACAAATTAATTTAGGCCCAATTCACAAGGTCCGGGACCTGCAAAGAAAATATTAAAAAAAAGAACAAAAATGCAAAATTTGGGATCGAACCCAGGACCTAGAGAGGGAGTAACTTAAGCGCATGCACGTTACCGCTGGACCATTATATTAATTCGTTAGATACAATAAAACAATAATAATATAAAATAAAGTTTAATCATATCTTTAAAATTCAAAACGTGTGCGCCAGATGAATTTAAATGGGCCAATTAGAATATGGCTTTTGTCCCTGCAAGCCTCGCCAGAGTCAACAAAAGTCAGAGACACCAGAGTCAAACTCTGGTCGTCTTCTCCGACCAAATAAAAATCAAAACCTACAAAAATGTTAGATTCATGGACAACTAAGAGGTCTATTCCATGTAAAATCATCCCCTGAGTACAAATTTAGCCTCGGTTTAGACTGAAAGTCCTTGCATCACTGAATCTGAAGCTCAAAAATGCTTGAGCCCTAACCATGGTGTTCTGGGATTAAAGCACCTAATCTTGCATGTAGCACGTTAGATCTACTCCAATCATTAATAATAATATGAATATGTGCGTAAAACTAATTTAAATCATGTAATTAAAGAGTTTGGGATCCAAAATTTTACCAAAAATCGGTGGGCTTGGTGTGGCTGTTTTGGGCGTGCTTTAGGCTTGAATAATGGCTGGTATGAAATTTTTTACCAAAAACCGGTGAGATTTTTTATGAAATTTTGTAGAGCTTTGTTATGCCACGCGTGCGTGTCCTTTTGGCTTGAAGCTTGTGTCTTATATAGAGGGAGAAGAGGAGCATATGAGTATGGAAATAATCAACCATTAACCATGGTCTTAAAAGAAGAAATCAAACTTTGAAAAATTTTCAAACTTCATGATCCCTTGCCATTTTCGTTTTGCAATGAACCTGGACAGGTTTTATATGTTTTGTACGAATTTTTGGGCTTCATGATGGATCAAACCAAGCCCATATGCACTAGCCCATTAGTTTTCTTTTTTATTTTGATTTAATTTATATTTAAATGAATAAAAATTCAAATAAATAAAAATAAAAATAAAAACAAGGAATGGATAAGTTTAGAGGTCCTTGGACACATCATGAACATATTTGAACTCCAAAAAGTTAGGCCCAATAACTTAAAATCACAAATTTGCTCAATTGAGATTTCAAGCATTTCTTAAAAATTGCCCAACTTGTGATACTCATAAATTGCTCAATTTTCATCTTTATAAGATGATCTTGGACTTTTTTTGGTCATTTTTTTCTTTTGAAGAACTTATATTGATTTAAGTTGCCTTGATAAAAAGTGTCTTTTGTTGACTTTTGAAAATGACCTATAATGTTTGAGCTCATATCTTCCAAATGAAGCATATTTTGGAATTGGATATAAAAATAAATTTGTAGAGAATTGATATTTCTTCAAAATAAGCCTTTGTTGGGGGAAAGTTGATGAAGTATGTGAAAGTTATGCCTGGTCAAAGTTCAGTTGACTTCTCCTAAGGAAACTCTAATTTGGCAATTTTGGACTTTTGATGATTTGAGGGCTTTCCTTTGGGAATCATGATCAACCCTTGATCAAATTATGAATATCACTTCAAAATATTGATGTTGACCAAAAATATTGAAGTTTGACTGTATGTTGACCAAAATTGACTTTTTGACCAATACAGTTGATTTTCAAACATTTGAGCCATTGACTGAGCAAACTTGTGATGTAGGGCTTGAAACTTGACATGGACCTTATTAAGGACCTATGAAGAATCATGGAAGCCACTTGAGACCTTTTCAAACAAAAATTCCTTGAGAAACTCCAAAACCTAGTTGTAGACCTTTAGTTTAGGAGGAGCATTGACTAGTCAACTCTTTAGTATCTTGAGTACTTGAGGAGCCTTGAAAGAATATCTTGAAGAAAGTGGGAGGAAAAATTTTGGGGTACAACAGCTGACCCTGTTAAATTTTCTTAAACCTGAAGAGTTAGATTGGTATGTCTTCCATTCGTGACTTGAAGGTAGAAGAAGATTGAACACCTAAGTGCCTAGAAATTTGGACTCGCTTGTGTAAGAAGTAATATTGTTGGTTGAGTATACTGAGAATGGGCTTATAGATGCCATTTGGAGAAGTGAAGGAGAGTTGTCAGAGATGAGCTTATAGATGCCATCCTGTTGTACCCCAAAATTTTCCCTCCCATTTTTCACTCAAGATGCTATCCCAGGATCTCTCAAACACTCAATTTGGCATAAGATTTGATCAGACAGATTCTCTTCCTAGGCATTGAGTCAGCAGTTAGGGTTTGGTATTTCTTAAAGCAAAATTGAGTTTCAAAAGTCTCAAATGGTCTTTATGGTCATTCATGTGTTATCAAGGATGTTTGTGCGAAGTTTCAAGCCTCACATCGTGAGTTTGCTCATTCAATGGTTCAGATGACTAAAAATCAATTGCAAAAGTCGGCCTTTTCAGTATCAAGTTCAAACGGTTGTAACTTCTTCATTAATCGATATTCTTAAGCGGTTCTATTTGAGTATGACTCTCCTTGACGTCATCTCCAATTTATCTTCACAAGTCAAGAGCTGATTATGTGCGAAAGATCATCGGAAACTCGAATATTTTAGAAGTCACTTTCTGTTTCTGACCTAATTTCAGATAATTGTGGTCTTCCTTTCAAGAGTCGTAATGTCCTCAATTTTTAAGATCTCGAGACGACTATTTTTGTACATTGTCATGAGCAATGTCATCAACAAGTCCTCTTTAAGAATCGAAGGAAATTGTATTTAAAAGACCTTGGAGATTATCAATTTTTCATAAGTCGTTTTCTTGATTTAGAGTGTTTTCAACTTCTAATTGTTTTCTCAAAGGCTACTATTCTTATGTTGAGACTGTCCATAGAACGAGATGTTGAATTCGGAGATTCATATTTAGTTCGAAGAAGATGTTGCTTATAATACAAGTTTCCATGTTGAAAATTGATTTATGATCTTGGTGAAAATTAATTGAGGATTCATTTGAATTTTGTCTTGATCAGCAAAGAATTACACGATATCACAAGCTTTCGTCCAAATCTTTTACAGTTGATTCGCGTGGTTGGTTTTGAATTCAAGGTATCATAGAACGAGTTCGCTAAAGTTTTCTCAAATTCATTCGAACTTTGGAATGCAAACATGATTAAAGCTATGTTGTGATTCATGGTTTATCTAAGTCACAATTCTCATGAATCAAATCAAATTGTTAAACCTAATTTCTTCAAGCGCGTCATTATTCAAATGCAAGACTTTTTTTCAAGCCACTTTGGAATTCAAGACTATTCAAGTTTATTCAAGAATTCAAGATTTACAACAAGGCGTCATTTTTATTTGAATATATTTCACAATTCTCCAAGTCTTAAAATTCAAATTACAAATAAAAACGCAATGTTACAAAAGTTGGAACAATACAAAATTCCTAAAGAATTGATTTTTCGTCATCTTCAAGTCTTCATCAAGCACGGCAGGCCGCTCCTCATAAATTTCCTCCATTGTCCAAATTTCTCGTACATGCAACAAAAGAAAGAAAAATTAGCAAGCATGTGAAAATTCAAACAAGAATTATTTGTTAAACAAAAAAAAAGCTCGTCATTAAGATTCGCATTTGGAATCAGAAATAAAAGGGTTTTTGTTTTAAATCATGGGCGGTCTTCTCTTATTTTGCAAATCACATAAAGTTTGTTCTTTTTGGTTCACAAAAAAAAAGAGAAGAGAAAAGAAGTTTTCAAACATTACAAAAAAAACAACAGCAAAGTAGCAAACAAAACTAGGCTGTAAACAAAATAGGGCAAGGCTGCAAACAGCAGGTGCAACACAAATCAGAAAAAACACCAAAACAACATGGCAACTAGGAAAGTAAGGTAGCACAGCAGCACAAGAATACAGGGCAGTATATTACAACAAAGCAAGAACCAAGCATAACAGCAACAATTCAAAAATGGCAAGCTATCAAATAGCTCCAAGCCCTATATCATCATCTTCCTAATGTGGCAAATCCTTCAGAGTTTCAATAAGTAAACAAAATTTGTTTTTTTTCATTGAAAGAGAAAAGAGGAAAGAGATCACCTAGCCTGTTACAGCTCTATACAGTCCAAAACCTGCTGCAACTCTGCATAAAGCAAGTCAAAACCTGCCCAAACTTACATTAAAATGGCAAAGATGTCAACTTGCACTCAAAAGCCAAAGCAGTATACCATAATGCCATTCAAAAGCTATACATTCCCCCCCCCCATTTTCTCACCATCTCATCGATATAAACAGAAGCAAGCTGGCAGGATAGGGAGATAAAAAAAATGCCAAAGAATAGAAAATCAGCGAAAACCATATAGCCAACAAAACTTGATAGCCAAAACCAAAAAAAAAACCTGCTGTAATAACCAAAACCAAAGGCCACATCTTTTCAAGCGTCACAAAACCAAAAAACCTGTTGTCTTCACAAAACCAAAAACCTGTTGTAATAACCAAAACCAAAGGCCAAAGCTTTTCAAGCATCACAAAACCAAAAAACCTGTTGTCATCACAAAACCAAAAAACCGCTGTCATTACAAAACCAAGAAACCTGTTGTAATAACCAAAACAAAAAGCCACAGCTTTTCAAGCATCGCAAAACCAAAAAAAACTGTTGTAATCACAAAACAAAAAAAAACCAGCAACATTAACAAAAAAACTCACAGAAAAATCTCCAAACCTCTAAAAACTTTCTTTATACTCTATGAACTTCCATCGCATCTTGAACTCCTACGAACATCAATGCTTGAAACCATCAACCACTAATCTTCATCAATCGCCATTCTCAATCTTTAAGGTTCTTCTTAACCTTCATTTTCTGCAAATCGTGTTGGGATCAACACCTCCACCTTCATATGCATCACACATATTAACCCAAGCCTGCATAAATTTTCTCAACACAAGAAACATGCAGAAGAAGAAGAAGAGAAATCCAAAAATAGAAAATTCAGGAAATTTACCAGAAATTCTCTCTGCGTTTTCGCCATTCTCCTTAAACCTACTACAAATCATGCTTTCAACAATTTTTTCTACATCTCGATCTCGCGTCAAAGAGAGAGAAACACCACAAAAATGGAATCACATATAAAGAAAACGAAGAAGGAAGATGTAGGAGAAAATAAAAGGCCGCGTAATATTACCTGGAGATGATTCATCTAATTTTCTCAGTGTTACAGTAGCTTATTCGTTTCAAAAATAACCGAGACACACTTCAGTCTCGCAGGTAAACCTTAATCCCTTATCATTTTTGCATATTTGTGTGTTAAGACCATGGCATGTGTCTTTTTGTTTGCTTGAGCGAATCGAAGTTGGAGAATGAGAGATCGAGAAGGAGGCAGATTTGAAGCGAATCATGGGATCAGTTGTGGTTGAGAAGACGGATATGCAGCGTTTGAGTGAGATGGGGCGGGGATGTGATGAACACGAGACGATTGAAGGAGGAGACTTGGAGACGAGTGTTGATCAGAGAAGTAGAGACTTCCACCGTTTGCCAGGAGGAAGCTGTCGTCGGATTGAAGAAGAAGAAGAAGGGAATCGTCATCCTGTTTTCCTTGAAACCCTAAATCCTCTTTTATTTTTGTTTTGATACTTTATTTTATATCTTCTTATTTCAGTTTTAATTTATGTTAATACATTAATAGAACAAAAATCAAGAAATAATCTGAGTTTTTGGGCTAATATTATACTACCTTGGCCAAAATCTTTCCCTTAGCCATTATGACCTTTTCTGTAAAAAAAACCTTATCTTGATAAAAAACAACAAAATCCTCTTTAGGCTTTTATTGATTGGGCTCAACACCTAGTTTACTTTGGTCATACACCAAATTCTACTCTTACACCCCCTGTTTCTTCTAGATTTTCTTTGGTTATAATTTCCCCCTAACTTCAACTTTTTCTCTTAATTTTTATTAACAAATTATTGATGAAATATTTTAAACACTTTTAAAATCAAGTTTTAAAAAATATTATCTTTATATTATTAATTATTTTTCTAATTAATTTTATTTTATAGATTATTTTAGTTTAAATATTTGTTAATTTTTAATTCAATTTGGTTGTATTGATTGCTATTTTAGACTCTTAATTACATTGACGATTCGATCCATCCCCATTTGTAAATTTGTACCCCTCATTCCCGAAATTTTTGTAATAGCGTAGAATTTTAATTTCCGCAATTTACTGTTTTCTTTATACTGTATAGTAATTAGGCGTGCATGGCAAGATTCAAAAAATCAATCGCTAGATAACCTAATCAAAGAACAAAATAACTTGAAACAAACACACTTTTTCACACGCGCACCTCTAGGGTAACTTCGCTCATTGCCTCGGAAACACAGTCATGTCCCTCAAATGTGGGACGCTTTAGTAATGACCCTTCGATGAAAAGATCGTAGTCCCTCGATGACTCTCAACGTTGCTTTCAATAAAACGATCTCGTCCCTTATGAAAATTGCTAAAGCGTCTCATAAAGTTACTTTCGATGACTATAAAATTGACCCGCGCTTATCCCTTCACATCCAAAGATGGGGCTTCTTACCAAATCAATGGTAAGATAACAACGTCTAAAAGAGAAAGAAAAGAACATTTAAGACCTTTTGAGTGGGTAGATTCGCTCCTAGTTACTCGCTTGCTCACGACAAAAACATTTTTACACCCACACTTTCATCTCAAAACATTTTCAAAAAGAAAAAATGTCTTGAATACATTCTTATAGAGACGAGAACCATTGCAAAACATCCTTTTTTCAAAACCACTTTCGAAAACGCATTCCATAAACACATCTTTGAACCACTTTTCGAAAACAAAACTTTGTACGCGTTCTTATAGAAACGAGAACCATTTCAAAGAGATTTTTCAAAACACTTTTAAATCCCATACCACAAGCAGACGGTCAAACAAAAGCAAGTGATCTAAACGATTAACTAAGAGCCCATGGAAAACCATGGATGAAAAGGGTGCTAATACCTTCCCTTTTCATAATCTACCCCCCGAACCAGAGAAATAATCTCGAAAGGTCTTTCCTGTGCTTTTTTACCTTTCCTTTTGGATAAAAGAAAAGTCAGTGGCGACTCATGCTATCCGCACAAATGCGATCAAAACGCAATACACCAAGTTAGTTCTCCCACCGTATCACAGAACTGGCGACTCTGCTGGGGACTTAATAAAAAAGTGGGGTTACCTTAGGGTTAGATCACCTTTACTCACTTTCATTATTTGATTTGTGTGCTTTATATTTAGTTCTTTGTATTGGGCTTGCTTTGATCCTCCACCCGGATCTGGGACACCTTTTTAGGTAAATAGAAATAGATTGTGGAGACTGTACGGCGTAGACCGATATGGTTAAAACAATGGCTATGTTAGTGTGACGCATTTGTGGGTACCAGTATCCCTCGTGGTGAATCGAGGAGAATACGGGGCCGCTGAGTGGCGTCATGAAGCACTAATTGACTTTAGAATCCTAATTGAACAAACTTGGCCATTAGGACGTAGTGAGATAGTCGGTTTCGGTGTAGAGCTGAAAATTGGTTGATACTCGATACTACACTCATTGAGGCTAGACTTTTGGGATATCTCGGCCGCAAGAAAATATTGATTGTGCTGAGACAATGCCTAGAAGAAAGGTCGGTGATATTGAGATCCTTTAGAACCCGATCACTATTACTAAGACAGGTTGAGCCGACTAAACTTCAAGAGGGTACTTACCTACAAACTCCATGCGAGCCTAAACCTAAGGATTTGTCTGCTTTGTGTGAATATGATTATTTGTATATACACTTGCTTATCCCGCATACTTGTACATGACATCATGACATCATACCATAGCATTTTCAATAACCTTTTCAAAGATCTCAAGGGCCTATGATGCAGGGTCATGTTGAACCAGACACTTATCCAGGGGCAAGAAGATTTATTTTCCTCTAACCGAATGCCGTCAAAGATCAAGTACAACAATTTGAGTCAAGGGCTATGACCCACTTGACATGGTGAACTAGATTCTTGTGGAAGGACATCCATCGATACAAAGTTCTCCAATAAAAAATGTTGATCAAAGTTCAACTTCTAACTTTTTCTTGTGTTCACCCCGCGAGATCCTTGAAAACATGCATCCACATATCATGCATTATATCATGACAGGTGTGATTGGTGGGAATGAGAACTGACTGTTTTGGAATGCTGGTTCGCGTTTGCGTTTGTTTTCATAAAATGTCGCGGTAAGCAAGAGTCGCCACCGTCTTTTATTTTCCCCAACAAGGAAAGGACAAAAGCACATCAAAATTCCTTTTCGAGATGTTTCTCGGTTCGGGAGGTAGATTATAGAAAGGGAAGGTGTTAGCACCCTTTCTATCTGTGGTTATCCACGGGCTCTTAGGTACTTGCTCACTATGTTTTCAAAAATTTTTGCTTTTCTTGTGTTTGTGGGTTTTGAAAAAAGTTTGTTTGAAAACTTCGATTTAACTCTTGTATCAGTCCTCAAGAGTGAATGAAGTGTTTGTTTGAAAACTTTTGTCAGAAAAGTGTAGGTGCGAAAAGTATTTTTGTTTTTTGAAAGAGCAAGTACCTGAGAACCTCTACCTACTCAAAAGAAATTAAGTTGTGTAAATGTACTTTAGACAACACTATCCCACTATTAAGAAGTAGGTAGCACTGTCGTGGGAGTTTTCGGGTCAATTCGATTATAGGGACATGTGGTCACCAAAGCAATAGTAGGACGCCTTAGCGGTAACCCTAATGTCCTAGATCCTTTTTATCCGAGGCAACCGTTTCGAGGCAACTTGGATCTTTAGACAAGAGGGCGACCTCTAAAACACCCTATACTCAATGACCACGTCGAGGCAACCAAGTGAGGCGTACCCTAGGAGTGGCATGTGCGAGTGTGTCAAGTTTCAGTTTATATTATCTTTGCACATGTTATGGTGAGCTACGGGTTGATTTTAATTTCAGAGATAATTCTTGTCATGCATAGCCTAATTAACATATATCTAGCAGTTAATAGTTGCGGAAAGTAAATTGCGGAAAGTAAATCTAAGCTATTACAAGGCGTCAGGTATTTACATCGCCAAAAACAAACCCTTTGAAAAATAAATTGCGGGAAATTAAAGAAAGCGATAAAAAGTCCTAATTAACGCTATTACATCCTCGGAGCAAATACATAAATATGGAATAAAAAAATAATATGCGCGAAAAAAAATGAATCGGAGAAGTCCTTAGGGTTTTGACCCTTTTTGAGAAAGAAAGAGATTGAATTATTTATGAATTAAATTAAATTAAACCTAATTAATTAAAAATAAAAAGAGAAATATTTTTTTGATGTTTTTTATGTTTTAAGGAAAATAAAATAAAAATAGTCAAAAGTTATCAAAAACCTAATTCTTCATGGATTTTATTTATTGCAAAAAAATTTAAAGTTAACCTAATTAAAACTAAGTTAGTTAATTATATTAGTATTTATTTACAAAAATAATAACTTAAAGGTGAAATTAATAAATAATAATAATAATAAAAATATTTACATTTTTAGTTTTCTGAATTTTATTATAAAAAAAGTTAATTATGTTAATTAAATAATAATAATAATAATTAATAAAAGAAATAAAAAAAAGAAAGAGAAATAAACTTGTGGGGGTGATGGCCCAAATCAGGAGGTGTTTTCTGGAATTTTCAAGCCCATTTGCACACAAGCCTGTTTGACTTTTGAGATCCTCCATGTGCATGGTTGACTGGGAGTATGGTGATCACTCCATCCTGGCCTTCAGATTTGCTTTGCAAGCCACTTGGCGCTTTGATGATTGAGGTATATGGTAGATACCTTTTGGCAACCTGCATGTGAACATATAGGAAAAAATAGAAACAAGTGTTTTGGGGGACCTGGGATTCGAACCCAGGTCCCAACGTTTCCAAGCCAATGCCTTAACCACTCCAACCACCTGCACGCTTTTGATAATATAATAACAAGTAAATATAATATATAAAAATCAATTCATATGCTAAAAAAGAAAAAATAACGTGCGTGTTTTTGAATAAGCCAATGAAGTATCAACACCTAGTCATCTTCTTCCTTCGTTCCTGCAAAACATAAACAGATAGCGGGGGTTTTTAACCCCCACAATATTCAGCGACGAAAAATAGCGACTAGCCCTGTGGTTGATATAAATGTTTCGCGAGGGTTGGTTTATGTTCGTCTGATTCTCACGATTTCAACCATATGCCTCAGGAGTTCTAATTTTGCCTGTATTGCAAAGCCCCAAATTCACAGCTCATGAACCCTAGAAATCGTCCATGGTAACTTTTGATTTATGGTGTTTTAATCCAATTCAGTTATACCATCAGCTTCATATGATTACTAGCAATGCAAAACAAACAAGAAATCATGTTAAATATGCATGAATCAAGCTGTACGATTCTGAAAATAAAAAGAAAACCGTGGTTCTGTAGGTATCAATTCTGTTAGCTTTAAGGCCTGAATTGGATTGCAAATTATCCCTGGGACCTCCTGCAATGTATTAGAACCAATAAAACCTTTTGAATCGCCCTCAAAAGCCAAAGTCAGTTTGCAATTTTCTTGAGTTTTTTTCAATATGCTAGGGTCTGTTTCTGCAACTTTCTCACGTGTGTGGCATTAGGGTTAGCTTGTACATATATAGAGGAATGAAATTAGGTCACAATCTTGAGCCAAAATCCTTTGAATTGATGATTGAATATTTGATTGAAAATCAAATCTTTTTGCATTTTCATGATTGGAAAAAGTTGCCAATTTTGGAGATATTGCATCTTTGACTTGGTGCACGAAATTTCCAGCCTTTTTAGGTCATACTTGCTTTACAAAAAGATTGAAAAATTAAATCTTTGTATTTTCCTACAATTTAAATTAATTAAATGAATTAATATTGATTAAAAATCCAATTAATTAATAAAAATAAGAAAATAAATTCAATTAAGCTTGATGGGTCGTGCATAGGCCATGGATGAAGTTTCAAGAAGAGATTTGAGGCCCATTAGCAAAAATAAGATGTTTTGAGCAAAGTTGACTTTTGCAAATTCCTAAAAATTTCCCAACTTCTCCAATGCATATCTTGCTCAATTTTGATCATATGAACATGTTCTTGGACATTTTGGAAAGGTCTTGGAGTCCTCTAACCAATACCTTTTATCCCATGTCATTTGGATTTACCAATCTCAAGTTATGCTCTTTGACTTAAAGTGCAATTTTGTTGACTTTTGAATTTGACCTATAATGTAGAAATTGATAACTTTTTGTGAGAGCATTTCTTGGACTTGGAATGTGATGGTGGTTTGTAGGAAATATCATCCCCTTCAAAATGAGCATTGGATGGGATTTTTCTGATGAACCATGAAAAAGTTATGCCCTGGTCAAGATACAGTTGACTTTTCTACTGTCCAAAAATAGTAACTTTTTGCATCTTGATGATTTTTGAGCTATTCTTGTGGAATCATGATCAAGACTTGATCAAATGATGATTGTGAGCTCAAAATAAGATGTTGACCAAAAATTCTGACTTTTGACTGCAAAATGACCATTTTGCCCATGCAGTTGACTGTGGGTCAAATAGGGCTTTTGATTATGGAATTTGGCACTGTGAGTCTTGAAACTTGGCATGTAGGTGCTTGAGCATGCATATAGGCTTATGAGACTTGATTGAACCATTGAAAACCTCAAATTCCTTGAAAGAACCAAAACCCTAATTTCAACTGTCTTAGGAGGTGGTTTGACTGTCTACCTCTTGAGCAAATCTTGAACCATTGGAAGATGATTCTTTGACAAATCTTGAAGAATTATAGGAGGGAAAATTTTAGGGTACAACAGTTGCCCCTGTTCAATCTTCTTAAACCTGAGGATGTAGATTGGCTTGTGTGCCTTTCGTGATCCGAAGGTGGAAGATGATTGAACACTAAAGTGCCTAGAAATTTGCACTCGCATGGTGTAGTATCAGCAATGTCATGTCGGGAATGGGCTTATAGATGCCATTTGGAGATTGTTGGTAGGAGGATGGGCTTAAAGATGCCATCCAGGGGTGTTGATCGCATAAGAGATTCCTTAGAGAGAACTTGCATACCTGTAGTTTGTAGAATTGTAACTTTGTAAGTTGAAAGAAGGAACCTGTGTAGGGTTGCCTGACGATGAGTTCATATAAAACTGCATCTGAAAGAGAGAAGGAATCGGTGTAGGGTTGCTTCATGATGGTCAAGTAGATAGTTGTCCTGTCTGGTTTCAGGTATTAATCTCTGACCTGAGAAAGAAAGATAGTTTTCCTAGCTTTCTACAGGTATTAATCTTCAATCTCTTCAATGTAGATAACTTTCCTGTCTGGTTTCAGGTATAGATCTACAATCAGTCGTCCACAGATATTTCCTGGCTAGTTACAGGTGTTGATCTGGAACTTAAGAAAGTTGGTTGATGAGATAGTTTTCCTGTCTGGTTTCAGGTATTAATCACTGACCTGAGAAAGAAAGATAGTTTTCCTAGCTTGCTACAGGTATTAATCTTCAATCTCTTCAATGTAGATAACTTTCCTGTCTAGCTTCAGGTGTAGATCTATAATCAGTCGTCCACAGATATTTCTTGGCTAGTTACAGGTATTAATCCGGAACTTAAGAAGGTTGGTTGATGAGATAGTTGTCCTATCTAGTTTCAGGTATTAATCTCTGACCTGAGAAAGAAAGATAGTTTTCCTAGCTTGCTACAGGTATTAATCTTCAATCTCTTCAATGTAGATAACTTTCCTGTCTGGTTTCAGGTATAGATCTACAATCAGTCGTCCACAGATATTTCCTGGCTTGCTACAGGTGTTGATCTGGAACTTAAGAAAGGTTGAGGGATTGTCCCTTGAATGAATCTGGAATAAGTATCAGAATGTCGCCATATCTGGGTCGCATCTGAACTGTCTCTAGAAGGAATTTGGAATAAGCAATAGAATAGCATCCGGGTCTGGAGCATCTCTAAGTTGTCTTTAGAAGTGTGAATCTGAACAAGCAATAGAATAGCATCCGGGTCTGGAGCATCTCTAAACTGTCTCTGAAAGGAAATCTGGAATAAGTATCGGAATGTCGCCAAATCTGGGTCACATCTGAACTATCTCTAGAAGGAGTCTGGAATAAGTATCAGAATGTCGCCATGCTTGGGTCACATCTGAACCATCTCTGGAAGGAATCTGGAATAAGTATCAGAATGTCGCCATGCTTGGGTCACATCTGAACCATATCTGGAAGGAATCTGGAATAAGCAATAGAATAACATCTGTGGTTGGAGCATCTTTAAGCCGTCTCTGAAAGGAAATCTGAATAAGCAATAGAATAGCATCCGGGTCTGGAGCATCTCTAGGCCGTCTTTAAAAGTCTGGAATAAGCAATAGAATAGCATCCGGGTCTGGAGCATCTCTAAGTTGTCTCTGAAAGGAAATCTGAATATCTTCAACTGGATCGGCATCAGAAAAATCTTTAGGAATTGACTTAACTGGACCAGAGAAGGCCTTTGACTGGCTTGGCATCAGAAAAATCTTTAGGGATCGATTTAACTGGGCCAGACAATGTCTTGGAATATCTTCAACTGGATCAGAAAAATCTTTAGGAATCGACTTAACTGGACCAGAGAAGGCCTTTTGATATGGCTGAGAATTTAACTGCATCTTTCCTGAAAGGTAAAGGTCAGCCATATGCAATGCATGAGATGGATCAAGCAATGATGTTCTCAATATAAATGAGATCGTGTGATATGATGCGTATATGCATGTATCATGATGTATGGAAATGTGTTGTTTTTTAGCTGGGGAAAATAAATCCCGGAGCCGCTGGAGAATAATGTGGAATTCTTCATTTCCGCTGGGGATGATGAACGAAGATGATTGTGTGAATAAACCTGTAGGAGAAGATGACTCTGTTGGGGAATAAACCTGGTGAAAAGATTACTCTGCGAGGAATGACTCTGTGGGGAAGAGATACTTCGCTGAGATTTTAACGATAACTCCGCTGGGGACCCCGTTGATAAGCTCTGTTGGGGATTTTGATGATGAACTCCGCTGGAGGATAGAAAGAACTTTGCTGGGGACGATCTTTCCGTTGCAATTTGCTGAGGATAACCCAGTTAGACTCTGGTGGGGATAACCTCTGAATATGGCTGGGAGAGATATTTGTACTCTGAAGGGGACAAGCTTCCAGAATCTACTGGGGAGATGATTCAACCCTCTTGGGGAAACTTTTTTAGACTGCATTGGGAAATGGCTCCACTGGGGGTATCTTGTATTCCGCCGGGGAACAATCTTATATTTCTGTCGAGGAATATTAAGACTGTCGGGGATGCTTGCTGAGGAATATCTGTATACTCCACTGGAGAATATTAAGATCTTCTGAGGATACCCAACTTTTCCAGGACTGATGGTAGACCAACTCTGCTTGGAGGAGAGTATTGCTGACTTGCTAGGGATACTGTGCCTTTTTAGGGCTGATGGGAGACCAACTCTGCTTGGGGAGAGTATTGGTGACTTGTCTTACTCTGCGGGGAGTGAAGGTATCTTGGTCATATTCTTCAGCTGAACTTACCTTGGTACCTCGGTGGACAGAGCAACTAGATCGCTTAGACAATTCTTATTGCCCCTACTTCCGATGTCACCTGTAATTAGTCCTTTGTTTCGCATGCAAATATTTATGAGTAGCAATTAATATCAAATGCATATATCAAAAATGAACATTGGACGTTCTTTGCAAAACAAAACAGATAAAGGAAAAACAATTGGCAATTTGTCTGAAAAATGAGCTTGTATTGATTTTGAAATTTGCCTGTAAATAGGCGTTTTGTATACAAGAGGCTGACGTCCTAGTAAGAGAGCATCGCCGAACAAAATAGAGTTTATACAATTTGTGAATAGGAAACAAAACAACTATGTGAAAAATCCCACTGGGTTCCCACTCTGCTATCGCCTTTATGTCTTCAAGCGTCTCATCACTTTGCTGCTTAGTTGAAGAGGAATCTGATTGGCTGGTGCCATCTGAGCCTGACAGTTGATACCAAAGCCTGGATGCAGGGTGATCCAATGAGACATAGTATTACGCTTATCCCTAACTTTTGCCTGGACCGCCCTTTCGGGTTTTCAGTCCACCGGGATACCCATTTTTGCCCAAGCCGCCTTTTCGGGTTTTCGGCTTGCCGGGTGTACAGATTTTTTTATTTTTCATCCCTTATTTTTGCCCGAACCCTTTTGGTTTGCCGGGAAGCCCTTATTTTTGCCTAGGCCAGTCGACCTAGCGGGTCTTTAATCATGCGTAGTATCTTTTTACTATGTCTGCATTGACGGGGTGAGGAAGGTCGTCACCATCCATAGTGGTTAGAATCATCGCTCCTCCTGAGAAGATATTCTTAACCACAAATGGCCCTTCGTACGTAGGGGTTCATTTGCCCCTGGGATCACCTTGAGGTAGGATTATGCGCTTGATTACCAGGTCCCCAACTTGATACTCTTGTCGTCTGACTTTCTTATTAAATGCCTTGATCATCCGTTTTTGGTACGTCTGACCATGACAAATAGCAGTGAGTCTCTTTTCTTCGATTAGGTTTAATTGATCAAGCCGAGTCTGGATCCAGTCATCTTCGCTTAAACCTGCATCCTTCATTATCTGTAGAGAGGGTATCTGAACTTCGATGGGCAGGACTACCTCCATTCCGTAGACCAAGGAATAGGGTGTTGCCCCTGTTGACGTCCGTGTTGAGGTACGGTACCCATGAAGAGCAAACGGTAACATCTCGTGCCAATATTTGTAGGTCACTGTCATCTTCTGCACAATCTTCTTAATATTCTTATTTGGCGCTTCGACAACCCCATTCATCTTCAGTCGGTAAGGAGAAGAGTTGTGGTGCTGTATCTTGAATTGCTCGCAGAGATCAGTGATCATCTTGTTGTTAAGATTGGTACCATTGTCCGTAATGATCCTCTCTGGTACACCGTATCGATAGATCAGGTTATGCCGAATGAACCGTGCCACGACATTCTTGGTTACGGTAGCAAAGGAAGTTGCTTCAACCCACTTCGTAAAGTAATCAATTGCTACCAGGATGAAGCGATGCCTGTTGGATGTCGTAGGTCTGATCTCGCCGATCATATCAATGCCCCACATTGCAAAAGGCCAAGGTGCCGTCAAGACGTTCAGAGGAACTGGAGGAATGTGCACCTTATTAGCATAGATCTGGCATTTGTGACACGTTCAAGAATGTTGATAACAGTCGGCTTCCATTGTGGACCAGTAATATCCTGCCCAGAGGATTTTCTTTGCCATGGTATGTCCACTGGAATGAGTTCCGAAGGTACCTTCATGCAGCTCTGCCATGATCCTTTCTGCTTCAGTTTTATCCACACAACGCAGTAAGGTTGAATCATGGTTTCGTTTGTAGAGAATGTCATTTCTGAGGAAGAACTTTGCCGCGAACCTTCTCTGAAACTTCTTGTCATTAATGGATGCACCCTCGGGGTATTCTTGAGCTTCGAGGTACCTCTTCACTTCATGATACCAAGGCTTTTCTGTTACCTCTTCAGTCTCAAGATCACAGCAATGTGAAGGTTCATCCAACTTCCAAATAATGATCCGAGGAGCCTCGTTGTCCCATTTGACTTTGAACATAGAAGACATTGTAGATAACGCTTCCGCCAACTGATTCTCCTCTCTTGGGAAGTGTTTAAAAGTTATCTCCTTGAAATGGGGAAGCAACGTCAATACATACTCCTTGTAAGGAATGATATTTGGGTGTTTCGTATCCCACTCGCCTTTGATCTGACTGATCACGAGAGCGAAATCTTTGAAGACACTCAGAATCTTAATCCTTAGGTCAATTGCAGCTCGAAGACCCATGATGCAGGCTTCATACTCCGCCATGTTGTTGGTGCAGTTGAAACATAGCCAGGCGGTAAGTGGAGTATGAGAGCCTTTAGGGGATATGATCAAAGCGCCAATGCCGTTACCCAGAGCGTTTGAGGCTCTGTCAAAGTGCATAGACCATCGGGATCCTTCCTCAGGTCCTTCATCCGGTCCAGGTACTTCACAATCAGTCACTACCATGATATTCTCGTCTGGAAATTCAAAGTTCATGGACTGGTAGTCGTCCACTGCCTGATATGCCAAATGGTCTTCCAACACACTTCCCTTGATTGCTTTCTGAGTCGTGTACTGGATGTCATATTCAGTCAAGATCATTTTCCATCTTGCTATTCTTCCGGACAAGGCAGGCTTTTCGAAGATGTACTTGATTGGATCCATTTTTGAGATCAACAGAGTAGTGTGAGTCAACATATACTGTCTCAGCCGGCGAGCAGCCCATACCAAAGCGCAGCAAGTTTTCTCGAGCAGTGAGTATCGGGTCTCACAGTCGGTAAACTTTTTCCTAAGGTAATAAATAGCGTCCTCTTTTCGGCCAGACTCGTCATGCTGCCCCAACACACACCCTATTGAGTTGTCCAATATTGTCAAGTATAAGATTAGAGGTCTCCCTTCAACCGGTGGCATAAGAATGGGTGGCTCTTGGAGATACTCTTTGATTCTTTCGAAAGCGGCCTGACATTCATCGTTCCAACGTACCACTTGATCTTTCTTCAGTAGCTTGAAGATTGGTTCACAAGTAGCAGTCAGGTGCGAGATGAATCGGGCAATGTAGTTCAGCCGTCCTAGAAAGCCTCTGACTTCTTTCTCTGTCTTGGGAACTGGCATCTCTTGTATGGCTTTCACTTTGGTAGGTTCCACTTGAATACCTTTGTCACTTACGACGAAACCCAATAGTTTTCCAGATCTCACCCCGAAGGTGCACTTGTTCGGGTTCAACCTCAGCTTGTACAACTTCAAACGGTCAAACAGCTTCTGTAGATGGTCAAGGTGTTCCTCCTCAGTTTGGGACCTTGCAATCATATCGTCGACATATACTTCGATCTCGTGATGGATCATGTCATGAAACAGAGCAACCATGGCACGTTGGTAGGTTTCCCCAACATTTTTCAACCTAAAAGGCATGACCTTGTAACAAAAGGTGCCCCACTGAGTGACAAAAGTGGTCTTCTCCATGTCTTCAGGAGCCATCTTGATCTGATTATAACCGGAGAATCCGTCCATGAAGAAGAACACCTTATGCTGAGCAGTGTTGTAAACCAGAACGTCGATGTGAGGTAGAGGGAAGTCATCCTTAGGGCTCGCCCTGTTCAAATCCATGTAGTCAACACACATTCGGACCTTACCATCTTTCTTCGGCACTGGAACCACATTGGCAACCCACTGAGGGTAAGAAGTCACTGTTAGAAAACCGGCGTCAAATTGTTTCATAACCTCAGCTTTGATTTTCTCGGACATCTCTGGACGCATACGGCGGACCTTCTGTTTTACCGGAGGGCATTCTTCTTTGGTAGGTAGGTGATGAACCACAATGTCGGTATCCAACCCAAGCATGTCTTCGTAAGATCAGGAAAAGATTTCCACGTAGTCATGCAGCATCTGAATCAACCGTTGTTTCACGCTAAGCTCCAGATTGGCACCAATCTTGACTTCCTTTATGTCTGTCTCAGTACCCAGATTTATCGTTTCCACTAGCTCTTCATGTGGCTGAATGGCCCTCTCTTCCTGGAGTAGCAGTCTTGCAAGCTCACCAGGCACTTCACAATCATCTTCACCTTCGTCTTCGGCTAAGTTGATCGGATTTTCGAAGTCATAACTGGCAATAACAGAGTCGTTACCAGTGAGATCCATAGTGGATTGGGACCTGTATATGTGAGTGTGTGTAAATAGTTGTTTTGCAATATATAATAAAGAAAGACAAGGAGCGCAAGATTTGAAATGCAAAAAACATCCAATGCTTTTATTAATGATATATGAAAATGACACACAAAAGCCCTCACAAATGAAGCCACGGTGCCCCGGGTAAGACACCGGGCCATAAAGTTTCACAATATTGTCTGTTTACAAATTCAAAACAAAGGAGTTCATTACTGAGTCACAAAAGTAATAGGGACGAAGTCTTTCACAGTCCAGTTGCTTGGTCCACCGTTGGTCGTAGGGTAGATCCAACTGTTGAATTCAGATTCCTCCACGTCATCTTCAATGGAATTTACTCCCGAGTTGCTGATGAACACATGAGGTCTTCTAATCCTTGCACGACGAACAGCCCTTTGAGCTTCTGCAGTGAAACCCAAACCAAACTTGTCAGTCTTCTGAGTGAAATCAGGCAGTCGGCCCCAGTTTGCATACTCACCCTTCTCAACAACAGCCCGGGCATCCTTTAAGGAAGCCATCTTCAAAGGAGAATCTTCAATCACGGTCTCAGCTGACGCCAATGTCTGAGGAACTTCTTCAAAGTGTTGAAAGGGAGTCTCAATGAATTCCCCATCCATATCTATGTACCGGAATGAGTTGAGATGGCTGACCATATACTCTTCTTCCCCCTGAACTGTTACAATCTTCCCTTTGACCGGGTATTTCAGCTTCTGATGTAGTGTGGAGGTCACAGCTCCAGCCTTGTGGATCCATGGGCGACCCAACAAACAAGAATAGGACGGCCGAATGTCCATCACATAGAATGTAAAATCAAAGACCTGAGAGCCAACCCTGATTGGAATATCAACCTCGCCGTGCAACATTCTTTTAGACCCGTCAAAGGCCCGGACAACAATGTTATTTGGCTTCAGCTCCAAACCCTCGCAATCCAACCTGTCTAGAGCTTTCTTGGGAAAGACGTTCAACGAGGAACCAGTGTCAACCAACACATGTGCAAGAGTAGTGCCCCTGCATTCAATGGAGACATGCAGGGCATCGTTATGGTTCTTCCCTTTAGCGGTCAGATCAGCGTCAGAGAAACCCAACCCATTATCAGCAGTTAAGTTGGCCACACAATCGGTAAACTAGTCAGCTGGCGTTTCTTGTGGCACGTGGGCCGTCTTCAGGAAGGTAATCAGAGCCTTAGCATGGGCCTCTGAACACAACAACAGTGATAGCATAGAAATTTTAGATGGGGTGTGCCCCAGCTGCTCAACTACATTAAAATCACTCTTCTTGATAATCTTAAGAATCTCTTCCATCTCCTGTTTGGAAGCTTCAACAGTGGTTGTCTTTGGCGCCTCCGTCTGGGCTGGCATATCAGTAGCGATCCCTTTGCCCCGAGCGTCAGATGACTCGGCAGCAGAGGTAGAACTAAGAACTTGGTCAGGAGGAGAAATAGGCACACTTGCAGGTGTGATGACAATAGGTCCCTGGATTGTTGGAGGTGTAATATCAGGTGGGAAGAGCCTACCGCTGCGGGTGACTTTGGCAGGCCCGGTGATGTTGCTGACGCCGGTACTAGTATCAAACTCTTGCTTAACTCCAAGAACATAAACATCTGCCCCATAGTGCCACGGGACAGCTTTGTCGGATGTATAGGGGATGGGCCCCGGAACAGTGATGATTATGGGTGCAATCTTCTGAGCAGGCATGATTTTGACAGGCTTCTTTGAGGGAGTCTTGGGAGCATTATTGAAAATAGTAACAATGGACACTTCTTCAGTAGGGGTAGCAGGAACAGCAATCTTCTCGAACAAGATCTCTTTGTTATCCATCAGGTTTTGGACGCCTGACTTCAACAAAGGACAACCAGCAGGTGAAACAGAACACAGATGGCAACCTTTACTACACCCCGGAAATAAACCGGCTAGCAACAGGTTCCTCTTGACAGTCAACAGCGGAGTAACAATATCCTCCACAAAGGCTACATACAGGTCTTCCTCTACAGCATTCACTCCATGCTTGGGCATGGGAGCGGTCACAACATTGGGCCTTTCGGGCGCCTCGAACTCTATCTCTTTAGCATCAATTAGGTCCTGAAACTTATTCTTCAGAGCCCAACAATCATCCGTAGTATGCCCCGGGCTATCGGAGTGATAAGCGTAGCGGGCGTTAGGATTGTACTTTGGGGACGTTGTGTTTACGACCTTCGGAGCTTCTTTTATATTCACCAGATTGGTTGTCAGTAACTGCGGCAATATCTGGGACAAGGTCATACTGAGACTAGTAAACTGCCTTCTAGGTCTCTCACCCCTTTGTTGGTTGTGATGCTGAGGAGTAGCAGCAGGCTTTGAAATAATCACTGCGTTGACAGCTTGGCGGCGTTCTGGTTTATTCTGTCTCCTTGAACCATACACATCACTAGATTCTTTCTTGAACGGTTTCTTTTCAGTGCTCGAGGAGGCACCTTTCTGTATCTTCCCAGACTTGATACCAGCTTCTATCCTCTCACCAGTCAAGATAAGGTCTGTAAACCCGGCTGAAGAATTCCCAATCAGATGGTTGAAGAACGGACCAGACAGGGTCCCCAAGAACATATCCACAAGTTCACGGTCAGTTAGAGGTGGCTGCACCCTTCCAGCAAGGTCTCTCCACTTTTGAGCATACTCCTTAAATCCTTCACCCGTCCCTAGTGACATACCCTGGAGTTGGGTACGCATAGGAGCGAGGTCGGAATTATACTGATACTGCTTATAAAACGCAGTAGCCAAATCCTCCCAGTTACGAATACTGGCTCCATCCAGCTGATAGAACCATTCGAGTTGAGTCCCTGAAAGACTATCCTAGAAGAAATGGATCCACAAATTCTTGTCAGCTATATAAGGTTGGATCTTCCTTACATACGAACGAAGGTGCAGCTTAGGACAGGAAGCTCCGTCATACTTGGCAAAAGCAGGCGCCTTGAACTTATGGGGAATCACCACCCCAGAGGATAAGCCTAGGTCTCCAAAGTCCAACCCGGGCACATTCTGTATCTCCATAGCACTTAAGCGGTCCTCCAGCTATTTGTACTTATCCTCAACAGGAGGGTCTTGTTCATCATTATAATCCGTCTCGTTGTCGGAGACCACGGGACTAGGAACCCTTCTCTCTTGTGGACTGTCTTTCCCTACTGATGAGGTAGTCAGCTCAACCTCATTTTGTAATCCATTCCCAAATCTGTGTCTAGTGTTGAACAAGACGGTCCTCTTCTTCTTATTCAGAATCAGAGTCTTCAACTCCTGTTGACCCTGGGCTAGGCTCATAACCAACTCTTGGAACTGGGAGTTTTGGGCCTGGAGGGCCTTGATAGCTTGTTCAGTAGTAGGTTCAGAAGACATGATGATTGCTGAAATAAACAGCGAAGAAGATAAGTGACCTGTAAAAAGGGGACCTGTTATGCATATGATGAGATGAAATGCGTATGATTTATGTTTTCAAAGACAATCGGGATTCAACTTTGTAGACAAGAAAGGAAACAAACTTTATTAGATTAAACTTTAGAATTTAAATTGTTCAACAAATTGCCCTTAGGCGTTACAGGAATAAAAATACTGAAAAGCAAACAAAAGCTGTAAAAGAAACATCAAATGCCTATCACTGCTCCCATGGCCTCTTCTTCTCGGTACGGATATAGTCATTCAGGATTTGCTCGCTCTCCAATTTCTTCGTCAGCTTCTGGATCTTTTGTTCCTGTTTGTTGAACCTTTCCCGATAAGAATCTCGTTCTTCCTGCAGTTGCGCCCAAGACCTCTTCAGTGTGTCAACATCAGTGGGCACATGAGGACGGAGAACAGTTGGAGGAACCCCGTCTTTATCAGGAACTTCAAGAGTAATAGGCCTGACAGCTTCATATGGCATACCTAACTTCTAAGCACGGATACGGACCCATCTGAAGTAGGATTCCATTGGTAGATAAGTCTTCGGTCCCAACTCATGTGGGTCAGCTTTGTGAATTCTATCCCAAACTCGGATGAATTTACGACGCAGCTCATCACTATCTACCTGAAACTCAAAAATGATGTGAGGTATCAACATCTCATGAGGCCCTGCTCTTCTGGCTCTTCCAAACTGACGGAGAGCTAAACATGGATTATAAGAGATTCCTCCTTGGGTTCCGATCAATGGAACATTAGGATACTCTCCACAACGATCAATAACGGCCACCTCATCTAAACCTCTGAGAGTCCAAATGATGTCATTATCAGTTAGAGACATTATCCTATGAGCCCAGCCCCTTCCTTCTTTATTCTTCAGTACGAACTTAGGGAGGTGCGAAATAAACCACCTCACAAATAAAAGAGCACAACACCACAGAGTTCCCCGTCTTCGGGCAGTACGAGCATAGAGCTGTTGAAGGATATCACCCAAGAGAGTGGGTACAGGGTTCCAAGAGATGAAGATCCTTATGGCGTTGACATTAACAAAGGTATCAGGATTTGGAAACAATACTAGACCATAGATTAAGAGAGCCAGGATGTCTTCGTACGCCCTGAAGTCTAAGTCATTCCAGAAACTATTAGCTTTGCCCACCAAAAACTTAGCCAAAAAGCCCTTAACTCCGCTTCTAGTCTCCCAGTTAGCCATTACCTCTTCTTTGGTCAAAGGAAGGGCTGCAGCAATCTCCTCAGGCCTAAGAGTCTTTTCCCAACCAGTGAATGGAGCCTGTTCCAAAACAGGGATACCAAGCAAATCAGTGAATTCTTCCAGGGTAGGGACCAGCTGGAAGTCTTGGAAGGTGAAGCAATGGTATAGCGGATCATAAAACTGGGCCAGGACGCTCATCAATTGTTGGTCCCACTTTGAAGTGACTAAACCGAGAAGAGAACCATGCCTCTTGATGAAGGAAGTAGTGTTTGGAATCCTATCAACCAATTCTGTAAGCAAAGCAGGTGGTTGAACAAAGTTGAGCCGGATAGTATTCCTTCGCGTGGGCATCATGATGTCCTACAAAACAGAGCAAAGATGAAACCCTCTTGTCTTTGAAATGGGTTAGTCCTTATGCAGGATGCATGCAATGGTATGATGTTATGATGTCATGATAAAGGCACACCACAAGTATTCACAAAAGGCAAACATGGTAAGGCATACAAGTCACACAAGACAGCCCTTAGATTTCAGGCCATCATGAAGTTTAGGTACTACCCTCTTTCAGTTTCAGTTGGTTAAGACCTGTCCTAAAAATAGTAATCGGGTTTTAGAGGATCTCAATATCACTGACTACCCTCAATCGGTCATAACTCCAGCTTCGCAACCTTTTCTTGCGGCCAAAACCATCGCGAGAGTTTAGCCTCAATGAGCGTAGCATACTGCTACTGTTCTATGGCCAAGTTGGTCAATTTAAGGTTCTAAGGTCAGTTGGTGCTTAATGACTCCTCAGAAGACCCATATTCTCCTCGTTCCAACACAAGGGATATCGGTATAGACCAAGGTGTCACACTAACGTAGCTACTGCTTCACCCGTGTCGGTCTACGCTGGACGGGTCCCTCACAGTTTATTGCTACTTACCTAAAGGGTATTCCCCAGATCCGGGTTAGGATCTATGAAACTCCAATACAAGCCCACAAAATTAAAGCATTCAAGGTATACAATTGAAAACATAGAATGATCTAATCCTAAGGTACACCTCACTTATTAATATGTCCCCAGCAGAGTCGCCAGTTCTGTGATCGGTGGGAATGAGAACTGACTGTTTTGGAATGCTGGTTCGCGTTTGCGTTTGTTTTCGCAAAATGTCGCGGTAAGCAAGAGTCGCCACCGTCTTTTATTTTCCCCAACAAGGAAAGGACAAAAGCACAACAAAATTCCTTTTCGAGATGTTTCTCGGTTCGAGAGGTAGATTATAGAAAGGGAAGGTGTTAGCACCCTTTCTATCTGTGGTTATCCACGGGCTCTTAGGTACTTGCTCACTATGTTTTCAAAATGTTTTGCTTTTCTTGTGTTTGTGGGTTTTGAAAAAATTTTGTTTGAAAACTTCGATTTAACTCTTGTATCAGTCCTCAAGAGTGTATGAAGTGTTTGTTTGAAAACTTTTGTCAGAAAAGTGTAGGTGCGAAAAGTATTTTTGTTTTTTGAAAGAGCAAGTACCTGAGAACCTCTACCTACTCAAAAGAAATTAAGCTGTGTAAATGTCCTTTAGATAACACTATCCCACTATTGAGAAGTAGGTAGCACCGTCGTGGGAGTTTTCGGGTCAATTCGATTATAGGGACATGTGGTCACCAAAGCAATAGTAGGACGCCTTAGCGGTAACCCTAATGTCCTAGATCCTTTTTATCCGAGGCAATCGTTTCGAGGCAACTTGGATCTTTGGACAAGAGGGAGACCTCTAAAAGACCCTATACTCAATGACCACGTCGAGGCAACCAAGTGAGGCGTACCCTAGGAGTGGCATGTGCGAGTGTGTCAAGTTTCAGTTTATATTATCTTTGCACATGTTATGGTGAGCTACGGGTTGATTTTAATTTCAGAGATAAGTCTTGTCATGCATAGCCTAATTAACATATATCTAGCAGTTAATAGTTGCGGAAAGTAAATTGCGAAAAGTAAATCTAAGCTATTACAAGGCGTCGGGTATTTACATCGCCAAAAACAAACCCTTTGAAAAATAAATTGCGGGAAATTAAAGAAAGCGATAAAAGTCCTAATTAACGCTATTACATCCTCGGAGCAAATACATAAATATGGAATAAAAAAATAATATGCGCGAAAAAAATGAATCGGAGAAGTCCTTAGGGTTTTGACCCTTTTTGAGAAAGAAAGAGATTGAATTATTTATGAATTAAATTAAATTAAACCTAATTAATTAAAAATAAAAAAATAAATATTTTTTTGATTTTTTTTATGTTTTAAGGAAAATAAAATAAAAATAGTCAAAAGTTATCAAAAACCTAATTCTTCATGGATTTTATTTATTGCAAAAAAATTTAAAGTTAACCTAATTAAAACTAAGTTAGTTAATTATATTAGTATTTATTTACAAAAATAATAACTTAAAGGTGAAATTAATAAATAATAATAATAAAAATATTTACATTTTTAGTTTTCTGAATTTTATTATAAAAAAAGTTAATTATGTTAATTAAATAATAATAATAATAATAATTAATAAAAGAAATAAAAAAAAAGAAAGAGAAATAAACTTGTGGGGGTGATGGCCCAAATCAGGAGGTGTTTTCTGGAATTTTCAAGCCCATTTGCACACAAGCCTGTTTGACTTTTGAGATCCTCCATGCGCATGGTTGACTGGGAGTATGGTGATCACTCCATCCTGGCCTTCAGATTTGCTTTGCAAGCCACTTGGCATTTTGATGATTGAGGTATATGGTAGATACCTTTTGGCAACCTGCATGTGAACATATAGGAAAAAATAGAAACAGGTGTTTTGGGGGACCTGGGATTCGAACCCAGGTCCCAACGTTTCCAAGCCAATGCCTTAACCACTCCAACCACCTGCACGCTTTTGATAATATAATAACAAGTAAATATAATATATAAAAATCAATTCATATGCTAAAAAAGGAAAAATAATGCGCGTGTTTTTGAATAAGCCAATGGAGTATCAACACCTAGTCATCTTCTTCCTTCGTTCCTGCAAAACATAAACAGATAGCGGGGGTTTTTAACCCCCACAATATGAAGCGACGAAAAATAGCGACTAGCCCTGTGGTTGATATAAATGTTTCGCGAGGGTTGGTTTATGTTCGTCTGATTCTCACGATTTCAACCATATGCCTCAGGAGTTCTAATTTTGCCTGTATCGCAAAGCCCCAAATTCACAGCTCATGAACCCTAGAAATCGTCCATGGTAACTTTTGATTTATGGCGTTTTAATCCAATTCAGTTATACCATCAGCTTCATATGATTACTAGCAATGCAAAACAAATAAGAAATCATGTTAAATATGCATGAATCAAGTTGTACGATTCTGAAAATAAAAAGCAAACTGTGGTTCTGTAGGTATCGATTCTGTTAGCTTTAAGGCCTGAATTGGATTGCAAATTATCCCTGGGACCTCCTGCAATGTATTAGAACCAATAAAACCTTTTGAATCGCCCTCAAAAGCCAAAGTCAGTTTGCAATTTTCTTGAGTTTTTTTCAATATGCTAGGGTCTGTTTCTGCAGCTTTCTCACGTGTGTGGCATTAGGGTTAGCTTGTACATATATAGAGGAATGAAATTAGGTCACAATCTTGAGCCAAAATCCTTTGAATTGATGATTGTATATTTGATTGAAAATCAAATCTTTTTGCATTTTCATGATTGGAAAAAGTTGCCAATTTTGGAGATATTGCATCTTTGACTTGGTGCACGAAATTGCCAGCCTTTTTAGGTCATACTTGCTTCACAAAAAGATTGAAAAATCAAATCTTTGTATTTTCCTACAATTTAAATGAATTAAATGAATTAATATTGATTAAAAAACTAATTAATTAATAAAAATAAGAAAATAAATTCAATTAAGCTTGATGGGTCATGCATAGGCCATGGATGAAGTTTCAAGAAGATATTTGAGGCCCATTAGCAAAAATAAGATGTTTTGAGCAAAGTTGACTTTTGCAAATTCCTAAAAATTTCCCAACTTCTCCAATACATATCTTGCTCAATTTTGATCATATGAACATGTTCTTGGACATTTTGGAAAGGTCTTGAAGTCCTCTAACCAATGCCTTGGGTACCATGTCATTTCGATTTACCAATATCAAGTTATGGTCTTTGACTTAAAGTGCAATTTTGTTGACTTTTGAATTTGACCTATAATGTAGAAATTGATAACTTTTTGTGAGAGCATTTCTTGGACTTGGAATGTGAATATGGTTTGTAGGAAATGTCATCCCCTTCAAAATGAGCATTGGATGGGATTTTTCTGATGAACCATGAAAAAGTTATGCCCTGGTCAAGATACAGTTGACTTTTCTACTGTCCAAAAATAGTAACTTTTTGCATCTTGATGATTTTTTAGCTATTCTTGTGGAATCATGATCAATACTTGATCAAATGATGATTGTGAGCTCAAAATAAGATGTTGACCAAAAATTCTGACTTTTGACTGCAAAATGACCATTTTGCCCCTGCAGTTGATTGTGGGTCAAATAGGGCTTTTGACTGTGGAATTTGGCACTGTGAGTCTTGAAACTTGGAATGTAGGTGCTTGAGCATGCATATAGGCTTATGAGACTTGATTAAACCATTGAAAACCTCAAATTCCTTGAAAGAACCAAAACCCTAATTTCAGCTGTCTTAGGAGGTGGTTTGACTGTCTACCTCTTGAGCAAATTTTGAACCATTGGAAGATAATTCTTTGACAAATCTTGAAGAATTATGGGAGGGCAAATTTTGGGGTACAACAATAGGTTTCTCCCATACAAGTCTCCTTATCTTCCTACTGTTTATTTCAGTAAGATGGATATGGAACAAACGGTGAAAGACATCCAGGCTCAAAACGCCCAACTCCGAGAAATGTTCTTGAACCTATCCAAGGGGCAAGAAGAAGTGAAAGCTCTCCTCACTAGGGGCATGATCATGGGGAATCTTGAGGGCAACAAGGACGATCAGTTGGAAAGGCTACAAACTGAATTTGCCATAATGAGGGTCCAAATGATGGGACAGCTGGTGGGCCAGATGGCTCTTATCCAAAATCTGGCTCAAGGACAAGAAGAGTTGAAAGTTCTTGTCAACCAACTTCACCAAGACAGTTGCAACCATATGGGGGAAACAATCAAGTTTGGAAATCAAGTCACTACTCAGCCTCCCATGAGACAAGAAGCCAGAAGACCTTCCCAATTTTCTATTACCTCGCGGGCCCAACAACAACCTCGCCAACAACAACAAGGGAATCAGCGCAAAGAGGTCGCACCTACGAGACAATTCACCAGGATCAGCATGTCACTAGCTCAGGTACTACAACACATGTTGAAGGCGGAGCTAATTACATTGAAAGCTCTCCCCCAGAATCTTAATACTTCTTCTCTTAATTACCGTCCCAATGAGAGGTGTGCATACCATTCTGATAGTCCTGGGCATGATACAAACAATTGTTGGGCTCTGAAGAACAGAATTCAAGACCTAATCGATGAAGGAGTGTTGGAATTTACACAAGACGATCAACTGTAGCTCTTCTATCACCCCTCAAGGGCATCCATGTGAAATGACGATCTGGGCGAGGAGATTTTCTGTTTATTCGAATTTTCAGTTGTAATTTCTTTGTTTGCTTAAAACACTTATCTTTATGTCAGACTTTGGTTACTCTCATTAATGCATTAAATATGTTTGTCTTAAATCAATCCATTCATTTTCATTATATCTTAACTATGCTTTTTATTCCCTTTATGATATTCAACTCTTGTTTCAAAAGTTGCAAGCCTTTAAAAGGAGGATGACGAAAAAAATGCCTTAATCTCATACAGTATGCTTTTGGATAGACCTTACTGACGATGTACAAGCGTTTTTTTCAAATCCTAAACACTGGAGTTATAAGGAAGATAATCCCTAGTCAACCCCTTCGAGCCAAAGAAGTAGAAGTTTCCTTTTTACACAAATTGAAACCTTTAATCAAAACCTGGGGTAGGGTAGTCTCTCAGATAATTCAAATGCGCGTTCAAATCGCAAACTCTCATCTCGTAGTACAACGAATGACATCAAAACATTCCTTTGGAATCAAAAGACAGTGATGGCTCCCTACCAAATAGGAAGTCACTAGCTCTCAAGAGAAAAGCCCACTAAGTCAAAACCTACAAAGGAGACTTAAGAAAAACGGGGGCATCCCGCTGACTGTAATCTCAAAACAAGAACAGTCGGGAAAAAATCAGGGATAACAAATCAAAAGAAAGATGTCACTACAAATCCTCAATGTTGCACCCCAAAACTTACCCTCTCATGTTTTCCAAAGTCTTCCCCCTGCATGGTTGATCACAAACCCTTGCCTAAGGAAAAAGAAAATTTTTGAGTGGTGCTTTAATTCATTTCGATTGGCATTCTGAAGGAGCATTTCGATTAGCATTCCAAAGGAGCACTTCGATTGGCATTCTGAAAGACCCTTCGATTGGTATTCTGAATGAGCCTTTCGATTGGCATTATGGACAAGCACTTCGATTGGCATTCTGAAAGACCCTTCGATTGGTATTCTGAATGAGCCTTTCGATTAGCATTATGGACAAGCACTTCGATTGGCATTCTGAAAGACCCTTCGATTGGTATTCTGAAGGAGAACTTCGATTGGCATTCTGAAAGGCCCTTCGATTGGTATTCTGAAGGAGCACTTCGATTAGCATGAAACAGCACCTTTCGATTGGCCTGTTAACAAGGCCTTTCGATTGGAATTTTAATTAGTACCCTTCGATTGATCTTTGGACAAGGGACATTCGAAGGAGGTCATCAAGAGGGCACTCAAATCAAAAGTGTCCAGGTTCATTCAAGAGACATGAATATTTCAAAAAAGGAAAACTTTTAATGTGTCCGTTTCTTGTCTCATGGCATTTAATGGTCTGTTTAATGGCTGTCTCTTGCCATTACTGCACCCTCACACCCCTATAAATACATAGGCCAGTATACATATCCAACAAACACAAAAACTCTGCAGGAAAACAGAACACACGAAAATATACAGAAAAATAGAGAAAAGAAGCAGGGAGAACTTGGAGATACGCTGCCAAAAGTCATCAGCACTTCCAGGAAGCCATACCCAATCCTTGCACAAGCCAAAGCTACCACCCAACAAACATCTCCATGCCCAGAAATCCCAGATTGAAAGTGCTCCCATCCATCCAGTGCCCAAATCGAAGACTCAGTCTGCAGGTAAGAAAGGTTAAATTGTCCAACTTTACATTTGCATAACACATTATTACTTGTTGTTACCTTTGATTTGACATCATAGACAGGATCGAAAGGCCTGGGTTTGGCGCCCGGGTCATGTTCTTCGTTTTCCAACACTTGCTGCAGACATAGCCTGAGGAGACCCAGCAAGCGCATGATCGAAGGGCCTGGGGTTCAACACCCAGGCCCTGAGTGTTATTTTGCTAACATACTTTTGCAGGTATAGCATCCCAGATCGAAGGAGACACCTTCTCTGGATCGAAGCTTCCCATAGTCCTCCTGGATCGAAGAAGGCATTTTTCCACGGATCGAAGGGAACTCCCCTTCCCTGGATCGAAGGTTGTTCATGCCCATTTCCTGGCCCAATCGAAAGGACCATGACCCTCTCTGGATCGAAGCTTCCATTCCCTCCCTGGGTCAAAACTCCCTTTTTTCCCTGGATCGAAGGATTCCCCCTTGTATTTTATTTTTGTTTTCATTGACATTTTTTTTATCTTTTTAATTAACATTAAAATAAGAAAACCACAAATACATTAGGCTATTTTTTTCTATTAAATTAACTTTGTTAATTAACTTTTTAATTATCTTAACGTTTTCTCAAAAACTAAAATTTAGTAGATTTAGATCATTTTTTCCAAAATAAAATAAAACAACAAAAAGATTTATTTCTTAGGACTTTTTTCTTAGAGTTTATTTTCATATTCGCGCGCGTTTATTTTATTGTAACTGCCTACTGGTTTGTAATAACTTAGCTAAGACTTTTACACTTTACTGCTTTATTCCCCCAATTTTTGGACATGTAAATAATCCCCCTCCCCGAAGCCTTGTAATAGCGTAGGATTTACAATTTCCGCACTTTAAATTCATGTACATATATTAACTATTTAGATGTATGCTAACTAGGCTATGCATGACAAGATTAACTCTTAACTTAAAATCAACAGTAGCTCACCATAACATGTACAAAGATAATATAAACTGAAAATTGACACACTCGCACATGCCACTCCTAGGGTACACCTCACTTGGTTGCCTCGAACATGGTCATTAAGTATAGGATGTTTTAGAGGTCGCCCTCCTGTCTAAAGATCAAAGTTTCCTCGAAACGGTTGCCTCGATAAAAATGATCTAAGACATTAGGGCTACCGCTAAAGCATCCTAATATTGCTTTAGTGACCACACGTCCCTTAAATCGAATTGACCCGAAAACTCCAACGACGATGCTACCTACTCCTCAATAGTGGGATAGCATTGTCTAAAGGACATTAGCACAATTTAATTCCTTTTTAAGTAGGTAGAGGTTCTTAAGTACTTGCTCCTTTAAAAAACAAAACAAAACTTTTTGCACTTACACTCTCTTCAAAAACAAAACTCTTTTCAAAAACCCACAAACACAAAGAAAAGCAAACTTTTGAAAACACAATGAGCAAGTACCTAAGAGCCCATGGATAACCACGGATAGAAAGGGTGCTAACACCTTCCCTTTCTATAATCTACCTCCCGAACCCGAGAAACATCTCGAAAAGGAATTTTTCTGTGCTTTTGTCCTTTCCTTGTTGGATAAAATAAAAGACGGTGGCGACTCTTGCTTACCGCGACATTTTGCGAAAACAAACGCAAACGCGAACCATCATTCCAAAAACAGTCAGTTCTCATTCCCACCGATCACACTCAACAACATGAAAAAAAATATGTTGCAAAAATGACCGTCTTCTGACAAACTTAACTTGTCTGAACCATCACCAAAACGTCATTCCAGACTCATTTGGAGTTCAAATGCACAATTAGCTGAGTTTAGGACTGAAGAACATCACGAAGAATGGGCGGGTACAATTACACTTTGAGCCTTATCCTTTGTTTCTTAAACCATGAACCTAGACTACGATACAACCTTTCAAAGTCCTAATTGAAGCATGGGTTAGTTCGAAAGCATACTATTACAAAAGGTATACTGACTTCTGTAAGGCTTTACTCTAAATCCCGAATTGAATTTTTCTTACAAAATTTCTTTACTTGCTAAAACGCATTTTCAAAAATTTCAAGGCAAGCATAAACTTTTCATTATTTGAATATTTCTATTTGCATATGGCTATTTGTTTAACAACAGAGAAATTCACACAAGGAAGATCTAGTGAACAAAAACTCTCTCAATGAACAAAATCATTTCGAGCGGGAACACGCCTCACATGACAAATCTCTCATAACCAAGGGGCACGGCATGACCATTGTCCAACACATCTGGGGAAGTCAAGTCGAGATTCAAAGAATCTCTCAAAGAAATGTTGAATCACTCAAGGGGAAACGTTACGTTGATCATGGAATTGAACAGAATCCACTATGCAGACTTCTGGTACCATTAAATCGCTTGTCTGTACCTTTATAGTGTCAGTATCAGGTCTTCGGTTTCTTCCACAACAGTCTTAGAAAATATCCCTAGAAAGTTCAGGGCTACCAGAAATGTGATCAAAATCTCAAATGTCGAGGTACACCAGATTAACTTTAGGGGCAAACCGGCTCTCACATATAAAGGGTCATGTATGACCAAGCAAACATTTTCTGGCATTACTACAAAACTTACTACTTTAGACAGTGACAAATCCCCACAAAATACCCTTCATAAGGTGATCCCCGGTGAAGTCATCAGAGTCACAAGGCTATCTTCGACAAGTGCAGAAGCATCTTTAAATAAAAATGGGACATCCTACTATAGGATCACTAACGTATCTCCAGTATGCAGCCTAATGGTATCAGGTGCTCTCACATCCCCGACAAAAAAATTTCCAGTTACCATTCCAGAGATTCCCCAGTGAAAGTCACCCAACTTCTCAGGATTCCCAGCAGGATTTCACAAAGTCCACAAGCAATGCATGACATTTCCCTTCCCCATTAGAGTCTATTTCTATAAATAATGGAAACTCATCTATCCTTGCTTCAACTTCAACAAAATATGAAGACTTACACTCCTCATTCCTAGTAGTACTCGGGGATTTATTTTCCCTGAGTCCAGCAACATTGCAGCAGAACAATTAATATGCTCATACATTGCATTCATGCGTCATGGCATTGACAACACAAACGCATATAGCGTAATCTCATGCCATGCATTTCATACATCATGGAATCGCAGACAACTGACCCTTCTCCTTTTCAGGAAAAAATCAATCAACAGGAAATTGTCATCAAATTTCTGACGGGATAACTATTTGTGGACAAATCAATTACAGATCAATTCCCGAGAAAGGACAGTTTTACCATCTACATAACAAATATTTCCTTCAGACCTCTGCCGGTTCAGTTTAAATCTCTCAACGGTTTATCCTGATTCTTCCTCGCAGAATTATTATCAAGCAGAGTCTCTCCCCAGCAGAAATAGAAGAACCACGGTTTTCTACAACGGTCAGAAATGCTATTTCTAATACTCTCCAGCAGTTGTCATGGATTTATTTTCCCAGACTCGGGTCCAAGATTAGCTCCCGAAACTAAACAGAGTAATCATTTGCGCGACCAAATACATCTTCACACGGAGTTATCTTGAAAAATCTTACATGGGTCCCTTCTCATACATTTCCAAGTAAAGTTTCACACAAATTCATTATGAAATAACCCTACTACCCAGGTTCCTTCTCATAGCCCTACTATCCAAGCTTTTCATTTCGAAGTAACCCTACGACCCAGATTCCTTCTCATAGCCCTATTATCCAGGTTTTTCATTTCAAAGTAACACTACGACCCAGGTTCCTTCTCATAGCCCTACTATCTAGGCTTTTCATTTCGAAGTAACCCTACGACCCAGGTTCCTTCTCATATCCCTACTATCCAGGATTTTCATTTTGAAGTAACCCTACGACCCAGGTTCCTTCTCATAGCCCTACTATCCAGGATTTTCATTTCGAAGTAACCCTACAACCCAGGTTCCTTCTCATAGCCCTACTATCCAGGCTTTTCACTTCGAAGTAACCCTACAATCCAGGTTCCTTCTCATAGCCCTACTATCCAGGCTTTTCATTTCGAAGTAACCCTACGACCCAGGTTCCTTCTCATATCCCTACTATCCAGGCTTTCATTTCGAAGTAACCCTATGACCCAGGTTCCTTCTCATAGCCCTACTATCCAGGCTTTTCATTTCGAAGTAACCCTACGACCCAGGTTCCTTCTCATAGCCCTACTATCTAGGATTTCATTTCGAAGTAACCCTACGACCTAGGTTCCTTCTCATAGCCCTACTATCCAGGCTTTTCATTTCGAAGTAACCCTACGACCCAGGTTCCTTCTCATAGCCCTACTATCCAGGCTTTCACTTCTAAGTAACCCTACGATCCAGGTTCCTTCTCATAGCCCTACTATCCAGGATTTTCATTTCGAAGTAACCCTACTACCCAGGTTCCTTCTCATGGCCCTACTATCCAGGCTTTCATTTCAAAGTAACCCTACGACCCAGGTTCCTTCTCATAGCCCTACTATCCAGGCTTTTCATTTCGAAGTAACCCTACTATCCAGGCTTTCATCTCGAAGCAACCCTACCCAGGTTATCATAACCTTACTATCCAGACCCCTGCTGGTTCAGTTTAAATCTCTCAACGGTTTATTCTGATTCTTTCCTCGCAGACATTTTCTCTGGTTCAGATAAATCTCTCAACAATTTGTTCTGATTCTCCTCCAGATTCTTGTTGATTCAGATAAATCTCTCGAAGATTTGTTCTGATTCTTCTCCAAACCCCTGTTGGTTCAGATAAATCTATCAATGATTTGTTCTGATTCTTCTCCAGACCATTTCTAGTTCAGATAAACCTCTTAACGGTTTATCCTGATTCTTTCCCAGTAGACAATTTTCTCTAGTTCAAATAAATTGCACCAAGATTTATTCTCATGCTTTCCAGTCAAAGTTAATCCAAGACCTCTATTGTTTCAGTTTAAATTTCTCCAAGATTTATGCTGATTCTTTCCAATCAAACAACATTCAATACTTCTTCTAGTTCCAGTTTAAATTGACCAAAGGTTTATTCTGATTTCTTTTCCGTTTGAAGTCAATTTCAGACTTCATCCATTTTTGTCAACAATCACCTTTGGATGGCATCAATAAGCCCATCTTCGATAAATCTTCATCATTTCTCCAAATCGCATCATTAAGCCCATTCCTTACACAATCAACCAGTGCATCATCAAGTGCAAATTTCTAGGCACTCTAGTGTTCAATCATCTTCCACTTTCAAGCCACGAACGATAAACACGTCGATCTCACTTTTCAAGTTTAAGAAGATTGAACAGGGGAAATTGTTGTACCCCAAAATTTTCCCTCCCATTTTTCACTCAAGATGCTATCCCAGGATCTCTCAAACACTCAATTTGGCACAAGATTTGATCAGACAGATTCTCTTCCTAGGCATTGAGTCAGCAGCTAGGGTTTGGTATTTCTTAAAGCAAAATTGAGTTTCAAAAGTTTCAAATGGTCTTTATGGTCCTTCATGTGTTATCAAGGATGTTTGTGCCAAGTTTCAAGCCTCTCATCATGAGTTTGCTCATTCAATGGTTCGGATGACTAAAAATCAATTGCAAAAGTCGGCCTTTTCAGTATCAAGTTCAAACGGTTGTAACTTCTTCATTAATCAATATTCTTGAGCGGTTCTATTTGAGTATGACTCTCCTTGACGTCATCTCCAATTTATCTTCACAAGTCAAGAGCTGGTTATATGCGAAAGATCATCGGAAATTCGAATATTTTAGAGGTCACTTTCTGTTTCTGACCTAATTTCAGATAATTATGGTCTGCCTTTCAAGAGTCGTAATGTCCTCAATTTTTAAGATCTCGAGACGACTATTTTTGTACATTGTCATGAGCGATGTCATCAACAAGTCCTCTTTAAGAATCGAAGGAAATTTTATATAAAAGACCTTGGAGATTATCAATTTGTCATAAGTCATTTTCTTGATTTAGAGTGTTTTCAACTTCTAATTGTTTTCTCAAAGGCTGCGATTCTTATGTTGAGACTGTCCATAGAACGAGATGTTGAATTCGGAGATTCATATTGAGTTTGAAGAAGATGTTGCTTATAATACAAGTTGCCATGTTGAAAATTGATTTATGATCTTGGTGAAAATTACTTGAGGATTCATTTGAATTTTGTCTTGATCAACAAAGAATTACACGATATCACAAGCTTTCATCCAAATCTTTTACAGTTGATTCGCGTGGTTGGTTTTGAATTCAAGGTATCAGAGAACGAGTTTGCTAAAGTTTTCTCAAATTCATTCGAACTTTGGAATGCAAACATGATTAAAGCTATGTTGTGATTCATGGTTTATCTAAGTCACAGTTCTCATGAATCAAATCAAATTGTTAAACCTAATTTCTTCAAGCGCGTCATTATTCAAATGCAAGACTTTTTTTCAAGCCACTTTGGAATTCAAGACTATTCAAGTTTATTCAAGAATTCAAGATTTGCAACAAGGCATCATTTTTATTTGAATATATTTCACAATTCTCCAAGTCTTAAAATTCAAATTACAAATAAAAACCGCAATGTTACAAAAGTTGAAACAATACAAAATTCCTAAAGAATTTATTTTTCCTCATCTTCAAGTCTTCATCAAGCACGGCAGGCCGCTCCTCATCAATTTCCTCCATTGTCCAAATTGCTGGTACATGCAATAAAAGAAAGAAAAATTAGCAAGCATGTGAAAATTCAAACAAGAATAATTTGTTAAACAAAAAAAAAGCTCGTCATTAGGATTCGCATTTGGAATCAGAACTAAAAGGGTTTTTGATTTAAATCATGGGCGGTCTTCTCTTATTTTGCAAATCACAGAAAGTTTGTTCTTTTTGGTTCACAAAAAAAAGAGAAGAGAAAAGAAGTTTTCAAACATTACAAAAAAAACAACAGCAAAGTAGCAAACAAAACTAGGCTGTAAACAAAATAGGGCAAGGCTGCAAACAGCAAGTGCAACACAATGCTGAAAAAACACCAAAACAGCATGGCAACTAGGCAAGCAAGGTAGCACAACATTAGCACAAGAATACAGGGTAGTATATGACAGCAAAGCAAGAACCAAGCATAACAGCAACAATTCAAAAATGGCAAGCTATCAAATAGCTCCAAGCCCTATATCATCATCTTCATAATGTGGCAAATCCTTCAGAGCTTCAATAAGTAAACAAAAATTGTTTATTTTCATTGAAAGAGAAAAGAGGAAAGAGATCACCTAGCCTGTTACAGCCCTATACAGTCCAAAACCTGCTGCAACTTTGCATAAAGCAAGTCAAAACCTGCCCAAACTTACATTAAAATGGCAAAGATGTCAACTTGCACTCAAAAGCCAAAGCAGTATACCATAATGCCATTCAAAAGCTATACATTTCCCCCTCATTATCTCACCATCTCATCGATATAAACAGAAGCAAGCTGGGAGGATAGGGAGATCCAAAAAAAAATCCAAAGAATAGAAAATCAGCGAAAACCATATAGCCAACAAAACTTGATAGCCAAAACCAAAAAAAACCTGCTGTAATAACCAAAACCAAAGGCCACAGCCTTTCAAGCATCACAAAACCAAAAAACTTGTTGTCATCACAAAACCAAAAACCTGTTGTAATAACCAAAACCAAAGGCCACAGCTTTTCAAGCATCACAAAACCAAAAAACCTGTTGTCATCACAAAACCAAAAAACTGTTGTCATTACAAAACCAAGAAACCTGTTGTAATAACCAAAACAAAAAGCCACAGCTTTTCAAGCATCACAAAACCAAAAAAACCTGCTGTAATCACAAAACCAAAAAAAACCAGCAACATTAACAAAAAGACTCACAGAAAAATCCCCAAACCTCTAAAAACTTTCTTTATATTCTCTGAACTTCCATCGCATCTTGAATCCTACGAAGATCAATGCTTGAAACCATCAACCACTAATCTTGAATTTTTTTTATTAATAACCAAGTATTAAAATAATATTTCGCAAATAACCGCATTTCGGGAAAAAATACGCAAATAACCATGTTTCAGATGACTCCCCAAAGGAGGAGCCATCTGAAATGCCGCATGCACCTATATTTTAAGGGGAGGCGCCATCTCACTTGGCGCCTATGTGCTTAGGGCATGCCCTAAACCAAGTGAGATGGCGCCTAGGTGTATTTTTAGGGCAAAAAATGATATTTTTTCCGGTGCGTTGCGTGTTGGACAGAGATCAACAAAATGGACTTTATATTTTTTTTAAAAATAATTACATCCAACTGTATTACATTAAAATAACAGTAATATAAACAGATTAAAAAAAATGGATACAAAAATACTGGAAAAAAACTGATACATCAGTGATCCCCCAGAACCCGGTAATGACCCCCGGTTCCGCATCCCCGTCCTCGCCTTTCTCGTGCTGGGTGTCGTCGCGTTTCCTGCTGCGGCAAGGTCGATGGCCCAGCGAAGTCAATGCGGTCCGAATCCATAAAATCAGTCAGATCTCCATATCTAGAAGATCCGCTCTGGTACAGTCGATTACCCATACCCTAAAAGTTTGGTCGTGTTGGCGGTGGGTGCGGTTCCATAGTGGGTCTGTAGCATTGATCGTCTGAGTACGGTGGGTAGAAAGGAAATGGATCTTGGGGTGTTTGGTATTGAGGATGTTGGGTGGTTTGGTGATATTGTGGGTGATGGTAGGTTGGGTCGGCTTGTTCGTAATCTTCCGACATTCCCATATCAGGGCTAAGGCTGGATGTTGAGGGGGCCATATTGGGATATGTGGAAGACTGAAATTGTGTGTGGGGTATGCGTGTGTGCTAGTATTGGGATTGGTATTGTGGTTGGGTTTGAGGCATATCAGGGTATTGGTAGTTTGGTGGTGATTGTGGTTGGTTGTGCGGCATTTGATTGTAGTTGTGTTGTGGTGGGGACTGTGGTTGGGTATTTGTGGGTCTGTTTCTTCTTGGGGGTTGGTGGGAGGTTGATGGGTTTTGGGTTTGTTGATGGGGAATCGAGGGTTGTGCCCATTGTGTGCGTGGGTCAACCAAGCACCTTGGATGAGACACGTGCATTTCTGGGTTACTAACCGACCTGTACCAAGACAAATATTGATCTGTGTGTCGCATATTACCTTGAGTAAGGAAAACCGGGAATTGTAAGACGTAGCGGTGACGCCTCTGCCACATCTTACACCATTCCGGAGCGAAGTCTTTCCAGTTTGTAAGACCCCACTGGGCGTTGACCCTTTTAAGATGCCATGGGGATAAACAAGTTGGATCACTTGGTATCTCTTGATGCATTCCGAACTGCATCTTTACACGGTCGCTGTGGTGCATCTCCACAATGTTGAACCGGATGATTACAGTCTTCGCGGTCCAAGTTGTTGCATCCTCCGGGTTTGGAACATGGCCCAAACCCAAATATGGTCTCCAGACGAACTGTGATAAAATGTAAATCAGGTTAATGCAAAAGTAATGTATAAATAATTTAGTTAAACAAAAGTTAAAAGCTACGACATACGTCATCCGGGCCTAAGTGATCCAACAGGTTGCGGTAGAGTGCGACATTGAATCTTGGATTCTTGCCGTAATCCATACCCCTCACGCAGTACCTAAAGGAAATGAGAAACATTTTATTCTTAGCATATATTTTGGGAAGAGCAGAATAGTTATAAATGCTATAACTTAATGACTTACTTTGTTGCGTACAGGAAACCGAAAGTGTTGTTGTTGACGGGGTTTAAGGACTCCATCCTCCACCAACCCCGGGCTTGTAGTAAAAAAGCGCACCCATAAAATGTACATTTTTCCTTGACTGCGTTTTTGCACAAGGAATTGTATAGGTGGGCTAAAACTGCAGAACCCCAACTATATTTTCTTGTTTTTTCAAAATTTGTTAGTAAATGTAAGTACATAAAATTTACACTATTTCCCGTACTTTCGGGAAATAAAAATGTACCAAAAAGTATCATAAGATAAGTTCTGGCTTTTACTACCCTGTCATTCTTTGAGGAATTTTCATTTAATTCCAAACTTGCATAATGACTTTTCAGCTCAGTGAGTAGTATTCCCTACCCTCTTGCACCACCACCTTCTACCATATCCCTGCCCAACAGTTCTTCACACTGAGAGTTAGGTTGTTAAACCGACCCGTTCACGGCCTTACCATCGACAGGGAGACCTAGTAGCATGTACACATCCTCTAGCGTGATGGTACATTCACCTATTGGTAGGTGAAATGTATGGGTCTCCGGTCTCCACCTTTCCAACATTGCAAGAATGAACTTCAAGTCAATGGTGCAGTTGGAGATCTTTATGACATGTCCAAAACCTGCGTATTCCAGATATGGGATGATAAATGGGTCGGGAGCCAGGTAGTTGTGCAAACGGATTCTGAATCTTTTTGTGTCCTGAGTTCATAATGTAACATGTGTAAGATTAATTAAGATGAACAACGCGTTATTTGAAGTATGAAAAATGTATAACCAAAAAAGAAACTTACAAATGCGACAATGTTTTCCCTTGTGCCTCTGTGAGTATCGCCCATTGTTAGAAGAGCCATTGTTTAAAATGCTTGAGAGTATGAAAGACTTAGGAAGAGATAGAGAGTATGATAGACTTATGAAATATTTCGTAGCAGAGAGTGAGACTTGTGTGGGTGTGAGAGATGTATGATATGATATGTATTTATAGGCAAATAAGTTTGATATAGTGGTTGCTTGTGCTTGCATGCCTGCGAAGTGTCACATTTGCATGCTTAGGGGGTTACACATATGCATGCATGCATGTACAAAAAATGAAAGGTGTCACTCTTGCAGGCTAGGTGGCAGCCCATGCATGTATCACGATTGGACAGTAAGGGAGGCGCCATTGGACTTGGCGAAAGAGTACAAAAATGAATGGTGTCGCCACCCCAATTGGCGAATAAGAGGTGTCCTTTGTTACAGCCTAGGCTCAGGCTACGTGACAGCCTTTGGGATTCCTTTCATTATTGCATGTAATCCCATTGGAGTTGATGGGAGGAGTCTTACAAAATACATGTATAGGTGCAGACTAGGGGCAGGCTAGGTGGCAGCCTAGGGGGTTACATAAGCGCATGCATGTATCACGATTGGACAGTAAGGGAGGCACCATTGGACTTGGCGAAAGAGTACAAAAATGAATGGTGTCGCCACCCCAATTGGCGAATAAGAGGTGTCCTTTGTTGCAGCCTAGGCTCAGGCTACGTGACAACCTTTGGGATTCCTTTCATTATTGCATGTAAGCCCATTGGAGTTGATGGGAGGAGTCTTACAAAATACATGTATAGGTGCAGACTAGGGGCAGGCTAGGTGGCAGCCTAGGGGGTTACATAAGCCCATGTATGTATCACGATTGGACAGTAAGGGAGGCGCCATTGGACTTGGCGAAAGAGTACAAAAATGAATGGTGTCGCCACCCCAATTGGAGAATAAGAGGTGTCCTTTGTTGCAGCCTAGGCTCAGGCTACGTGACAGCCTTTGGGATTCCTTTCATTATTGCATGTAATATTATTGGCAGCCTTGGGGGGTTGCATCCTTACTTAATTGAAATTTTTAGCCTTACGTTTATCATAACATTGATTCACATAATCTGTCAAATCTTCCAACCTTCAAACGTTCTTACAACCAAACCTTCAAACCTGCAAACAATCAAACATTCCAACCTTCGAATCACTCATAAAATTCAAACATTCCAACCTTCAAACAATACAGCATTCAAACCTTCATACAATCAATAAACCTCAAACATTCCAACCTTAAAACCTTAAAACAATTCTACGCAATGGCCTCTTCACCATAATTTGTCGTCAAAGCACATTTCAACGGTGAGACATACATTTGTCCCACAGCTGGGTTTTTGTTTAGAGACACAAACAACATATGATTTCTCTTAAACGGGAAAGCCAATTTCTCGTACTTCAAAAAAAGATTGGAGGCCAAACTTGAACGAGGCCCGGTGTCCCAAATATTTTACCAGAATCCAGTTTTCTTTGGAAACAACCAAGTAATTTTTTATAAGGTTGAAGTTCAAGATGACGAGGATCTCCAGAATATGATTTCCAGCCATGTCTATTCTGGATACGACTCTATTGAGTTGTACGTTTTGCTTCAAGAGCCTCAGGTGACACAGGAGGTTGATCCTTTGGAGAATGAACAAGATGAGGTAGATGCAGTTGATGATGAAGAAGAAGATAACGAGTTAGAGTTTGATGAAATGGTGAACGATGATTCCGACGATGATGGCATCCCCAGTATTCCTACAGACAAAATCTACACACCACCTCCGCACATGACAAACTTCAACATGGGTGGAGATGAACCTTCTACTGACTTATTTTTCAATCCGTATATGCAGTCGGATGAAAATTTAAAAGAGAAGGACAAGTTTCATAACAGAGAGGAATGCATCAGGGCCATATTAAAAAATTTCACATGCTCAACTCGGTTGATTTTAAGGTGGATCGTGTCAACCCGGAAAGGTACAAGATCAAGTGTGTCCACCCTGACTGTATGTTCAAGATGACCGTATCATACAGATTAAGGGGTGACTGCTAGGTCATAGGTTCCATGACTACCCACACTTGTGTAAGTTCCACTCAATCACAGGACCACCGAAAACTCAACTATGATCTAATCTGTCAAGAAATCCTACCCCTGGTCAGCAACGACCCATCTTTGAAGGTGAAAACAATCATCTCCCACATCACCACGGTTTTTAAATACACTCCGTCTTACCGTAAGGCGTGGTTAGCAAAGACTAAGGCGATTGAAAGGGTGTACGGAAACTGGGAGGAGTCATACCGAGAACTTCCCCGCTACCTGAATGCACTCAAGACGTATTCTCCAGGTAGTGTTTACGTTTTGGAAACATTGCCAGCGTACGCCCAAGATGGTAGTCTACTGCATGGCAACGGAATATTCAGTCGCGTGTTTTGGGCATTTCAACCATGCATCACAGGGTTTGCATCATGCAAACCAATTTTACAAATTGATGGGACTTGGTTGTATGGGAAGTACAAAGGCACGCTATTGATGGCAGTTGCACAAGATGGCAACAACAACATTTTCCCCATTGCGTTTGCCCTTGTCGAGGGGGAGACCGGTGGTGCTTGGAGCTTTTTCCTGAAAAATCTTCGGACACACGTGGCTCCTCAACCAGATCTCTGTTTGATCTCGGACAGACATGCCTCCATTGAAAGTGCCTACAATAATCCAGCAAATGGTTGGCATGACCCTCCTTCTACGCATGTCTAGTGCATTAGGCATATCGTCCAGAATTTCTCGAGGGAGGTCAAGGACAAAACAAAGCGGTTATGAATGCAGGATATGCATTGACACAACCCACATTCAAATATTACCGCAACGAGATCCGTTTGTCTAATCCGGAAGCCGGTAGGTGGATCGACAATATTCCAGTGGAAAAATGGACTAGGTCATACGACAATGGCCAAAGATGGGGGCATATGACAACGAATCTTATTGAATCAACGAATGGGGTATTCAAGGGCATACGAAACCTCCCAATCACTGCCTTGGTAAAATCTACGTATTTTAGGATGGCTGCGTTATTTGCAAAAAGAGGTGAAATGTGGAATACGGTGTTGCAATCTGGACAACTATGGAGTGAAAGCTGCATGAAATACATTAAGGCTGAAAGTGCTAAAGCCAACACTCACATGGTTATACAGTTTGACCGACACAGCCACAACTTCATTGTGAAAGAGACAATCGACCAGAATGAAGGCCTGCCAAGACAAGAATACAGGGTCATTTTACCTTCTCAATGGTGCGATTGTGGCAGGTTTCAAGCATTTCGTATGCCTTGCTCTCATGTCATTGCCACTTATGCTCATACCCATCAAGACGCGCTTCAACTTCTGTCAAACGTTTACAAATCTGAAACGTTGCTCAATGTTTACAATAACAACTTTCCTTTGGTAACAAAACCAGATTATTGGCCTGAATACAACGGCGAAATAGTGTGGCACAATGACCAAATGCGAAGGAACAAGAAGGGTCATCCCAAAAGTAGGCGCATCACAACAGAAATGGACGATCTTGACAGGTTGGAAAGAAAGTGTGGTTTATACCGTTAGGTCGGACACAATCGCAAAAACTGTCTGAATCGGGCGTCTGGCTCGACCACATAAATATTGTAATACATAAAATCTTTTCATAATTGTGTTGTAAACATTTGGGTTTTCCGTTAACAGATTTTGCTACAATTAATAAAACGCGTACAACAATAATTAACGATATTCCATCTAGGAAATTACAACTGTTAACACAATTTCATCTGACCCATGCATCATCAATATTACATCACTGTCTGTTTTGACTTCCTCCAACCACACATTAGGTCTTCCTGTCGCATGTGAGGTTGTTATTCGTTTTCGCTGGATCCTTCGAATTTTTTCCCCCTCCGCGATATCTCCATCTAGCCACCGCATCAACTCCCGCTTCAGACGCTCCATGGAGTGAATGTGCCAGAATTTCATTTTCATCGCAGGTTTCGTGGCGGAGAAGATAACGTAACCATCTCTGCTAAAAATCATAGGCAACGTCATGACGCAAATAACATAGTACAAAATAAAAATACAGTGCGAGAAAGTGTGAGAAATTTCGGAGAAACGGACGAATTATTTATAAAACAACATTTTGCCCTAGTTTTGCCCTAGGAGCCAAGTGAGATGGCGCCTCCTCTCACTTTTAAGGAGCATGCGCCATCTCACTTGGCTAAAAGCCAAGGGAGGCGCCAAGTGAGATGGCGCCTAGGGCAAAACCCTAGGTGGAGGCGCCAAGTGAGATGGCTCCTCCTTTGGGGAGTCATCTGAAACATGGTTATTTGCGTAATTTTTTCCGAAACCCGGTTATTTGTGAAATATTATTTTAATACATGGTTATTAATAAAAAAATTCACTAATCTTCATCGATCGTCATTCTAAATCTTTAAGGTTCTTCTTAACCTTCATTTTCTGCAAATCGCGTTGGGATCAACACCTCCACCTTCATCTGCATCACACATATTAACCCAGGCCTGCATAAATTTCTCAACACAAGAAACATGCAGAAGAAGAAGAGAAATCCAAAAAGAGAAAATTCAGGAAATTTACCAGAAATTCTCTCTGCGTTTTCACCATTCTCCTTAAACCTACTACAAATCGCGCTTTCAACAATTTTTTCTACATCTCGATCTCGCGTCAAAGAGAGAGAAACACCACAAAAATGGAATCACATACAAAGAAAACGAAGAAGGAAGATGTAGGAGAAAATAAAAGGCCGCGTAATATTACCTGGAGATGATTCATCTGATTTTCTCAGTGTTACAGTAGCTTATTCGTTTCAAAAATAACTGAGACACACTTCAGTCTCGCAGGTAAACCTTAATCCCTTATCATTTTCGCATATTTGTGTGTTAAGACCATGGCATGTGTCTTTTTGTTTGCTTGAGCGAATCGAAGTTGGAGAATGAGAGATCAGGAAGGAGGCATATTTGAAGCGAATCATGGGATAAGTTGTGGTTGAGAAGACGGATATGCAGCGTTTGAGTGAGATGGGGCGGGGGTGTGATGAACGCGAGACGATTGAAGGAGGATACTCGGAGACGAGTGATGATCAGACAAGTAGAGACTGCCACCGTTTGCCAGGAGGAATCTGTCGCCGGATTGAAGAAGAAGAAGGGAATCGTCATCCCGTTTTCCTTGAAACCCTAAATCCTCTTTTATTTTTGTTTTGATACTTTATTTTATATCTTCTTATTTCAGTTTTAATTTATGTTAATACATTAATAGAACAAAAATTAAGAAATAATCTAAGTTTTTGGGCTAATATTATACTACCTTGGCCAAAATCTTTCCCTAAGCCATTATGACCTTTTCTGTAAAAAAACCTTATCTTGATAAAAAAAACAACAAAATCCTCTTTAGGCTGTTACTGATTGGGCTCAACACCTAGTTTACTTTGGTCATACACCAAATTCTACTCTTACACCCCCTGTTTCTTCTAGATTTTCTTTGGTTATAATTTCCCCCTAACTTCAACTTTTTCTCTTAATTTTTATTAACAAATTATTGATGAAATATTTTAAACACTTTTAAAATCAAGTTTTAAAAAATATTATCTTTATATTATTAATTATTTTGCTAATTAATTTTATTTTATAGATTATTTTAGTTTAAATATTTGTTAATTTTTAATTCAATTTGGTTGTATTGATTGCTATTTTAGACTCTTAATTACATTGACGATTCGATCAATCCCCATTTGTAAATTTGTAACCCCCATTCCCGAAATTTCTGTAATAGCATAGAATTTTAATTTCCGCAATTTACTATTTTCTTTATACTGTATAGTAATTAGGCGTGCATGGAAAGATTCAAAAAATCAATCGCTAGATAACCTAATCAAAGAACAAAATAACTTGAAACAAACACACTTTTTCACACGCACACCTCTAGAGTAACTTCGCTCATTGCCTCGAAAACACAGTCATGTCCCTCGAATGTGGGACGCTTTAGAAATGACCCTTCGATAAAAAGATCGTAGTCCCTCGATGACCCTCGACGTTGCTTTCAATAAAACGATCCCGTCCCTTATGAAAATTCCTAAAGCACCTCATAAAGTTGCTTTCGATGACTGCAAAATTAACCCGCGCCTGTCCCTTCACATCCAACGATGGGGCTTCTTACCAAATCAATGGTAAGATAGCAACGTCTAAAGGAGAAAGAAAAGAACATTTAAGACCTTTCGAGTGGGTAGATTCGCTCCTAGTTACTTGCTTGCTCATGACAAAAACATTTTTACACCCACACTTTCATCTCAAAACATTTTCAAAAAGACAAAATGTCTTGTATACGTTCTTATAGAGACGAGAACCATTGCAAAACATCCTTTTTTCAAAACCACTTTCGAAAACGCGTTCCACAAACACATCTTTGAACCACTTTTCGAAAACAAAACTTTGTACGCGTTCTTATAGAAACGAGAACCATTACAAAGAGATTTTTAAAAACACTTTCAAAGCCCACACCACAAGCACACGGTCAAACAAAAGCAAGTGATCTAAACGAGTAACTAAGAGCCCATGGAAAACCATGGATGAAAATGGTGCTAATACCTTCCCTTTTTATAATCTATCCCCCGAACCCAAGAAATAATCTCGAAAGGTCTTTCCTGTGCTTTTTTACCTTTCCTTTTGGATAAAAGAAAAGTCGGTGGCGACTCTTGCTATCCGCACAAATGCGATCAAAACGTAAAACACCAAGTCAGTTCTCCCACCGTATCACACATCCAAAATAACTGTGACTTCAACTGGAAGACGTATCCAAATAAATCTTTGGTCAATTTAATTAGAAGAGGTATTTTGCCTGTCATTAACTGGAAGAGATGAACCCATACCAGAAGAGTCCTTTCGCCTGTGATTAACTGGAAGAGATAAACCCATACTAGAAGAGGTCTTTCGCCTGTGATTAACTGGAAGAATAAATCCATTCCATAAGAGGTCTTTTGCATGTGATTAACTGGAAGAGATAAATCCACAACAGAAGAGGTCTTTCGCCTGTGATTAACTGAAAGAGATGAACCCATACTAGAATACGTCTTTCGCTTGTGATTAACTGGACGAGATAAATCCACACCAGAAGAGGTCTTTTTCATGTGATTAACTGGAAGAGATAAATCCACACCATAAGAGGTATTTCGCCTGTGATTAACTGGAAGAATAAATCCATGCCAGAAGAGGTCTTTATCCTGTGATTAACTGGAAGAGATAATCCTACACCAGAAGAGGTCTTTCGTTTGTGATTAACTGGAAGAGATGAACCCATACCAGAAGAGGTCTTTCCCATGTGATTAACTGGAAGAGATAAATCTACACCAAAAGAGGTCTTTCGCCCGTGATTAACTGGAAGAGATAAATCCACACCAGAAGAGGTATTTCGCCTATGATTAACTGGAAGTGATGAACCTATACCAGAAGAGGTATTTCGTATGTGATTAACTGGAAGAGATAAATACACACCAAAAGAGATCTTTCACCTGTGATTAACTCGAAGAGATGAACCCATACCAGAAGAAGTCTTTCACCTGTGATTAACTAGAAGAGATAAATCCACACTAGAAGAGGTCTTTCGCATGTGATTAACTGGAAGAGATGAACGCATACCAGAAGAGGTCTTTTTCCTGTCATTAACTGGAAGGGATGAACCCATACTAGAAGAGGTCTTTCGCCTGTCATTAACTCGAAGAGATGAACCCATACCAAAAGAGGACTTTCACATGTCATTAACTGGAAGAATAAATCCATGCCATAAGAGGTCTTTCTCCTGTGATTAACTGGAAGAGATAAATCCATACTAGAAGAGGTCTTTCACTTATGATTAACTGGAAGAGATGAACCTATACCAGAAAAGGTCTTTCGCTTGTCATTAACTAGAAGAGATGAACCCATACCAGAAGAGGTCTTTCGCCTGTCATTAACTGGAAGAGATGAACTCATACGAGAAGAAGTCTTTCGCCTATGATTAACTGGAAGAGATGAACCTATACCAGAAGAGGTCTTTCGCCTGCGATTAACTGAAAGAGATAAATCCACACCAGAATATGTATTTCGCCTGTAATTAACTGGAACAGATGAACCCATACCAGAAGAGGTCTTTTGCATGTCATTAATTGGAAGAGATGAACCCATACCAGAAGAGGTCTTTCGCTTGTCATTAATTAGAAGAATAAATCCATACCAGAAGAGGTCTTTTTGAGAATGACATTCTGAGGAAACTATTGAAATAGCTCTTCGTCAGATGTAGCCTTTGAGAAGACTGTAAGGTCGTATAAGTAGTTGATGATGTTTGTTGATTGATTGATCTTTTCTGAAAAGGTAAAGTGTTATATGTATGCCATGTCATGATATATGAAATACATTGCGTAATGGTGTTCTCAAAATAAATGAGATTGTACTATATGTGTTTCGTATGCATATGTTATGACATTTGGTAAATGGTGTATGAATGTGACATGTTACTGGAGTGCATTTGTAAACTTTAGCAGCATCCCTGTTTGGGAAAGTAAATCCCTGAATCTCGTTGGGGATGAAGATTATGTGTAATCTTCAATCTTTTGGGAATTGTTTCCGCTGGGGATTCCTACTTGTTGTTTTGAGGAAAATCCGCTGGGGAACATTGACTTATGCTTTTTGCTTTGAGGAAACTCTGTTGGAGAATGTTAATTTCTGCTTGGGGAGAAAAGTTCAAGAACATTGGTTGTTCATTGCTCTGTTGGGGAGTGTATACCCTGACTAGGGATGAAAGAGGTGGATAATCTTTCGGTCCGTTTGGGGAGGATAAAGTTTACTGACATCCGATCTGGTTTTAGATTCAGTAGAAACTCTATGGGGATAGTGGCAACTTCACTGGGGAAGGAAATTTTGCTGGCGATTTATGGCCATCTGAGTTACAGACTCAATCTAGGGAGATTGGACCTCATTGGGGAAATAAACCCTATTGACGGAAGTCTGAACTCCGCTAGGAAGTAAACCTTGTTGATGGAGGGATATTCTGCTAAGGAAAACTCTTTGCTGAGGAGAATGAGCTATGCTGGAGATAAGTATTCTGCAATGGATTTTACAATTTTGAAGACTCAGCTGGGGAGAAAAATCCCTATAAACTATAATGATCGGGATTCCCTAAATGGGTAATAGCACTGGGAAGAAAGGCTACACTCCTTTATCTGCCCGAGCGATCTGCTGGAGAAATTGCCGGGAATGTATGAACTTGCAAAGATTACTTTGTAGGGATAATCTCCTGAAATGGCTCTGTGGGGATTCATGGGTGGCTTGGACGTTGTCCCAGCTCCTACAATCTTGAGTAAATGCTCATTCCTATTTCTTATGCACATATTTATTAACAGTCAGTTGTATTCATATACATATACTCGTTCAACTTCAGTTATTGGACATTTTGCAAACAAAATAGAAAAAGTAAAAACATAATTTGGCTTTGAAATTGTTTTTGTATTGATAATTTTGCCCATAAACAGCCGATTTTGTACAAAGAGACAAAAATCCTAGTAAGAGGAAGTCGTCAAAAAAAATAATTACAAAGTGAAAACATATAGCTATGTGGGAACAATCTCATCAAGTTCCAACTTTGCTATTGCCCCTATGTCTTTAAGAATCTCATCCCTTGCTGTCGGAAGAAAGTGAGTTGAATTGATCTGTATCGTTTGAACTTTGACTTCAGTAATAAAGCTCGTTGTAGGTGATCCAATAAGGACATAGTCAAACGCTTTGATCCCTAACATTTTCCTGGACTGCAATTCTGGTTTTTAGTTCACCAGGATGCCCTTTTTGCCCAAGCCGCCTTTTCAGGTTCTCGACTTGTCGGGTGTACAGTCTTTACGTATATATCCCTGATTTTTGCTCGAACCCTTTTGATTTGTCGGGATGTCCTTATTTTTTCCTAAGCCAGTCAACCTAGCGAGTCATTTCTGGGCGTAGTATCTTTTGACTATGTCCGCATTCACATGGTGCAGGAAATCTTCACCGTCAATGATGGTTAGTATCATAGCTCCACCAGAAAATATTTTCTTGATTACAAATGGTCCTTCATAGGTAGGAGTCCATTTTCCCCTGGGATCACCTTGCGGGAGAATAATGTGTTTTATTACCAAATCACCAGCCTAATATACCCAATGCTTAATCTTCTTATTGAATGCCTTGATCATGCGTTTCTGATACATCTGACCGTGACAGATAGCTGCAAGCCTTTTCTCGTCAATTAGATTTAACTGATCCAACCTGGTCTGAACACACTCGTCTTCTCCCAAGTCTGCATCTTTCATGATTCTCATAGAAGGAATCTGAACTTCGACAGGTAGTACAGCTTCCATGCCATATACCAGAGAGAAAGGGGTTGTCCTAGTTGATGTTCTAGCTGAAGTGCGGTATCCGTGAAGAGAAAATGGTAACATATCATGCCAATCTTTATATGTCACAACCATCTTCTGTATTATCTTCTTTATATTCTTATTGGTGGCTTCCACTGCGCCATTCATCTTAGGTCGATACGGAGAAGAGTTATGATGATTGATCTTGAACTGCATGCAGAGCTCAGTGATCATTGTGTTGTTAAGATTGATAATGTTGTCTGTGATAATCCTTTTGGGGATTCCATACCGATAGATCAGGTTATGCTTGATGAATTGGGCGACCATGTTCTTAGTAACAGAGGCGAATGAGGTTGCTTCAACCCGTTTCGTAAAGTAGTCAATGGTGACGGGGATGAAGCAGTGTCCGTTAGAGGTTGTGGGCTTGATTAAACTGATCATGTCAATGCCCTACATTGAGAATGGCCAAGGCACGGTCATGACATCCAAAGGAACAGGAGGTACATGGACTTTATCCATATAAATTTGACACTTATGATAAGTTCTCGAGTGGTGGTGGCAGTCAGTTTCCATAGTCGAGCAATAGTAACCAGCTCTTAAGATCTTTTTAGCCATAGGATGCCCACTGGAGTGAGTATCGAAGACACCTTCGTGCATATCTTGCATAATCTCTTCTGCTTCTTTCTTGTCTATACAACGAAGCAGAGTTGAATCATGATTGAGTTTGTATATAATTCCATTGCTTAAGAATTTAGCTGAAAACCTTCGCAAGAATTTCTTGTCATCGATGGATGCCCCCTCAGGGTATTCTTGAATTTCAAGGTACCTTTTCACTTCATGAAATAAAGGTTTCTCCTCTACTCCATCAGTGTCAATTTCACAGCAGTGTGCAGGTTCGTCGACCTTTCAATTGTAATTCTAGGAGCCTCATTGTCCCATCTGACCTTGCACATGGATGACATGGTTGCCAAAGCATCTTCCATCTAATTCTCTTCTCTTGGTATGTTCTCAAAGGTAATCTCCTCGAAATACGGGATCAGGATTAGTACATGCTCTTTATAAGGAATGAGATTCAGGTGCTTCGTATCCCAATCTCTCTTAACTGACTGATTACTAGGGCTGAATCCACATACACGCTTAAGAGTTTGACTCTTAGTTCAATAGAAGCCCTAAGACCCATGATTCAAGGTTCATATTTGGCCATATTATTGGTGCAATCGAAGCAAAGATGGCAGTAAAAGGTGTATGGAAACCTTAGGGGGAAATGATCACAGCACCAATTCCATTGCCAAGAGCGTTGGAAGCCCCATCAAAAACCATAGTCCATCGGAATCCTTGTTCAGGTCCTTCATATGGTCCATGTTCCTCACAATCTGTTACTTGCATAATGTTCTCATCCGGAATTCGAAGTTCATAGATTGATAGTCATCTACAGTCTGATGTACCAAATGATCTTCTAGTACACTTCCTTTGATGGCTTTTTGAGTGGTGTACTAGATATCGTATTCTGTTAAGACCATCTTCCAACGAGCTATTCTTTCGGAGAGAGCTGGCTTCTCAAATATATACTTGATGGGATCCATTTTAGAGATCAACAAAGTAGTATGGGTCAACATATACTATTTTAGTCGGAAAGAAGCCCATGCCAAAGCACAACAAGTTTTCTCGAGTTGTGAATATCTTGTTTCACAGTCGGTAAACTTTTTGCTAAGGTAGTATATTGCATGCTCTTTTCGACCAGACTCGTCATGCTGCCCCAGTACACACCCTATTGAATTCTCTAGTATTGTTAAGCACATGATTAGCGGTCGTCCTTCAACTGGTGGCATCAAAATGGGAGGTTCTTGCAGGTATTCTTTAATCTTGTCAAATGCTATTTGATAGTCTTTGTTCCATTTTACCACTTGATCTTTCTTCAGCAGCTTGAAGATTGGGTCACAAGTAGCGGTCAAATGCGAAATGAAACGGGCAATGTTATTCAGCCGTTCTAAGAACCCTCTGACTTCCTTCTCGGTATGAGGTGCTGGAATCTCTTGAATGGCTTTAACCTTTGCAGGACCAACCTCAATACCTTTATTATTGACAATGAAACCCATGAGTTTACCGAATCTTACCCCAAAGGTGCACTTGTTCGGGTTTAGCCTCAGCTTTTACTTCCTAAGTCTTTCAAACAGTTGGTGTAGGGGATCAAGATGCTCTTCTTCAGTTTGCGACTTGGCTATCATGTCGTCAGCGTAGACCTCTATCTCATGGTGAATCATATCATGAAATAAGGCTACCATGGCACGTTCATAGGTTGCCCCGACATTCTTCAACCCAAAAGGCATAACCTTATAATAGAAAGTGCCCCACTGTGTGACGAAGGTAGTTTTCTCTATGTCTTCAGGTGCCATTTTGATCTAATTACAACCTGAGAAGCCACCCATGAAGGAGAATACCTTATGTTGGGCAGTGTTGTCGACCAAAACATTGATATGCGATAGTTGGAATTCATCTTTGGGGCTCGCCCTGTTTAGATCCTTGTAGTCTATGCACATACGCACTTTGTCGTCTTTCTTTGGTACCAGAACAACATTAGCCACCCATTGAGGATATGACTCCACTTCTAAGAACCCTGCGTTGAACTGTTTCATAACCTTAACCTTGATCTTTTCTGACATTTCAGGATGCATGCGACAAACCTTCTGTTTTATTGGAGCACAACCCTCTTTCATTGGAAGACAATGAACCACAATATCGATGTCGAGCCCTGACATGTCTTCGTATGACTAGGCGAAGATTTCAACATATTCATGTAGCATCTAGATTAAACTACTCTTGACACTGTTGTCTAAGTCAGCACCTATCTTGACCTCTTTCTTATTTGTCTCGGTACCCAGGTTCACCACCTCGAATGTCTCTTCATGTGGTTGGATAGTCTTTTCTTCCTATATCAAAAGTTTGACAAGTTCTCCAGGTATTTCACAATATTCCTCACCTTCGTCTTCGGCTTGGTAGATCGTATTTTCAAAGTCATATGAGGCAATAGAAGAATTGTTATCAACGAGATCCAGAGTGGATGAGGATTTGCAATATAGTGTGTGGGTGTGTGTGAGAACACATAGCTATTTTGAAAAATGCAATAAGATAAAAAGAAAGACAAGGATCACAAAATTTGCATGCAAAACGTCCAATGGTTTTATTGAATGAGCAAATGTTTATGAATTAATCAACCCTTAACAAATGAACCATTGTGCCCTGGGTAAGACACAAGGCTTTAAAGTCATTGTTCGAATTTTACATAACCAAAACATTCAAAGCAATAAAAACAGGAATATAACCATTACTCCTGACTGAAGGAGATATGGAACATGTCTTCTCCCTTCCAATTATCCAATCCATCACAAATATCATGGAAAATCTAGTTGTTAAAGTCACAATCACTGTCTGCATCCTCTATAGCATTGACTATATTGTTGCTGATGCAGAACGGAGGTCTCCCGGCATGAGCGCATTGAACAGCCATCTAACCTTCTGTAATAAAGCCCAGGCCAAACTTGTTAGATTTATAGGGGATATCAAGAAGATGACCCCAAATTGTACTATCACCTTCTTCAATAAAAGCCTTAGCATATTTCAAGGAGGCCATCTTATGCGGAGTTTTGGTAATCTTTGGAATGGCTGAGACATCTTCAACAGCAGCGGGAGAGATTACTTCAAAGGTTTGACAGGGTGTTTCAATAAATTCTCCATCCATCTCGACATATCAGAATGAGTTGATGTGGTTGACCATATACTCCTCCTCCCCACAAACAGTAACCACTTTCCCTTTTACCGAATATTTCAGCTTCTGGTGCAGGGTGGAAGTGACAGCACCTGCCCCATGGATCCAAGCAGGTCGGATGTCCATGACATAGAAAGTGGACTCAAAAATCTGTGAACCCGCCTTTATAGGGAGGTCTACCTCTCCATTCACCATTCATTTCGATCCGTCAAAGGCTCGAACTATGATATTGCTGGGCTTCAACACCAACCCTTCACAATCTCACCGGTCGAGAGCGCCTTTTGGCAGAACATTCAGAGATGATCTTGTGTCAATCAATACATGGGCCAATGTAGTTCCCTTTCACTCAATGGAGACGTACAAGTCCCTATTGTGATTCCTCCCATCCGGAGTCAAGTCAGCATTAGAGAAGCCCAAACCATTGTCAGTTGTCAGACTAACCACATAGCTTCCAAATTGATCTGCTGAAATTTCCTGTGGCACATGAGAAGTCTTTAGGAATTTCACTAAAGCCTTCGAATGAGCCTCAGAACATAGCAGTAGTGACAACATAGATATTTTGGATGGGGTATGCCCCACCTGTTCAAAAATTTTATAATCACTTTGGTGAATGATCTTCAGAGCCTCTTCTAAATTTTCTCCGGGAGTATCTTTGACATGAGTTTCTTTTGGTGCCTCCGTTCGTGTAGGCTCTATCACTAGCTATATACCCCGAGCCCCAGCAGTCGTCTTGGAAACTGTAATCTGAGCAGGTGGAGAGATTTCCGGAGAGAAAATCCTTCCACTTCTTGTAATATTACTGGTCCCCGCAATATTGACAATACTGGGACCAGCTTCTTCATTTTCTTCATCGGACAATTCCTGCTTGACGCGATGGTAATAGACGTCAGGCCCATAATTCCACAGAATTTTCTTCTCTGAGGAATACGGGATAGGTCTGGGCATTGTAATAACCAGCAGAGAAGCTTTAGAATTGGCGGTAATCCTTATAGGACCTTTGGAAGGGATCCTAAAAGGAGTACCGGAGATAACAAACAGATCTTGGCAAAAATTGTTGATAGATGGAACTTTTTCAATCAGAATGATGTGTTCATTCATCGAGCTTTGAACACCCTTTTTTAGTGACCCGCATCCATTGGGTTCGACTGCACAACAATAACAACCTTCAACATAACCTGGAAATAAACTAGCTTGTAGCAAATTCTTCTTGATCGTAGAAAGAGGAGTAACCACATCATTCACAAAAGTAACATACATAATATCTTCGACAACACTTATGCCTTTATCATGCTTGGGCGTAGGTGCTGTAATCATATTTGGGGTCTCTAGAGGATCAAATTCAATCTCCTTGTTGTCAATCATGTTCTGGATCTTGCTCTTCAAGGCCCAGCAATGATTGATGTCATGACTAGGACTGTTTGAATGATAAGTTCACCTTACATTCGGATTATACTTTGGAGAGAATGTGTTGGGATTCTGAGGAGGATTCCGCGGAGAAATAAGCTCAGCTTTTAGAAATTGTTACAGTGCCTAAGATAAAGGCATATTAATCTTAGCGAACTGCCTTCTTGGAGTGCCTGACCTTTGATGGTTATTACTTTGTTGTTGTTGGGCAGGTGTCGGGTTGGAAATCAAAATTGCTCCCACAGACTCATGGCGATTAACTTTGCTACGGCTTTTCTGGCCATAGACAACACTAACTTCCTTCTTACCTCTAAACGGCTTCTTCTGAGAACTAGAAGATGCAGCCGTCGGGATCTTCCCACTTTTTATACCTCTTTCGATCCTTTCTCCAGTCAAAATCATCTCTATAAAACCCGATGAGAAACTCCCTATCATCAAATTAAAGAACGGGCCTATTAGAGTGCCTATGAACATGTCTACCATTTCCCGATCATTCGGAGGAGGTTGCACTCTTCCAGCTAGGTCCCTCCATTTCTGTGCATATCCCTTGAACCCTTCTCTTGAGCCCATGGAAATATTCTATAACTGCACTCGAGTTGGTGCCAGGTCAGCATTGTATTGATACTACTTATAGAAAGCATCAGCCAAATCTTCCCATGTGTGGATATTGGTTCCCTCCAGCTGATAGAACCATTCCAGTTGCGTTCCAGCTAAACTTTCTTGGAAGAAATGGACCCATAACTTCCAATCAGTAGTGTGAGGATGAAAATTTCTGACATATGACCTCAGGTGTAGTTTAGGACAAGATACCCTGTCATATTTGATGAAGACAGGGACCTTGAACTTAGGTGAAATGACCACCCTTGGAACCAAACCCAGTTCACCGAAATCCAATCTCGGTATCTTTTGAACCTCCATAGCCTAGAGCATATCCTCCAATTTTCTGTATTTGTCATCAGTAGGAGGGTATTGTTCATCTGAGTAGTCCTTATCTTCAGACCCCTGGTTATTTCTGTCTTCCTACTTGATTGTCCTATCCTCTTCATCTTGATAATCATCTTCATCAGAGGAGACTTCAATAGCTTTAATTGGTTGGGCAGGACCTTTGAATCTCCTCCCCAGGTTGAGGACAACATGCTTCTTGGTCTTCTTCTTTTGCTTAGCAAGGAGCGTCATTATTTCTTGCTGCCCCTTGGCTAGGTTCAACAGAGTTTCCTGGAACTGTGCATGCTGAGCCTGGAGATCTTTGACATTCTACTCAAAGGCCACTTTTCTGCTGAAATAAACAGCGAGAAAAATGAGAAACCTGTACTGGAAAATCTGTTCATGAAATGATGCATGATATGCGAATGTAAATGTTTTCAAGGACTTCAGAAAATTTAAATTTGTTAGACAGGAGGAAACAAGAAATGAAATTTTTTATTAGCAAAGTTCAAATTAAAACTGCCTTTTAGGCTTACAAATTCTTTTGAAGATAAAATGAACTCCTACAATCTAAGAATCAAATCTCCCAAGGACGCTTCCTCTTTGTATTGATGTAAGCATTAAGACTTTGCTCCTCTTGAAGTTGCCTTGTGAGTTTCAAGACTTTCTTCTCACTTGCATAGCATTGGGTCTCAAATATGTCTCGTTCTTCCTTCATTTGAATCCAATACTTTTGAAAATCTTCAAGGTCAGTAGGCATACTAGGGTGGAGAATGGTATAAGGAACATCCCCCTCAACAACAGGCTCGACAATTATTCGTATGATGGCTGGATATGGCATCATGAGACTTTAAGCCCTAGCTCGTACCCATTTGAGATATGACTCAAGAGGGATGGAGTTCTTATGCCCAAAAGTCTTGCTATCCACCTTGCTTACCATGCCCGAAGCATGTATGAACCTTCGATGATAACCTTGGACATTGTTCTCGTAGTCTAATACAATACCTTGAATGAGTGCATCGTGGGGACCATCTCTTCGAGCATAGCCAAATTTTCGTAGAGCCAGAGAAGGGCTATAAGTAATACCCCCCTAATGCCTAAGAGTGGAACATTAGGGAACTCCCCACAATGGTAAATGATGGTAATGTGCTCTTGGGATCGAGAGCACCAATGGATATCCGTATGAGAAAGAGACATTAACCTTTGCGACCACCTCAAACCCTGTTCATTCTTCAATGTTGATCGAGGAAGGTGTGAAATAAACAGCCTAGACAGCAAATGCAAGCAACACATAAGAGTCCCTCGCTTCTTCATGGTGCGAGTATGAAGAGAGTGCAAAATGTCTCCAAGCAATGTAGGCACAGGGTTACGAGTAAGGAAAATTTTGACTGTATTCACATCTATGAGTTGGTCAGGGTTAGGAAAAAGCTCCAACACATAGATTAGAAGATCTAGGATCTCCTCAAAAGCTTGTAAATCCAAAGTATCCCAAAATAGTCGAGCCTTTTCCATCAGGAATTTATCCAAAAATTCTTTGACCCCATTTCTTGTCTCCCAATTATCTATAATGTTAGAACTCTTCAGATATAAGGCCTTGGCAATAACTTCAGATCTTGGAGTTTCCTCTAAACCGGTGAAGGGTATTTGATCAAGAACAGACACTCCTAGTAGTTGATATAATTCTTCCATTGTAGGCGCCAATTGATAATCGAGGAAAGTGAAACAATGATGTATAAGGTCAATGAACTGAAAGATCACCCTTATCATGTCTTCTTCGAGGCTTGAGGTAACCAGATTGAGAAGTCGGCCATATATTTTGGTGAACGTAGAATTTTTAGGAACCCTTGAAGCTAAATCTTTGATTTAAGGAGGCACCCTTATGAGGTTGATTCGGATGGTATTTCTGCGGGCAGAAGCCATAGTCTGTAAAACAGAACAAAGATAAATTCCCTGGTCCTTGAAATGGTTAGGAAATTGTATAAGTGTTATGATGCATGATGTTATGTTCGAACAATTTAATCATACAAAACATACAAGGCCTTAGGTTAAAGCTTGCGTGAAGTTTATAGGTAAGTACCCTCTTGAAGTTTAGTTGGTTCAACCTGTCCTAAAGAAAGTAATCAGGTTCTAAAGGATCTCAATATCACTGATCTTTCTCTCGAGCATTATTTCAGCTCAAGCTACTTTATTAGCGACCGAAATATCCCAAAAGGCCGACCTCAATGAGCGTAGCATCGCGTATCAACCAACTTTAGTCTTGCACCAAATCCGACTATCTCACTACTTTCTAATGTCCAAGTTGTTCAACTAAGGTTCTACGGTCAGTTAGTGCTTTATGACACCACAAAACGGCCATGTATTCTCCTTGACTGGACTTAAGGGATATTGGTACCAACAAATGTGTCACACTAACATAGCCATCGCTTTAACCATGTCGGTATTACACCACATAGTTCCCACGATCTATTGCTACTTACCTAATATGCCCCATATTCGGGTATATGATCTATACAAGAATACCCAAACAACCCTTCAAGAATAAATCAAGCAAGTCAAACAAGGAAAGCATTTAAAATATGAACTATCTCTAAGGTAACCCCACGTTTAGGTTAATCATCAATAATTTTTCATCAAACAATTTCTATGTTTCTTTTCCTTTTTACAATCTTCACGCGCTTTATTATTTTCGCATTAGCTTTCCTATTATGTAACTGCTACAGAATGTAATAGTTTAACTAGGGTTTTATTTGCTTTCTATTTCCCCCGATTTTTTGGTTTTTGTACCCCCTTTCCCCGAAGCTTTGTAATAGCGTAGGACATATAATTTCTGTAATTTATTGCTTTCTTTATCACTGTATAGTAATTAGACGTGTATGGCAAGACATAAAAATAATCGTAGAAAACCCTAATCCAGATAAAATAACTGAATTCAATACACTTTTCACACACTCACCTCTAAGGTAATCCCACTTGTTGCCTTCGAATAAACAGTCGTGTCCCTCGAATATGGGGGCACTTTAGCAAATTCCCTTTTATACCGAAGATCGTAATCCCTCTATGACCCTTCGATGCTGCCTTTGGTAAACAATCTTATTCCCTTACGATAAAATTGATAAAGTGTCCTTACAAGTTGCCTTCGGTGACTGTACGATGACCCTCGCATGTCCCTTCACATCCAATGATAGGGCTTCCTACTAAGTAATGGTAGGATAGCACTATCTAAGGAGGAGTAAAATAACACGAAAGACTTTTGAGTAGGTAGATAACTCGTAATTGCTTGCTCACAAAAAAAACATATTTTTTCACAAAACACTTTTCTCTGAAATATTTTCAAAACAAACACTTTGTATGCATTCTCAATTGATACGAGAATCATTACAAAGTTGTCGCACTTAGGCATTTTCAAAATATTTTCAAACACACACAAAAGCATTTTCAAACAAAGTGTGCTAGCGATTAAGATCCCTGTAGATAACTACGGATGAAAAGGGTGCTAACACCTTCCCATTTCATAACCTACCTCCCGAACACAGAAAATTCTCAAAGGTCTTTCCTGTTCTTTTCACCCTTTCCATATTGGATAAAATAAAAGTCGGTGACGACTCTTGTTATCCGTAACATTTGCGATAAAATGCAAAACCAAGTCAGTTCTCCCACCGTATTACAACCTTTATCCTCCATTAAGCTGGTTACACCTTAGGGCCTATGTCCACCACTAAGTCAGTTACGCCTTAGGGCATCTGTCCGCCACTAAGCCGGCTACACCTTAGGGCCTCTATCCGCCATTAAGGTGGTTATGCCTTATGGCCTCTGTCTGCCACTAAGTCGGTTACGCCTTAGGGCCTCTGTGTTCCATTAAGTCGGTTACACCTTAAGGCCTTTGTCTTCCACTAAGCCGGTTACGCCTTAGGGCCTCTATCTGCCACTAAGTCGGTTACACATTAGGGCCTCTATCTGACACTAAGCTGGTTACACCTTAGGCCCTCTGTCCGCCACTAAGCAGGTTATACCTTAGGGCCTCTGTCCACCACTAAGCCGGTTACGCCTTAGGGCCTTTGTCTACCACTAAGTCGGTTACACCTTAGAGCCTCTTTTCACACCTTATAACAATCCTTGTTAAGATTCATTAGGTTAAGGAAGCCTGGGGCTTTTGTTGATTCTGGTGAATATCCAAGAGTTACGTTAGGCTCTCTTTTAGCCACGGTGCAAGTACAAACTTATCTTAGTAAGAAAAAAGTACTTTAAACCAAACAGACACAACCCAATGAGGCGATTATAAAGACACAATAAGTTCTTTTAGGGCTCTTAACCTCATACATGCTTGGGGATCTCAAAAGAGACACCATGGCTGACTTCATAAAAATAGTTGAAGGTGATATAAAGTCAGGTGTAATACGGTAGGAGAACTGACTTTACTGGTTTTGCATTTTTATCGCAAATGTTGCGGTTAGAAAGAGTCGTCACCGACTTTTCTTTTATCCAACAAAGGATAAGGAGAAAACAACAGGAAAGACCTTTTTTTTAAGATTTTGAGTTCGAGAGTGTTGTACCCCAAAATTTTTCCTCTCATTTCTCAAGTATTCTCTCACAAGATCTTCCATGACATCAAGTTTGCAGCACTAATACATCAATTTAGATTGGGAATTGGCACAAGGGCAAAATGGTCAAAATGCACACTGAAAAGTCAAACTTTGGCTTTTGGATCAAAATCAAGTTTCAAGAATCATATTTCATAAAGACGTGTTAGAATATGAAGTATGTTTAATTAAGAAGATCAAAAGTCAAATTTGCTTGGAAAAAGTCAAAATTCTAAGCACTTAGAAATTTTTCTAAGTGTTAAGAAAATATGATAAGTTCAAAACTTCGGGCCAGATTTTCACCATGATACAAGATGATTCTGGAAGAACTTCTGACACAAGAGTTGTAGATCTCAATGAGATCTAAAACATTGCAGAACATAACTTCTCTTAGAAATGTAGGGATTTCAAGTTATAAATCCATGAAGACACGTCTATGTAACTGAAGTGCTCAGTAAATTCTGGGCATTTCCAAGACTGGATTTGGATAGAACTTATGGGCCAGTTTTCACGTAGGTACGATCAGACTTTGCAAGAGTAATTCAAAGAGGATTTATAAAGCATGTTACAAACTTTCTGAAAAGTCTGGGAACTTCTTCAGATCATGCTGGAGCAGGGAGAATCAAAGATCAGAAGTTGGACATTTGTTCTTAATCTAAGTTACGTTCATGTTGAACTTCTGATCTAGATTCAAGCTAGGCTGTATAATCTTAGGTTGCAGGTCTTCTTGCTTGATAAATCTCATCATCATTTAATTCTCACACCCACTTTTGGGTCTTCACCCAAAGGATTTTCCCACGTGTGGCATAGAAGTACCATTGTTGTCCTTGAAAAGCAAACTTTTGTACAAAGTTTATGCTGGGCCCATACTTTAATTTTGCTTCTGAGGGTACTTTTCCATATATCATGCTTACAAACTCAGATTAGGCGCGGCTAAAGCTACTAACCACTCTACTTTTCCTTTAAACATGCTTGTCCAAACTTGCTTCAAGAACAAGTCAACGCCATAACATATGATGGATGTACTCTTGACTTCTTCAAGCTCCTAAATCCTTTGCCTATAAATTAGACTTCATTTGCAACTGTTAAAGAGATCGAAGATTTGAGAAAAAGCCCTAAAACCTTGCAGAAAATTCCCAAGAATTTGAAACTGCAAACATAAACACGAAACCTGCTAGTTTTTCTGATTTCAGCATTCAAACTCTAATTTTTCTTGTGTGTTTCTAGACCAAATCATCCATACAAGTTTATAGAATACATATAGAAGCTTTCCCAACCTCTGTTTTCAAATTGTAGAACAGTATTCATCACTCTCTATTTCAAAAAACCAGAATCTTGCACCTTGACTGCTCCAGAACATTCCTGCCATCCATAACTCAAGTTGAGGGTTGCTTTAGCTTTCTGAGAACGTGAGAAAGCTGATCAAAATATCACAGCAGTCAGAACCAGGCTCTAGTTCACAGAACAATTTCTAGCTGCAAGGTAAGTTTCTTCTAACTCTTATCTCATTACTTAGGCATCGTTAGGCTTGCATTTTCAAAAACACAATGTAGTATCCTGGCTCTGATTCTGCACATATTTATAGATTTCATTTATATGGCCTAAGTAGAGAGAATGTCAGATCATAGCTTCTTGATAAAATTAGGGTTCAGAATTAGGATTAGCAAAATTCTTGTTTGCTGCTGGTTTACAATTTTGATGCTTTGTATTTCTGAAACCATGATAAAATCTGCCATAACTGTTGTGTTTACATTTTCCATTTTTGTTGAGAAATAACTAAGTTGTAGATACTCTGGTTGGCATGCAGAAGGAGATGAAGTTCATCATCAGAACTTACTTTGTAATATATGTTTATGTTTTTACCTCAAATATCGGATGTATAGCCACCCCAGTGGTAGAGAGCGCGCACAAGAGACATTGGTGTTAAGGGTCCTGAGTTCTAGCCCCAAAAACACCTTTTTATGTTTATTTCTTGGCATTATTACCCCATTATTTGTCAAACAATAACCCTGGACCAGAACTTCTAGATAAACCCCCTCCCATTTGTTTGTCAAAATAGTGATCCTGAACCAGAACTTCTAAATATTCCCACCCAACAGCATTGACACCTCACTTACCCATTACCAGAACTTCTAGCCTTCCAGTAATTCTAGAAACTTTTAGGTTTCCAGCTACATCAGAACTTCTTGGCTCTCTCAACATCCAGAACTTCTAACCCTCCAGTAACATTAGAATTTCTAGGCAATCAGAACTTCTAGGCTTTCCCTTGTTCCCAGCAACCTCAGAATGTTAGTGCGTTTGGACCCAGAACTTCTGGCTTTCCCTTTCTGCTAACATTTCCTTTCTGATTTGCAGCGCACCAGAATCAGAACTTCTGCTCTCTCTTCTTTCAGCAACGCGCTGATTCTGACTCTTATTCTCTTTTTATTTTCTCATTGACTTTTGTTTTCATTAATCAAAAACACCAAAAATACATTATATTCTCATGCTTTATTTTATTTCTTTTAAGACAAAAAGACTAAAAATATTTTCTTAAGCAAATTTATTTCTTCTCTTAACAAAAACAAAACAAGTTTATTTTACATTTCTTATACGTTATTTCAATAGGTTTGTAATAGATAATTAGGACTTTAATTTCTTGCAATCCCCTTTTGTAAATTTGTACACCCTATCCCCCTAATGTTTGTAATAGCGTAGAATATTTACTTTCCGCAATTTATCATTTTCATATAAATTCTAGTAAAAGTAGGATTTGTATGGGAAGATAAAATCAACAAGTAGACAACCCCTAATCAAAGACTAAATGCATGCAAAACAAGCACACTATTCACACATGCATCCCTAGGGTTAACTCCACTTGTTGCCTAAAAATGGTCATGTTATGCATGTGAGGCGTCTTAGCAAAACAATCAAAAATACAAGATCATAGTCCCTCGATGACGCTTCAAATGTTGCCTTTCAAATTATCTTAGTCCCTCACGAGAAATGCTAAGATATCTCACAACACTATCATGACTATACGATAACCCACGCTCGTCCCTTTACATCCAAAGATAAAGCTTCTTACCAATCAATGGTAAGATAGCAACATCTAAAGGAGGAGGAAAAGAACAAAGACTTTTTGAGCAGGTAGAAACGTTCTTAGTTGCTTGCTCATTTTTAAAACAAACATCTTTCCAAACACACACTAAACACTTTTAAAACATGAAATGTTTTTAAAATTCCAACACTTTGTATACATTCTTATAGAGACAAAAATCATTACAAAGTTTTCCTAAACGAAGGCGCTTTTCAAAAATACTTTCAAAAACCACCACAAAGCACACTTTCAAACAAAAGCAATGATCTAGAAAGCAACTAAGAGCCCATAGATAACTATGGATGAAAAGGGTGCTAATACCTTCCCTTTTCATAATCTACCCCCCCCCCCCCCCCCCCCGAACTCAAGAAAATATCTCAACGGTCTTTCCTGTTCTTTTCACCCTTTCCTTTATTGGATAAAAGAAAGTCGGTGGCGACTCTTGCTATCCGCAACAATTGTGATCACACGCAAAACATTCCAAGTTAGTTCTCCCACCGTGCTACAAAACTGGCGACTCTGCTGGGGATATCTTAAAAGTGGGGTTACCTTAGGGCTAGATCACCTTTACTTGCTTTTCTTTGTTTGACTTATTTTCTTTACAGTATGGTTCATTGTTTGGGCTTGTTGGATCCTCTACCGGGATCTGGGATACCTTTTAGGTAAGTAGCAATAGATTGTGGAAGTTGTACAGCATAGACCGATATGGTTGAAGCAATGGCTACGTTAGTGTGACGCATTTGTTGGTACCAGTATCCCTTGTGTTGAATCGAGGAGAATACGGGGCCGCTGAGTGGCGTCATGAAGCACTAACTGACCTTAGAACCTTAATTGAACAACTTGGCCATTAGGAAGTAGTGAGATAACTGGTTTCGGTGGAAAGCTGAAAATTGGTTGATACTCGATACTACACTCATTGAGATCAGACTTTTGGGATATCTAGGCCACAAGAAAAGATTGATTATGCTGAGACAATGCCTAAAAGAAAGGTCGGTGATATTGAGATCCTTTAGAACCCGGTTAATTTCTAGAACAGGTTGAGCCAACTAAACTTTAAGAGGGTACTTACCTATCGAACTCCATGCAAGCCTAAACCTAAGGACTTGTCTGCTTTGTGTGTATATAACAACTTGCTTATTTGTACATAACATCATAAACATCATAAACATCATAACATCATAAGAATTCTCACTAACTATTTCAAGGATTTAGGAATTTATCTTTGTTTTGTTTTGTAGGCCATGAATTCCGTCCGAAGAATTACCATCAGAATCAACTTCGTGAAAGCACACACTCAACTCCAAGAATTAGCATCAAGAGTGCCTGAAGACTCTCCTTTCACCAAGAAATATGGTCGACTCCTCAGTTTTGCTACCTCCAATTTTCAAGAAGAGATGATGTGCGTGATCTTCCAATTCTTTGATCCCATGCATCATTGCTTCACCTTCCCTGACTATCAGTTGGTACCAACACTAGAAGAATTCTCTTTAATATTAGGAGTGCCCGTGCTTGATCAAGCACCATTCACCGGTTTAGAAGGGATTCCAAAACTTGAAGTCATTGCCAAAGCTCTATATCTGAAGAGAGCCGACATTATAGCAAATTGGGAGACAAGAAGCGGAGTTAAAGGGTTCCTAGCCAAGTTCTTATTGGAGAAGGCTCGTTTATTCTGGGAAGATATGGATTTTCAAGCCTTTGAAGACGTCCTGGCCCTTCTCATCTACGGTTTGGTTCTATTTCCCAATTCAGACCAATTCATAGATGTGAATGCCATCAAAGTCTTTCTCTCTCGTAATCCTATACCTACCTTACTGGGAGATATCTTACATTGTTTCCATACCCGCACCATGAAGAAAAGAGGTACTCTCTAGTGTTGCATTACCCTACTTTCCAAGTGGTTTACTTCGCACCTACCTCAATCAACGTTGAAGAATGAGCAAAGATTGACATGGTTTCAAAGGATGATGTCCCTCACCCACTCTGATATTCATTGGTGTTCGAGATCCTTGGAAGATACTTATGTCATTGACCGTTATGGGGAATTCCCTAATGTCCCTCTTCTTGGCATTAGGGGAGGTATCACTTACAACCTTTGCTTAGCTTTACGATAATTTGGGTATGCCCGAAGAGATGGTCCTCATGATACGTTCATCCAAGGAGTGGTGTTCGACTACAAGAGCGACGATGAAGGCCACCGTCAGAGGTTTGTACGAGCTTGGACGATGGTAAATAAAGCAGATAATGAGACGCTAGGATGCAGGAATTCTATTCCCCTTGAACCTTACCTTAGGTGGGTACGAGCTCGTGCTCAGAAGCTCATGATGCCTTACCCCTCCATCCTACCAGTTATCATGGAGCCTGTTGCTGAAGGAGAAGTCCCGTATATTGTCCTCCATCCCAACATGCCTACTTCTCTTGAAGACCTGCAAAAGGGTTGGATTCATCTAAAGGAAGAGCGAGATGCCTTCGAAGCTCAGTTCTACACTAGCGAGAAAAAGGTTTTAGAGCTTACAAAGCAACTACATGAAGAACAGAGCCTGAACGCCTACCTTGCACCAAAGAGGATGCGTTCGACCTTTTTATCTTAGAAATTTATTTTTTAAGCCCAAGAGGCACGTTGTAACCATTTTGAACTAATTAATGCAATTTGACGTTTGTTCATTCTTTGTCTAGACGAATTTAAATTTCATAAATCCTTGAAATCATTTGCATACACATTTTTCATGCATCATAACATAACAGGTTTTCCACGACAAGTTTCCTTATCTTTCTGCTATTTATTTCAGTAAGATGGATATCGAGAAAACAGTGAAAGATCTGCAAGCACAAAACTCTCAGTTTCAAGAGACTCTGCTGACCCTGGCCAAGGGACAACAAGATTTTATGATGTTGCTGGCATCCAAAAAGAAACCAAAGAGGAAAGCCCTAGTCAACATGGGTAAAAGATTCAGAGAGTCGATCTGCCAGATGCCAATAGTTGAAGATTCGTCTGAGGAAGACGAAATTCAAATTGGAGAAGTAAGGAGTACCCAGGCTGGGTGTATCAATTATCAAGTGTTCGATGATGAAGACTATTTTGACGAGCAGTGTCCTCCTGCCGATGTTAAGTACAAGCAGCTAGAGGATAGATTGAAGGCCGTTGAGATTCAAGCCATCCCTGGTTTGGATTTTGATGATTTGGGTTTAATATATGTGGTTGTCATTCCCCACAAATTCAAGATACCAGACTTTGTTAAATATGACGGGGTTTCTAGCCCAAAGCTTCACCTGAGGTCTTACGTGCGCAAGATGCAGCCGCACACCACCAACAAGAAACTCTGGATCCACTTCTTTCAAGAAAGCTTGGACGGGACTCAACTAGAGTGGTTTTACCAATTGTAGGGTTCCTTTATCCATACATGGGAAGACTTGGCCACTGCTTTCTATCACCAATACCAATATAATGCCGACCTGGCGCCGACTAGGGTTCAACTAGAAGACATGACGATGGGTAAAAACGAAGGGTTCAAAGAGTACGCCTAAAAATGGAGGGATCTTGCCAGTAGGGTCCAACCGTAGTTAACTGGTAGGGAACATATTGATATGTTTATGGGTACCTTATCTGGTCCATTTTTCAACTTATTGGTGGGGTGTTCTTCGTCCGGTTTCACTGAGCTGATCCTGACCGGTGAAAGGGTCGAAAGTGGTATCAAAAGCGGGAAAATCCCCATGGCATATGCTTCCACCTCCAATCCCGTAAAGAAACCCTTCACTGGGAAGAGAGAAACTAATTTTGTGTATGCGACAAGGGCCCGTACCAAGAAGGATAACCGTTCGTCTGTTAATGTTGTTCAGATTTCCAACTCGACTCCTGTTCAAAGACAATCTTCCAATCATCAATGATTTGAGGGTCCACAAAGACAATTCACAAGGATAGGCATGTCACTATCCCAATCCTTACAACACCTATTAAAGGCTAATTTAGTGACACTGCATGATCCTTCGGCCAATCCAGATACCTCCTCACCTGAATACCAAGTGTGCATATCACTCGAATAGTCCCGGGCATGAGACTGATCAATGTTGGGCCCTGAAGAATAAAATTCAAGACCTAATAGACAACAAGACCATCAAATTTGATTCGCCCACAATTCCCAATATGATAAAGGAACTAATGCCAAACCATGGCAAAGGTGTCAATGCAATTGAAGACACCATTTTTGTTTCTTCCTTTGAAGACTTAACTACTCTGTTGACTGTAATAAAAAAGAATTTGCTGAGAGCCAGGATTTTCCTTGGCTGTTTGAAGGATTGTGATTGTTGCGCCATATAAGCTAATGGATGCAAATGGCTGAGAGAAGGCGCTTAACGCCTAATTAATAGTCATGAGATCCTGTTTGAGAAAACTTTGTCCACCAAAAATTTGACCAATAAGATTGAAGACCTTTTTATCATAACAATTTCAAATAAGCCTTTTAGGATCTCCTCAAAGGGTCCTATCAGGATTTTGAATGAACCGACTGTTTCTCCTTTGATAATTACCGCCACTGGTCCAATTCCGTACTCTTCCAACAAAGAAGTGCCATGGAACTACGGTGCTGAGGTGTTTTACCATGGAATAAAGCAAGATGCTTGGATTGAAGAAAGCAAAGCTGATGACATTGGTAACATTACTAGCTCTAGTAAAGTAACCAGAACCGGGAGAATCTTTTCGCCCAACATTTCACCCACAATCGCTACAACGTCACCTATCAGCATGACCGCTGCTAATTCTGGTGCTGACATTAAAGGTAAAGACAAAGTGGTTGACCCTGTTGAGATAGAGACTCCTACAAAAGATGTTGCTGCTGAGGAACCTTATGCTCAAGAAATGGATGAAATCTTAAAGATTATAAAGGAGAGTGATTTTAAGATAGTGGAGAAGCTAGGGCAAACCCCTTCCAAAATCTCCATGTTATCTTTGTTACTTTGTTCTGATGCTCATGCCCAGGAATTAATCAAATTCTTGAAGGAAGCTCATGTCCCTCAAGAGACCACAACTGACCAGTTTGAAAATTATGTTGCAAGCTTGACGGTCGACAACGGTTTGGGGTTCTCGGACGTTGATCTGACACCACTTGGAAGAAACCATGACAAAGCTCTGCATGTTTCTGTTGAATGTAAGGGGACTACCCTAGCACATGTTCTGGTCGACATTAGCTCTTCTCTAAACGTGCTACCCAAGGGGGCTTTGGAATGGTTAGACTGTGAAGGATTGGTGTTGAAGCGGAATGATATTATTGTGAGGGATTTTGATGGGTCCAAAAGGATAGTTCATGGAGAGGTGGATCCCCCGATCAAAGTGGGATCACAGATTTTCAACTCTACTTTCTACATCATGGACATCTGTCATGCTTACTCCTGTTTGCTGGGTTGCCGTTGGATTCATGGAGCAAGGGCAGTAACATCTACGCTTCACCAAAATATAAAATACCCAGTCAAAGGGAGGATCGTCAATGTTTATGGTGAGGAGGAATTCATGGTGAGTCATCTCAATTCTTTCAAATATATGGAGATGGATGGCCAATTTATAGGAACCCCGTGTCAGGCTTTTGAAGTTGTTCCACCTATGGTTGCTACTGCCAAAATTTCCTCCAAGATGCCCAAAGCTGATAAGGTTGTGCCAAGGATGGTTTCATTTAAAGATGCTCATGCCGCAGTCGAAGAAGGAAGCTGTGATACTTGGGGGAAACTCCCCAATATCCCATTCAAAGCAGACAAATGTGGTTTGAGTTTTACTATCAAGGCTCAAAAAGAAGCGAGTCGCACTCGCACAGGAAAGCCCCCTCTCTGTATTGGGAATCATGGAGTAAACGTTGTGGAGGATTATGATGATGAATGTGCATTCGAAGAATGAATATACCCTACCACGACAGAGCTCAACAATTGGCACGCAAAGGACTTCGTTCCCATCTCCTTCATTGAGGAGTAATTACTTGTTTATTGCTTTCTATTAATTCAAGAACCTTTTGTCTGTAATATTAAACAATGACTTTTAAGACATATGCCTTGCTCGGGGCACTATGGTCCATCTGTTAAGGGTTTTATTTATGTTCATTTTATCATATGATCATTCAATATAAACCATTGGACTTTTGCATTCAAATTTTTGTGCTCATTGTCTTTCTTTTTCTTCAATGCATTTTCCAAAATAGCCATGTATCTTACATGCATACACACACTCTTGCAGGTCCTCTTCCACTCCGGATCTCATTGCCAATGACTCTACTATTGCCAACTATGATTTCGAACATCCAATTAACCAAGCTGAAGACAAAGGCGGGGAAGATTGTGAAATACCGGGAGAACTAGCCAGACTTCTATTGCAAGAGGAAAAATCTATTCATCCGCATGAGGAGTCAGTTAAAGTCATCAACCTAGGTACCAAGACAGACAAGAAAGAGGTCAAGATCGGTGCCAACCTAGGAAGAAATGTCAAAAGCAGATTGGTTTAGATGTTACATGACTATGTGGAAGTGTTTTCATGGTTGTATGAAGATATGCCAGGGTTGGATACCGACATTATAGTTCATCATCTGCCAACAAAGGAAGATTGTCCTCTTGGCAAGCAAAAAGTTCGTCGCATGCGGCCTGACATGTCTGAAAAGATAAAAGATGAAGTGATGAAACAATTTGATGCAGGATTCCTAGTTGTGACATCTAATCGCCAATGGGTTGCGAATGTGGTTCTGGTGCCAAAGAAAGACGGAAAAGTTCGTATGTGCGTAGATTATAGGGATCTAAATAGGGCAAGCCCCAAGGATGACTTCCCTCTACCGCATATTGATGTTTTGGTTAATAACGCTGCTCAACATAAAGTATTCTTTTTCATGGATGGTTTCTCCGGCTATAATCAAATTAAGATGGCTCCCGAAGACATGGAGAAGAACGCCTTTGTTACGCAATGGGGCACCTTTTGTTACAAGGTCATGCCATTCGGGTTAAAGAATGTAGGAGCAACATATCAAAGGGCTATGGTAGCTTTGTTTCATGATATGATACATCATGAAATAGAGGTATATGTAGATGATATGATTTCAAGGTCATAAAGTGAAGAGGAGCATCTCAATCACCTATCCAAGCTATTTGAGAGGCTGAAAAAGTACAAGTTGAGGTTGAACCCTAATAAGTGCACATTCGGAGTACGATCTGGAAAGCTTCTAGGTTTTGTTGTCAGTGGTAAAGGCATCGACGTTGATCCTGCAAAGGTAAAACCCATTCAAGAAATGCCAGTCCCCCATTTTGAAAAGGAGGTTAGAGGATTCTTGGGTCGTCTTAACTATATCGCCCGCTTCATATCTCAGTTAAGTGCTACTTGTGAGCCAATCTTCAAACTCTTGAAGAAAGATCAAGTAGTCAGATGGAATAAGGAATGCCAAGCTTCCTTCGACAAAATCAAGGAATATTTGCAAAAAACTCCTATCCTCATACCTCCAGTTGAAGGAAGACCCTTGATCATGTACTTGACTATGCTAGAGAATTATATGGGGTGTGTGTTGGGCCAACATGACGAGTCTGGCCGAAAAGAACATGTCATTTATTACCTGAGCAAAAAGTTTACCGACTGTGAAACCATATATTCACTGCTCGAGAAAACTTGATGCGCTCTAGCATGGGCTGCTCGCCGTCTAAGACAGTATATGTTGACTCATACCACTCTATTGATTTCTAAGATGGACCCTATCAAGTACATCTTTGGGAAACCTGCTCTTTTCGGATGGATAGCTAAATGGAAGATGATTTTGACTGAATACGATATTCAATACACAACACAAAAGGCCATCAAAGGAAGCATATTGGCAGATCATTTGGCCCATCAAGATGTTGATGATTATCAGTCTATGAACTTTAACTTCCCAGATGAGAATATCATTCTAGTGACCGACTGCATGAAACCTGGACCGTATGACGGACCTGAACAAGGATCCCGATGGACTATGGTGTTTGATGGGGCCTCTAATGCTTTGGGAAACGGCATCGGTGCTGTAATCATATCCCCTGAAGGGTGCCACACCCTTTTCACTTCCATACTATGCTTCGACTATACAAATAACATGGCCGAATATGAGGCATGCATTTTGGGTCTGAAGGTTGCCATTGATTTAAGGATCAAGCATTTGAATGTGTTCGGAGATTCTGGTCTGGTAATTAGCCAAGTAAAAGGAGATTGGGACACCAAACACCCTAATCTTATCACTTATAAGGAGCTTATGCTATCTCTGATTCCTTACTTCGAAGAGATCACCTTTGAATACTTCCCTAGAAAAGAAAATTTGTTAGCCAATGCTTTGGCCATAATGTCTTCTATGTTCAAGGTCAAATGGGACAATGAAGCTCCTATGATTACAATTGAGAGATTCGACGAACTTGCGCACTGCTATGAGCTTGACACTGACGCCGAGAAGCCATGGTACCATGAGGTGAAGAGAGACCTTGAAGCACAAGAGTATCCCGAAGGAGCATCCATCAATGATAAAAAGTTCTTACGAAGATTCTCAGCCAAATTCTTCCTAAGCATTTGAATCCTGTACAAATGCAACCATGACTCTACTCTACTCCGATGTGTGGACAAGAAGGAGGCAGAGGAAATTATGGAAGACATGCATGATGTTCTCTTTAGAACTCACTCTAGCGGACATATTATGGCCAAGAAAATCCTGAGAGCTGGTTACTATTGGTCGACGATGGAGATTGATTGGCATCACCACTCAAGGACTTGCCACAAGTACCAAATCTATGCTGACAAGGTCCATGTGTCTCCTATTCCTCTAAATGTCATGACCGCTCTGTGGCCATTTGCAATATGGGGCATTCACATGATTGGAGAGATTAAACCTACTGCTTCTAATGGACATCTCTTCATTCTGGTCGCTATCGATTATTTCACCAAATGGGTCGAAGTTGCCTCATTTGCCTCAGTCACAAAGAACGTGGTAGCCAGATTTATCAATCGTAACCTCATCCGCTTTGGTATCCCCGAAAGGATCACCACTAGAAATGGGACTGTGATCGGTGGATCTGGAACTGACTGTTTAACGCTGGTTCGCGAAAATGTCGCGGAAGCAAGAGTCGCCACCGTCTTTTATTTTCTCCAAATGGAAAGGACAAAAGCACAGAAAAATTCCTTAAAGAGATTGCTCTCGGTTCGGGAGGTAGGTTATAGAAAGGGAAGGTGTTAGCACCCTTTCTATCCATGGTTATCCATGGGCTCTTAGATACTTGCTCATTGTGTTTTCAAAAATGGTTTGTTTGCTTTTCAACTGTGGGTTTAAAAAGTTTCTTTGAAAATTTCAGTTCGACTCTTGTATCAGTCCTCAAGAGTGTTTGAAAAATTGCTTTCGAAAGCTTTTTGAAAATGTGTTGGTGTGAAAAGTATTTTTGAATTTTGTTTTGAAATTAGAGCAAGTATCTACGAGAACCTACCTACCCTAAGGAATTCGTCTGTGTAAATGTCCTTTAAAGTAGTGCCATCCCACCATTGAGAGGTAGGTAGCACCACCGTTGGAGGTGTTCGGGTCAATTCGAGGTTCGGGACATGGTGATCACCAGAGCAATGGGAAGACACCTTAGAAGCTACCCTCATGCCAGGTTCCCGGATCATGAGGACTTACTAAGACATCCTCTACTCGACGATCACCTTTCGAGGCAAGGCAACAGTGAGGCGTACCCTAGGGGTGTTGTGTGCGCATTGTGTGTCGTTTTCATTTGCATTTATCTTGTCATGTTATTGGTGTTCTACGCTTGTTTTTATTTTGTCCATACATTCTTTCATGCTTTTGATTAACAATTAAAAAGTTGCGAGAAAATAAAATCTAAGCTATTACAAAAGGCGCGGGTCCACATCGCCAAAATTAACCAGGACCCGATTTGACAGAAAGTAAATAAAGAAATTAAAAAAATGCGAGAAGTAATATTTACAAGGCTTCGGGAGAGGTACATAATTATTTAAGCGAAATAAAATAAATATGCGAACGAATAAGAAATTTAAACGAATCGAGGGCGTTGGACCCTTTTGCAAAATATTAAAATTACATTAATTAAGAAAAGAAATTGTTTTTGTTTTTTGGTATTTTTATGTATTTTAGGGTTTAATGAAAAAAGAAAGAATTAATTAAAATTAACTACTAACCCCAATTCTACTTTATTTTAATTTAAGAAAACATTAAAATTTAACCTAAATAAAAATCTAAATTTTTTATGTACAATTTTAATTATGAAAATAAATAAAATAAATAATATTATTGTGACAAAAGAAAAATTAAAAAGGAATAAAAATTAACTAAACCTAATTCTATATTTTTTAGATTTTTTATGAAAAGAATTAATATTGCAAACCCTAATTTAAACTAAATTTATTTACATGCATTTATTTATAAAAAAAATATTAAAATAAAATATTTATTATGTTTTTTGTCTTTTTCTGATTTTTTAGGCATTTTTATATTTTGTAGAAATAATTAATTAAAGCAAAACAATAAAGGAAATAAAATAATAATTGAAAATAAAATATAAGGAAAATTGAGAAAATTGCAAACCAGGGGGGGTGGAAGTCCCCAAAGTGGAGGTCTTAGCCTTAGTAATCTGGTCCATTTGACTTTGGCTTTATTGACTTTTTTATTCACATGCTAGCATGTTGACTCAAGCCTATAGCGTTCATCCATTTTCAGCCTTTAATCTGATCTCCAGGGACACGTGGATAGCTGGATCTTGAGGTGTATGGTGTGTCTGCAGTCTGGAAGCGCATAGGAGTTGCTAATGAAAAATAATATTGAAACATGTAAGACCTGGGGCTCGAACCCAGGTCATGGATATTGCCAATGCTTTCTCCAACCAACTGTGCCAACTAACGCATTTGATATATAAATAAACAACAATTAATAAAAAGGAAAACGTGGGTTAGTGCTTGGAAACGCGCGCGAATTTCAAACCAGTGTATCACTTGTTGCCACGACTCCATCTTCTTCATGTTCCTGAAAACAAAAACATGAGGCAACGGTTTTTTATGCGTTGTTTTAGGCATGCTATTAGAAAATAGCGATTAGGTCTCAAGCATTCATAAATTGGGCGCGATAGCTGCGTCTTCTTCGTCCAGATGCGATGAGTTGGATGGTGGTGGTCTCAAAGGCTAATTTTGCCTCGTTTCAAAAGCCCCAAATTAAAGTCCTGTAAACCCTAGAATTCAAGCATGGTGAAATCGTGTATACAACATAAAAACGCAATTAAATGCATTGGTTAGTTTCAGGACAAGATAATGAACATGAATCCATGAATAAAATGCTGTAAAAATGCTTAAATCATGATGCACGATTATGAGTTTTTCTCTGTACAGTTCATGTCCGTTTTACCAATTCTTGGCGTTTTGATGGTTGTTTCTGATTGGAATGTGTTCAGGGAACCTTGAGGAAGCTGATGGAATAGTTTTTGTGCTTTGAATCGCCTTGTAAGGGTGTTTTCAGAATTTGAGTTTCTTGAGAAAAATTCAAGTTTTTTCAATGGCCTTTGAGCGCAGCTTTGTGTCTATCTTGATTAGGGTTATGTTTCTTGTATATGTAGGTACAATTAGGTTAAGAAAAACTCAATCAAATCTATTGCCTTTATTGATTTTGGAAATTTGATTTCTTAAGATCTTTTCCATATCTTTTCCATGTGTTCTTTGTTCAAATCATATCCAATTGCTCCAATTCTTTCCTTATTTGGCTAGGCACGAAATATTGAGCATAAAACATGTATAAAAAGATTGGTTAGGGTGGATTAAATATTTTTCATATATTTAAATGATTTAAATGAATTAATATAAATAAAAATTCAAATAAATAAATAAAAAATGAGAAAATACTTCCATTTGGGCCAAGTGGTCGTGCACATGTCATGGATGGTGAATTATGGAAGAAAAATGGGCCCATTAGCATTTTTAGGTCATTTGAACCAATGTTGACTTTTCAAAATATCCAAAAATTTCCCAACTTCCACAAGGCATAACTTGCTTAATTTTTAAGCTTTTCTCATGTTATTGGACATTTTGGAAAGGTCTTTGAGTCCTCTAACCAATGCCTTTGGTCCCATGTCATTTTGATTTACCAATCTCAAGTTATGTCCTTTGACTTAAAGTCTCTTTTTGTTGACTTTTGAAAATGACCTATAATGTTGAAATTGATAACTTTTTGTGAGAGCATTTCTTGGACTTGAAGCATGAAGATGAGTTGTAGGAAATGTCTTTCTCTTCAAAATGAGCTTGGGATGGAATTTTTCTGATAATCCATGTGAAAGTTATGCCCTGGTCAATTTCAGTTGACTTTTTCAGCTGTCCAAATAAGGAAACTTTTGCATTTTGATGATTTTTGAGCCAAGCTTTGAGAATCATGATCAAGCATTGATCAAATGATGTTTGTGGCTTCAAAATGATATGTTGACCAAAAATTTGAACTTTTGACTGTCAAATGACCATTTTGCCCCTACAGTTGACTGTAGTGCAATTAGGTTTTTTGACTGTGCAATTTTGTACTGAATGTCTTGAAACTTGATATGAGGATACTTGACCATATTTGTAGGCATGTGAGACTTGATTGGGCCTTTGAAAACTTCATTTCCTTGACCAGAACACAAACCCTAGTTTTGACTGTATAGGAGATCTTTGCACTGTGTAACCCTTGGGGAGATTTTGAAGCTTGGCTTGGCAATTTCTTGGAGAATATGGGAGGGCAAATTTTGGGGTACAACAGTTGCCCCTGTTCAATCTTCTTAGACCTGAGGATGCAGATTGGCTGACGTGCCTTTCGTAATCCGAAGGTGGAAGATGATTGAACACTAGAGTGCCCAGAAATTTGCGCTCACATAGTAGCAGTGTGGTGATGGGAATGGGCTTATAGATGCCATTTAGAGATTGATGAATAGGATGATGGGCTTATAGATGCCATCTGGGTGTTGATCGCGTAAGAGATTCCTTGGCGGGAATCTGCATACCTGCAAAAGAAACATGAGTACCTGACACGTTGCAGGAGTTGATTTCAGATGCTTGGTATAGATATGTCCTGACTGGTTACGGGAGCTGGGTCTGGAGCTTCAAAAGATGATGAATGAACCAGGGATGGTTGCTACCTTAGCATGAACGGTAAGAGAACCTTAGGTAATTTTAACTTCAACAACGCTCGTTGAGAAAATCTTAGCGGGAGTTACCATCTTTGCAGTATCGGGAAGAGAACCATAGGTAATTATAATCTGAAAGGGAATCACCTCACTCACCGTCGGAGAGGGAACTATAGGAAATTATAATCTGAAAGGAATTATCACCTCACTCACCGTCGGAGAGGGAACTATCTGGGAAGGAATTACCACCTCACTCACCGTCGGAGAGGGGACCATAGGAGACTATCACCTCACAATCACCGTCGGAGAGGGAAACATCTGAAAAGGAATTACCACCTCACTCACCGTCGGAGAGGGGACCATAGGAGACTATCACCTCACACTCACCGTCGGAGAGGGAAACATCTGAAAAGGAATTACCACCTCACTCACCGTCGGAGAGGGGACCGTTTGAAAAGGAATGATCGCCTCACTCACCGTCGGAGAGGGAACCATCTGGGATAACTTCTACTGAGTCTTCATCCGAACAATCTGTTGGGAGTCGATTTAGCTGGACTAGAGAAGGCCTTGGACGGGATAACATCAGAGAATCTTAGGGTCGATTAACTGAACCGGTCTAGGTCTTGAAATGTCTTCAACTGGAATAAGTGTCAGAACATCGCCATATCTGGTTCATATTTGGACTATATCTGGAAGGAAATCTGGAAGCAGTATCAGAACATCACCATATCTGGTTTACATCTTGAAACTATATCTGGAAGGAAATCTGGAAGCAGTATCAGAACGTCGCCATATCTGGTTTACATCTGAAACTATATCTGGAAGGAAATCTGGAAGCAGTATCAGAACGTCACCATATCTGGTTTACATCTGAAACTATATCTGGAAGGAAATCTGGAAGCAGTATCAGAACGTCACCATATCTGGTTTACATCTGAAACTATATCTAGAAGGAACTCTGGAAGCAGCATCAGAACGTCACCATCTCTGGTTTACATCTGAAACTATATCTGGAAGGAAATCTGGAAGCAGTATCAGAACGTCACCATATCTGGTTTACATCTGAAACTATATCTGGAAGGAACTCTGGAAGCAGCATCAGAACGTCACCATCTCTGGGTCATATCTGAAACTATATCTAGAAGGAAATCTGGAAGCAGCATCAGAACGTCACCATATCTGGGTCATATCTGAAACTATATCTAGAAGGAAATCTGGAAGCAGTATCAGAACGTCGCCATATCTGGGTCATATCTGAAACTATATCTAGAAGGAAATCTGGAAGCAGTATCAGAACGTCACCATATCTGGGTCATATCTGAAACTATATCTAGAAGGAAATCTGGAAGCAGTATCAGAACGTCACCATATCTGGTTTACATCTGAAACTATATCTAGAAAGAATTGCGATAGTTAATAGTAATCATTTTTGTATTGATCTTTTTCCTGAAAAGGCAAAACATAATTGTATGCAAAATCATGATGCATGAACTGTATGTTTTCAAAATTAATGAGATTCGTGTAGTATGATGCATGCTATAATGTATGAAGATGTGATGTTTATGAATGTATTTTTGTCTAAGAAAATAAATCCTTGACGGGTGCCGGGAAGTCATTCCTGGGCTGATGTTGAAGAATAGGTTTTGCTTCCGCCGGGGATGATAGTTGCAAGAATTCCGATAGGAGAAGATAACTCTATTGGGGAATAAACTTGGCGAATGGGTTACTCTGCGGGGAGACAAATACTCTAGTAATCTTGATGGGGAGCAATACTCTGTGGGGAGAGAGACACTATGTTGATTGTTGATAGTAACTTGATGAGGATATCCTTGTTGTTGGAAGTGTTGATGGACTTCGCTGGGGATACGAAGGCTTCGTTGACGACGCTCTTTCCGTGGCTTTTGGCTGAGGATAACCCAGTTATATCCTGCTAGGGAAATAACTATTTGAATAAAGCCGGGAGACGCATTCGTGCTCTGCAAGGATAAGCTTCCAAAATCAACGGGGGATAAGCTTACTGCTTGGGGAGATGGATTCCAACTTTCCTGGGGAAGCTGGATTGGACTCTCCTGGGGAAGTATTGAACTGTATTGGTTATGTTCTTCAACGGAACCTACCCTGATACCTTGAAGGATAGAACAATCAGATTGCTTAGACCACTCTTTATTTCCCCTGTTTCTATGGGGGAGGCACTTGTGGGGTGCTGATAGTTATTGATGGACAAACCTTCTTCTGGTAGACAGATGGCAGGACATAGTCGTACGCTTTAATCCCTAACTTTTTCCTGGACCGCCCTTTCGGGTTTTCAGTCCACCGGGATACCCATTTTTGCTCAAGCCGCCTTTTCAGGTTTTCGACTTGCCGGGTGTACAGATTTTTTTTCATTTCATCCCTTCATTTTGCCCGAACCCTTTTGGTTCGCCGGGAAGCCCTTATTTTTGCCTAGGTGTGTCAACCTAGCGGGTCTTTTGATTTTGCGTAGTATTTTTCGACTATGTCCACGCTCTTAGAATGCAGGTAGGTGCCCCTGGCTGCTTGTGTTGCCATATTACCAGAAGGTGTCTGATCGTGCAAGATTCGTTGCTGGAGTGCCCCAAGTGACTCAGGCAGAGATTTGCCCCAGGCTTTTTGGCCTTTTGAGAGATTCTCTGGATCTTGACTTAACTGCCCCAGATGGTAGACCATGATCATGCCGTGCCCCTTGATTGGAGATACTCTTGTTCATTAGACTTTCGTCATGCGAATTTCTATGCTGTTCAAACAAAAAGTCATATGCAAACAAAGTTATGTTAAAAATGCAAGGCTTATGTCTGTCTCAGAGATTTTGAAAATGCATTCTTTTTTCATAAAACAAGTGAATGTTTGTAAAACGTGATGTCAACTCCATATTTACCGCAGGCCTTAAAGAGTCAGGATACCTTTCGTGACAGTATGCTTTCGAACTAACCCATGCTTCAGCTAGGACTTTTAAGGGTTATAACGTGGCTTGGTTCACGGTTTAAGAAACAAAGGATAAAGGCTCAAATTATTTGTACCCACCCGCTCTTCGTGATGTTCTCCAAACCTAAACTCAGTTGATCGTGCGTTAGACCTTGCTTGAGTCTTTGCTTTGATGTTCCAATAATGGTTCAGATGTTGATGATTTCTTTTGAATAGGCAGTCATTTTTTTGCTTTGGTTGAGGGTTTGTGAGACCTCTTTCTTGATTTTTTGTTATCCCTTTCTTTTTTTGCCTGAACTGTTTCCTTTTTTGGAATTACAGTCAGCGGGATGCCCCAGTTTTGTAAGTCTCCTTCATGGGTTTTGACTTAATGGTTTTTTCATTTTTTGAGATAATGACTGCCTGTCCTTGTGATTTATTCAGAACCATCACTGTCTTTTGTTTTGTAAGGACTCCTTTGGTGCCATTTGTTATGCACTCGGATCAACTGAGAGAACTACCCTGCCCCAGGTTATGATAAAGGGTTTTAAATTTCGAAAAGAAAAACTCCTACTTCTTTGGCTCAGAGGGGTTGACGAGGGATTATCATCCTTATAACTCCAGTGTTTAGGGATTGAAACAATGCATGTACCTCATCAGCGGAGTCTGTTCAAAAGCATACTGTAAAGATAGCGGTATCGTTTTCGTCATCCTCCCTCAAGAGGCTTAGAATTTTAGATCCAGAGTTGACATCAGAAAAAATATGAAAAGAAATTTGAACATAATGAAAACAATTGTATTAATTCCCAAAACAGACGTATGCGATGCATTGATAGAATAAAAGAGTTTGCTATGACATTAATTGTTTGTATAAGCAAAGAAAAATACAACTCAAAAATTCAAATAAACAAAAGGCTTCAATGATTGGGCAACGGAGCAGTGATTATGTTCGGAGTCTCAGGCACTTCGAACTGAATCTCCCCGGCGTCGATCATGTCTTGAATCTTGTTCTTGAGAGGCCAGCAGTTGTCCGTAGTATGCCCCGGGATATCAGAATGATATGCGCACCTATCATTGGGATGATAGTTGGGAGCAGAAGTGTTAGGATTCCGAAGAGGAGCCCTTAAGGTGATCAGCCCTTCCTTCAACATTTGTTGCAGTGCTTGATCCAGCGACATGTTGATTTTGGTGTACTGTCGTTTCTCCTTGCGCTGCTGCCCCTGTCCTTGTTGAGCAGGTCCAGGATTGGAGATCTGGATTTCCCCTACCTCATGACGGCTCTTTTTACCGTGCACAGCATTGGATTCTTTCTTTCCATGATGAGGATTTTTATCAGAAGGTGCAGCCTCTTGAATTTTCCCAGACCGGATGCCAGCTTCTATTCGCTCTCCAGTCAAGATAAGATCTGTGAATCCAGCAGACGAATTCCCAATTAGGTGGTTGTAGAACGGACCAAACAGGGTCCCCAAGAACATATCGACAAGTTCCCGATCAGTCAGAGGTGGTTGTACCCTTCCAGCAAGATCCCTCCATTTTTGCGCATATTCTTTAAAACCTTCACTTGATCCTAACGACATACCCTGGAGTTGGGTACGCGTAGGAGCAAGGTCGGCATTATATTGATACTGCTTGTAGAAAGCAGTAGCCAACTCCTCCCAGTTACGAACCTTGGTCCCATCTAGCTGATAGAACCATTCGAGATGAGTCCCTGAAAGACTCTCCTGGAAGAAGTGGATCCACAAATTCTTGTCCACCGTATATGGTTGAATCTTCCGAACATAGGACCTGAGATGTAACTTGGGACAAGACGCCCCGTCATACTTGGTAAAGGATGGTGCTTTGAACTTCCGAGGAATAATCACACCAGTTGACAAACCCAGATCTCCAAAATCCAGCCCAGGTACCTGTTGGATCTCCATAGCATTCAGCCTATCCTCCAACTGTTTGTACTTGTCTTCGGCAGGAGGGTATTGTTCGTCGTTGAAATCTGTCTCGTTGTCGGAGACCACTGGACTAGGAACCTCTCTCTCATGGTGACTGCTTTCCCTCACAGATGGAGTAGTCCTCTCAGTTTCAGTCTGCAGTGTGTTCCCAGATCTGCGTCTAGGGCTGAACAAGACAGTCCTCTTCTTCTTCTTTTCTTTCTTCAAGAGCAGAGCCTTCAGATCTTGTTGCCCTTGGGTCAAATTCATGATCAGCCCTTGGAACTGGGCGTTCTGAGCCTGGAGGGCCTTGATAGTGTGCTCGGTTGAGGATTCAGGATTCATGACGAGACTGCTGAAATAAACAGCGAAGAAGGTAAGTAACCTGTAGAGAAGGGGTACCTGTTATGCAATGATATGTATGTATGCATATGCAATGTTTCCAAGGATCCCGCGGGGTAAACAAGAAAATTGTTAGCATTGGAAACCGGTGACTTGATTGAAGGCACTTCATATTGTTGGGATTCCTTCTTCAAGGGTCAAAGGCTCACCATATCTAGTGGGTCACAGCCTCTGACAACCTTGGCTAGAGGAAAATAAATCCTCTTTGCCCCTTGCTAGATGTTTGATTCATCATGACCTGCATCACAAGCCCTTGAGATCCTTGAAATGGGTTAAGATGTATGCAATGGTATGATGTTATGGTATGCATGGAGTAATGTGAGTAACCCTGTTATGAGTCCCAATTAAGGACTATAAACAAACCCTGCAAGAAATTCAGTATACTTTGTTATGAGTCCCAATTAAGGACTAAAACAAACCCTGCAAGAAACTCGGTAAACCTGGTTATGAGTCCTAGTTAAGGACTAAAACAGAAACCTGCAAGAAACTTAGTAAGCCTGTTATGAGTCCCCATTAAGGATTATAAGCAAACCCTGCAAGTAATTCCTGTGTTAGATAACAAGCATGCAAATAGTCAAGTACGAAGGCACACAAGTCACACAAGAGAAACCCTTAGAGTTTAGGCCAGCATGGGGTCTGGGTATTACCCTCTTGAAGTTGGTGGGCTCAACCTGTCCTATTAGAAGTAACCGGGTTCTAAGGGTCCCAATATCACTGGATTGCTTTCATTGTTCATCGTTTCGATTTAGCCACTGAACTGGCGACCGAAATATTCCAGGAAAGCAACCCTCAATTGAGTGTAGTATCGAGTATCAACCAACCTCGGACTGCACCAAAGTCAGTTATCTCACCACCCTAAAGAGGCCAAGATAGTTCAATTAAGGTTCCTAAGGTCTATTGATGCTTCACGACACCACGTGGAGGCCCCGTACTCTCCTTGACTGAACTCAAGGGTTACCGATACACACCAAAGTGCCACATCAACGTAGCAGACTGTTTCAACCATGTCGGTATACCCCGCACAGTTCCCTCACAGCCTTGTTGCTACTTTCTAAGAAAGGTATCCCCCAGATCCGGGTTAGGATCTATAGAACTCCCAAGCAACCCACAATAATAAAGCAAGCAAAGAAGACAATTGAAAACATAGTTATGACCTAGCCCTAAGGTACACCCCACTTTAAGTTTAAATCCCCAGCAGAGTCGCCAGTTCTGTGATCGGTGGATCTGGAACTGACTGTTTAACGCTGGTTCGCGAAAATGTCGCGGAAGCAAGAGTCGCCACCGTCTTTTATTTTCTCCAAATGGAAAGGACAAAAGCACAGAAAAATTCCTTAAAGAGATTGCTCTCGGTTCGGGAGGTAGGTTATAGAAAGGGAAGGTGTTAGCACCCTTTCTATCCATGGTTATCCATGGGCTCTTAGATACTTGCTCATTGTGTTTTCAAAAATGGTTTGTTTGCTTTTCAACTGTGGGTTTAAAAAGTTTCTTTGAAAATTTCAGTTCGACTCTTATATCAGTCCTCAAGAGTGTTTGAAAAATTGCTTTCGAAAGCTTTTTGAAAATGTGTTGGTGTGAAAAGTATTTTTGAATTTTGTTTTGAAATTAGAGCAAGTATCTACGAGAACCTACCTACCCTAAGGAATTCGTCTGTGTAAATGTCCTTTAAAGTAGTGCCATCCCACCATTGAGAGGTAGGTAGCACCACCGTTGGAGGTGTTTGGGTCAATTCGAGGTTCGGGACATGGTGATCACCAGAGCAATGGGAAGACACCTTAGAAGCTACCCTCATGCCAGGTTCCCGGATCATGAGGACTTACTAAGACATCCTCTACTCGACGATCACCTTTCGAGGCAAGGCAACAGTGAGGCGTACCCTAGGGGTGTTGTGTGCGCATTGTGTGTCGTTTTCATTTGCATTTATCTTGTCATGTTATTGGTGTTCTACGCTTGTTTTTATTTTGTCCATACATTCTTTCATGCTTTTGATTAACAATTAAAAAGTTGTGAGAAAATAAAATCTAAGCTATTACAAAAGGCGCGGGTCCACATCGCCAAAATTAACCAGGACCCGATTTGACAGAAAGTAAATAAAGAAATTAAAAAAATGCGAGAAGTAATATTTACAAGGCTTCGGGAGAGGTACATAATTATTTAAGCGAAATAAAATAAATATGCGAACGAATAAGAAATTTAAACGAATCGAGGGCGTTGGACCCTTTTGCAAAATATTAAAATTACATTAATTAAGAAAAGAAATTGTTTTTGTTTTTTGGTATTTTTATGTATTTTAGGGTTTAATGAAAAAAGAAAGAATTAATTAAAATTAACTACTAACCCCAATTCTACTTTATTTTAATTTAAGAAAACATTAAAATTTAACCTAAATAAAAATCTAAATTTTTTATGTACAATTTTAATTATGAAAATAAATAAAATAAATAATATTATTGTGACAAAAGAAAAATTAAAAAGGAATAAAAATTAACTAAACCTAATTCTATATTTTTTAGATTTTTTATGAAAAGAATTAATATTGCAAACCCTAATTTAAACTAAATTTATTTACATGCATTTATTTATAAAAAAATATTAAAATAAAATATTTATTATGTTTTTTGTCTTTTTCTGATTTTTTAGGCATTTTTATATTTTGTAGAAATAATTAATTAAAGCAAAACAATAAAGGAAATAAAATAATAATTGAAAATAAAATATAAGGAAAATTGAGAAAATTGCAAACCAGGGGGGTGGAAGTCCCCAAAGTGGAGGTCTTGGCCTTAGTAATCTGGCCCATTTGACTTTGGCTTTATTGACTTTTTTATTCACATGCTAGCATGTTGACTCAAGCCTATAGCGTTCATCCATTTTCAGCCTTTAATCTGATCTCCAGGGACACGTGGATAGCTGGATCTTGAGGTGTATGGTGCGTCTGCAGTCTGGAAGCGCATAGGAGTTGCTAATGAAAAATAATATTGAAACATGTAAGACCTGGGGCTCGAACCCAGGTCATGGATATTGCCAATGCTTTCTCCAACCAACTGTGCCAACTAACGCATTTGATATATAAATAAACAACAATTAATAAAAAGGAAAACGTGGGTTAGTGCTTGGAAACGCGCGCGAATTTCAAACCAGCGTATCACTTGTTGCCACGACTCCATCTTCTTCATGTTCCTGAAAACAAAAACATGAGGCAACGGTTTTTTATGCGTTGTTTTAGGCATGCTATTAGAAAATAGCGATTAGGTCTCAAGCATTCATAAATTGGGCGCGATAGCTGCGTCTTCTTCGTCCAGATGCGATGAGTTGGATGGTGGTGGTCTCAAAGGCTAATTTTGCCTCGTTTCAAAAGCCCCAAATTAAAGTCCTGTAAACCCTAGAATTTAAGCATGGTGAAATCGTGTATACAACATAAAAACGCAATTAAATGCATTGGTTAGTTTCAGGACAAGATAATGAACATGAATCCATGAATAAAATGCTATAAAAATGCTTAAATCATGATGCACGATTATGAGTTTTTCTCTGTACAGTTCATGTCCGTTTTACCAATTCTTGGCGTTTTGATGGTTGTTTCTGATTGGAATGTGTTCAGGGAACCTTGAGGAAGCTGATGGAATAGTTTTTGTGCTTTGAATCGCCTTGTAAGGGTGTTTTCAGAATTTGAGTTTCTTGAGAAAAATTCAAGTTTTTTCAATGGCCTTTGAGCGCAGCTTTGTGTCTATCTTGATTAGGGTTATGTTTCTTGTATATGTAGGTACAATTAGGTTAAGAAAAACTCAATCAAATCTATTGCCTTTATTGATTTTGGAAATTTGATTTCTTAAGATCTTTTCCATATCTTTTCCATGTGTTCTTTGTTCAAATCATATCCAATTGCTCCAATTCTTTCCTTATTTGGCTAGGCACGAAATATTGAGCATAAAACATGTATAAAAAGATTGGTTAGGGTGGATTAAATATTTTTCATATATTTAAATGATTTAAATGAATTAATATAAATAAAAATTCAAATAAATAAATAAAAAATGAGAAAATACTTCCATTTGGGCCAAGTGGTCGTGCACATGTCATGGATGGTGAATTATGGAAGAAAAATGGGCCCATTAGCATTTTTAGGTCATTTGAACCAATGTTGACTTTTCAAAATATCCAAAAATTTCCCAACTTCCACAAGGCATAACTTGCTCAATTTTTAAGCTTTTCTCATGTTCTTGGACATTTTGGAAAGGTCTTTGAGTCCTCTAACCAATGCCTTTGGTCCCATGTCATTTTGATTTACCAATCTCAAGTTATGTCCTTTGACTTAAAGTCTCTTTTTGTTGACTTTTGAAAATGACCTATAATGTTGAAATTGATAACTTTTTGTGAGAGCATTTCTTGGACTTGAAGCATGAAGATGAGTTGTAGGAAATGTCTTTCTCTTCAAAATGAGCTTGGGATGGAATTTTTCTGATAATCCATGTGAAAGTTATGCCCTGGTCAATTTCAGTTGACTTTTTCAGCTGTCCAAATAAGGAAACTTTTGCATTTTGATGATTTTTGAGCCAAGCTTTGAGAATCATGATCAAGCATTGATCAAATGATGTTTGTGGCTTCAAAATGATATGTTGACCAAAAATTTGAACTTTTGACTGTCAAATGACCATTTTGCCCCTACAGTTGACTGTAGTGCAATTAGGTTTTTTGACTGTGCAATTTTGTACTGAATGTCTTGAAACTTGATATGAGGATACTTGACCATATTTGTAGGCATGTGAGACTTGATTGGGCCTTTGAAAACTTCATTTCCTTGACCAGAACACAAACCCTAGTTTTGACTGTATAGGAGATCTTTGCACTGTGTAACCCTTGGGGAGATTTTGAAGCTTGGCTTGGCAATTTCTTGGAGAATATGGGAGGGCAAATTTTGGGGTACAACAGGGACCAATCTCAACAATGCTATGATTACAGGACTTTTCACTCAGTTCAAAATCAAGCATCACAATTCTTCTCCTTATAGACCTAAAATGAATGGCGCAGTGGAAGCAGCCAACAAAAACATTAAGAAGATTGTGCAGAAGATGGTAGTAACATACAAAGACTGGCATGAGATGTTACTGTATGCTCTTCATGGCTACCGTACTTCAGCTCGGACATCAACTGGGGCAACTCCCTTTTCTTTGGTCTATGGCATGGAAGATGTCCTGCCAGTGGAAGTTCAGATTCCCTCACTAAGGATTATGAATGAAGCAGGCTTAAGCAAAGACGAATGGATTCAGACAAGATTGGATCAGTTGAACTTGATCGATGAAAAGCGTCTGGCTGATGTTTGTCATGGTCAAATGTACCAAAAACGTATGATCAAGGCTTTCAACAAAAAGATCAGGCCTTTAGTTTATCAAGCTGGTGACTTGGTAATAAAACACATTATTCTTCCACAAGGCGACCCCAGGGGAAAATGGACTCCCACTTACGAAGGTCCATTTGTTGTCAAGAAAATTTTCTCTCATGGTGCCATGATGCTGACTACTATGGGCGGTGAAGATTTCCCACATCTTGTGAATGCAGACATAGTTAACAAATACTACGCATAAGAGACCCGCTAGGTTGACACACCTAGGTAAGATAAGGGCATCCCAGAAAACCAAAAGTTTAGGCAAAAATTAGGGATATATGCAAAAGATTATACACCCGGCAAGTTGAAAACCCGGAAGGGTGACTTGGGCAAAAATGGGTATCCTGGTGGGTTGAAAACCTTAAAGGGCGGCCCAGGAAAAAATTAAGGATTGAAAGCGTATGACTATGTCCCTTGGAATCACCATTGTCGACTTCAGTACCAAGGTCCGAGTTCAAATGGTCCAAGGTCAATCCAATCAACTTCTGTCAACGGCAAGGAACGTTCAAAGACATTGGGGCAATAATAGAGTTGGAACACGATGAGATCATTTCTACATGGCTGTTATCTTTGTTTTCAATTATGTTTTCCTTTCGACGATTTCCTCTTACTAGGATCTTCGTCTCTTTATACAAAAACTCATATTCATGGGCAAAACATCAATACAAATATACTTTGAAGTGAAATTTTTTTGAGTGCAAATATGTCCAATGACTAAAATTGAACCGACATATGCATATGAACATAATTAAACTATTTAGCAAATGTGTTATGCCAAGCAGCAACCAGTATCTCTTTAATGCAATTGAGATATCCCCATAGAGTTATCTCATTAGCATTATCCCCACAGAGCCGGCTATAATAAACCTTGGCCCCAACAGAGTTGTCCACAAAGTTGGATTTATGTAAACCTCGGTCAGAGTCTCAATCTCTCGACAACCCTTTCCCCAACTGAGTTGGTCTTAAAAGAATAAGCCTTATGGATTTCTTCCTAAAGAGTTCATCTTGCCAGCATGTCATCAAATATTCTCTTCAACAAGGTTTTATTCCCTAACAAAACAATACGCTCCTCAACAGAATCATTTCCTATTCAAACAACTCTTGGTTACTATGAAGCCTGGAGCCGACCAGATAATAGTTTAACTCTAGTTACTATGAAGCCTGGACCCGACCAGATAATAGTTTAACTCCAGTTACTATGAAGCCTGGACCCGACCAGATAATAGTTAACATCTTTCAGTTACTATGAAGCCTGGACCTGACCAGATAATAGTTAACTTCTCAAGACACTATGAAGCCTGGACCCGACCAGATAATAGTTTAACTCTTTGAGATATTGAAAACCTGGACTCAACCAGACAAGGGTTTAACTTTTTTCCCCAGTAGAGTTTGCCTCTACCCCCAGCAAGTTACTGTGAAGCCTGAACCTGACCAAATATCAGTTCAACTTTATCTTTTCAAGTGAGTTATTGTGAAATCTGGAGTTCGACCAGATAGAAATTAACTTTATTCCCTCAGAAATTTGTTGTGAAGCCTGGAATCTGACCAGATAACAATTAAATTCAAGCGAGTTACTGTAAATCCAGGAACCCGACCAGATATCAGTTTAATTTCAATCCTTTCAAAGGAGTTACTGTGAAGCCTAGAATCCGACCAGATATCAGTTCAACTTCATCATTTTAGCAAGTTACTGCAAAGCTTGGAACCCAACCAGATATCAGTTCAACTTCTTCCTTGCCAGCAAGTTACTGTAAAGCCTGGACCCAACAAGATATCAGTTCAAGTAAGTTATTACGAAGCCTGGAATTCGACCAGATAACAATCAACTTCATTCACCTCAGAAACCTGCTTTGAAACCTGGAATTCGACTAGATAGAAGTTCGGAGTTGGTAAGTTGTTGCGAAGCCTGGAATCCGACCAGATAACAGTTTAACTTTATTCTCCCAAGAAATTTTCTGAGAAGCCTGGAATCTGACCAGATAACAATTTAATTTAATCTTCCCCAGTAATTCACTGTGAAGCCTGGAACCCGACCAGATAACAGTTTAATTTCAAGCAATTTTCTGCGAAGCCTGGATTACGGCCAGATAAAAGTTTAATTCACATCTTCCCTTGCAAGTCATCGCGAAGCCTGGAATATGACCAGATAACAGTCAACTTCATTATCCTCAACAAATTGCTGCCAAGCATGTATTTTGACCAGATAACAACCATCTTTTGATGCTCTCCAGTCAGGAATAATTCCCTAGTAGAGCATTGAACAACCAAAACTCCTAAACTCTTTTCCCCAAGCAGAGATCAACACTCTCCACAGAGTCTTCTTAAACAAGCCAATATTCCCCAACGGAGTTTCTCCTCAAACAATAGAACAGGAATTCCCAGCGAAAACGTCCTAAACCAAGTAGAAGATGCAACTAATCTGCAACAATGATTCATGATTCAGCCTCCCAAGTGTCCCCCAACATGTTGTCAAGGATTTATATTCCTAGACAGAGACACACTGCAATAAATGCATCACATTCATAAACCATAACGCATACATAACAAGTGCATGCAACATAATCTCATATATTTTGAGAACATCATTAGGCCATGCATACATCTGCATGCAACTAATCTTTTTCCTTGCAGGAAAATCAACAGGAAAAGACATATATCGTTTCAGTATAAATCAACCAAAAGATTTATCCTGATACCTTCCTCAGTCACTCCGAATGGCATCTCTAAGCTCGTTCCATACAGTCAACTAATACATCATCGAGTGCAAATTTCTGGGAACTTTAGTGTTTGATCATCTTCCACCTTCAAGTCGCGAATGGCGGGCTCGCCAATCTAACTCTTCAGGTTTAAGAAGACTGAACAGGGGCAGCTGTTATACCCCAAAATTTTCCCTCTCATTTCTCAAGGATTCTCTCACAAGATCTTCCATGACATCAAGTTTGCAGCACTAATACATCAATTTAGGTTTGGAATTGGCACAAAGGCAAAATGGTCAAAATGCACACTGAAAAGTCAAACTTTGGCTTTTGGATCAAAATCAAGTTTCAAGAATCATATTTCATCAATACATGTTAGAATATGAAGTTTTTTTCATTAAGAAGATCAAAATTCAAATTTGCTTAAAAAAAGTTAAAATTCTAAGCACTTAGAAATTTTTCCAAGTGTTAAGAAAATATGATAAGTTCAAAACTTCTGGCCATATTTTCACCATGATACAAGATGATTCTGGAAGAACTTATTACATAAGAGTTGTAGATCTCAATGAGATATAAAACATTGCAGAACAGAACTTCTCCTAGAAATGCAGGGATTTCAAGTTATAAATCCTTGAACACATGTCCATGTAACTGAAGCACTCAGTAAATTCTGGGCATTTCCAAGACAGAATTTGGTTAGAACTTTTGGGACAGTTTTCACGTAGGTATGATCAAATTTTGCAAGAGTAATTCAAAGAGGATTTACAAAGCATGTTACAAGCTTTCTGAAAAGTCTGGGAACTCCTTCAGATCATGCTGGAGCAGGGAGAATCAAAGATCAGAAGTTGGACATTTGTTCTTAATCCAAGTTACGTTCATAATAAACTTTTGATCCAGATTCAAGCTAGGCTGTATAATCTCAGGTTGCAGGTCTTCTTGCTTGATAAATCTCATCATCATTTAATGCTCACACCCACTTTTGGGTCTTCACCCAAAGGATTTTCCCACGTGTGGCATAGAAGTACCATTGTTGTCCTTGAAAAGCAAACTTTTGTACAAAGTTTATGCTGGGCCCATACTTTAATTTTGCTTCTGAGTGTAATTTTCCATAACTCATTCTTACAAACTCAGATTAGGCGCGGCTAAAGCTGCTAACCACTCTACTTTGCCTTGAAACATGCTTGTCCAAACTTGCTTCAAGAACAAGTCAACGCCATAGCATATGATGGTTGTACTCTTGACTTCTCCAAGCTCCTAAATCTTTTTCCTATAAATTAAACTTCATTTACAACTGTTAAAGAGATCGAAGATTTGAGAGAAAGCCCTGAAACCTTGCTGAAAATTCCCAAGAATTTGAAACTGCAAACATAAACACGAAACCTGCTAGTTTTTCTGATTTCTGCATTCAAACTCTAATTTTTCTTGTGTGTTTCTAGACCAAATAATCCATACAAGTTTCTAGAATACATATATAAGCTTTCCCAACCTCTATTTTCAAACTATAAAACAGTATTCACCACTCTCTGTTTCAAAAAACCAGAATCTTGCACCTTGACTGATCTAGAACATTCCAGCCATCCATAACTCAAGTTGAGGGTTGCTTTAGCTTTCTTAGAACGTGAGAAAGCTGATCAAAACATCACAGCAGTCAGAACCAGGCTCTAGTTCACAGAACAATTTCCAGCTGCAAGGTAAGTTTCTTCTAACTCTTATCTCATTACTTAGGCATCGTTAGGCTTGCATTTTCAAAAACACAATGTAGATATCCTGGCTCTGATTCTGTACATATTTATAGATTTCATTTATATGGCCTAAGTAGAGAGAATGTCAGATCATAGCTTCTTGATAAAATTAGGGTTCAGAATTAGGATTAGCAAAATTCATGTTTGCTGCTGGTTTACAATTTTGATGCTTTGTATTTCTGAAACCATGATAAAATCTGCCATAACTGTTATGTTTACATTTTCCATTTTTGTTAAGAAATGATTAAGTTGCAGATACTCTGGTTGGCATGGAGAAGAAGATGAAGTTCATCATCAGAACTTACTTTGTAATATATGTTTATGTTTTTGCCTCAATTATCGGATGTATAGCCACCCTAGTGGTAGAGAGCATGCACAAGAGACATTGGTGTTAAGGGTCCTGAGTTCTAGCCCCATAAACACCTTTTTATGTTTATTTCTTGGCATTTTTACCCTATTATTTGTCAAACAATAACCTTGGACCAGAACTTCTAGATAAACCCCCTCCCATTTGTTTGTCAAAATAGTGATCCTGAACCAAAACTTCTAAATATTCCCACCCAACAACATTGACACCTCACTTACCCATTACCAGAAATTCTAGCCTTCCAGTAATGCTAGAAACTTTTAGGTTTCCAGCTGCATCAGAACTTCTTGGCTTTCTCAACATCCAGAACTTCTAACCCTCCAGTAATATTAGAATTTCTAGGCAATCAGAACTTCTAGGCTTTCCCTTGTTCCCAGCAACCTGATAACGTTAGTGCGTTTGGACCCAGAACTTCTGGCTTTCCTTTCTGATTTGCAGTGCACCAGAATCAGAACTTTTGCTTTCTCTTATTTCAGCAACACGCTGATTCTGACTCTTATTCTCTTTTTATTTTCTCATTCACTTTTGTTTTCATTAATCAAAAACACCAAAAATACTTTATATCCACATGCTTTATTTTATTTCTTTTAAGACAAAAAGACTAAAAATGTTTTCTTAAGAAAATTTATTTCTTCTCTTAACAAAAACAAAACAAGTTTATTTTACATTTCTTATATGTTATTTCAATATGTTTGTAAGAGATAATTAGGACTTTAATTTCTTTCAATCCCCATTTGTAAATTTGTACACCCCATCCCCCTAATGTTTGTAATAGCGTAGAATATTTACTTTCCGCAATTTATCGTTTTCATATAAATGCTAGTAAAATTAAGATTTGTATGGGAAGATAAAATCAATAAGTAGACAACCCCTAATACAAGACTAAATGCATGCAAATCAAGCACACTATTCACACATGCACCCCTAGGGTTAACTCCACTTGTTGCCTAAAAATGGTCATGTTATGCATGTGAGACGTCTTAGCAAAACAATAAAAAAATACAAGATCATAGTCCCTCGATGACGCTTCAAATGTTGCCTTTCAAATGATCTTAGTCCCTCACGAGAAATGCTAAGATATCTCACAACATTATCATGACTATACGATTACCCACGCTCGTCCCTTTACATCCAAAGATAAAGCTTCTTACCAATCAATGGTAAGATAGCAACATCTAAAGGAGGAGGAAAAGAACAAAGACTTTTTGAGCAGGTAGAAACATTCTTAGTTGCTTGCTCATTTTCAAAACAAACATCTTTCCAAACACACACTAAACACTTTCAAAACATCAAATATTTTCAAAATTCCAACACTTTGTATACATTCTTATAGAGACAAGAATCATTACAAAGTTTTCCTAAACGAAGGAGCTTTTCAAAAATACTTTTAAAAACCACCACAAAGCACACTTTCAAACAAAAGCAATGATCTAGCAAGCAACTAAGAGCCCATAGATAACTATGGATGAAAAGGGTGATAATACCTTCCTTTTCATAATCTACCCCCCGAACTCAAGAAAATATCTCAACTGTCTTTCATATCCTTTTCACCCTTTCCTTTATTGGATAAAAGAAAGTCGGTGGTGACTCTTTCTATCCGCAACAATTATGATCACACGCAAAACATTCCAAGTCAGTTCTCCCACTGTGCTACAGAACTGGTGACTCTGCTGGGTATATCTTAAAAGTGGGGTTACCTTAGGGCTAGATCACCTTTACTTGCTTTTCTTTGTTTGACTTATTTGCTTTACATTATGGTTCATTGTTTGGGCTTGTTGGATCCTCTACCGGGATCTGGGATACCTTTTAGGTAAGTAGCAATAGATTGTGGAAGCTGTACGGCATAGACCGATATGGTTGAAGCAATGGCTACGTTAGTGTGACGTATTTGTTGGTACCAGTATCCATTATGTTGAATCGAGGAGAATACGGGGCCGCTGAGTGGCGTCATGAAGCACTAACTGACCTTAGAACCTTAATTGAACAACTTGGCCATTAGGAAGTAGTGAGATAACCGGTTTCGGTGGAAAGCTGAAAATTGGTTGATACTCGATACTACACTCATTGAGATCAGACTTTTGGGATATCTCGACCACAAGAAAAGATTGATTATGCTGAGACAACGCCTAAAATAAAGGCCGGTGATATTGAGATCCTTTAGAACCCGGTTAATTTCTAGAACAGGCTGAGCCAACTAAACTTCAAGAGGGTACTTACCTATCGAACTCCATGCAAGCCTAAACCTAAGGACTTGTCTTCTTTGTGTGTATATAACAACTTGCTTATTTGTACATAACATCATAAACATCATAACATCATAAGAATTATCACTAACTATTTCAAGGATTTAGGAATTTATCTTTGTTTTGTTTTGTAGGCCATGAATTTCGTCCGAAGAAATACCATCAGAATCAACTTCGTGAAAGCACACCCTCAACTCCAAGAATTAGCATCAAGAGTGCCTGAAGACTCTCCTTTCACCAAGAAATATGGTCGACTCCTCAGTTTTGCTACCTCCAATTTCCAAGAAGAGATGATGTGTGTGATCTTTTAATTCTTTGATCCCATGCATCATTGCTTCACCTTCCCTGTCTATTAGTTGGTGCCAACACTAGAAGAATTCTCTTTAATATTAGGAGTGCTCGTGCTTGATCAAGCACCATTCACCGGTTTAGAAGGGATTCCAAAACTTGAAGTCATTGCCAAAGCTCTACATCTGAAGAGAGCCGACATTATAGCAAATTGGGAGACAAGAAGTGGAGTTAAAGGGTTCCTATCCAAGTTCTTATTGGAGAAGGCTCGTTCATTCTGGGAAGATATGGATTTTCAAGCCTTTGAAGATGTCCTGGCCCTTCTCATCTACGGTTTGGTTCTATTTCCCAATTCAGACCAATTCATAGATGTGAATGCCATCAAAGTCTTTCTCTCTCGTAATCCTATACCTACCTTGCTGGGAGATATCTTACATTGTTTCCATACCCGCACCATGAAGAAAGGAGGTACTCTCTAGTGTTGCATTCCCCTACTTGCCAAGTGGTTTACTTCGCACCTACCTCGATCAACATTGAAGAACGAGCAAAGATTGACATGGTCTCAAAGGATGATGTCCTTCACCCACTTTGATATTCATTGGTGTTCGAGATCCTTGGAAGATACTTCTGTCATTGACCGTTATGGGGAATTCCCTAATGTCACTCTTCTTGGAATTAGGGGAGGTATCACTTACAATCTTTGCTTAGCTTTACGATAATTTGGGTATGCCCGAAGAGATGGTCCTCATGATACGCTCATCCAAGGAGTGGTGTTCGACTACGAGAGCAACGATGAAGGCCACCGTCAGAGGTTTGTACGAGCTTGGAAGATGGTAAAAAAAGCAGATAATGAGACGCTAGGATGCAATAATTATATTCCCCTTGAACCTTACCTTAGGTGGGTACGAGCTCGTGCTCAGAAGCTCATGATGCCTTACCCCTCCATCCTACCAGTTATCATGGAGCATGTTGCTGAAGGAGAAGTCCCGTATATTGTCCTCCATCCCAACATGCCTACTTCTCTTGAAGACCTGCAAAAGGGTTGGATTCAGCTAAAGGAAGAGCGCGATGCCTTCGAAGCTCAGTTCTACACTAGCGATAAAAGGGTTTTAGAGCTTACAAAGCAACTACATGAAGAACAGAGTCTGAACGCCTACCTTGCACCAAAGAGGATGCGTTCGACCTTTTTATCTTAGAAATTTATTTTGTAAGCCCAAGAGGCACGTTGTAACCATTTTGAACTAATTAATGCAATTTGACGTTTGTTCATTCTTTATCTAGACGAATTTAAATTTCATAAATCCTTGAAATAATTTGCATACACATTTTTCATGCATCATAACATAACAGGTTTTCCATGACAGGTTTCCTTATCTTTCTGCTGTTTATTTTAGTAAGATGGATATCGAGAAAACAGTGAAAGATCCGCAAGCACAAAACTCTCAGTTTCAAGAGACTCTACTGACCCTGGCCAAGGGACAACAAGAGTTGATGATGTTGTTGGCATCCAAAAAGAAACCAAAGAGGAAAGCCCTAGTCAACATGGGTAAAAGATTCAGAGAGCCGGTCTTCCAGATGCCAATAGTTGAAGATTCGTCTGAGGAAGACGAAATTCAAATTGGAGAAGCAAGGAGTACCCAGGCTGGGTGTATCAATGATCAAGTGTTCGATGATGAAGACTATTTTGATGAGCAGTGTCCTCCTGCCGATGCTAAGTACAAGCAGCTAGAGGATAGATTGAAGGCCGTTGAGATTCAAGCCGTCCCTGGTTTGGATTTTGATGATTTGGGTTTAATATATGTGGTTGTCATTCCCCATAAATTCAAGATACCAGACCTCGTTAAATATGACGGGGTTTCCAGCCCAAAGCTTCACTTGAGGTCTTACGGGCGCAAGATGCAGCCGCACACCACCGACAAGAAACTTTGGATCCACTTCTTTCAAGAAAGCTTGGACGGGACTCAGCTAGAGTGGTTTTACCAATTAGAGGGTTCCTGTATCCATCCCCCTAATGTTTGTAATAGCGTAGAATATTTACTTTCCGCAATTTATCGCTTTCATATAAATGCTAGTAAAGGTAGGATTTGTATGGGAAAATAAAATCAACAAGTAGACAATCCCTAATCAGAGACAAAATGCATGCAAATCAAGCACACTATTCACATATGAACCCCTAAGGTTAACTCCACTTGTTGCCTAAAAATGGTCATGTTATGCATGTGAGACGTCTTAGCAAAACAATAAAAAATACAAGATCATAGTCCCTCGATGACGCTTAAAATGTTGCCTTTCAAATGATCTTAGTCCCTCAAGAGAAATGCTAAGATATCTCACAACATTGCTATCATGACTATACGATGACTCACGCCCATCCCTTTACATCCAAAGATAAATCTTCTTACCAATCAATGGTAAGATAGCAACATCTAAAGGAGGAGGAAAAGAACAAAAACTTTTTGAGTAGGTAGAAACGTTCTTAGTTGCTTGCTCATTTTCAAAACAAACATCTTTCCAAACACACACTAAACACTTTCAAAACATGAAATATTTTCAAAAGTCTAACACTTTGTATACATTCTTATAGAGACAAGAATAATTACAAATTTTGCCTAAAGGAAGGCGCTTTTCAAAAATACTTTAAAAAACCACCACAAAGCACACTTTCAAATAAAAGCAATGATCTAGCAAGCAACTAAGAGCCCATATATAACTATGGATGAAAAGGGTGCTAATACCTTCCCTTTTCATAATCTACCCCCCGAACTCAAGAAAATATCCCAAAGGTCTTTCCTGTTCTTTTCACCCTTTCCTTTATTGGATAAAATAAAAGTCGGTGGCGACTCTTGCTATTTGCAACAATTATGATCACACGCAAAACATCCCAAGTCAGTTCTCTCACCGTGCTACAAGGGGTAGATTATGGAAAGGGAAGGTGTTTGCACCCTTTCCATCCACAGTTATCTACGGGAACTTAGTTGCTAGCTCACTTTGAAAATGCTTTTTTGTGTAAGTGTAATTTTGAAAATATTTTGAAAACACGCCTTAGTGCGGAGAAATTTGTAATGATTCTCGTATCGTTGAGAACACATACAAAGTGTTTTTGTCTTTGAAAATATTTAGAAAAGAGTTTGTGCATGTGTGAAATTTGTTTTGTTTTATGAGCAAGCAACTACGTGTTGTCTACCTACTCGAATGGTCTTTGTTCTTTTCCTCTTTTCCTTTAGATAATGCTATCCCACCATTAGTTGGTAGGTAGCCCTATCATTGGATGTTTGAGGGACCGGCGCGGGTCATCATACAGTCACGAAGGAAACTCGTAGGGCACTTTAGTAATTTAATCGTAAGGGACTAGATCGTTTATCGAAGGCAGCATCAAAGGGTCGTCGAGAGACTACGATCTTTTTAACCGAAGATCTTTGCTAAAGTGTCCCACATTCAAGGGACATGACTGTTTTTCGAAGGCAACAAGTGGAGGTGCCTTAGAGGTGCGCGTGTGCGAGTGTGTTGGGTTTCAGTTATGTTTATCTTGAGTGTTAGGTTTTCTAACGTTTGTTTTTAGTCTTTCCATACAAGCCTATTAAGCATACATCTAGTTGTTAAATATATACAAGTACGAAAAATAAAGTGCGGAAAATTGAATCTACGCTATTACATCACTTTGGGATGGGGGAATTTACAAACCAAAAATGGGGAAATAAAAGAGTAAATGGTCCTAGTTTAAAGTCTATTACATCTCATGTATAGTTACAAAATTTATAATAACAACGCGAATAAAATAAATAAATACGTGGAGAAAAAGAGAGAGAAAAATTCTAGGTGGTAGAAAGAAATATTTTTTGTTGTTTTTGTTTAGGAAAAATAGCAATTAAATTGATGTAAACCTAGTTCTAATTAACTTAATTAATTAATAAAAAGATGATTAAATAATTAATTAAAATCTACTTTAATTAATAAAAATCTAAGTCTAATATTTTTTGTGATTTTTTTATTTTATGATTTTTTATGAAATTAATTTAAAAACAGAAAATTAATTAAACAAAACAAAATAGAAAAGGGATGGGTTTGCTGCAAAGAATAAATAGGGGGGCATGGGTCTGGAATCTCTAGGCCCAACAAGGAATCTAGGCGCTGCAAAAAAGAAGGTTAGGGGGTGCAAAGAAACAAATTAATTTAGGCCCAATTCACAAGGCTAGGGACCGACAAAGAAAATGTTTAAAAAAAAAGAACAAAAATGCAAAACCTGGGATCGAACCCAGGACCTAGAGAAGGAGTGACTTAAGCACATGCACGTTACTGCTGGACCATTATATTCATTCGTTAGATACAATAAAACAATAATAATATAAAATACAGTTTAATCATATCTTTGAAATTCAAAACGCACGCGCCAGATGGATTTAAATGGGCCAATTAGAATATGGATTTTGTCCATGCAAGCCTCGTCGGAGTCAATAGAAGTCAGAGACACCGAGGTCAAACTCCGGTCGTCTTCTCTGACCAAACAAAAATCAAAACCTGCAAAAACGTTAGATTCATGGATAACTAAGAGGTTTATTCCATGTAAAATTATCCCCTGAGTTCAAATTTGGCCTCGGTTTGGACTGAAAGTCCTTGCATCAGTGAACCCGAAGCTCAAAAATACTTGAGCCCTAACCATGGTATTCTGGGATTAAACCACCTAATCTCGCATGTAGCACGTTAGATCTACTCCAATCATCAATAACAACATGAATATGTTTGTAAAACTAATTTAAATCATGTAATTAAAGAGTTTGGGATCCAGAATTTTACCAAAAACTGGTGGGCTCGGTGTGGCTGTTTTAGGCGTGCTTCAGGCTTGAATAATGGTTGGTATGAGCTCCTGGGAGTCTCAGGAACAAGAAAACGTGATTGGTTTGGATCGAGGATGGCTAGAAGTTGGGTTTTTGAATTTTACAACCTTGAGATTTTTTGTGAAATTTTGTAGAGCTTTGTCATGTCACTTGTACGTGTCCTTTTGGCTTGAGGCTTGTGTCTTATATAGATGGAGAAGAGGAGCAGATGAATATGAAAAGAATCAACCATTAACCATGGTCTTAAAAGAAGAAATCAAAATTTGAAAAGTTTCCAAACTTCATGATCCCTTTCCATTTCCATTTTGCAATGAACCTGGACAAGTTTCATGTGTTTTGCATGAATTTTTGGGCTTCATGATGGATCAAACCAAGCCCATATGCACTAGCCCATTAGCTTTCTGTTTATTTTGATTTAATTCATATTTAAATGAATAAAAATTAAAATAAATATAAATAAAAATAAAAACAAGGCATGGATAAGTTTAGAGGTCCTTGTAAACATCATAAACATATTTGAACTCCAAAAAGTTAGGCCCAATAACTTAAAATCATAAATCTGCTCAATTGAGATTTCATGCATTTCTTGAAAATTGCCCAACTTGTGCAACTCATAACTTTCTCAATTTTCATCTTTATAATATGATATTGGACCTTTTGGAAATTCCAAGATGTCCTCTACAATCTCTATGTTGGTCATTTTTACTTTTGAAGAACTTATCTTGACGTAAGTTACCTTGACAATAAGTGTCTTTTGTTGACTTTTGAAAATGACCTATAATGCATGTGCTCATATCTTCCAAATGAAGCATATTTTGGACTTGGGAATAAAATCCAAGTTGTAGAGAATTGAATTTTCTTTAAAATGAGATTTGGTTGGGGAAATTTTGATGAAGTATGTGAAAGTTATGTATGGTCAAAGTTTAGTTGACTTCTCCTAAGGAAACCCTAATTTGGCAATTTTGGACTTTTGATGATTTGAGGGATTTCCTTGGGGAATCATGATCAACCCTTGATCAAATGATGAATATCACTTTAAAATGTTGATGTTTACCAAAAATATTGAAGTTTGAATGTATGTTGACCATAGTTGACTTTTTGACCAATATAGTTGATTTTCAAACATTTGAGCCATTGACTAAGCAAACTTGTGATGTAGGGCTTTAAACATGACGTGGACCTTGTTGAGGACCTATGAAGAACCATGGAATCCACTTGAGACCTTTACAAACAAAGTTTCCTTGAGAAACTCCAAACCTTAGTTGTAGACCTTTAGTTTAGGAGGAGCATTGACTGGTCAACTTTTGAGTGTCTTGAGTACTTGAGGAGCCTTGAAAGAATGTCTTGAAGAAAATGGGAGGGAAAATTTTGGGGTACAACATTGGGTATGATACAAACCATACAAAAGGGACACTATATGTACCCAAGAAGTTTTTTGCATATATCAAGGATAAAACCGAGTCTACAATCTGCCTGGGGATGTAAATCGTTCGGAGAAAATCCCAAACGAAAGACATGAAAATCGTTGGGGTTCTTAAGCTTAAAATAATACCGAACACTACATGATCGAACGCGCACAACCCAAAGTACTTTGAGCCCGAGGTGCTTAGATACATACACATGATTATTTTAAGTTGTGTGAAAATCTATAAAAAAAGAAATATCACAATACGATTACAAAGCCACGAAGGGCGATTCAAATACAAATCCCGCAGGCAAAATTCATAGTCATAGAAAAAAGGTGGGACAAAACCGCACTCCCTAAACAAAATTACATAGTTACATCCTTACCGGATGACTAACAGAAACACAACTAGAAAAAAGCATCATGCAGTCGGGTTTTCCTTCTTGTCACCATCATCATTGTTTTTCTCGACAGAAGGATCTTCAAGATTCAGTTGAGGAAAAGGATTCTTTTCCACCTCCTCAAGATCCACAAGGCGGCCATCCTGCACTACCTTGAAATAATTCATCTCTGACAAATCCAAGTCGGGATGAAGGCACATTATCTGGTCCTTAGCCCGTTCGAAGGCTTCATCACCAACAGAGAGAAGATCTACTTGAGACTTCCTGAGAGCCTATTTCATCTCGTCAGTGGTAATCTTCAGCTTGTCATTGGTAGCCTCTCTACCTCCAAACTTTCATTGATCTGGGTAAGAGAAGCTTTGCTCTCAGACTTCAAAGTTTCCCTCCGCTCATTCTCCTTGGCCAAGTCTTTCTCCAAGCTTGATAACTTCTCAGACTGAGTCTTATGAGCTTCCTTCAGCCGAGTTATCTCATCCTTGAGCTTTAACTCGGTCTTTTCATAATCATCACTGGACTTAAAAAAGCCACGAGTCAGAAACGTGCACCTCAAAAGGTAAGAGCTGAGGTTCTGTGTTATCTTATGTCAGCCTATGGTCTTGACCTTATTAATGTCTTTAGTGGCATTGAGATGGTCATAAAGGAAGTGAAACCCATCAAAGCTATTAGACCAGAACTTGAATTTCCTAGACTCCTGACCGTCTTAGGGCTCTCTCATTAAAGTTATTTCTAAATCTGCTCGACAAGCGTCATCACTCATAAGAGTCTTCAGTTTTTTTGGAGTGCCTTGTTATACCTCCTCCTAAATGGATCGAGCGGAAGTTTGCGGCTCGACCATTCTTGAAGTGTCCTTGGAACCCGCCACCTTCCATCTCTTCAAGGTACGAGTTTCTAACTCGACAAGGTTGGACTTGGCCACAAAAGATCCACCTGCCCCTTTTCGGGCAGCTCTGGCCTCCAGCATCAGTTTCTTCTGCTCGACTACATAAAGATCTGTCGTTTTATCTGCAAAAAGGAAAAAAAGACATTGTGAGCACCATTAAAAGTTTTGCATGATTGATAAATCAGAAGAAAAAACTATTACCAAGAAAAATCGGGATATGTTTTTCAGTTAGGGGCAACAAGTCTTTAACCTTCATCACTCGGAAGGAGTCAAGTACGTTCAAAGCTTGGACCTCCAAGTCGCTCAGCTTGTCAAAGTTAAAAGCGGAGATGGGTGAAGGATCCCAATTCCAGTAGAAAGGGAAGTGTGGGTGCCTGTCTAAAGCGTATAAAACTTGGGGGCATCTTGGTCCACACTTTACCTTCATAAACTGATCCTTAAAACCCTTATAGTTAGAGGTGTATACTTAGAGAAAGCTATTATGGGGAAGACCGCTGATTTGGATCTAAGAACACTTCTCAGCCCCTTTTACCTCAAAGAAGGAAAATAACATACCCATTGTAGGGATGATGTTCATCGCCTCACAGACTATTTTGAAAGTCTTTATAAAGCTCAAACTGTTTGGGCGAAGTTGAGAAGGAGCGGCGTTTATGGTCTTCAAGATGTCCACCTCAAAATCAGAAAAGAGTATACAAACCTTGAAGTCCTCTAAAACCCCGACATAAAAATAGAAGAATTCATCATCGATAACCTTCCGGAAAAGTATACATACCTGTTCTCCAGAGGCACAAGACTCTAGGATAACATCATCTTCTTTCCCAGTCGAGGAAACGTTCATCAGAGACTGGAGTTTGGTGATCTCTTCATCATCAAGCGAGCTATTTTTGTAGCCCATAACTTCGAGGTCGATGGGGGCAGGCGTTTCCATCAAAATTTCTATAGAACCTGAGGAGGAAGAATCAGAGTCAGAATCAATCAAAGAGGTGGAGGTACAATTGTAAACTTCCCTCGTAATTCGATTAAACTCTTCCTGACCTAGGGTGCCCTTAACCTCTCGTATGTATTGATTCCATAATTCCCTCCTCTCTTCAGCATTTGTGGGTCTTACAATATTTCCCTCATCATCACATTTTCTTATGGTAACCATTCTCTAAAAGATAAAAACAAAGAAAGAAAAGAGAAAGTAAGGCGAAGGAAGAAAGGGAATATACATGGAGTTGATGAACTCCTAGATAATGTATACGCTTTCTCTGGAGATGTAACATTTCCAAATGCTGAGATGAAAAAGGAAAGATGGAAATAGGGTTTTAATATGACCCAATGAGCAGCGCATTTGAGAAAGAAACGACACCCAATAAGCGAGTAAAGTCATCATTTCATTATGAGAGAGAAGATGTGTGATCTTTCAGTCTATGACACATATACAATGATGAGGGCGGATATAACCTAGTTTAAATGTTAATACTTTTTATGCTTTTTATGACCGAACACTTCATTCTTGTAGAAAGAATTTGAATTCGGGGGGCTTATGTACATCCCAAAAATATTAATACCGATCAGGTCATGAAGTCATATGAGAAGAGAACAAGACTAGTATCCGGCCCATAATAATAAGGGGTACCCGGGAAGAGGTGTAACCCGGCTAAAGGAGGTGAATGACCATCATTGTCTCTGGACATCAGCTCATCTGTGCTACCAACTTGAATAGCACTTGTAATCGGAGTCCATCTGCTCAGAGTCGATCAACAACCCGGATCATTAATGACTATAACGGTTGTCGATGCATTAAACTTAGCGTTACATAGCTTTGAACACCTTCATTCATGGTGACGGTGGCAGTTATACAGTTATGGAGCCCAAGGGTCACACATTGATTGAGGCTTTTAAATGGCACAAAAGAAAGACTATATAAGGGGATCCCGCAAGAGGGATAAGCAACACATTCATCTTGAGACAATACACATCACTGTCGTAGCTCAAAAATCCTCCAAATAACCTACAGAAATCTACTCCTTGCAGCTCTCCCTATACCTATAGAAAAGATACTCGTTTATTGTTCCTACGCAAGAACATATATATATATATATATATATATATATATATATATATATATATATATATATATATATATATATATATATATATATATATATATATATATATATATATATATATATATATATATATATATATATATATATATATATATATATATATATATATATATATATATATATATATATATATATAATTAATAATTGCATATGACAACAACATAATTTAGTAGAAAAATTCAAATAACACTAAAATTACTTTAAAAAATTGTAATTTCAGAAGATATTTATTGAAAGGTTGTTTTTAATGTGAGAGAGAAGATAAAATGGAATATTGAGTGAGATGATTTCTCTATTTAACGTGAGAGAGATGTTTAGTGTGAGAGAATTAGAGTGAATCTGTATTTTGGAAAGTCACATTAATCATGGGTTATTTTGAGAAGTTGTTTAAATGTCAAGAGAAAAGATTGTTTCAAATTTCAATTAAAAAATAAACATTTTTAGGGTTTTTCTGAAACTATGTCGTGAACCCGACTCGCGAACCCAAATTCCTGGGGGCTTTGAACATAATCAGCAGTTCTTCTCAAAAATGACGATCCCACTGTTTTCACGTGCTATTACTGTGATTTTGTCTATTCCTACCAAAAATTGATTCTGGTCATTTTTCAGCACAGTGGAGAGTTGCAAGATCACAAAATCGTACGATCCTACAAGTGGGATCGGGGTTTTTACTACTATGCTTTAAACTATTCCAGAAATGCACTTTCGTATTAACTCACCTAGAATTCGGAAATACATTTCTTGATGCAGCTTAACTTTTTTAACTCAAAACATATTAATGTGAACAATGAGAAATGGAATATATGATCTTTATATTAAATTTCAATTTCTTTTGCTCTTTTTGATGTGATGAAACACAATAATTAAGTTTTAGAATGCAAAAATTTATTGAGAATGAAAGAATTTTTTGCAAGTGTTTTTAAGAGAAAATGGTGTTTAATCATAAGGAAAAAGAGCATGCCGGATTTTGTTTTATTAAAAATCATGTTTGACAGTTCCAAAAATGTATTTTCAGAATTATAGCTGACATGCAAAGTTGACTGTTTTTAAATTCTCGCTTCACAAATCTGAAAATATACATCCAAATTTGTCACTGAGTTGTTAAATTAGAAAAACAGTGATGAGGTAGATCCTGAGATGCGTCTTCGGACAAAATTTTGGAGAAAATATGGGATGAGATTCATTTGGGACGTGTTTTGGCTTGATCAAGTTGCTGTAGAAATGCATATCCAAAATCATAGGGGAATTTTCATATTTTTTTAAGGTGTTTTTCCACCACTTGGGGTGGGATAAGGATAACGAACTCCCTAAAAAATTGGATGTATTTTTAAATGGGCCCAATTATTATAAAATCTGAAAAAACAGAGTTATGAACTTGAATCCAGAAAAAAATGAACACCAAAAAAATCGATCGCTAAACCAGACGGAATTGGGCCTGTACTTCTAAACTGAGGGTTTGGCCGGTTTTAGGTTATGGGTCGAACCCGAACCGGTCCGACCAGATGTCCACCCCTAATATAAATGCATTGTCATCAAATAATGCATAAACCTTTACAAATTTATTGTCATCACTCAACTTGCATTTTTAACAATATCATGATCACAAATTGCCATCCTCTACATAACATACGTTTACCTTATTTTCTTAGTAACATATAATACACAGCCATGTTCCCAAGGAATAATAAACAAGTTTTCCCAAAAAAAAACAAGCCTGAATAAAAACACACCCAAGTATAGAGAACTATAAATGATAATGTTGCATAGCTTCAACCTTCAACAACTATAGAGAGCTGGCACTGATATCTTTAAGTCTTAAGGCCGCTGCGAAACCACTATCTATGGCGCCTTCAACATCGGGACTAACACAGAAATCACCACATATGGCGAGCCTCTTGTTTCTGTCCCAAAGACATTTTTCCTCTTGCGCAATACTAGCATTTGGAAATGCACTCCCCCTACAAAATCAACAGACATTATTAAAAAGTCATTCTTAGCTTCTCATTATAAGACATGTTTCGATTGATTTATTTGAGTTTATCTACTGACATACACACTTCAAGACAGTTTATCTATCCAGTGAAGTTTCGGTGATACATACGCTATAGTCTAGAATTTGAGATAGTTCTCTCAAGTTTCAAGGCTCTTACTATCACAAATGTAAGGCTTTGAAATGTTATATATGTTTATGACATGTGGAATAGCAGTTACTTACCATCTATGAGCTCTCTTGAAAAATGGTTGTGATATGTTAGCCCCGGTACTTTGAAATTCTTGGAAAAGCTCTTCCGCCACTTTATTCAATGTAGCGTCCGAGGGCTTCTTGAGTCCTGTTTGAGCGATTATATTCTCTGCATACTCTGCTGTTGAATGAAGAACCCATCTTTCGCTGTAAAATAAGGACGCAACCCTGTAAGCAATGGAAACTAGACTGACAGTATATATTTAAATGATCGGATCGAGTAATGCAATATCAAACAAATACCTTGTTGAAGAACGGCCTGGCTTGCTGCTATCACAGTAAGCCGAGCTTAAGATTTTAGAATTTTTAATAGAGAAGCCTTTAACCGGAATCTGAACATAAAATTGGATTTTGTAGATTAACTTGTCATAAACATAGCCTTGTTCAGATAAACAATTTAATAATCAATTCGCGAAAACCAAGCATGAGATGAAATGAGTCCAAAACCAAATGAGTGATATAAAATTCATGTATTAGAAAACTAAAGAATATAACGACCGTTTGGGATTGTATAGCTTCATCATACCGTTGACAGAGGTTCTGCAAATGCCAGCATTACTGCAAAACATGGCCTAACAGGAATATTGTGCAACTTTTCCGACAACTTGGGCAGCAACTTCATATCTGCATCATCACAAATTCTATAGGTGAGTGTAAGACATTCAAAATATAAGGCTAGAAAGCATGTCCATACCAAGTGGTGGCAACCGTCCTGTAACTTCTGTGATCCTAGTAGAAACTATATTCTTATCTGACGCGACAAGTCCCTTAAACTGACCAAGACTTTGTCCATCCACTCCTATCAATGACCACAATTTATCATCGTCTAACCATTCAACTCTTCCAACACCCGCACCAAACTTGCTTTCCACACCTAACAATCAGAAATAATTATAATAACCATAAGCTTTTGCACTGAGTACACGGTCAACCCCGAACAAGAAAAGTAATTAAGTAGATACCGCTCTCATTGCATAATGCTTTGCAGATTGAATTCATGCCTGGAACACCCACAAATCTCTTGCTTAATCCTCCCTAAAAAATGTGTCAGTCAGAGATAAAACTATTCTAATAAATATGATCTCGAATATACTTGGCTCGGTCACAAGCCGTGTCTTCTGCATAATATGAATGAATGCATAACTGATGTTGAAAATGGAAGAAACAAATTATGACTTTCTCTAAAATTCCATGTTTACGAAACATTGACACAGACACAAACAAGACACCAACACAAGTAATAAATTAATAAAATGGAGTAAATACATGTGTCGATGTCAGACATCCTTTCAATCTGAAGTGTTATTGACACCGATAATAATAAAATAGCAAACACTGCTTAATCAATCTTAAACATATGAAAAAAACTTGTGAACCTGCTCTATGATGTCAAACTTAAGGGTTCGAAAATCAAATGAGCCAAACTTTTCTTTCCATTCAGCTACGAGACCCCTCGACTCCCATTCTTGAACTAGACGCGCCACTTCCGGCTTACTAACTGAGAAAAACGGAGCACCGTGGTCGAAATGCAGCTCCTTTCCATCTTCAGTTTTCTCTCTGGATTTCCACAAAATAAGAAAACTTAGGAGAGTCTTTCAAATCATCACTAAAAGGTTAAAAGATCTAAAGCACTGACTTAGACAGATACACATACACAGACACAGACATCTGACACGGCAGACACAGCTCGTAATTTAAAAATATGAATAAATTGAAAGTAATCACAAGTGTAACTGTTGTGTTGGTATCTAACCGAGACACGTCTTTTTTTAGATGTGTCAGTGCAACCGTACCTTCTTTGGGACATGCGTCCACCAGGGCCTCTAGCAGACTCAAAGAGTGTAACAGAAACGCCATTTCGAGCAAGAGTTGATGCACACACTGCTCCTGAAACTGCAACCATTTATATACATATGTTAGATCGCTAAAATCCAAAAAGTTAATTTAAAAATGATGAATTGGGCAGAGAAAGAAGATGAAAAACAATATTTACTTCCACCACCCAAGACAGCAACCTTAAAGACAGTGGTAGTCATTGTTGTTTGGTTTTTGTTGTTAATGGATTCTAAAACAAACATGGTATTTGAAGAGAGAGAAGGGGTTGGGTTGGAACTTGGAAATATAGTCACGGTGGTGGCTTGCCCTTGGACTTGGGGGTGCATTACACAATCCTCTATCTAATGAGTCATTATCGTAGAGATTTCTTAGTCTTGATTAGAATACTTAAAATTGGATATAGCATGAATGATATTTATTTTCGATGAATGATTTATCTTCCTTCGTCATAAAACATCTAAACAATAATTTGTCTTGGTCTATTATAAAATATTTAAACAATATAATAAGGTATTTATTCATCTTTTTTCTATCTTAATTCATTTCACTACGTTTTAATATATTTTGTTTCATTCATTTTAAGATATTCAATAAAGTAATTAAGAATTTTTAAAGAATTTAAAATTTTAAGTAATTTAGATGATTCAATTGAAATATATTTAACTTCAAAAAAATTTTTTTGTTTGAATGAAGTATTAAAATAATTTATTGTTAAATTTTTGGTATTACTTTCATAAATTTTAAAACTTTGGATCAAATTAAAATATGGAAAATAGAGACAAATGTGTAATTCTTGAAAATTTCAAGGGACTAATTTTTAAAATTTGAAAATTATTTAGAGATTTATTTGTAATTTTTGAAAATTTTGGAAATAAATATATAATTTCATAAAATATAAGGATCATTTTGTAATTTTTGAAAAATTTATAATAAACAATTTAACATTCAAATTATGGTCAATTTAATCATGTCATTTTAAATTCCTTCAAAAAAATTTTTTTCCCTCATTAAAATACTTCATTCAAACACGCTCTAAGACTTCATTTGGATTTCAATTCTAAAAAAAATTATTTTTCCCTCATTAAAATACTTCATTCAAACACGCTCTAAGACTTCATTTGGATTTCAATTCTAAAAAAAATTATTTAGCTTAACGGAATAATATGGAGTTCAACGCTAAAGTCACTGAGAATTAAAAAAAGTCTAACAGGCTATATAATTGCAATGTATTTTCCACGTGTCCACTAGGAGAACATAACCCATGTGTCCATATCGTCATCATCCTGCCCTCCGAGAATAACAGGTCCAACTTCCCAGCTTTCTCGAGGCAGTTGACCAGGAAGGAGGCCACGTGTTTAACTTCATACACCCGTAAACTTTGGCAGTCTTCGTTGTTGGGCCTCATCGTGGCCCATCACTGAAGACCTTGACCCAACGCTTGAGGCTATAAATACCTTATCACTTGAGTGGGTCAGGTACTCATTCATCCATTCATACTCTCATACTTGCTTGCACTTACTCTGAACCTTACTTTGGCATCAGAGTGTCTTGCATGTACCCCCCCTCCCCACACTTCACATTTAACCACTGCTCGACTTAAAGCTTGTGGGTCTTGACAATCCTTTCTGATCATGTACGATCAGTGGTGCCATCTGTGGGAATCCAACTTCCCCATCTTCCTCTCAAGACCAAAGCAACTCTTCATCAACCTTACGATTGTCATGGCCGACTAAGTTGTCGATGATAACCAAAACATCAATTTCGCCGACCTCAACAACAACAATAATGGCGACAACAACAACGCGGGTAACAACAACGACGTGGTCGGTCCCGAGCAAGACTATAGGGACGGACTGACCGCCTCTTCATCCACCCTAATATACTCTAAAATTTGCCCTCCCTTTTCTTCAATACATTTCTCACAAAATATCTCAAATGCTCAAGGATTCTCAAAGAGTTGATCAGACAAGCTCATCTCCTAAGCACTGAGACCACAAATTAGGGTTTTGGTTTTCACAAGGAAAATTGTACTTCTAATACCTCAAATGACTTTCATGGTTCATCATAGACCTCTAAGAATGTTCATGCCAAGTTTCAAGTCTTGCATCTCAAAGTTGCTCAGATGATTGAAAATCAACTGTATTGGGTAAAAAGTCAATTGTGATCAATATATAGTCAAACTTTAAGATTTTGGCCAACATCAACATTTGGAAGTCATATTCATTATTTGATCAAGGGATGATCATAATTCCTCAATGAAAGCATTTAAATCATCAAAGGGGCAAAGTTGACCAAATTAGGGTTTTGACTGAGAATGAATGATCATTGACTTTTGACCTAATACATGGCCTAATGACTTGAAGCATGATTTTAAAGATTCAAACATAATATCTTGACCTAATTGCATGGTTCAAAACATCCTCAAAGATCAAGTGATTGATAGTTGAAATTTGGATCAACTGATGAAAAGTCAACTGACACACAAAAGTTAAACTTTGACTTTTTGGTGAACATTGAATTTCAAAGATCAAGATTCATCAAGACATTCAAAAATATAGAACTTGATCATCAAGAATCAATAAAAGTCAACAAAAAGTCAATATTTCCAAGACTTAGAAAAATTCTAAGTGTTTTATCCTTATTAAATTCACTATTTCATGACCATTTTTCACATAGATGCAAGATGATTCAAAGAAAACTTTCAAAATGAAAGTTTTAGAGCATGATGACTTCTACAAATTTGTCATTTAGGGTTTATGTCTAAAAAATGCTTGGATTAGATGATATAGGCCCATGAAGTTATGACATTTTTAACAAAACACAGTGAAATTTTTAACAAGTTTGGTCAGATTTTTGTCCCAACTTCTTGGAAAATTTTCACCAAGTTCCAAGTTGATTTAGCCAAAGTGGTAAATATGAAGGTTGTATACAATGTTTCAAGCTTTCCAAAATGTCTAAGAACTTAAAGAGATCATGATTGAGCTAAGATATTCAAAGAGATGAAGTTGGGCATCCATTCTTGAATTATATGTCATTTTCATGAAGAACACATGATCCAATCTCAAGCCATGATGCATAAATCTTGCTTTGCAGGCTTCTAACTTGCATATCTATCCATAATCAGATGTTTACACAACTGATTGAGCCATTATCCAAGTGATTGAGCCATTGTTCAAACCATTTTGCCATTAATGGAACAAAGTTCACACTTTCATATTGGAAAAGTGACTTTAATCACAAAGTCCACTCTCCTTGAGCCTTGCAATTGTTTCTTCTGAACATACACAATTTCAAAACCAGAAGCAACTTGTCTAGATCCTCTAACCACTCAGACCATACTAGTACTTCACATTGAAACCATGAATTTCAAACCTTGCTTCATGTACAATCCAACTTAGCCATAACATGTGACTTTGTAAACCAAGCCCTCTCAGCCTTCAAAACCTTTCTTCTATAAATAGAGAAGTTATTTGCAAGCTAACACACGAGTTTATAAGCCTTATAACCCTCTCATACTCCCTCAAACCAGAATTTGCACCAAAAACTCCATTACTTGCCATTTCTGACCTTGCACATCAAATACCAAATCCCTTTGTGTGTTTTCACTTTTAATCAATCAAAAAGCTTCTATAACTCATATAGAGGCTACCCAAACACTTGTTACACAATTGTAACACCATCTTCATCATCCTCAATTTCTAAAAATAGAAACCTGCAACTTGACTTCTCCAGAAGAATCCAGCCACTCTCAATCCAAAGTAAGCATTGCAATAGCTTCATATGAGTTTAGTGAAGCTATCCAGATCATCACCATACTTCCATGTGTGCTCCAACTTCAAACGCAATTTCCAATTTTGAGTTAAGTTTTCTCAACTTTGAACTTCCTATACAAGACACTAATAATGATGGTAACTTAGACGACTCGATATTCCCAACTACTGATGATGGACTCAACAACTGGAAGGTCAAAGACTTCATCTCAATCTCCTTCAGCCAGGAGTAATTTCTATTTCCTGTTTTTATTGCTTTAAGAAGTTTGTCTGTATAATTTCTGTTAAAACAATGACTTAAAACCTTGTGCCTTGCCTGGGGCACAATGGTCCATTTATTGAGGGTTTTCATTTCATATATCATATGCTCATTTAATGAAAACATTGGAGGATTTTTCATTCAAATTTTATGCTCCTTGTCTTTCTTTTACTTTACTGCATTTTCAAATAGCCATGTGACCTTACACGCACACACACATTTGCAGATCCATATCCACTCCGAATCTCATTGACAACAATTCTGCTATCGCCGTTTATAACTTCGAAAATCCAATCTATCAAGATGAAGACGAAGGTGAAGAAGATTATGAGATACCTGTAGAACTCTCCAGACTCCTGATACAAGAGGAAAAGGCTATCCAACCGCATGAAGAGCCGATCGAGGTGATAAATTTAGGTACCGAGGTAGATAAGAAAGAAGTCTAGATTGGTGCCAACCTGGAAGACAGTGTCAAGAGAAGATTGGCTTAGATGTTTCAAGACTATGTTGAGGTATTCACTTGGTCATACAAAGACATGCCAGGGCTCGATACTGATATCGTGGTTCATCGTCTGCCAATGAAAGAGGGTTGTTCTTCGATCAAACAAAAGGTTCGTCGCATGCATCCTGATATGTTAGAGAAAATAAAGGCTGAGGTAATGAAACATTTCAATGCATGTTTCTTGGCAGTGACATCGTATCCCCAATGGGTTGCAAATGTCATTCCAGTGCCAAAGAAAGACGATAAAGTCCGTATGTGTGTAGACTACAAGGATTTAAATAGAGCAAGCCCCAAAGATGACTTCCCCTCCCACATATTGATGTCTCGGTTGACAACACCGCTCAACATAAGGTATTCTAATTCATGGATGGCTTCTCAGGGTACAACCAAATCAAAATGGCGCCTGAAGACATGGAGAAAACTACCTTTGTCACATAGTGGGGCACCTTCTGTTATAAGGCAATGCCTTTTGTGCTGAAACACAGGAGCAACTTATCAACGAGCTATGGTGGATTTATTTCATGACATGATTCATCATGAGATAGAAGTCTACGTTGATGACATGATATCCAGATTGCAAAATGAGGAAGAACACTTTGACCATCTGCACAAGTTATTTGAAAGGTTGAAAAAGTATGAACTGAGTTTGAATCCAAACAAATGCATCTTTAGGGTATGGTCTGAAAAGCTCCTAGGCTTCATCGTCAGTGGAAAAGGTATTGAGTTTGATCCCGCAAAAGTCAAAGCTATCCAAGAAATGCCAACTCCCCGTACTGAGAAGGAGGTCAGGGGTTTCTTAGGACGACTAAATTACATTGCCCGATTAATCTCCCACTTGACTGCTACTTGTGAACCAATTTGCAAGCTGCTGAAGAAAGATTAAGTAGTCAGATGGAACGACAACTGTCAAATGGCTTTTGATAAAATCAAGGAGTACTTACAAGAACCTCCAATTATGATGCCACCAGTTGAAGGAAGACCTTTGATCATGTACTTAACCGTGTTAGAGAATTCAATGGGGGTGTGTGTTGGGGCAACATGACAAGTTTGGTCGAAAAGAGTATGCAATATACTACCTTAGCAAAAAGTTTACCGACTGTGAAACAAGATATTCACTGCTCGAGAAAACTTATTGCACTTTGGCATGGGCTACTCGCCGGCTAAGACAATATATGTTGACTCATACTACTCTATTGATATCTAAGATGGATCCCATCAAGTACATATTTGAGAAGACAACTCTCTCTGGGAGAATAGCTCGATGGCAAATGATCTTAACTGAATATGACATCCAGTACACCACTCAAAAAGAAATCAAAGGAAGTGTACTGGCAGATCATTTACCACATCAAGCTGTAGATGACTACCAATCAATGAACTTCGAATTCCCGAATGAGAATATCATGCTAATAACAGATGGTGAAGAACCTGGACCGTATGAAGGACCTGAGCCATGATCTCGATGGACTATGTTTTTGATAGAGCTTCCAACGCACTTGGTAACGGAATTGGTCCTATAATCATTTCCCCCGAAGGTTGCCATATACCTTTCACTTCCAGACTTTACTTTGACTGTACCAAAAACATGGCTGAGTATGAGGCGTGCATCTTGGGTCTTAAAGCTGCTATTGACTTGAGAATCAAATTCCTGAGCTTATATGGAGACTCAGCCTTGACTGTACCCTGTCTTCTTCAACCTTCAGCATCTTTGTACAACCAGAACACGCGCCTGCTATCTCAAGATTCTTGGACTTTTAACACAAACTCACAACATGAAAAATGTTAAGCATCAAGCCACGATTCCAGACATATAAAAAACTTAACCTAACTCTCAGAAATGAGAGAGAATTTCTCCATCCCTAATTCTTAACCTAAGTTTTTATCAATGTTCAGGTCTCAAATTCTCTCAGCATATGCAACATAAATGGAAAGTAAAGATATGTATAGCTTCAGGGGCATGAATAGAACATTTTTCATTCACAAACTTAGAGCTAACTCTTCCTATATTGAGAGATAGAAGTCCATGAACTTACCTGTTCAGCTTGGATCGTGTCTGACAATGGAGGCACCTTCAAGGAAAAATGAGGATTGGTACAACTTGCTTGAAGTTCAGGGATGCTATTCCAACCTTTAACTTGCTTTGAAACCAACTGGATCAAGCTATGGCAATCCACCTGCAAAACAGAAAAAATGAAAATGGTGATGTTGGTTAGAGGTGTTACAGGTCGTGTCCAATGCCTGGGATAGATTGCATATATGGTATGGAATGTGTATGAACTGGATTTAGCAAGAATGCACGGATGGATTGGCTTATGGAAGTCCAACTGCAGAGGTTACTCTGTTTTCTGCAGTGGGAGGGTGTTTTGAGGTTTGATGATGTTTGGAAGGTATTTGGCTCGTGCTCTAGCTTAGGTATGATGTTTGGAAGGTGTACAACAAGTTTGCTTAAGCTTCTCTTGGTTGAAATGAGAGTTGGTGTTGGTTATGCCAAGTTACTTCACACTTAAGTAAGAAAGTATCAACTTGGTTTCTAGGCCAGTACAAAGCCTCTATCTATGCTGCACATTTGAGTCTTGATTAGTGGGATATGCCTATGCCTTTGTGCCTCAAAGATCTGCATTGTACCTCATAGATTGCAAAGTTGACATAAAGTAACACTTTACAAAAATGGATAATATGCTTTTTCTTATTAAGGCTAAATCTTGTATGCAATGCTTAAACACATAATGCAAAGCTTGAACACAAGGGGTTTGCATTAAATTTATGAGTGTGAATGGGATGAAGGACCTGTAATCCATCTTAGAACATGCTGAGTTCAAAATGCAAGGTTATGGACATGTAAATTGGTCATGAACAAAGTGAGTTTTTCCCAACTTGCCAAATTCGATTCTCCCTAACCATGAGGTTGTTTGATGAGTTCTTGGACATTTTGGAAAGCTTGGAATGTGTACTACAATCCATCTTTGTAATGCAACTTGAAATTCCAAGTGGAAGCATGTGAAAAGTTGCCATGAAGTTAGGCAAAAATCCTGCCTACAATAGGTCAAAATTTCTCTAAGTTAAGAATGTTTTGCACCCTTGTTCCAAAAATCATAACTTGAGCTACAAGCTTCTTTTGAGGAAACTTTGTGAATCAAAGTTGTAGATTTTGCAATGGACTATAACTTTCATGTTTTGACTTTTCCTTGAATCCAAATGCATCTTGATGAAAAAGTGGGACAAACATAGAAACAAAATTAGGGATTTTCATAACTTAGAAAAATTCTAAGTTATGAAAATTCTTCATTTTAAACCCTAATTTGCAGATTTGGATTTCTTGATGAACAAGTTTCATAATTTGGCATATTTTGATGAAAAATGAATCTTGACACTTGGTTTTGACCAAAAAGTCAAAGTTTGACTTTTCAGTATACAGTCAAATTTGGCTCAGTTGACTGGGAAATTCATCCGTCAATCTTGTGCATTTGGGATCTTTTGAATTTGTTGAACATGTCAAGAAAATTCCATGGGGTCCTTGAGTCTATATATGAGCTTGGTTTGCCATTGGTTAGGTCAAATAGTCAAAAATTGCCTTTGTGCAGTCAAAACCCTAAAAATGACCATTTTGCCCTTTTGGTGATCTGATCAAATTTCTTGTGGAATTGTGATCCAAACTTGACCAAATGGTTCAAATGAGTTCATAATGTTGATGGGGGTCAAAAATCATGAGGTTTGACTGTCAATTGACCACAGTTGACTTTTTCCCCAATATAGTTGATTTCTAGGTCAACTGTCCAATTGACTGGGCAAAGTTTGGAATCAAGACTTGAAACTTGGTATGGATAAACTTGTGAGTCCAACATGAAGCATGAAAGTCATCTTAGGCATTTTAGGTCAAAACATCTTTGTGCAAACACAAACCCTAATTTGGGTCAATAGTGCAAGGAGGAGTCTTGAGCAGAGGAAACCCTAACTGGATCTTGAGCTCCAAGGGTCTCGTGGTGAGAAAATGTTGAGGAAATGGGAGGGAAAATTTTGGGGTACAACAGTTGCCCCTGTTCAATCTTCTTTCACCTGAAGAGTTAGATCGGCAGGTTTGCCTTTCGCGTCTCGAAGGTAAAAGGAGATTGGACACTAGAGTGCCCTTAAATTTGCACTTATCAGAACAATGGATATGGGAATGGGCTTAGAGATGCCATTTGGAGATGGGCTTAAAGATGCCATCGGAAAGGTGACAAAATCTTGTCGGGGATGGGCTTAACGATGCCATCTGAAAGGTTTGTTGAACTATAGTGTGACGGGTCCGAAGAATGAGAATCAAAATGGTATCCGTGTCTGGAATGTACTTGAACTACATCTAAGGACTGAGTTGTATGGGCAGAAGAATGGACTCCGTGTCTGGGGCGTATCTAAGCTGTAACTGTGTTTGAAGTGTAGAACGAATATCAGAATGACCGCCGTGTCTGGAGTGTATATGTATCGTATCTGGGTAACAGAGAAACCTCTGTATGGAGCAACTGCGTGTTGGGGACAAATTCTGAATGAGTGACAGAATGGCAACCAGGTTTGGAGCGTATCCAGACTGTATCCGAAGTTGAAAGTTTGTATGAGTAGCAAAATAACTTTCGTGTCTGGAGTGTATCTGAAACTGTAACTGGGATCTAGATAAATGACAGCATGACTTCTGTGGCGAACGCACTGGAGAGGATCAAGCTGCCGTTGTAAGGGTCAGAATGGTATCCGTGTTTGGGATGCATTGAACCTTGAGGTGGATAAACGAATCTGAATGAGAGATAGAATGGTTGTCGAGTCTGGAGCGTATCTAGTCTGTATCTGATTGTTGTAGTCCGAATGAGTAGTAGAATAACCGTCGTGTCTGAGGTGTATCCATACTGTATCTGACTTGAGATTCTGAATGAGTAATAGAATGACCGCCGTGTCTGGGGCGTACCCATACTGTATCTGAATAATTATTAATGATAGCCTCTTAATTTTGTCCTGTAAAGGGTGAAATGTTAGCTAAAACACAAAGTTATGTTGCATGACATGTATGATGCAAAATATGTTATATCAATGTTTATGATATGAATGTAGATGAATGCGTATGTAAGCCGAAGAGCTGTCTTGCTGAGGATAGATGAATCCTGGAGATAAAGAATCCTGATTGCTGCCAGGGAAAGTGAACCCTTGACTGCTGCAGGGGAAGACAAAAATTTTGATTGCTGAGGATGAGACATCCTTGTTGACTACTGCTGGAGAAATAGGAGCTTGGGTCGTATACCAATCTTCTGGAGATTCTTGTCTTGAGGAGATCTTCACTGGAGAACATCTGATTATCCTGTGAGGCACTTAGAATGAACCTTTATTCTGCTTGGGGAATACAAGATCTTCAATTGTTGAGGGATCTTAGGGCCACTGCCGGAGAAATGGCATTCCTTGGTGACTTGAGGGGAATGAGAACTTCTGAAGATCTCTACTGGGGAAGTTCAGAATCTGATAGACTCATGTTGGAGAGGTATGATTGAGAATTTTCAGTTTGGTTGCAGATATCTCTGTGGGGAGAAATTTCACTAGCCTGGTTCAGTTGGGGATTGATGGCAGGGAATCTTAGCTCCGCTGGGGATTGGATTTTTAGATTTTTATGGCTCCACTGGGGATTCTGAAACTTAACTCTGAGGGGAATCGAGTTCTGGAAGGCCCTCTGGCTGGGGAATTTGGAGTTTAACTCTGCTGAGGATTCCTTCTGAAAGGGTATCAGGATATCTACTTGTATCTTCGACCTATCAATAATCATCTTTCTTGATTCATAAGGAAATGATTATGTTCAAATGCATATGCCTATTTAACAAAACATTGGACGTTTCTCAAATAAAACATAAGTGCAAAAGAAAAGAGAAAAGGAAAACAACGCAAATTTCTGTACTTGGAAAAGTATTTGTATTAATTTTCTATAAGTATATTGGTACAAAGGAGATGGTCATCCTAGTAAGAGGATGCCGTCGTAAAAAATTGAAAAATTTATACAAAAGAAAGATGGCTATGTGAAACAGTTCCATGGGATTCCATTCTGCTATAGCCTTCACAACTCTGAACATCCGTCCATTCAATGCTTCGTCTTCCGATGACTGGATTGATTAGAAACTTGGAGCTGGTTGATGAAGAGATTGTCCTTAAAGTGATCCGACGAGACATAGTCATACGCTTTAATTCCCTAACTTTTGCCTGAATCGCGCTTTCGGGTTTTCGATCCACCGGGAAACCCCTTTTTGCCCAAGCCGCCTTTTCGGGTTTTCAACTTGCCGGGTGTACAGATTTTTTTTGTTTTATCCCTAATTTTTGCCTGAACCACCCTTTCGGGTTTTCGGTCCACCGGGATGCCCATTTTTTGCCCAAGCCGCCCTTTCGGGTTTTCGACTTGTCGGGTTATTTTATGCGTAGTATTTTTTGACTATGTCTGCATTCGTAGGGTGCGGAAAATCGTCACCGTCCATGGTGGTCAGAATCATTGCACCACCAGAAAATATGCTCTTGATCACAAATGGTCCTTCGTATGTAGGAGTCCATTTTCCTCTGGGATCACTTTGCGGCAGGATAACCCGCTTGATTACGAGATCTCCGACTTGATATACTTGGCGTATGACTTTCTTGTTGAAGGCCTTGATCATCCGTTTTTGATACATTTGACCATGGCACACAACAGCGAGTCGCTTCTCGTCGATCAAATTGAGTTGATCAAGTCGGGTCTGAATCCAATCATCTTCATTCAAACCTGAGTCCTTCATAATCCTTAAAGAGGGAATCTGAACTTCCATGGGCAAGACAGCTTCCATGCCATATACCAAAGAAAATGGGGTTGCCCCGGTTGAAGTACGTGTCGTCGTACGGTATCCATGCAGAGCAAACGGTAACATCTCATGCCAGTCCTTGTAAGTGACTGTCATTTTCTGAATGATCTTCTTAATGTTTTTGTTCGCAGCTTCAACAGCACCGTTCATCTTCGGCCGATAGGGAGATGAATTGTGATGATAAATCTTGAACTGTTCTCACAATGCGGTGATCATAGTATTATTCAGATTTGTACCGTTGTCTGTGATGATCCTGTATGGAACACCATACCGACATATGAGGTTTTGCTTGATGAAGCGGGCAACCACATTTTTAGTGACAGAGGCGAAGGAAGCTGCTTCGACCCATTTGGTGAAGTAGTCAATGGCAACCAGGATGAAGCGATGTCCATTGGAAGCCGTGGGCTTGATCTCTCCAATCATGTCAATGCCCCACATTGCGAATGGCCAAGGAGCTGTCAGCACGTTGAGAGGAACCGGAGGAATATGAATTTTATCAGCGTAGACTTGACACTTGTGGCAAGTACGGGAGTGCTGATGGCCATCTTCTTCCATGGTAGACCAGTAATAGCCTGCCCTCAGGATCTTTTTAGCCATAGTATGCCCGCTCAAATGGGTGCCAAATGTACCGTTGTGCATCTCTGTCATGATTAACTCCGCTTCAGCTTTGTCAACATATCGGAGTAAAACACAATCATGGTTGCGCTTATAGAGGATGCCATTGCTCAGGAAGAACTTGGCAGCAAATTTCCTTAGGAACTTCTTGTCATTTACGGAAGCTCCTTCGGGATATTCTCTAGTCTGGAGATACCTTTTGATTTCGTGAAACCAGGGTTGTTCCACTACTTCTTCAGTATTAATCTCATGACAATGCACAGGTTCATCCATTCGCTCGATGGTGATTTGGGGAGCCTCGTTATCCCAGTTGAGTTTAAACATAGAAGACATTGTTGCCAGAGCATCCGCTAGCTGATTCTCTTCTCGCGGGAAATGCTCAAAGGTAATTTGCTCGAAATGAGGCAACAAAGTCAGGACATGTTCTTTGTATGGGATAAGATTAGGATGTTTGGTATCCCACTCTCCTTTGATTTGACTGATAACCAAAGTCGAATCCCCATATACGATCAAAGATTTGATCCCTAAGTCTATAGCAGCCTTGAGACCAAAGATGCAAGCTTCATATTCCGCCATGTTGTTTGTACAGCTGAAGCAGAGTCGAGCCGTGAAAGGAGTGTGACAACCTTCCAGGGAAATGAGTACCGCACCGATACCGTTTCCAAGTGCATTTGAAGCACCATCAAAGTATAGGGTCCATCGGGATCCCTTTTCGGGTCCGTCATACGGTCTGTTACCTTCAATGTTGTCCACATTCATGATGTCCTCGTCTGGGAAGTCAAATCTCATGGTTTGATAATCTTCGATAGCTTGATGAGCTAGATGATCAGCTAGTACACTCCCCTTTATAGCTTTTTGAGTGGTGTACTAGATGTCATACTCAGTTAGGATCATTTGCCATCTAGCTATTCTTCCAGATAAAGCAGGCTTCTCGAAGATATACTTGATAGGATCCATTTTGGAAATCAACAAAGTGGTATGAGTCAGCATATACTGCCTTAGTCGGCGAGCAGCCCATACCAAAGTGCAGCAAGTTTTCTCGAGCAGTGAGTAGCGAGTCTCACAGTCGGTAAACTTTTTGCTAAGGTAATAAATAGCATGCTCTTTTCGACCAGACTCGTCATACTGGCCCAAAACACACCCCATTGAGTTATCCAAGACGGTTAGATACATGATCAAAGGCCTTCCTTCGACGGGAGGCATCGGAATAGGAGGTTCTAGAAAATACTCCTTGATCTTATCAAAAGAAACTTGGCAATCGTCGTACCATTCGACTACCTGATCTTTCTTTAATAATTTGAAAATTGGCTCACAGGTAGAAGTCAGATGAGAGATGAATCTGGCAATATAATTCAAGCGCCCCAAGAACCCTCTAACCTCCTTTTCAGTACGGGGAGTAGGCATCTCTTGTATTGCTTTCACTTTTGCTGAATCGACCTCAATGCCTTTGTTGCTGACAATAAACCCTAGAAGTTTACCAGACCTAACTCCAAAAGTACACTTACTTGGATTCAGCCTAAGTTTGTACTCTTTCAACCTGGCAAACAGCTTTTCTAGATGCTCAAGGTGTTCCTCCTCTGTTTGTGACCGAGCTATCATATCGTCTACGTAAACTTCGATCTCATGATGTATCATATCATGAAATAAAGCTACCATGGCGCGTTGATAGGTTGCCCCTGCGTTCTTCAGTCTGAACGGCATCACCTTGTAACAGAAAGTACCCCATTGTGTAACAAAGGTTGTTTTCTCCATGTCCTCGGGGGCCATTTTAATTTGATTGTAGCCCGAGAATCCATCCATGAAGGAAAACACTTTGTGCTGAGCTGTGTTGTCAATTAGAATGTCAATGTGCGGCAGCGAAAAATCATCCTTGGGGCTGGCCCTATTCAAATCCCGGTAGTCTACACACATCCTGACCTTGCCATCTTTTTTAGGAACTGGCACGATGTTAGCAACCCATTGTGGATAGGATGTAACAGCCAGAAAGCCAGCGTTGAATTATTTCATTACTTCTACTTTAATCTTCTCAGACATGTCGGGTCTCATTCGGAGGACTTTTTGCTTGATCGGTGGATAATCCTCTCTTGTAGGGAGACGGTGAACCACGATGTCTGTGTCTAAACCCAACATGTCTTCGTAAGACCAGGCGAAGATTTCAACGTACTCATTTAACAGCTGTATCAGGCGCTCCTTGACACTTGGTTCCAGATTGGCACCCACTTGCAATTCCTTCCAGTCTTCCTCTGTTCCTAAGTTGACAGTTTCCAACAACTCTTCGTGAGGCAAGATGGCCCTTTCCTCTTGCTGTAGAAGTCTGGCTAGCTCTCCTGGTACTTCACAACCTTCGTCATCTTCATACTCAGCCTGATTGACCAGATCTTCAGAGTTATAGAAGGACATAGCAGAATAGTCACCCATAGAATCCAGAGTGGATGGGTACCTGCATTTGTGAGCGTGGGTGTGTGTAAGGGATAGCCATCTTTAAACAAAAAATGCAAAAAGGAAAAAAAATGAACACAGCAGTTTATCGATGAAAAACGTCCAATGAATCATTAAATATGGCATATGGATATGAAGATAATCAAAACCCTTACAAATGGACCTACATGCCCCGGGCAAGGCATGAGGTGAAAAAGTAGTGTACGAATTATTCAAAAGTAATTATTACAGACCAAAGGAAATGTTTGACAGATAATTACTGATTAATAAAAGTAATGGGGACAAAGTCCTTTGCCTCCCAGTTGCGTAGTCCCCCTTCGATGGTTGGGTAGATCCAATCTTCAATGTTGGCCTCTTCGTCTTCACCTTCCAAAGCATTGATCCCATAAGGAGAGATCTTGATGGGTGCTTTTTCAACCTTTGAACGGCGCATAGCTTTCTGCCCCGCAGCAGTGAATCCTAAACCAAACTTGTCTGTTTTGTGAGGAATATCCGGCAACTGCCCCCATGTTGAGCTCTTTCCTTCCTTCATTGCGGCCTTCGCGTCTTTTAGTGATGCCATCCTAGCCATCAGCTTTGGTACCTCTGCTACCACTTTTTCTACTTCCACCTTAGGAGAGACTTCCTCGAAGTGCTGGAATGGCGTCTCAATGAATTCACCCTCTACCTCTACATATCGGAACGAGTTTAGGTGACTGATCATATACTCTTCTTCACCGTGGACGGTTACTATCTTTCCCTTGACAGGGTACTTCAGCATTTGATGTAGGGAAGAGGTGACTGCCCCGACATTATGTATCCATGGTCTCCCTAATAAGCAAGAGTATGACGGACGGATGTCCATCATGTAGAAAGTTGAGGGGAACACCTCTGTGCCAACCTTAATGGGAATGTCTACCTCCCTATGTACCATTTCTTTGACCCGTCAAACGTCCTAACAATGATGTTACTTGGCCTTAACTCCAAACCTTCACAGTCTAAACGGTTGAGAGCCTTCTTAGGCAGTACGTTCAGAGAAGAACCAGTATCGACTAGAACATGGGCCAGAGTAGTCCCTTGGCATTCTACTGACACATGTAACGCATCGTTGTGTTTTCTTCCTTTTGAGCTTAGGTCAGCATCAGAGAAACCTAAACCGTTGTCTGCTGTAAGACTGGCTACACAGTTTTGGAATTGGTCGGCATAGGTTTCCTGGGGTACATGGGCTGTCTTCAGGAATTTTTTCAATGCTTTGGCGTGCGCCTCTGAACAAAGTAGCAATGCTAACATGGAGATTTTCGAGGGGGTTTGCCCCAGTTGTTCTACCACGTCATAATCACTCTTTTTAATTATCTTCAAGATCTCCTCCATCTCTTTCTCAGAGGTTTCCAGGATGACCAAAGGTTGAGCCCTCGTCCTGACGAGCTCATCTTGGATCCCTTTACCCTTATCAGCAGAGATAGGAGGGACAACAACAGGAACAGCAGCATCTTCAATCAATGGGGCTCTAACGGAAAGTTTTATTGGTGCAGGAATAACTTTGGCGGCAGATAAGGGTCCAAAGATTGCCTTTGGGGGAGCAATCTCTGGAGAAAAAATTCTCCCACTTCGGGTGATCTTGCTTGTGCCGGCAATGTTTCCAATGCTGACATCTTCTTCATCAGAGCTTCCTTCGGTTATTTCAACTTGTTTAATACCATGGTAGTAGATTTCTCCACCGTAATTCCATGGTATTGACTTTTCAGAACTGTAGGGGACAGGTCCTGGCATAGTTATCTTCAGAGGAACAAACTTTGTAGCAGATGTAATCTTAACAGGCTTTCTGAAGGCCTTGGAAAGATTGGCGTGAATGGTGATAATTGAGACATCTTCAGTAGGGGTTGGAATAGCAGAAACTTTTTTAAACAGAATTGTTGACTGTCCATCAGGCCTTGGATGCCTTTCTTCAATAACGGACAGTCAACTGGCAGAGAGTAACAACAGTAGCAGTCTTCTTTGCATCCCGGGAAAATCCCGGCCTTTAACAGATTTAACTTGATGGTTAACAGCGGAGTTATCAGGTCATTGACATCAGAAACATACAAATCTTCCTCAATAGCATGGACATTTCGACCGTGCTTCGGCATCAGAGCAGATATCATGTTTGGTTTCTCTGGAGCATCGAACTCCACTTCCTTTGCATCTATTAAGTCTTGAATTTTATTTTTCAACGCCCAACAATTATTTGTGTCATGTCCGACGCTATCGGAATGGTAGGCGCATTTGGCATTGGCATTGTAGGCTGGTGAGGTTGTATTCACATTTTTTGGTGCTTCTTTGATATTTGTGAGATTCAGCTTTAACAAGTGTGGAAGAACTTGCGCGGGCGTCATATTAATGCGGGTGAACTGCCGTGGTGGCCGTTCTCCCCATTGCTGTTTAGGTCTGGACGGGTTATTGCGAGGCTGATCATTTGGTGGATTTTGGATCATTACGGCCCCCACAGTCGGCCTGCGCTCACTTCTTCCTGCTCCCCTTTGAGAATACACAACAACTGTTTCTTTCTTCGCTGGAAATGATTTCCTAGCAATTGTAGATGCAGAGGCATCCTTCTGAATCTTCCCATTCTTGATATCGGCTTCTACCCGCTCGCCAGTCAGAATTAATTCAGTAAACCCCGAGGAAGAGCTACCGATCAGATGGTTAAAGAATGAACCAGACAGGGTCCCAAGGAACATATCAACAAGTTCTCTATCAGAAAGAGGTGGCTGCACCCTTCCAGCCAGATTGCGCCACTTTTGGGCATATTCCTTAAATCCCTCACCTGAGGCCATTCCCAAACTCTGTAACTGAGTGCGGGTTGGTGCCAGGTCAGAATTGTACTGATATTGGTGATAAAAAGCAGCTGCCAGATCCTCCTAACTACGTATCTCCGACCTTTCCAGCTTGTAAAACCAATCTAGCTGAGTGCCAGACAGGCTATCTTGAAAGAAATGCACCCAAAGGTTTCTGTCAGATGTGTGAGGTTGGATTCTTCGGACATATGACCTTAGGTGCATTTTTGGGCAGGACATCCCGTCATATCTTGCAAAAATAGGCACTTTGAACTTCGGGGGGATCACAATTCCAGCAATTAATCCCAAATCTTCGAAATCCAAGCCTGGAACTCTCTGCAGCTCCATAGCTGCTAACCTGTCCTCTAAACTCTTGTACTTGTCATCAGCCGGCGGGTATTGTTGTTCTGAGTAGTCTTCGTCTTCTTCAGCCTCTTCTTTTTCAGCTTCGGATTCGGAAGGTACTACGACCCCTTTTCCTTTACTGTTTTCTTCTTTGGATGCGGAAGGAAATTCAAGAACCCTTCTGGCTTCACCTTCAAACCTTCTCCCCAAGGTAGCCACCCCGACTCTCTTCTTCTTCTTCTTTACTTGGTCTTTGTTCCCAAGCAGGGTCTTCAGATCCTCCTAACCTTTAGCCAAGGTCATCAGGAGTTGTTGAAACTGTGCGTTCTGAGACTGCAAGTCCTTGACCGTCTGTTCGAGATCCATCTTACTGAAATAAATAGCAGAAAGATAAGGAAACCTGGTGTGGAGACCTGTTTATGCACATGATGAATGGTATGCTTATGTATGCAATGCATTCAAGTATTTAGAGGGTTCAAAATTGTTGCAAACAAAAAGAACGCACGTCATATTAATAAGAAGAAATTTGTCAGTACATAAATGCCCCATGGGCCAAATATTACAAAAACTTCTCAAGGTAAAAAGACGTTGCGCATCCTCTTTGGTGCGATGTAGGTGTTGAGGGTCTCTTCCTCATGGAGTCGGCGGGTGAGCTCTAAAACCTTCTTCTCGCTGGCGTAGAAGCTGGCTTCAAAAGTGTTCCGTTCCTCCTTGAGTTGGATCCAACTCTTCTGCATCTCCTCCCACGATGCAGGCATGTCAGGATATAGGATGGTATAGGGAACCTCTCCTTCCGTAACGGGCTCTTTAATCACATGGAGAACATGAGGATAAGGCATCATTAGACTCTGGTCCCGAGTTCGTACCCACTTGAGATAAGGCTCAAGAGGGATGGAGTTCTTGTGCCCTAGTGTCTTGCTGTCAACCTTGTTAGGCATTCTCCAAGCTCTGATGAATCTTTGGCGAAGTCCTTGTGCATCGTTGTCGAAGTCAAAAACTAGGTCAGGAATCAACATGTCATGAGGGCCATCCCTCCATGCATATCCAAATTGTCTCAAAGCTAGACAAGGGTTGTAAGTAATGCCTCCCCTAATGCCAAGTAAAGGAACATTAGGGAACTCTCCACAACGATCGACGATGATGACATTTTCTCTGGACCGAGAACACCAATGTACATCAGAGTGAGTAAGGGTCATCAATCGTTGTGACCACCTTAGGCCTTGGTCATTCTTCAAGACAGATTGTGGAAGGTGCGAAATAAACCACCTTGCAAGGAGAGGAGCACAGCACATGAGAACACCCCTCTTTCTCATTGTTCGAGAGTAAAATGAGTGAAGAATGTCCCCAAGCAATGTTGGTATTGGATTTCTGGATAAGAATATTTTGACGGCGTTGACATCTACAAGCTGGTCAGGATTTGGGAACAAGACCAACCCATAGATAAGAAGGGCCACAATTTCTTCAAAGGCTTGTAGGTCCAATGAATTCCAACATTCTTGTGCCTTCTCAAACAAGAATTTTGCTAAGAAGCCTTTGACACCGCTTCTAGTTTCCCAATGCCCCTTGATGTCAGATGGTTGTAGATGTAGTGCTCGAGCAACATCTTCAGGCTTTGGTTCCTTTTCCGTACCGTTGAAAGGTAGTTGATTAAGGATAGGAATTCTCAGGAGTTGAGAAAATTCCTCCAAAGTGGGTACCAACTGGTAGTCAGGGAATGTGAAACAGTGGTGAAGGGGGTCAAAGAACTGAAACAACACCTTTACCATGTCCTCTTCAATGTTGGTGCTGACTAGGTTGAGCAGTCTACCATGTCTTTCACTGAAGGGAGAGTTTTCTGGAATTCTTGATGTGAGCTCCTTGAGTTGAGGAGGGATCCTCACAAGGTTGACTTGGATGGTTTTCTTGCGAGGAACTTCCATGACCTACAAAACAAGAACAAAGATGAAGATCTAAACCCTTGAAATGGTTAGTATATGCATATGATGCTTTATGATGTTTATGATGTATGCACAAAACATATGTACAAGCAAATCACACCAAACCCTAGTTTCAGGCTTGCATGGGGTTTCATAGGTAAGTACCCTCTTGAGTGTAGTTGGCTTAAAACTTGTCCTATAAATAATAACCGGGTTCTAAGGAGCTCAATATCACGGGATTGTTTTCATTGTTCATTGTTTTGGTTTAGCCACTTAACTAGCGACCAAAATATTCCAAGAAAACAACCCTCAATGAGTGTAGTATCGAGTATATACCAACTTTGGGCTGCACCAAAGCCGGTCATCTCACTACCCCTAATGAAAGGCCAAGATGGTCAAGTAAGGTTCTAGGTCATTAGTGCTTAGTGACATCACTCAGCGGCCCCGTACTCTCCTTGATTGAACTCAAGGGTTACCGATACTCGCAAATATGTCGCACTAATATAGCTATTGCTTCAACCGTGTCGGTATACCCCGTACAGTTTCCACAACGTATTTCTATCTATGAATGTTTCCCCAAAATCTGGGTGTAAGATTGCAAACCCAAACAAAAGAGCCAAGATGTAAAGCAATCAAAACAAACAATTAGTCATGCAAGAGGGTGATCTAAGCCCTAAGGTTACTCCACTTTTCAATAATCCCCAGCAGAGTCGCCAGTTCTGTGATACGGTGGGAGAACTGACTTGTGTTTTGCGTTTGTTTTCGCAAATGTTTCGGTTGAGCAAGAGTCGCCATCGACTTTTTATTTTATCCTAAGGAAAGGTTAAAAAGCACAGCAAAAACCTTTGAGATGTTTTCTTGGGTTCGGGGAGTAGATTATAGAAAGGGAAGGTATTAGCACCCTTTCTATCCATGGTTATCCATGGGCTCTTAGTTACTTGCTTAGATCAACTTGCCTTGATTTTCAATTGTTTGAAATGGTTCTTTCAATTGTTTGAAATGGTGCTTTGTGTGTGGGTTTGAAAATGTTTTGAAAAGAGGCCAATGGGGTGGCTGATGGGGTTTAATCTGTAACGTATAGCCTAAATGTAGCACTGCAAGTGTACATCCTATCGAAGTAATATATAAGATTATCGAACCACAGAGACCAATTGTCAATCTATCAACTCTATTGCTAAGGTGCTTATCTAAGGCGAACAAGAATATTGATGTGAGTGCAGTGCACAAAGTAAATGGGCGAGGTAAATAACAGTTTAAAAGACAGGTTGGAATGTAAATCATGTAATCAGATATTGATCCGGTCATGCGTAGATGAACCTACTTATGGGGCAGTATTTTCTATTGATAGCAAAGAATCAATTTAACGGGAACTTGTAGCTTTTGACTACTAAGAACCGAGTTTACTCTTTAAATTAAATTCCTTTATTGTCACATATAAAGGGTGCCTTCCGCGTTAAAGAGGTAAACCTATTTTTAAGAAATTGATAGTTTTGACTTAACAGAAAAGTGATCTTACTTGGAAAGATTAACTTAAAGAGACTTTTGGCTTTTGACCAAGAGTCAGATTTCGAACCTACAAACGCGTCCGAAAATAGTTTCAAAATCGTTTTCTAAAAAAGGTCAATGATTCCTATTTAACCAATCAACGACTTTCGCTCTTTTTGTTTGGTTAAATAATAATCAAGTCGTATCATTAGTTTGGACGGCTTTCGATCTTACCCAATAAACATTTAAACACAATTGACTTAAGTTAGAAGCAAAACATCCCCAGAGTATTTTCACTAGCATGATAATTGGAACACGACCATGACGACAATCATTACATCCTAACCTTTATAATTTAGCCAGACATGATAAGTGCGAGTCTATAAAACGTGTAGACTATGGTAAGAGCATTTAAAGTCTATAAAACGTGTAGACTATGGTAAGAGCATTTAAAGTCTATAAAACGTGTAGACTATGGTAAGAGCATTTAAAGTCTATAAAACGTGTAGACTATGGTAAGAGCATTTAAAGTCTATAAAACGTGTAGACTATGGTAAGAGCATTTAAAGTCTATAAAACGTGTAGACTATGGTAAGAGCAATTAAATAAAGAAATGCAATAAAATAGAACCTTGCTCCGGTCGGAGACTTGAATCTGATACAAATCTACGGAAAGGTAAGGCCAGTATGATGAACTTCAACCAAAGTGCTCCAAGACTCGATTACAACTCAATCTACACCGTAATAACTCCCCGATGTGAAGAGATTATTACTTTACAGAAACTGATAGTATATGGCTTAAGATTGTACTAAGCTTGGATGAAACTAAAGAATGAGAATCGAAAACTATTTATAGAGGATCTTTGAGGTGCGTAAGGACCAACATGCCCCTTAACTTCTTTTGAGCGGGAAGCTTGTTGTGAAGGCCGCGGGCGCGGTGGGGGTGGCCGCGGGCGCGGTGCATGGAACTGCCACATCGTGGGAACGTGGCAGTTGATCTCTGGGTGAAAGTGGGCCACGTCATCGCGTTCCCTGTAGCCAGCGCGGCGCTCAACGTCATAAGTGCAGAATATCTTGAAAAACCCTAATTTCTTGGCGTTTTGGCTCGTTTCTTCACAGAAGGCTCTGAAATGACAAGAATCCTGAAAACAAAGGAAAAAGGAACATAATACGAGAAAATTACAATAAAAACTAAGGAAAACATGTGATATTTGAGTCAGAAACATAGTGCGATTTAGTGCGATCAAATCCTCCCACGCTTAGACCTTTGCTTGTCCTCAAGCAACAACTCTTAGAAGTAGATGAAAGAAAAATTATGGTGTATACAGGTTTTGGGCAAAGAGGGCTTCTAAATCCGAGTAAGGGTGTGTTGTCAGGCACTAACTATCTGAATCAAGGGTATCGTAATTACACTACTCGCAGAAATGCGGACATAAAACTCATAAGTATACAGATTGATCCTAATATCCTTACTATGCTAAGACTTCCCTTTTTTTACGAGGTCCTTTTTCATTCAGGTGCAATCACATTAAGCCCGTTATCCGTACATACTCATGGTGTAGTGACCGGTTAGTGACTCTGATCTCAAGTGATGGGATTCTGGTACAAGAGTTGGTTTAATCCCTTTTTATTTTACCCATTTGCAGTTGCGGGGGATCGGACCGTAGTCCGCCCTACCAAGTTCAGCACCAGATACCTCTGAACCAACTACAACAGATATGCCTTGTATATATTTTTTTCTTTGCTTTTGTTAGTGCTTACAACTTTCTTGAGTTGAGTAATCTTTGTGAGGATCACCCAACTCGTAGTCGTATTCATACTTTATTTTATAACTTTTAAGGCAAAATAGAGATCATCCACTTATATTCATCGATCCCACACTTAGAGCATGCTTAGGCCGGAGCTGACTGCTAAGATAAACTACTTGAAGACCTATTTGTACAGTTTTATTCAAAATCATAGCATATTGGGGAGAAAGGATCTAATCTAAATATTCAAGAAGGCTTATGGTGTAAAAATGATAACGAATTTTTCAAAAAGTGAGTGTCCGAGAAACAGACCCTATCTAGGACCTGTCTCATAGCCCAAATCCTTAAAAACAACCATAAATCTTTGAAAAAGAAAAATTTTGTAAGGCTAAAAGGTGGGGTAAATGAAAGGGTACACTACGCAGAAAGACTCGCCTATCACATGCATTTTATTAACTACGAATATAAAAAAGGAAAAATGCGGAAGGGAAATAAAAGCAGGAAAAACGGAAAATAAAAGCGATAAATGCTCCTCCCATACTTAAATCAGACATTGTCCACAATGTTCCAAAATAAGGTAGGAGGAGGTACCTGAAAACACTAGTGGGGGCCACTAGGACCTTCACCATCCTGGTTGGTACGACCGGAACGGCGGCTACGGCTGCGACGGCGGCTATCTCGGTCCAAAACAAGCTGCTCCAGTCTCTCTGACAAGGCGGCATTTGCCGCTTGTAGCTCTTGGGTCCTACCAATGAGGGTGCCTTGGGTTGCCTCCATCAATTGGAAGTGACGAGCGTATGTGGTCTGGTGTAGGTGCTGTTCTCTCTGGAAAGCCAGCTGACTTTCCATAATAGTGCGCAGAGAGCTAGCATTTTGTTCTTGGGACGCTTGCATGAAGGCCATGTTGTCGGCCGCCTGTTGCTGCAAGGTAGCAAGGAGGGTGTCCCTCTGGGCCTCTCGGGCCATATGCTCACGCCACATGTCCTCAGTGACATGGAAACTAGGAGCTGTACCTGCATGTGGGTTAGAGGTAGAAGGTGTCGTGTGTGGTGGTGAAAAATGGGGTGGTTCCTCTGTTTGGAAATCGTACTCATCATCAGTGTTGTTACCCTCATTTAAAGGTAGATTTGGGGGCAACGGACCAATAAAAGCAGGAGCGTTGAGATCGTAGGTCCAGTTACGCTCAAATCTAATATCAGTACGACGGGTGCAAGGCATAACAACACTGGGTATAGCAGCACCTCCAACCATGAGGAAGTAACCACCTTCCTTCCTCGTCTTGCATAAACGCATATCCCTGAAAAATTTAAGATTTGCAATCCGAGGAGGAAGTGGTTCAAGGGTGGCAAGTTCCGTATCCAATCCTATGGCACGGGCAATAGTGGTAATCAGTCCACCAAAGGAAATCGGCCCACCTTTTCTTAAAACATGGTGCATGTGGGCAATCATGAATGGGACGGGATTAACTTTGGTGTCTGTGAGGCAGCTCTGCATGATAATTAATTCTTTAGCATTCACCTTGTTTGGGTTTTCCCGAGCAAAGATGGTGGATGCTAAAAGAAATCTAAAGACACGAAGGGCAAGATTGTGGATGTGAGAAGCAAGAAGGCCATCAAAAGATGTTGCATTTTGTTTAGTAATTCTGGCCCAAAATGCTTCAAATGCCCAATCCGTGTCTAAAGGTGCTTCACAAATGGCACCATCCCCATAAGGCAATCCTAACATGGCGGCTAGATCGTCAGTGGAGTAATCATATTCAACATTAAACATTCTAAATTTGACTCCACCTACGGTGCTAGCAGTGTTAGGAGAGACGTTATAAATTAAAGAACTTAAAAATTCGAACGTCAGCCTAGGGTAGGTTGGTGCTTGAGTAGCAAAAATATCATGCATACCTATTTTATCTAGAAGGAAGAATACACTATGGTATATACCTAATGAATATAGACAGTTTTCATCGATATACCTGGTAGAGTGTATTGGTGTTGTCAGCAATTTTTCAAGCCGCTTTAGTTGCCTTTCTCCGGCTTGGCCACCACGCAAAATGTAACCGTGATACTCCATAGGATTTTCTTGCGGATGAATAGAGAGAAAGAATGGGATGTAGAAGTAATGAAGATGTGAGGAAGAAAATGAAATAGTGGGGGTATTTATAGGAAGGGAAGAAAAAATGGTGGTTATAAATATTTATGATGAGAATAATGGAAATAAATGTAGTGGGTTGGTATGGGTAATAAAGGAAGTTATGGTGGGTTAAAAATGGAAGAAAATGGGATTGGAAATGGAAAAAGTGGTAAAATGGGGGGAAAAACGAGCTACTAGCCGTTAGGTGACCGTTGCGTCACCGCGGGCGCGGCAGGGCCTACCGCGGGCGCGGTGAGGTCGAGGCAAGTTGGGCTGGCCTGGCTTCCTTTCCATTGGGCTTTTTCTTCCTCGCCATTAGCTTCAATTTCTGGAGGTGTACCTATTTTTCCTATGAATGTGCATATATGTACGTGAATACATATACACATGTATATTTATTTTATTTTTATATTAAAACTATGGTGACCAGAAAAACAAAAAACATTAGTAAATAAATAAAACATATGCATATATATATATATATATATATATATATATATATATATATATATATATATATATATATATATATATATATATATATATATATATATATATATATATATATATATATATATATAGGTACGGACATTGGGTCACCAAAATAAATATTAACAACGCAGGAAACAGATAATGCAAAATAAAAATGAGTCTGAAAAGGAAATCAAGATAATACTAATAATACTGAAACTAGATATCTTGTGAACAATACAGATCTATTGCCAACCGGTAGGATGCTCTGCAGGAGTGCCTGGGCCACGCAGCTCAGTCAGCTGGCGTCGAATCTCTGCCACCTCGTGAGCTAATTCATCTAACTCACCAGCAAAGGTAACATCATTCACTTCCAACTGCAAATGAAGGTCAGCCACCTCATTGCGGAGAGTGGTTATCTCAGTGCGCATAGCAGTCAATAGAGTGCGAATATCAGGTTCCTGCAAGCTGAGGTTATTAGTAAGAACAGTAGTGTGTGTAACCTCGGGTCGGGATGTGTGATCCGGAGTGGAGTCCTCGGGAGCAGGAGTGTAGTCCTGAGTGGGATCTTCGGAAGAAGGGGTGTATTCTGGAGTGAGATCTTCGGAAGCAGGAGTGTATTCTGGAGTGAGATCTTCGGAAGCAGGAGTGTATTCTGGAGTGTACTCTGATATCTCACCCCAACCTTCTACAGAATAGTTCCAATTAGCAGAGTTGGAAACACAAGTCATCTGAGGGTCTGGCATTGTGAAGGTGTAAACAGTCTGGTCATTGATGAGCAATCTGTACCGATATGGGTGGAAAGAGGCCCTCCTCATGAGCCCACGATCCATGCAAAAGTCTAAATCCAAAAAAGTATATCCACAGTATGGGGTCAGCTGTGCTATCATACTGTCCAAACCCAAAGCAGAAGCTATCTGTGTCACATTCCCTCCGGAATGAATGAGCCCTACAGCGGATCGAGCAGTCTGCTCGAGGCTCTCTATCAGAAAACCTCCACTAGCTATAGGTCTGGACTGACTGGCACAGTATAGAAAAAGGATCTCCTCAGCGGTGACCAAGTGGTCACAGTAACTCCTCCCAAAGAAAGTGTGGCACAGGATCATCTTGAAGTATCGGAAGGCCGGGTTATGGATCTTCCGGGACAGCTGGGTAGAGGGGTCAAGACTGGCTCTATCAGTAATGTCCTGCCAAAATTTATCAATGTCTCTGTCCATGTAGTAACTCAATGGGAACTCAGTAATAGCGGTCGGTCCAGTTTGGAAACCAAGCAAATCCCCAAATTCTTTGGTAGTCAGGGTATACTCGGTGCCAAACAATCTGAAACTTAGGCATCCTCGCTCATCTCCTTCACCCACTCGTGGGTTATAGTCCATAGAGCTAAGAAACTCCAGAGTAAGGTTCCTGTAGGTTTTGTGGACATCATCAGCATAAGAATCCCAGCTAAGTTGGTTGCATAGATACCTAATACTTGGCTCAATCCCGAGTGCCTCCATGCAGCTCTGATCGGGGTACCTAGTGGGTACCATAGGTCTAGCAGATAAGGTAGCAAATCGGGCCTTTTGTGCTTCATCTCTGAAAATCACAACCATACCATCGGGGTAATGCATCCTGAAAATATAAACACAAGAAATTAGTCCAGATAAAATATATAAATTACTAAAATAAAATAAAATAAAGAATAAACCATGGGTTGCCTCCCATGCAGCGCTTGTTTAACGTCGTTTAGCTTGACGATTAGATCTTACTTTATGTGGGTATTGGTGGGTCTATAAGAATATGACTAGAGTAGTCAACAGGCAAATCGCCTCCTTTGTAGAGCTTCAGTCTTTGTCCATTTACCACAAATGGAGCGCATGAATTGTTTTTGATTTCTACTGCTCCAGACTTTAGAACTTTTGACACTTCAAATGGACCTGTCCATCTTGAACGAAGCTTACCAGGAAAAAGTCGTAACCTTGAGTTAAATAGGAGAACAAGATCACCAATGTTGAAATCTTTCTTGATGATTTTTTTATCATGCCACATCTTGGTTCTTTCCTTATATATGATGGCATTCTCATAGGCATTCAAGCGAAGTTCTTCTAGCTTGTGAATGTCCAGGATACGTTTTTCTCCGGCTTTCAGGTAATCTAGATTCAAGGATTTAATGGCCCAATAGGCTTTATGTTCTAGTTCGAAGGGTAAATGACAGGACTTTCCATAAACCAATTGATAAGGAGTTGTTCCAATAGGGGTTTTATAAGCCGTTCTATAAGCCCATAAGGCGTCTTTAAGTTTTCCAGACCAGTCTTTTCTGGATAGTGATACGGTTTTTTCTAGGATCTGCTTAATCTCCCTATTCGATACCTCTACTTGGCCACTGGTTTGTGGGTGATATGGTGATGCTACTCTATGTTTTACTCCGTATTTGCTTAGAAGCTTGTCAAATATCTTAGATATAAAATGCGATCCTCCATCACTTATGACTAACCTCGGGGTTCCAAACCTAGGAAAAATAATATTCTTAAACAGTTTGATAACTACCTTGGTATCGTTTGTGGGTGATGCAACAGCTTCGATCCACTTTGAGACATAATCGACAACTACTAGGATATACTTGTTACCCATTGAGGAAGGAAAAGGTCCCATGAAATCTATACCCCAGACATCAAATATTTCCACTTCTTGGATGTTACTTAAAGGCATTTCATCACGTCTTGAGATGTTCCCAGTGCGTTGGCATCTGTCACATTTTGTAATGTAAGTGTGGACATCGCGCCATACAGTAGGCCAATAAAAACCTGCTTGAAATATTTTGGCGCATGTTTTAGACGTGCTTGCATGTCCACCGTAAGGTGAAGCATGACAATGTTTAATGACTTTGCCTACTTCTTCCTCCGGCACACATCGTCGGAATATATTATCTATTCCTCTTTTGAATAGGAGGGGTTCATCCCAAAAGAAGTGTTTAACATCTCTAAAAAACTTCTTCTTCTGTTGGTAGCTTAAGTCAGGGGGTATGATATCAGCGGCTAGATAATTCACAATATCTGCGTACCATGGTATGTTGTTCATGGTTGAGATTTCCTCATAGGTCTCTTCTTCAGTTGAGTTTATCCCAGCTATTAATCTTTCATAAGTAGAGTGATCGTCTATAGGTATAAGTTCAGGCTTAAGGTGTTCTAACCTAGAGAGATGATCAGCTACTAAGTTTTCAGCTCCTTTTTTATCCTTAATATCCAAGTCAAATTCTTGGAGTAAAAGTACCCATCTGAGCAATCTAGGCTTAACATCTTTCTTACTTAACAAGTACCAGATTGCTGCATGATCTGTGTATACTATTATTTTTGCTCCCACCAAATAAGATCGAAATTTATCAATAGCAAAAACTACGGCTAGCAATTCTTTTTCTGTGGTTGTATAATTTAGCTGGGCAGCGTCTAGTGTTCTACTAGCGTAGTAAATTGCATGCAGTTTCTTGTCTTTTCTTTGTCCTAGTACAACTCCTACAGCGAAATCACTAGCATCGCACATAATTTCAAAGGGTTGTGTCCAATCAGGTGGTCTTATGATAGGTGCTGAAATAAGGGCTTGCTTTAAAACTTCAAAGGCCTCAAGACATTTTTGGTCGAATTCAAACTCGACATCCTTCATCAATAAGTTAGTTAAAGGTTTTGTTATTGCGGAAAAATTCTTGATGAAACGTCGGTAGAACCCGGCATGTCCTAGGAAACTTCTTATTTCCCTAACGGTCTTAGGTGGGTTTAAGTTTTCTATAACTTCTATCTTGGCCTTATCGACTTCTATACCTCTTTCAGAAATAATGTGTCCCAAGACTATCCCTTCACTTACCATAAAGTGGCACTTTTCCCAATTCAACACAAGGTTTACTTCCACACATCTTTTTAAGATTTTCTCCAAGTTCGAGAGGCAGTTTTTGAAATCAAACCCACACACTGAAAAATCGTCCATAAATACTTCCATAATTCCATCTAGGTAGTCTGCGAAAATTGACATCATACAACGTTGGAAAGTGGCAGGTGCATTACAGAGTCCAAAGGGCATTCGTCTATAAGCGAATGTTCCATAAGGGCAGGTAAATGTGGTTTTTTCTTGGTCCTCTGGGTGAATAGGGATTTGGAAAAACCCCAAATACCCATCAAGGTAGCAGAAACATGAGTGTCTTGCTAGACGTTCAAGCATCTGATCTATAAATGGGAGAGGGAAATGGTCTTTTCTCGTTGCCTTATTCAACTTTCTGTAATCTATACACATACGCCATCCTCCTTCTGTTCGTTTTGCCACATGCTCACCTTTCTCATTTTTCAGAACAGTGATACCTCCTTTCTTGGGTACCACATGGACTGGGCTTACCCATTCACTATCCGAAATTTGGTATATGATACCAGCTTCTAATAACTTAAGAACTTCTTTCTTGACTACATCACTCATGATAGGGTTTATTCTTCTTTGATGTTCTCTTGAGGGTTTTGAATCTTCTTCTAGCATAATCCGATGCATGCATACGAATGGGCTTATACCTCTTAAATCTGAAACTTTATACCCTAAAGCTGAGGGATATTTTCGCAAGGTATCTAAGAGTTGATTTGTTTCTATTTGGTTTAGAGTGGCGCTAATTATAACAGGTCTATTCATCCCCTCATCCAAAAACTCATATCTTAGATTCTTGGGTAGTTCCTTAAGTTCTATAGTGGTTTTCTCAGCACGTGGCATAAGGTCATGGGTAAGAGCTAAGCATTCGAAAAGGTTGTCGTCAATGTACGGTTCGATACTCTCAAATCCGTCATCCTCTAAAATAGGGGTTGATGGTAATTTGGTTAAGAATTCGTTTTGTTCGAGCTCATTTACACATTCATCAATGATGTCGATGGCATAACACGCATCTCCTATCACTGGTGCCATTAGAAATTTTGATAAAATGAACTTGATCTTTTCATCTCCTACCTCTAAAGTCAGTTTCCCTTTCTTAACATCTATTATAGCTCCGGCGGTCGATAGAAAGGGTCTTCCTAAGAGGATTGGGATGTCTTCATCTTCTTTGATATCCATTACGACGAAGTCGGTCGGAATGTACAACTGACCAATCTTGACAGGTATGTCTTCTAAAATACCCATGGGATATTTGACAGATCTATCAGCTAGTTGTAAGGACATCTTAGTAGGTTGAAGTTCTCCTAATTTTAACCTCTTACAGACGGCCAGAGGCATCAGACTTACGCTTGCTCCTAGGTCTAAAAATGCTTTGTCTATCATATGGTTACCTAGGATGCAAGGGATAGAAAAACTTCCAGGGTCTTTATCTTTATTGGCGAGTTTATTTTCGGATATAAAATGACATTCTAAAGGCTTGGGATCGTCGAGTCGCCGTTTATTGGTCAAAATATCTTTCAAAAACTTAGCATATGATGGTATCTGGGTTATAGCTTCAGTAAAAGGAATCTCAACATGGAGTTTCTCTATTACCTTAATAAACTTTTGGTACTGGTTTTCTACTTTGGTGTTTTTCAGCCTCTGTGGGAATGGAATAGGTGGTTTATAGGGTTGTTGAGTGTTTTTTTCTACTTCTGGTTTTGATTGCTTTTCTGGTTTCTCTGGTTCCTCCACCTGGTCTTTGGGCGTAGCATCTTCCATAGGTTTTTCTGATGTGCTTAAGTTAGGATTTCTAGGCCCTTCATAAGCAGTTCCACTTCTTAATGTGATAGAATTTGCTTGGCCTTTTGGATTTGGTTGAGTTTGTCCAGGGAATTGTCCTCTAGGTGCAACTTGTACAGAGGTGTTTTGGGCTACTTGGGAAATCTGAGTCTCAAGCATTTTGGTGTGGGTTATTATCTGGTCAAACTTGGTTGCTAATTGGGTAACTAGTTCGTTCGTGTGAATGTGTTGGTTCATAAACTCCTTATTTTGCTGGGTTTGAGCCTGAATAAAGGTGTCTATGGTTTCTTTAAGGTTTGGTCTTGGGGGTACTATTTGCATAGGTTGGTTTTGTTTTTGCGTTTGGAATCCTTGACGTCTCGAAGGTCCGGGATTTTGGATAGGGTTGTTGTTTTTGTAAGAGAAATTCGGGTGGTTCCTCCATCCAGGATTGTAGGTATTCGAGAAAGGGTTCCCTTGAGTATAGTTAACTTGGTCTGAGCTTGATTCGTTCAAAAGGTTACAGTCAACGGTTTGATGTCCTTGAGTTCCACAGAGTTCGCATTCTGATTGGATTGCTGCTACTGTGGTTGGGTTTTGAGACATGTTCTCGACTCTCAAGGCTAGGGCGTCCATCTTGGCATTAATCATGTCCATGCAACTTACCTCATGCTTTCCTCCATGGCTCTCCTTTTTCTCTACTGTCGCTCGTTCTAATCCCCATTGGGCGTGGTTTTGGGCCATGTCCTCTATTAGGGCACAAGCGTCAGGGTAAGGTTTGTTCATCAACGCTCCGCCAGCGGCAGCGTCTATGGACATCTTTGTGTTGTAATGGAGTCCATTATAGAAGGTATGTATGATTAACCATTGCTCTAGGCCATGGTGCGGACAAGCTCTTAAAAGTTCTTTATATCTCTCCCAGGCATCAAAAAGTGATTCGCCTTGGTTTTGGGTGAAACAAGTGATCAGGTTCCTAAGAACAGCGGTCTTGCTTGGTGGAAAATACCTCGCAAGAAAAGCTCTCCTAAGGTCTTCCCAAGTTGTTATTGAGTTAGTTGGAAGGGCGTCTAACCAGTCGTGAGCTTTACCTCTAAGGGAAAAAGGAAATAGTCTTAATCGGATAGCTTCGGGTGTGGCTCCATTTGCCTTAAGGGTGTCAGCTAACTGGATAAATACCTTTAAATGTTGATTCGGGTTCTCGGTAGCGAGACCAGCGAATTGGTTTTGTTGTACTAATTGTAGTAACGAGGGCTTTAGTTCAAAGTTGTTGGTAGTTATAGCAGGGTTTACTATACTAGAACTAGGTTCCTCGTTAGATGGTTGGGCGAATTCCTTGAGCGGTCTTTGGTTACGATCTTCTGCCATAGCTCTTCTTATCTTGCGAATAAAAAGACGGGCACGAGCGTAACGTTCAGGTTCTACTAAAGGATCTATTAGGTTGCCGGTGCTACGATTTCTACGCATCTACCGGCTAGAATAGCCTTAGTCTAAACGGGATAACAATAGGGTACGAAATTTGACGAAGTTGGTCCCCGGCAACGGCGCCAAAAACTTGATGGGGTTTAATCTGTAACGTATAGCCTAAATGTAGTACTGCAAGTGTACAGCCTATCGAAGTAATATATAAGATTATCAAACCACAGAGACCAATTGTCAATCTATCAACTCTATTGCTAAGGTGCTTATCTAAGGCGAACAAGAATATTGATGTGAGTGCAGTGCACAAAGTAAATGGGCGAGGTAAATAACAGTTTAAAAGACAGGTTGGAATGTAAATCATGTAATCAGATATTGATCCGGTCATGCGTAGATGAACCTACTTATGGGGCAATATTTTCTATTGATAGCAAAGAATCAATTTAACGGGAACTTGTAGCTTTTGACTACTAAGAACCGAGTTTACTCTTTAAATTAAATTCCTTTATTGTCACATATAAAGGGTGCCTTCCGCGTTAAAGAGGTAAACCTATTTTTAAGAAATTGATAGTTTTGACTTAACAGAAAAGTGATCTTACTTGGAAAGATTAACTTAAAGAGACTTTTGGCTTTTGACCAAGAGTCAGATTTCGAACCTACAAACGCGTCCGAAAATAGTTTCAAAATCGTTTTCTAAAAAAGGTCAATGATTCCTATTTAACCAATCAACGGCTTTCGCTCTTTTTGTTTGGTTAAATAATAATCAAGTCGTATCATTAGTTTGGACGGCTTTCGATCTTACCCAATAAACATTTAAACACAATTGACTTAAGTTAGAAGCAAAACATCCCCAGAGTATTTTCACTAGCATGATAATTGGAACACGACCATGACGACAATCATTACATCCTAACCTTTATAATTTATCCAGACATGATAAGTGCGAGTCTATAAAACGTGTAGACTATGGTAAGAGCATTTAAAGTCTATAAAACGTGTAGACTATGGTAAGAGCATTTAAAGTCTATAAAACGTGTAGACTATGGTAAGAGCATTTAAAGTCTATAAAACGTGTAGACTATGGTAAGAGCATTTAAAGTCTATAAAACGTGTAGACTATGGTAAGAGCATTTAAAGTCTATAAAACGTGTAGACTATGGTAAGAGCAATTAAATAAAGAAATGCAATAAAATAGAACCTTGCTCCGGTCGGAGACTTGAATCTGATACAAATCTACGGAAAGGTAAGGCCGGTATGATGAACTTCAACCAAAGTGCTCCAAGACTCGATTACAACTCAATCTACACCGTAATAACTCCCCGATGTGAAGAGATTATTACTTTACAGAAACTGATAGTATATGGCTTAAGATTGTACTAAGCTTGGATGAAACTAAAGAATGAGAATCGAAAACTATTTATAGAGGATCTTTGAGGTGCGTAAGGACCAGCATGCCCCTTAACTTCTTTTGAGCGGGAAGCTTATTGTGAAGGCCGCGGGCGCGGTGGGGGTGGCCGCGGGCGCGGTGCATGGAACTGCCACATCGTGGGAACGTGGCAGTTGATCTCTGGGTGAAAGTGGGCCACGTCATCGCTTTCCCTGTACCCAGCGCGACGCTCAACGTCATAAGTGCAGAATATCTTGAAAAACCCTAATTTCTTGGCGTTTTGGCTCGTTTCTTCACAGAAGGCTCTGAAATGACAAGAATCCTGAAAACAAAGGAAAAAGGAACATAATACGAGAAAATGACAATAAAAACTAAGGAAAACATGTGATATTTGAGTCAGAAACATAGTGCTATTTAGTGCGATCAGTGGCAACCTTTGTAATGATCCATGTTGGGATGTATACAAAGATGTATGTCTTTTGAAAAGTTTTCAATGTTTTTGGAAAGTTTGTTTTGAAAATGTGTTTGTGAGGTGTGGTTTTGAAAATAGGCAAGTGTTTTTGCAAGTTTGATTCAAGTAACTAAGAGTTTGTCTACTCCTAAATTTCTCAAAGATTTCTCCTATGTTTTTAACCCTTTTAACAATTTTGTTCCACCATTGTATTTGGTGGACAATCTTATGTTAGGATGTGAACGGGACGGGCCCGGGTCCTCGTTTAGACCATGATTGCAATGGTGCCAAATATCTTTGGGCAATTTTCCTTTAGGGACTTGGTCATTTTTTAGGCAACTTTCGAAAGCGTCATCGAGGGACTATGATCATTTGATTGTTTTGTTCTTGCCAAAGATACCTAACATGCAATATGGCCCATTTTTGAAGGCAACAAGTGGAGTACCCTAGGGGTGCAAGTGTGATTGTGTATTGATTTCATGCATTTGTCTTGTATTAGGTTAAACTATTTTTGGTTAATTTTGCATACAAAACCCTAATTCTAACATGGCATAATTAGAAAGCTTTTAAATGCTAAAAATAAAAGGTCCTAAGTTATTACAACATAATATATGGGATGGGGGGTACAAATGTTCAAATGGGGGATATTTTAGCAAGAAATTAAACCTAAACTATTACATCCAAATTGAATTATACAAATTATTTAATATACAATAATTAAATAAAAATGCAAATATAATAAATGTGCAAGATGCAAAAAAATGGTTTTTGATATGTATGGAAAAAAAGTATTTTTATGGGTTAAATAAACAAAAATAAAATTAATTAATTTTTGGTATTTTTATGCATTTAGGGCAAAACCCTAATTTTTATGAATAAAAGGTATTTATTTATGATATATGTAATATTTATTAATTATGTATATAAAAAAAATAAAATAAAAGAAGGTATATTGTAAAAAAAGTATTTTTGAGGTCAAAATATTAATAAAAATAAAATATATTAATTCTTTGTATTTTCCCTAAATATATTGATAAATATACTTGTATTTACATTATTTATTAAATATATATTATATGTACAAAAATAAAATGTTTAATATTATTAAAAAAAGTATATTTTATGTAAAATGTTTTCAAGAGATAATATAAAATAAAAATCAGAAATAAAACATGTTTGTATTGTTTTTTAGTATTTTAAAATAATAGTATATTTAGGTTTACTTATATACAAAACTAAATAAAGCCTAATAAATATCAAAATAAATGCAAAAAATGTGGGAAAAATGATTTTAATATTTTTTCATACTTAAATAAAAATATGAAAATAAAATCAAAAGAAAAAAAATGGAAAATAACAAGTAAAAATCAAAATGGGCCAGGGGGTGCATGTGAATACAGATGTTATGAAAAGTAAAACAAATCTCAGGCCCAGCCCAAGACCCTGTCTTCTTCAACCTCCAGCATCTTTGTACAACCAGAACACGCGCTTGCTATCTCAAGATTCTTGGACTTTTAACACAAACTCACAACATGAAAAATGTTAAGCATCAAGCCACGATTCCAGACATATAAAAAACTTAACCTAACTCTCAAAAATGAGAGAGAATTTCTCCATCCCTAATTCTTAACCTAAGTTTTTATCAATGTTCAGGTCTCAAATTCTCTCAGCATATGCAACATAAATGGAAAGTAAAGATATGTATAGCTTCAGGGGCATGAATAGAACATTTTTCATTCACAAACTTAGAGCTAACTCTTCCTATATTGAGAGATAGAAGTCCATGAACTTACCTGTTCAGCTTGGATCGTGTCTGACAATGGAGGCACCTTCAAGGCAAAATGAGGATTGGTACAGCTTGCTTGAAGTTCAGGGATGCTATTCCAACCTTTAACTTGCTTTGAAACCAACTGGATCAAGCTATGGCAATCCACCTGCAAAACAGAAAAAATGAAAATGGTGATGTTGGTTAGAGGTGTTACAGGTCGTGTCCAATGCCTGGGATAGCTTGCATATATGGTATGGAATGTGTATGAACTGGATTTAGCAAGAATGCACGAATGGATTGGCTTATGGAAGTCCAACTGCAGAGGTTACTCTGTTTTCTGCAGTGGGAGGGTGTTTTGAGGTTTGATTATGTTTGGAAGGTATTTGGCTCCTGCTCTAGCTTAGGTCTGATGTTTGGAAGGTGTACAACAACTTTGCTTAAGCTTCTCTTGGTTGAAATGAGAGTTGGTGTTGGTTATGCCAAGTTACTTCACACTTAAGCAAGAAAGTATCAACTTGGTTTCTAGGCTAGTACAAAGCCTCTATCTATGCAGCACATTTGAGTCTTGATTAGTGGGATATGCCTATGCCTTTGTGCCTCAAAGATCTGCATTGTACCTCATAGATTGCAAAGTTGACATAAAGTAACACTTTACAAAAATGGATAATATGCTTTTTCTTATTAAGGCTTAATCTTGTATGCAATGCTTAAACACATAATGCAAGGCTTGAACACAAGGGGTTTGCATTAAATTTATGAGTGTGAATGGGATAAAGGACCTGTAATCCATCTTAGAACATGCTGAGTTCAAAATGCAAGGTTATGGACATGTAAATTGGTCATGAACAAAGTGAGTTTTTCCCAACTTGCCAAATTCGATTCTCCCTAACCATGAGGTTGTTTGATGAGTTCTTGGACATTTTGGAAATATTGGAATGTGTACTACAATCCATCTTTGTAATGAAACTTGAAATTCCAAGTGGAATCATGTGAAAAGTTGCCATGAAGTTAGGCAAAAATCCTGCCTACAATAGGTCAAATTTTCTCTAAGTTAAGAATGTTTTGCACCCTTGTTCCAAAAATCATAACTTGAGCTACAAGCTTCTTTTGAGGAAACTTTGTGAATCAAAGTTGTAGATTTTGAAATGGAATATAACTTTCATGTTTTGACTTTTCCTTGAATCCAAATGCATCTTGATGAAAAAGTGGGACAAACTTAGAAAAAAAATTAGGGATTTTCATAAGTTAGAAAAATTCTAAGTTATGAAAATTCTTCATTTTAAGCCCTAATTTGCAGATTTGGATTTCTTGATGAACAAGTTTCATAATTTGGCATGTTTTGATGAAAAATAAATCTTGACACTTGATTTTGACCAAAAAGTCAAAGTTTGACTTTTCAGTATACAGTCAAATTTGGCTCAGTTGACTGGGAAATTCATCCGTCAATCTTGTGCATTTGGGATCTTTTGAATTTGTTGAACATGTCAAGATAATTCCATGAGGTTCTTGAGTCCATATATGAGCTTGGTTTGCCATTGGTTAGGTCAAATAGTTAAAAATTTCCTTTGTGCAGTCAAAACCCTAAAAATGACCATTTTGCCCTTTTGGTGATCTGATCAAATTTCTTGTGGAATTGTGATCCAAACTTGACCAAATGGTTCAAATGAGTTCATAATGTTGATGGGGGTCAAAAATCATGAGGTTTGACTGTCAATTGACCACAGTTGACTTTTTCCCCAATATAGTTGATTTCTAGGTCAACTGTCCAATTGACTGGGCAAAGTTTGGAATCAAGACTTGAAACTTGGTATGGATAAACTTGTGAGTCTAACATGAAGCATGAAAGTCATCTTAGGCATTTTAGGTCAAAACATCTTTGTGCAAACACAAACCCTAATTTGGGTCAACAATGCAAGGAGGAGTCTTGAGCAGAGGAAACCCTAACTGGATCTTGAGCTCCAAGGGTCTTGTGGTGAGAAAATGTTGAGGAAATGGGAGGGAAAATTTTGGGGTACAACACTAAGCATCTAAGAGCCCGTAGAAAACTACAGATGGAAAGGGTGCTAACACCTTCCCTTTCCATAATCTACCCCATTACTCAGAAATAATCTCGAATTTTTCTGTTCTTTTCACCCTTTCCTTTGTTGGATAAAAGAAAAGTCGATGGTGACTATTGCTTACCGCAACATTTACAAACACAAAATGCAAAACTAGTATAAACAGTCGGTTCTGCCACCGTATTATAGAACTGGCGACTCTGCTAGGGAAAATAAATAAAAAGTGGGGTTACCTTAGAGCTTAGGTCATATTTACTTTCCTTTCCTTATATGCTTTGATTGCTTTATCTTTAAGGGTTTTTTCTTGGGTTTACTTGTAAAGATCCTACACCCGAATCTGGGGAACCTTTTAGGTAAGTAGCAATATATCTTGGGGACAATGCAGAGTATACCGACACGGTTGAAATGATAGATATGTCAGTGTGACACATTTGTTATTACTGGTAGCCCTTGAGTAGTCAAGGAGAATACGGGGCCGCTGTGTGGTGTCATGAAGCACCAACTGACCTTAGAACCTTTAATTGAACAACTTGGCCATTAGGAAGTAGTGAGATAGCCGACTTTGGTGCAATCTGAAGTTGGTTGATACTCGATACTACACTCATTAATATCTGACTTCTTGGATATTTTGATCGCCAATAAAGAGGCTTGTGCTGAAACAATGCCTGGTGAAGAAAGATCAATGATATTGAGATCTCCTAGAACCCGATTACTATTAATAGGATAGGTTAAACCAAATAAACATCAAGAGGGTACTTACCTATGGAATCCATGCAAGCCTAAACCTAAGGATCTGTTTGTGTGCTTGTATATATCTGTTTGTACATAACATCATAACATCATAATATGGCATATCACTCTAACCATTTCAAGGACTTTTAGGACTTACCTTTGTGTCTATTTTGTAGGACATTGCTCCCATTCGCAGAAATACCATCCAAGTCAACCTCGTAAGGGTACCTCCTCAACTCAAAGAGCTGGCATCAAGGGTTCTTGAGAATTCGCCATTCACTAAAAGACATGGTCGACTCCTCAGTTTAGTCACCTCAAGCCCTGACGAGGACATGGTGAAAGTTCTCTTTCAGTTCTTTGACCCTCTACATCATTGCTTTACATTTCCCAACTACCAGTTGGTGCCTACTATGGAAGAATTTTCTCAGTTATTGGGTGTTCCTATTCTTAACCAATTACCTTTCAATGGTATGGAAAGAGACCCAAAGCCTGAGGAGATTGCTCAAGCCCTGTGTTTACAACGGTCCGATGTTGTAACAAATTGGAAAACAAGAAGCGGTGTCAAAGGGTTTCTAGCTAAGTTTTTGTTTGAGAAAGCTCACCATTTTTGGGATACCTTGGACTTACAAGCCTTTGAAGAAGTGTTGGCCCTTCTCATCTATGGGATGGTGATGTTCCCTAATTCAGACCAGCTCATAGATGTGAATGCGGTCAAAGTTTTCATGTCTCGTAATCCGGTGCCTACTTTACTTGGAGATATTCTGCACTCTTTTCACACTCCCACTATAAAGAGAAGAGGAACCCTCATGTGTTGCACCCCTCTGTTGGCTAGGTGGTTTATTTTGCATTCAGATATTCACTGGTGCCCTCGATCTGTGGAAGATGTTACCATCATTGATCATTGTGGGGAATTCCCTAATGTCCCTCTCCTAGGAATTGGGGGGAGGAATCACTTATAACCCTTGTTTGGCGTTGCGACAGTTTGGGTATTCTAGGAGGGATGGTCCTCATGATCCATTGGTTCAGGGAATCATGTTTAACTATGAGAATGATGTCCAAGGGTACTGTCAGAGGTTCATCCGAGCTTCGGGCATGGTGAACAGAGTGAATAGCAAGACATTGGGACATAAGAACTCCATACCTTTGGAGCCTTATCTTAAGTGGGTGCAAGCACGCGTTCAAAATCTCATGATGCATTACCCCTCCATCCTACCTATCATCATGGAACCTATCACCGAGACAAATGTACCTCATACTATCCTCCATCCTGACATGCCGACTACTCTCGAGGAATTGGAAAGATCTTGGATTCAACTCAAAGAAGAATGAGACACCTTTGAAACCCGTTTCTACGTAAGCGAGAAGAAGGTTTTGGAGCTTACAAGACAACTGTATGAAGAACAGAGTTTGAATGCCTACATTGCATCAAAGAGGATGCGCTCATGGGAAGCCTGAGTCCTGTTTGGTTTAGGAGTTTTGTTTTATCTTTGTTTCTTCCATTGTAAGCCCAAGAGGCATCATTGTAATCATTTAAACTTATGAATGCAATTAATGTTTGTTCTCTCGTTGTCTAAGAAAATTTAAAATCTTAAAAGTCCTTGAAAACATTGCATAAGCATATCATGCATTTCATTGCATAAACATGTATTTCGAGACATGTTTCTTATTATTTTCGCTATTTATTATTGCAAAAGAAATGGCTCTTGAACAAATAGTAAAAGACCTTAAAGCTCAAAATGCTCAGTTCCAACAAATGTTCCTGACTCTGGCTAAGGGGAAAGAAGATCCGAAAGCTCTTATCATCAAGGAGAATACCAAGAAGGCAAAGAAACCAGTTGGTGCATTGAATTTGGGAAGAAGGTTCAGAGAACCGGCTAAGAGAGCTCTAGATTTTATAACTCCGTCAAACGAGGGGGACAATTAAGAAGAGAAGCCAACAGAAGAAAACAACAATCCCGGAACTGATGAGGAGGAGGTTGATTACTCTGAAGAACAATACAATATCCTCCTGTTGAGGATAAATACAAACAGCTGGAGGATCGTCTCAATGCTATGGAGATTCAGAGGGTACCCGGGATGGATTTTGAAGAGCTAGGATTGGTCTCAGGGGTTGTCATCCCGCAAAAATTCAAGGTCCCCACATTTTCTAAGTATGATGGTGTCTCCTGTCCTAAGCTGCACTTAAGGTCATATGTCAGGAAGATTCAACCCCACACTACTGATAGGAATCTGTGGGTACATTTCTTCTAGGAAAGTTTGGCAGGGACTCAATTGGAATGGTTCTATCAGCTGGAGGGAACCAATATCCGCAATTGGGAATATCTGGCTGCTGCTTTCTACAAGCAATACCAATATAACATTGACCTCGCTCTAACCCGTACACAATTGCAAAGTATGTCTATGGATTCCAGCGAGGGTTTCAAAGATTATGCCCAAAAGTGGAGAGACCTTGCGGGAAGAGTCCAACCTCCTATGTCTGATAGGGAGCTGGTAGACATGTTCTTGGGCCCGTTGTCTGGTCCATTCTTCAACCATCTGATTGGAAGCTCTTCAGTTGGGTTTACTGAGCTGATATTGCCTGGTGAGCAAGTAGAAGTTGGTATTATGAATGGTAAGATCCAGAGAGATGCATCCTCCGGTATAGTAAAGAAACCATTCTCTGGGAAGAAGGAGGTCAGCGCTGCTTATGGCCAGAGAAATCAAAGCAAAACTGAACATTGTCCTATGGTAGGGGCTGTTATGATTTCCAATTCTGCATCAAACCAACAAAGAAACAATCAGCGCAGACCAGATGCACCCAGAAGACAGTTCACCCGGGTCAACATGACCTTATCCCAGGTTTTTCCACATTTGCTGAAGTCCAATCTGGTGACTCTAAAGGAAGCTCCCAAGAATCCTAATACTGCATCTCCCCACTACAACCCAAATTCCCGATGTGCCTACCACTCTTAAAGTCCAGGGCATAATACAAATGATTGTTGGGCTCTGAAAAATAAAGTGCAAGATATCATTGAGGCAAAGGAAATTGAGTTTGATCCTCCTAAGACCCCCAAGTTCATAACTGCACCAATGCCTAAGCATGAACCTGGAATCAGTGCTATTGATGTTATTTTCGCTACAGAGGACGCTGACAGCGACTGCGACGTGGACAAGTGGATATTCCCAACCATCAGCGGTGGACTCAACAATTGGGAGGCCAAGGATTTTGTTCCTATTACTTTTATTCAAGAGTAATTGTCTTTTCTTTTTTTGGGATATGTAGTATTTGAATAATTGAAACATTAAAGCCTTGTGTCTTACCCGAGGCACAATGTTCTATTTTGTGAGGGTTATTACTTTATATTCATATGTCATTAATAAATCATTGGAAGTTTTGCATACAAATTTTACTCTCCTTGTTTTTATTTTCTACCTTTTACTTTATAAAAAATAGCTATGCTCTTACACACACCCATATATCCAACTGCAGATCCACATCCACTCTAGATCCCATTGATAATGGTTCTTCTATTTCCAATTATGACTTTGAAAATCTGATCTTCCAAGCCGAGGACGGAGGTGAGGAAGATTGTGAAGTACCACGACTATTACAACAGGAGGAAAGGGAAATACAGCCTCATGAAGAGCCGGTTGAGATAGTAAACTTGGGTACTGAAAAGGATAAGAAGGAAGTCAAGATAGGCGCCGATCTAGAGCATAGTGTCAAGGAGCGGTTAATATAGATGTTACATGACTATGTTGAGGTCTATGCCTGGCCATACGAAGATATGCCAGGACTTAACACTGATATTATGGTGCATCGCCTACCGACAAAAAAGAACTGCCTTCCAGTGAAATAGAAGGTTTGTCGTATGCGGCCAGAGATGTCAGAAAAGATCAAGGTGAAGTCATGAAATAGTTCAATGCCGGTTCCTTAGTTGTCACATCTTATCCATAATGGGTTGCTAATGTTGTTCCGGTACCTAAGAAGGAGAGTAAAGTACGTATGTGTGTGGATTACAGAGACCTGAGTAGGGCAAGCCCCAAGGATGACTTTCGGCTTCCCTATATTGATGTTCTGGTTGACAACACTGTACAACATAAGGTATTCTCCTTCATGGATGGTTTCTCCAAATACAATCAGATCAAAATGGAACCTGAGGACATGGAGAAAACGAACTTCGTCATGCAGTGGGGCACTTTCTGTTACAAAGTTATGCCATTTGGGTTAATGAACGTCGGGGCGACCTATCAGCGTGCCATGGTAGCTTTATTTCATGATATAATCCATCACGAGATAGAGGTCTACATTGACGATATGATAGCCATGTCCCAGACTGAAGAGGAGCACCTTGATCACCTACAAAAGCTGTTTGAAAGGATGAAGAAATACAAACTGAGGTCGAACCCGAATAAGTGCACCTTTGGAGTAAGATCTGTTAAGCTCTTAGGTTTCGTTATCAGCAACAAAGGTATTGAAGTAGACCCTGCAAAGGTTAAAGCTACACAAGAAATTCCAACTCCTTGCACTGAGAAGGAGGTTAGGGGATTCTTGGGACGTCTAAACTACATTTCCAGATTCATTTCCCATCTAACTGTGTGGCGGTATAAATGTTTAAGACTAAGCCATTGGATTGACTTGACTTGTACATATCAAAATAAAAATCGCCACCGCGCTTTATTGTTTCCAAAGGAATGGGAAAAGAGCGAGTAACCCAAAAGAGGGGGGAAAGATTCAAGGTAAGGGGGTTGGTTATGCAAGGGAAGGTATTAGCACCCTAAACATCTACGGTACTCCGCAAGAACCTCTTTGAAAAATCTGTATATTTTGGCTATAAAATGTTGTATAAAAAATAGATGGTGGAGGTGAGAAAAGAAATATTTTTTATGATTTTTGAACCCGCCGCGGTTGCGAACCTTTAGTGCCTACATAACACCTTTCATGCAATAGGGGATCAGGGTACACGTAGTTCCTCTTTTAAAATTTTTAAAACACAAGTGCGTTGGTTAATTTTATGAGATAAGACATCATCGTCATTGTCCGTGTGGAAAACATACTTACTACCCACAATCATGAGAAAGGAGAATTTGCATCATCTCAAAGTAGAGGATATGGCTTGGATTTTAAAATCAACAATTCCTCACTCAACAACCAAGTGGAAAATATCTCTCGTCACTACATATTATAGAAGTGTAGTTGTTTGTAATACTACAAGGATTGACAAGAGTATAATATTTTGAGAAAGGTTTTAAAATAAAAAGCCAAAGTGGCAAAATGGTTTGAAATGAGATTGATTGACTTTTAATATTCTCACAAAAAATGCCAAGGTATTATTTAAGTTGATTGAAGTTTATTTATGAAAAGGTTTTGAAAATGCATGGACCTAGGTCCAAGTTTATTATGAAAGTGGTTCAAGTTTAAAAACAAGAAGAGTTTTCAAAAGGAGAGAGAAGATTTTTGAAATTAAAGAATATAGGAGGAGAAGAAGAGACTATCCTAAAGCATAAGGTAAAAGCTAGGGAGAAGAACCATCTAACCAACAAGAAGCCAATACTTTACATTATGAGTCAAGATAGAATTCCCATTCTTTGGATTGAAACCAAGTTAAGATAGATCACTTGCTTTTTGTTTTGAAATTGTGCTTTGTGTGTTTTTGAAAGTATTTTATAAAAGAGGCCATTGTTTAGGCAATCTTTGTAATGATTCTCGTTCGTAAGAATGTATACAAAGATGTTTGTCTTTTTGAAAATGTTTTCAATGTTTGTAAAATATTTTGGACATGTGTGTGTTTGTTTTGAAAATAACAAGGATATTTGTTTGAAAATAGAGCAAGTAACTAGAAGCAATCTACCTACCCAAATGTATTTCTTATGCATTTTTTATTCCTTTGACATTGTTGTCTTACCATTGATTTGGTAAGTAACCCTATCTTTGGATGTAAACGGGACAGGCGTGGGTCATCGTATAACCATAATTAGCAATGTTGCAAAGTATCTTAGTATTTTTTAGGGACCAAGATCATTTTGTAAGGCAACTTTGAATAGCGTCATCGAGGGACTATGATCTTTTGATTTTGTTTGTTTTACCAAGATACTTTGCATGCATAATATGGCTATTTTCGTATAAGGAAACCAAGTGGAGAAACCCTAAGGGTGTTTGTCTGCAAGTGTGTTTGATTGCATGCTTGATTTTTATCTTGAATTATGGTCTTCTATTTGATTGATCTTTCATTAGCGTTTATATTTTAAAGCGATAAATTGCAGAAATGTAAAGTCCTACGCTATTACAATATTTAGGGGGTGGGGGTACAAATTTATGAATGGGGATTGCAAATGAAAATAAAGCCCTAAATTACTATTACGACCACATTGAAATATATACAAGAAAATATTAAATGAACTTGTTTTGTTTTTAAGAAAATATTTTTGTCTTTTGTTTTAAGAAATAAAATAAAGTGTGAACGAAATATTTTTGGTGTTTTGTTGATTAATGAAATGGAGAGTGCCAGCGAGAAAAATAAAGAAAAAGAAAATAACAAGGGGAAGAAGAAAAAAAAAGGATCAGCGTGCTGCTGAAAGGAAGTCAGAGGTTCTGACCCTGGCGCTGCAAAACAGAAACCTGTTAGTGAAAATGTATGAGGTCAAAGGTTCTGACCCTGGTGGGAACACAATAATTTTCAGAAGTTCTGATATTACTGATAACAAAACAGGCTCCAGAAGTGCTGGTGCCAATGTCAGAACTTGGTCTATCTCCATGCTAGTCAGAACATCTGCAGTTTGGTTATTTCTCCATAAAATAGAAGACATGCCTAGGGCAATTTCAGCAGGTGTCATAGTGCTTCAGAAATAAAGAGAATCAGAACCATAAATCAGAGGCAAGTATGCCTTTGCTAATCCTAACTCTGAGTTCTAGTTTCTTCAGGAAAGTTCTGAACTGATTCGTTCTCTACTTAAGTATACAAAGGCGTGAAAATCTCAGAACATGTACAACATCAAAAGCATGATATCTACATTGTGTTTTTGAGGATGCAAATCTGGTAATTCTTAAGCAATGTGGTGAGAGTCAGCAGATGCTTACCTTGCAGCTGGAAGAAGTTCTGTGAACTGGAGTTAGCCTTAACTCTGATGACGTTCTGAACGGCTTCTTTGAATGGATGGATGGAGGGTATATAGTAGTATGAATACAGAAGTTATGAAAGTTTCCAACGTGTGGGTCAAAAACTGTATGGGTGTTTTTAGTCAAGAAATATTTTGAGAACAAATGGAGTTTGAAAGCAAAGGATCCAAAGTTAATGGTTTGTATGTTGTGTTTACAGTTTTTGAAACTCTAGGAATTTTGGGCAGAGATTCAAGGTTTTTTCTTGCTCAAACTTTCTGTCTCTTTTCAACAATTTTTCTTGACCTGTTCTCAATGACCAATGGTGTTCTATTTATAGGCAAAGCTTTGTGGGTTTTAAAATGTCAAGTGGCACCAATATCATGCACTAGGTGCTGACTTACTCTTGAAGAAAGTTTAAAAAGGGTTGTGATGATTGACAGCTTTTAGCCTAGGTTGGGTTAGTAAGCAAGGATTAAGGAAAAGTGACTTCCATAAGCGAAAAGTAGCGCAAGGACCTATACCTAAATCTGTACAAAGGTATTTATATGCTACACATGGAGAGACCCTTTGGACAAAGACTCAAAAGTGGTTGTGAGCATTAATGAGCATTAAATGGTGATGAGAGTTGTCAAAATCAGAAATCTTGTAATATGAGATTTGCATCATTACTTAAATCTGAGCCAGAAATTCCATTTAGGACAAACATCCAACTTCTGATCCTTGTTCTTTGTTGCCTCAGCAAGTTCTGAAGGATCCTCAGGCTTTCCAGTAAATTTCTTTGATTTGCCTCTGAAAACTCTGAACTTAGAGATTCTGCTTCAATGTAGCACCCAATCTTCTGACCCTCTTACCTTCTGACTCCAGCATGTTCTGAAGGAGATTTCAGACTTCGTTGCTTTCTTTACATTACTCTAGAAAACTCTGACTGAACTTGCATAGATGCTGAAAAAGCCATGTTCTTACTGAAGGTTATGTGCTGAACCACATTTACAACTTCTGATTGCTCCTTCCTGGAGGCTGTCTCAGAAGTTCTGAAGTGTCATTTTTCTTAAATACTTTAGAAAAATTCTAAGTATTTAGAATTTGACTTTTCCAAGGTAAAATTTAACTTTTGAGCTTCTTGATGAAACAAACTTCATATTCCAACATGTCTTGATGAAATATGATTTTTGAGATTTGATTTTGATCCAAAAGTCAAAGTTTGACCTCCCAGCGTTATAAATGACCACTTTGCCCTTATGAATGGCTTGCTTGGAAAGAAATTATAATTTAAAGCTTGGATTTATATAAGAGAAAACTTGAGAATCCAGGGTGATTTTCTTGAGAAATGAAAGGACAAATTTTGGGGTACAACAGGGAGTTATATCAGAAGAGAACTAAGAAATCTTTTTATAAGAAGGTCAAACCTCGTGAATTCAGAGAAGGCGACCTCGTACTCAGGAAGATCAGGTCTTTTAACGTTGATTCTAGGGGAAAATGGACTCCCAATTTTGAAGGCCCATATGTTGTCAAGAAATCCTTATCTGGCGGTGCATTAATTCTTGAAACTATGGATGGTGAGGAGTTCCCACGTCCCATGAATGTTGATGCAGTCAAGAAATAATTAGCCTAAAGAAATAAAATAACAACTCACTAACTTGAAAACCCGAAAGGGCGACTTAGGAAAAAAGGAGTGTCTCGGTAGGCCGAAAACCCGAAAGGGCGGTCTAGGAAAAAATTAGAGACATAAACAAAATAAAATTTCCTGCTAAGTTGAAAACCCGCAAGGGCAGCTTAGGCAAAAGTTAGGGACTTTCTTGGCAAGTAACTACATCAGACAAGACTTGATCATTGAAGCAACAATCTTCTTGGATCCTCACCATACTTCAACGGAAGTTGTTGCTCAGAATTTCAAAGTTGTTAGAGGGAATAATGGTCATTGTATCTCAATGTATCTTTTCCATTATATATTACCATTTTTTGAACTTTGTAATCATCCGTGGAGTCTCGCCATTCGCAGACTACCATTCTATCAATAAAATTCTAGCTTTTACCCAATTCTTTTTAATTCTTATTTTATTCAGCTTAAAAAGACTCCATTTATTATTGATAATAATTTTCAAAGCAAAAATATTAAATAACAAAAAAAAATTCAAAAAGAATTTACAACTTACTTTTACTTTAGATTTTGTGATTCAAGAGGAAAACAAAAGTGGCGATCCAAGGAATGGACGAACTCCAGTAATTTTGGGAAGTTTTGTTTCCCCCAAGAAGGTCTTATCAGGCCGTTTTCACTGGTATACGTGTGATTTTTGTATTGAAGACGATACCAATTGGCGTAAGGTGTAGTATTGGGTTTGTGATCCTAGTGTCCCCAGTCAAGTCTTGGTTCTTTTTATTTTATTTTTGGGTTTGCATGGTCTGAGGCCTCTATCCCAGATTTCCCAGCGATGTCTTCCCTCATATGACGAAAGGTCTTTTTCCCTTGGTGTGCTGAGATGGAACTATTTGCAAAATTTCGCTCTTTCTGCAGTATTGGCATTATTGTTGGTATTTATTTCCCATGCAACTAGACCAGGGCAGTATATTTTCTAAGAAGTGTTGAGACAGTTGTCAACCCTTTGGGTTTTCACCCGCCAAGAGTTGGGTTTGATTTAAAATCCTCATGACTTTGACCTTTTTCTATAATATTGACTTCTTGATTCCCCAAGAAGGCTATCCGAGGGCATCTTTTGTTGGAATAAGTTTGCATGATATGAAGACTCAATCCAAGATTCCCCAGTGAAGGCTTCACTTATTTGATAAAAGTCTTTTCTCCCCGTGTATGTTGGGTTGGACTCATTTGTGAAGCATCTCCCTTTTGACAGTACTTGCATTTTGTTTGATTGCCCGATAGTCAGGCAAGGTAAATGTTTTATTTAAGAAGTGTTGAGGAATTTGTCAGTTCTTTGGGTTTTCACCTGCCAATTGTTGGGTTTGATTTAAAATCCCCATAAGATTGATTTCTTGATGTAATGTTTGACTTCTTAACTCCCTAAGTTGTTATCCCCATGAGGTTTCATACTTTTTCCCCAGAGAAGTTGGTGCAATACTTGTTAGAACATAATTTGATTCTACAACCCTTGATTAGAGTTTTGATGATAACAAAATACAAAGAATAAAATAAATTCAAAGATATATATATATATATATATATATATATATATATATATATATATATATATATATATATATATATATATATATATATATATATATATATATATATATATATATATATATATATATATATATATATATATATATATATATATATATATATATATATATATATATATATAGAACAAATAAGCTTCTTAGAATTATGTTTTATATATACAGAAGTTCTGATGGAATCAGCATCAGAAGATCAGTAATATATCAACATCAGAAGATCAATACCATGTGCTACACGCTGAAGCTACCAGATCATACGCTGAAGCTTGATGACCAGAATCTACGCATAAACATATACACTCTGACTCTGATCAAAGATCTTTACCAAGTCATCATCACTCAGAAGCGTCATCATAAGTTAAGGCAGAACACTCTGAAGCGCTATCATAAGCAGAGAAGACTCTGAAGCGTTACTAAGTATTCAAGACAGAATTAATTGCTAACGGCTTTATTCAAGACAAGATCTTCTCAAAAAGGAAAGAGCGTTATTATCACTGAAATGGCTTTATGGACAACGTATCTCTGCCTTTTCTATATAAACAAGTCTGCTTTGGAAAAGACACACGCATGCACTCATAGAATTTGCCAAGCCTTCAAACCACGCTTACTCAAACGCTTTAGCAATTCAGTTTACTCCAAGCTTTAAATTGTGAAATTATCATAGTTGTGATATACTGTTTTATTAGAAAACGTTAAACACATTCTTGTTCAATTATTTTGTAAGAGATTTCCTTAAGATAAACCGGTTTGTGTTTATACTCAAGAAGGCTTTAACAGTTGTTAAAGTAGCTGTGTAATCCTTTGAATATAGTGGATTAAGACCTTGTTGGAGAGAGGAGAAATCACCTTGACGGGTGGACTGGAGTAGTTTGAGATCAAACGAACCAGGATAAAAATACAGTGTTGTCTAAGCTTTTGATTTAAGTTTTACAATTCAACCCCCCTTCTTGTGTTTTTCACATCTTCAATTGGCATCAGAGCGCCTGGTTTTGAGCTTATAACACTTAACCGTGTCAGTACAAGATCCAGCGTCAGAAAAACACAATGGCAGGACCAAATCAAAACATCAGCAATGACAACAATGAAGAAAGAGACAGATTCAGTGGCAAACCTCCAGTCTTTGATGGAGAGAACTTTGACTACTGGAAAGACATAATTGAGAGTTTCTTTTTGGCCCATGATGCTGATCTGTGGGACATGGTGACTGATGGATACACACACCTAGTGGATGGAAGTGGTCAGAAGATTGACAGGAAAATAATGTCTGATCAGCAAAAGCGTGAGTTCAGAAATCATCACAAGGCTAGAACAATTCTTCTCAGCGCCATCTCTTATTCAGAATATGAGAAGATATCAAACAGAGACACTGCAAAGAATATGTTTGACTCTCTGAGAATGACGCATGAAGGCAACATTCAAGTCAAATAAACCAAAGCCCTTGCACTCATTAAGAAGTATGAGGCATTCAAGATGGAAGAGAGTGAATCAATAGAAACTATGTTTTCAAGATTTCAAATTCTCGTTGCTGGTCTAAAAGTTCTTGACAAAGGGTATTCTACTGCTGATCACGTTAAGAAGATCATCAGAAGCTTGCCAAAACAACGGAGGCCAATGGTCACAACGCTTAAGCTAGCCAAGGATCTCAACAAAATCTCTCTGGAGGAACTTGTCATCTCCCTCATAAGTCACAAGATAGAGCTAGAAGCAGATGAACCTCAAAAGCAAGGTAAGCCATTAGCTTTAAAATCTAACAGAAAATATGACTCCAAAGTTTTGCAGGCTGTGGAAGAAACCTCTGATGGGTCCTCATCAGAAGAAGATGAACTGTCTCTCTTCTCCAGAAGGGTGAACCAATTATGGAAGCAAAGGCAAAGAAAGTTCAGGAATCCCAGAAGATCAGAAAATCAGAATGAATCTTTCTCCAGATGCAGAAGGTCAGAATCCTTCTCTGGACACAGAATATCTAAAGGTTCTTCAGGAAATAGAAAGCAAAACAACAAAGATATCATCTGCTATGAATGTAACGAGCAAGGGCACTACAAAAGTGATTTCCCAAAGCTTCAGAAGGAAAATCCCAAAAAGAAGTTTGGCAAGGAAAAGAAGAAAAGTATCATGACTATATGGGATGATTCTGACACATCTGAAGCTGACTCAGAATCAGATGATGAAAGAGCAAACATAGCTCTCATGGCAAACATAACAGAAGACAGTGAAGCTTCTGAGTCAGAATCTGAATCAGATACAAAAGAGGTATTCCCTGACTTTACTATAAACTTTACTAAGGCTGAACTAGCTGAAAGCCTTAATGAAATTCTGGAAAGATATCAGCAGATCAGAGTCAAATTCAGAAACCTGAAAAGGAATCTTGCTTCTGACTCTGATAAGACTGAGAGTCTCAAATTGGAGAATTCTGAGTTAAAAGATAAAATTTCAAAATTAGAAAACCAATTGCAAAACTCTCAGAAGGAAACAATCCCTGAAACTCCCAGCAATGCTGATGAGATCATCAAGGAGTATGATCACAACTTTCAGAAGTTTCTAGCTAAAAACATAGACAGAAGCAAAATGGCTTCAATGATCTATGGAGTTAGCAGAAATGGCAGAAAAGGGATAGGATATCAAGGTAAGGTACCTACACCAAAAAATGCCATGGATTTATTTATAAAACGTACTCCACTTGATTCACACTTTATATATGGGCACACACATGACATAAAATATACTAGTAGTGATTACTCTGTCAAACCAAAATTCAACCCGAGTTTTGGTAAAACTAACAAATCAGGACCCAAGAAAATGTGGGTACCTAAGGATAAAATAATACATGTGGCATATATCTTTAGCAGCAAAGCAAAAACACCAATCATGGTACCTAGACTCTGGCTGCTCACGACACATGACGGGAAGAAGGCATATGTTCCAAAGCCTGGAACTTAAGCCTGGAGGCCACGTAGGTTTTGGAGGCAATCAGAGAGGAAAGATCATTGGCTCTGGAATAGTAGCTAATGGAAATCTTCCCTCTATAAGTAATGTTTTATTAGTTGATGGATTAATGCATAACTTGTTATCCATAAGTCAATTAAGTGATAACGGTTATGATATAATCTTCAATCAAAATTCATGCAAAGCTCTTAGTCAGAAACATGGGGCTATCCTATTTAATGGAAAGAGGAAAAACAACATTTATAAAATAAAACTTTCTGAACTAAAAAGTCAGAATGTAAAGTGTCTTCTGTCTGTTAACAACGAGCAACGGATCTGGCACAGAAGATTGGGACATGTTAGTATGAGAAGAATATCTCAGATTAACAAACTCAATCTGGTCAGAGGGCTTCCTAACCTGAAGTTTAATTCAGATGCTCTGTGTGAAGCATGTCAGAAAGGCAAGTTTGCAAAACCAGCTTTCAAATCCAAAAACGTTGTTTCCACCTCCAAGCCATTAGAACTTCTGCACATTGACTTATTTGGACCAGTTAAAACTGCTTCAGTCAGTGGCAAGAAGTATGGGTTAGTAATCGTAGATGACTATAGCAGATGGACATGGGTAAAGTTCTTAAGGCACAAGGACGAGTCACACTCTATGTTTGTTAACTTCTGCAACCAAGTTCAGAATGAAAAGGATCTTAGAATCGTCAAAGTCAGAAGTGATCATGGTGGAGAATTTGAAAACAAAGATTTTGAGTTATTCTTTAATGACAAAGGCATTCTGCATGATTTATCTTGTCCTAGAACTCCCCAGTAAAATGGAGTTGTAGAACGAAAGAACAGAACATTGCAAGAAATGGCCAGAACCATGATCAACAAGACTAACGTTGCTAAGATCTTCTGGGCAGAGGCAATAAACACAGCATGTTACATTCAGAATAGAATCTCCATAAGACCTATTCTGGAAAAGACTCCATATGAATTGTGGAAGAACAGAAAGCCCAACATTTCCTATTTTCACCCATTTGGATGCACATGTTTTATTCTGAATACAAAAAATTATTTGAACAAGTTTGACTCTAAAGCACAAAAGCGTATTATGTTAGGATACTCTGAATGCTCAAGAGGGTACAGAGTATACAATACAGAAACACAGATTGTGGAGGAGTCAATCAGTGTTCATTTTGATGATAAGCTTGACTCTCAAAAGTCAAAGCAGAATGAATTCCTTGCAGGTATGGAAGTTGAACTCACAGGTACTGAAGATAAATCATCAGAAGCTCTCAACAGAGACACTCCCTCAACATCAGAAAGAGGCACTGCAAGCAATCCAGCACCTTCTGTTGATCAACTCCAGAAAAGACCATCCAGAAGCAGCATGGATCACCCAGAAGAAATAATCTTAGGAAGAAAGGAAGATCCAGTCAGAAAAAGATCTAACTTCAGAAACTCTGAAGAATCCCTCATGGGACTGGTTTCTCTAATTGAACCAACAACAATTGATGAAGCACTTTTGGACAATGACTGGATTCTAGCAATGCAAGAGGAGCTAAATCAATTCACAAGAAATGACGTATGGGATCTAGTTCCCAAACCAAAAGGATTCAACGGCATTAGAACAAAATGGGTGTTTAGAAACAAACTGAACGAACAAGGTGAAGTCATCAGAAACAAAGCACGACTGGTAGCACAAGGTTATAGTCAGCAAGAGGGGATAGACTATACAGAAACCTTTGCTCCAGTCGCCAGGTTAGAATCTATCAGACTCTTAATCTCATTTGTTGTTAATAAAGGCATCACTCTATATCAGATGGATGTTAAGAGTGCATTCTTAAATGGATATATAGAAGAAGAGGTATATGTGCACCAACCCCCTGGTTTTGAAAGTTCCAAAAATCCAGAATATGTTTTCAAACTAAAGAAGTCACTCTATGGTCTGAAACAAGCTCCCAGAGCTTGGTATGAAAGACTAAGTAACTTCCTGTTAGAAAAGGAATTCACCAGAGGGAAAGTGGACACAACCTTGTTCTGTAAGACAATTAAGAATGATATTTTAGTATGTCAGATTTATGTTGATGACATCATATTTGGATCTACTAAACCTAGTGGAAATGCGGGGTAAAGGAATTCTGGTAAAGGAATTTTGGATTCATGCTTCTTCTTCCAATCATCAAGTCACTTCATACCTTTGAGCAACATACTTCTACTCCCATGCCAGAAAATCCAAACCCTGAAACCACCACAAAAACACAACCAGAAATTCCCATCTCACCATAACCAGAAATTCCCCTCTCACCACAACCAGAAATCCCACTACCTCCATCTCCTCAACCGGAAATTAATCCACCTTCTCCACAACCTGAACAATCTCACCCAGAAGTTCAAACTTCTGAGGATCAACCTTCTGAACCAGAACCAGAACCTCTTAACAATCAATCAAACCAAACTGTTGATTCTAATACCATTACCATTCCTGGAATCACACAACCTCTGGCCATTTGTATGCCCCTTGGTACCATTGTGAATATTCCCCAACTTCCCTTTTCACCATAATCAACTCCACCAAACTCCCCATCAAGTCCAATCATAATTCCTCACTCTCCCACTCCCTCACCAAAGAACAATCCAGAAGACAACATCAAGACTGTCATTGACTTAATAGTTTTTGAACGTCTTGCTGCCATAACCCACAAAACAGCTATCCCAAAACCAAAACATCCAGATGTTGGTACCAGCTTATTGACATTTGAAACAGATGTACAGAAGTGGATCACTTCTCTGAAACAAGCTAGTCATGAACTGGTTAATCCCGCTGCATCAGACTACCTTTGGACAAAGTTTAGAAGATGGGTATGCTCTAAAACTTATAAGTTGAAAGAACAGAGCTACGGAAAAGCTCAACACAACTTCAACAATCTGCTGAAAGAAATTGAAGGTCCAGTTCTGAGCAAGCTGCTTAAGGAAGAAGTTCTCCCTCTGGATAATGCTCCCTGGTATGAACATCGTCCAGCATCCAAAGTTCAACTTGATACTCAGGAGCAGATGATTCCAGCTGAAGCACTGGGTCAAGAAAAGGATATTGTAGAAAGCTCTGAGAAGCATCCTGTTTCTGAAGATCCTCAAGCTTCCTCCCTTGACAGGCATACACTAGAAGACCAGAAAAGATCTGATATGCTGATGAAGGAAAGAATGGATAAACAGGACAACAAAATTGATGCAATCACGAGCATGTTAACCCAGCAACAGGAAACCAACACCCAGATCAAGAGCATGTTGGAGGCTCTGTTCACACGTCTTCCACCTCCCTCTTAGAATTTCCTTGTTTTTATAACTTGTTTATCTGTAATATTTTTACATTATTTTGAACTTATCATTGCTTCTGGATTTTTAATATAAACACATTTTGGCTCTGATTATTTGTTCTTTTTGATAACTGACAAAAAGGGGGAGAAAGAATGATATTTTTCATTAAAGGATTACTGAGACATAAGTCTCAAACATTCTGATCTATTTAAATTTTTTCTCTTCTAAAAAGTTTGAACATGTACAAAACTCTGAGGAAAGATACAATAAGGTTCTGATGCTCAAAGACTCATTGAATTAAAGGGAAGTAATCAACCCAGGGGGAGTTTTTCTCTTCTTAATTCTATACTTTTTATTCTTTATTTTTAATTGAAAAATCTGGTTTTTGTCATCATCAAAAAGGGGGAGATTGTTAGAACATAGTTTGATTCTACAACCCTTGATTAGAGTTTTGATGATAACAAAATACAAAGAATAAAATAAATTCAAAGATATATATATATATATATATATATATATATATATATATATATATATATATATATATATATATATATATATATATATATATATATAGAACAAATATGCTTCTTAGAATTATGTTTTATATATACAGAAGTTCTGATGGAATCAGCATCAGAAGATCAGTAATATATCAGCATCAGAAGATCAATAACATGTGCTACACGCTGAAGCTACCAGATCATACGCTGAAGCTTGATGACCAGAATCTGCGCATAAACATATACACTCTGACTCTGATCAAAGATCTTTACCAAGTCATCAGCACTCAGAAGCGTCATCATAAGTTAAGGCAGAACACTCTGAAGCGCTATCATAAGCAGAGAAGACTCTGAAGCGTTACTAAGTATTCAAGACAGAATTAATTGCTAACGGCTTTATTCAAGACAAGATCTTATCAAAAAGGAAAGAGCGTTATTATCATTGAAATGGCTTTATGGACAACGTATCTCTGCCTTGTCTATATAAACAAGTCTGCTTTGGAAAAGACACACGCATGCACTCATAGAATTTGCCAAGCCTTCAAACCATGCTTACTCAAACGCTTTAGCAATTTAGTTTACTCCAAGCTTTAAATTGTGAAATTATCACAGTTTTGATATACTGTTTTATTAGAAAACGTTAAACACATTCTTGTTCAATTATTTTGTAAGAGATTTCCTTGAGATAAACCGGTTTATGGTTATACTCAAGAAGGCTTTAACAATTGTTAAAGTAGCTGTGTAATCCTTTGAATATAGTGGATTAAGACCTCGTTGGAGAGAGGCAAAATTACCTTGACGGGTGGACTGGAGTAGTTTGAGATCAAACGAACCAGGATAAAAATACAGTGTTGTCTAAGCTTTTGATTTAAGTTTTACAATTCAACCCCCCTTCTTGTGTTTTTCACATCTTCAATACTTACTTTCAATATTGAAGAACGTATCTTGGTTTCCCCTCTTCAACATGGTGTTGGCCTCCCCAATAAAGTCAGCACGAGGTCCCCAGTTGATTTCTCAATGATGAGGCGTTATCTCCTCTAGTGAAGTCTGTATGATGTTCCCCCAATGAAGTCAGCTTGAAATCCTCAGTTGATGTTTTGCCGATATGGTTTCCATCTGCCTTATTTGAAATCAGTATTGCAATCCCCAGTAGAAGTGCGGACCATGAAAACATTTGTTTCCACATTGAAGTCTGAGTGTTATTCCCTGGTGAAGCCTGGAGAAGGATGTTATACCCCTGTATTTGTACTGTTTTGTTGCTATGATTTGTTTACTTTCGGATTAAGTTCCTTCCCAATGAAGTTAAGCCGCTAAATAGGATTCTATTTCCTCGTTTGGTGCTTATTTTCTTATGGAATGTTCATCTTGGATGTGATTTAGCCGAGTTTTAATTGTGCCTGAGTTGGTTTTTCCTGGTTACTCTTAGTGTTATATGTCTGTTTTGTCAGCATATACATGATAACACTCGTACATTCATACATGTATCATGCATAGTTAAATTTAGCAAATCATTGCTCATTCACATTTGTAATATTTTGTTGACATATTACCCTGTTTTACAGAGTTGTGTTGTCCTTTCACCAATAGAGTGTCGACCTTAAGCAGAAAGTGTATATTCTTTCAATTTCCCCACTGAGTTATCCCTCGTGGAAGATTTTTGCTTTAGCCTTCATGTACAGCTCTTTGTCTGGATAGATTAGGTTTCCCTCTTGAGTTTATTTCTCAAAGGATGTATTTGGTTGACTGTTTCACTCCAGTTTATTTCTGGTTTGAATCTTTATTTCCCAGCAATATTATTACTTTGGATTTCTGCAAGCTTCGAGCATTGGTTTGAGAATGTGCATTTATTTTGGCACGAGAAAACTTTTATCTCCTTAGCAGGAATACGTTGGAATTTTCCCAAGAAGTTATATTTCATTCCCCAGGAAGTCATATTTCTTTCCCCAGGAAGTTGTATTTCATTCCCCAGGAAGTCATATTTCTTTCCCCAGGAAGCCATATTTCTTTCCCCAGAAATTCATTTTTACAATCCTTCCTATAACATCAAGTGGTAGTATCTTTATTTGAGACAACTTATATATTATCCTTTCCGGGCGAAATTCCTTGGTTAAAGAAGAAGTCGAGACACGTTCTACGTGAAACTCCAGAATTTTGGAGAAACTTGTTATTCTTTTTGCTACCTTCAGTGAACGTCAGTGCTACGATATTTCTTTTCTCTCCACCTTCAGTGAACGTTGGTAGTTCACCATCAGTGAACATTGGCGATTGTTGTCTTTTTGCTACCTTTAGTAAATGTTGGTAGTTCACCGTCAGTGAACGTTAGTGCTATGATATTTCTTTTCTCTCTACCTTCAGTGAAAGTTGGTAGTTCACCATCAGTGAATGTTGGTGATTGTTATATTTTTGCTACCTTCAGTAAATGTTTGTGGTTCACTGTCAGTGAACATCGGTGCTATGATATTTCTTTTCTCTCTACCTTCAGTGAAAGTTGGTAGTTCACCATCAGTGAACGTTGGTGATTGTTATCTTTTTGCTACTTTCAGTAAACATTTGTGGTTCACCGCCAGTGAACGTCGGTACTATGATATTTCTTTTCTCTCTACCTTCAGTGAAAGTTGGTAGTTCACCATCAGTGAACGTTGGTGATTGTTATCTTTTTTCTACTTTCAGTAAACGTTGGTAGTTCACCGTCAGTGAACGTCGGTGCTATGATATTTTTTTCTCTCTCTCTACCTTCAGTGAAAGTTGGTAGTTCACCATCAGTGAACGTTGGTGATTGTTATCTTTTTGCTACCTTCAGTAAATGTTGGTGGTTCACTATCAGTGAACATCGGTGCTATGATATTTCTTTTCTCTCTACCTTCAGTGAAAGTTGGTAGTTCACCATCAGTGAATGTTGGTGATTATTATATTTTTGCTACCTTCAGTAAACGTTGGTAGTTCACTGTCAGTGAACGTCAGTGCTATGATATTTCTTTTCTCTCTACCTTCAGTGAAAGTTGGTAGTTCACCATCAGTGAACGTTGGTGACTGTTATTATTTTTTCTACCTTCAGTGAACGTTGGTACTTTACCGTCAGTAAACGTCGGTGCTATGATATTTCTTTTCTCTTTACCTTTAGTGAAAGTTGGTAGTTTACCATCAGTGAACGTTGGTGATTGTTATCTTTTTTCTACCTTTAGTGAATGTTGGTAGTTCACCGTCAGTGAACATTAGTGCTATGATATTTCTTTTCTCTCTACCTTCAGTGAAAGTTGGTAGTTCACCATCAGTGAACGTTGGTGATTGTTATCTTTTTGCTACCTTCAGTGAACGTTGGTAGTTCACCGTCAGTGAACATTGGTGCTATGATATTTCTTTTCTCTCTACCTTCAGTGAAAGTTGGTAGTTCACCATCAGTGAATGTTGGTGACTGTTATCTATTTGCTACCTTCAGTGAATGTTGGTAGTTCACCGTCAGTGAACGTCGGTGCTATGATATTTCTTTTCTCTCTACCTTCAGTGAAAGTTGGTAGTTCACCATCAGTAAATTTTGGTGATTGTTATCTTTTTTCTACCTTCAGTGAATGTTGGTAGTTCACCGCCAGTGAACGTCGGTGCTATGATATGTCTTTTCTCTCTACCTCCAGTGAAAATTGGTAATTCACCATCAGGGAACATTGGTGATTGTTATCTTGTTTCTACCTTTAGTGAAAGTTGGTAGTTCATCTTCAGTGAATGTCGATGTTTGTCTCTCTACCTTCAATGAACGTTGGTAGCTCACCGTCGGAGAACGTCGGTGTTGTTATTCTTTTATCTTTCTACCTTGAGTGAACTTTGGTAGTTTCGCCTTCAGTAAAAGTTGGTGTATCCTTTGATCTTTTACCATCCTCTATGAGTCGGTATCCTTTTGATCTTCTACCTTCAACAATGAGTTGGTAGTTTACTGTCATCTATGAGTCATTATCTTTTTGATCTTCTACCTCCGACTATTGAGTTTGGTAGTTCACAGTTGGTTGTCAATCACTTTTATCATGTACTATCTCCTCTTTAGCTGAGTTGGAGCTACCTTATCTCAACTTTGGGTGTTACACCAATAGAGTCGGGTCTTTTTGATTCACCAGTGTTTTATTTTCTTGGTCGGGTTTCTCTTTTGATCCTTATTTCCTTTGCTACATCCCCAGTGGTGTTTTGCGTCCCTTTGAAGTTGTTCATATGAATTCATACTCATAAGCATGGCATGGCATCTTAGGGCCAAAAATAAGGTTTGTTTTATATTTAAGTATCTTCGATCACGTCGACACGAAGATTTTTAACCTTCATATCTCCGGATAGAAGAAACTTAGGGCAACTATTGTACCCAAAATTTTGCCCCTAAGATCCCTTCATCATACCATATTGATTCAATCACAACAAGATCACATTAGGGCTTTTAGTTCTCCTCCCTATCTTTAGATTTTCTCTTTGAGGAATCAACAAGCACCTTGACTTGTTTTTCTTTTATGATCATGCATGTTTTGTTTTGACTTTCCTTTTAATTAATAAAATGCAATGTTGGTTTGTCTTATTTGTTAATATGTAGGTAAAGGCAATATGGCTTAGCAAGTTGATCCATGGGTTCATGAGTTTATTTTCATGCCCTAGTCAATAAAGCTGGAGAAATTCAAACCTCACCATTGAAGTTGTTTTGGAAGAAAAGGCATGGCAAGGTTTATTTTGGTTCACCATATTTCGAAGTTATCAAGATTGGTTCAAAAGTACAAGGGGTTGATTGAAGAAGTTGTCACGGTTGGACAAAGCCTTGTTCCCATTGGTCACAAGTGCATATTTCTCTCAATTATCAAGATATTGAAGTGGCTTTGGTTTCTATGAATTCTCATTATCATCCTCAACAACTTCTATCTACAAAGCAAAAGTGTTGGTACAAGAAGGTTGTTTGAAATTATCAAAGTTCCTCAAAGCATTTTCTTGATCTAAGAGCTAGGGTTTTGAACTTAAAAGAAGTATATCTTGCTCATCTTTTGGTATTTTTGAGTGATTCCAAAAACATACATCTCTTCAAAGGGTTATTAATAAATCGCTTCAAAATTTTCAAGGAGTTTTCATGTTGAAGAAACTTGATGATGAAGAAAGATTACAAGTTCTCCAGATGAACGCCCAACTTCCTATGTGTGACTTCAAATGATCATAACTTGGTCAATTTATATCACCTTGAGCCCAATATTTTTCCATAATGATCTTGTGGATGTGAACTTTATTCCTTATTTTATGTGAAAAATGAGAAAATGGATGGAGGGTGCCTTAAGGATACAAAAGATTATAGGTCATTTCATGATTTCTTGCCAAATTCAACAATTCATAACTCTCTCAATATTTGGAGATTTTGAATGGTTGAAGTTTCAAAATGTCACTCAAGAGGTCTATTTCATGCCATATTTTTTGGTCAAGAGCAAATTCTAAGAGGAAGGCCATGTTTGGATGCAAAACATTATAGGTCACTTTTGAAAAAAAACTTGAAATATTTCTAAGTATGGAAAGTCAACCTCTTTTTCCCAACTTTGACTCATTATAACTTTTAGCTCAAACATCCATTTGATTCTATTATTTTTCCATTGCAAAGCTTGTAATCTCATCTTTTAAAGCATCAAGAACCATGCCCTAAGACCCCTTGAGCTGAGAATGCCATTGTTTCAAAAGTGGTAACTTGGAGTTGAGGTTTATCCAAAAGTCAGAATTTGAAATCCTTAATTTGGCTTCTAAACACAAAATTGTTGCGCGGTTTTTCTTCTAAACATGTCTAGTGAACTTCCAAAAGTGATTAGCATAGCAAAACTCAAGGTTTGGATGAGTTTTGATTAAAATATAAGTCACACTTTTCTTGTTTGAAACTTCACACGATTTCCCTCCAAACTTCATCATTTCACACGCTTTGACGTTCCATCAGCTTCCCTATAAATAGAGGGTCATTCCCCATTCATTTCCTTAAGCTTTGAGATCCAAAACACCCTGCCAAAACCTCACACAAACCCATCTTTTTTTAAATTAGTTTTTGAGATTTAAGCTTCTTTCTCCAAAATTCTTTGCACATTCATCATCCTTAAGAATCATACAAACTCTCCAGCACTTAAACCAAGCAAAATAAGCCATAATTCAAGCTACATAAGTCCAGTTTCTGAGCTTATTTCTTGAACTTCGAAAAGGTAGAATTATCTACCATTTGGATCCAAATAAAGCACCAACCTATTCTACCCCTTCTCCTAATTCTTGTGCTTCTTACAATTTTTAAATCCATTGAGAGTTGAGAGAAAAATCTCAAATTGAAGGTGCTCGCTATTTTCTGGGTTTTTAATTCATATCTCTTTGCATACCTTATATAAATTTGGTGCAATGGTGATGTTAGGATCGTCTTGAAGAGACGAATGCAATGATACTAGTCTGGAATCCTAATTTTTCCATTTGAAGGATCTTACAAAATCTCCATTGCAGGGCGTCTGGAGGTTGAAGATGATGAGATGTCTCGTCTTAGCCAATGATAACGTGCCAAACGTTTTAATTTCATTGGTTGTCTTTTTTCTGATCTTATGCGTATCTCACTAAGCTCCATATCAAGCACAGTGCATATGATTCATTGGATCAGCTTACTAACGCATTTTGACTATGATCTGATGGCCCACATCTTTTTAGTTTTATTTTATTTTCTGATTTTATATTTTAATTGATTTAATTCTCAAAGATTCATAACTCTTTTATTTTTTATCCAAAAATTATGAAAAAATTCACAAAAATAATTTGAATTATTTCTGATCTCATGACTATTTCTTCACTTTTTTTTTTTACATTTAATATATATATTTTTTTTTGCATTATTTGCTTTCTTTTAATTACTTTAAAAATACTTTTTAACATATTTCTGACTTTTTGAAAATTTTATGGAATTTTATATTGATGTTTACTATTTTTTGATCTATTTTCTATCTGTTTGAGCAAATTTAATTAGTTTAAAAATAGTTTCTGACTTTAAAAAATTACCAAAAATTTTATAAAAATATTTGAGTCTATTTCTAATTTTTCTATGACCTTATTTATTTTTTATGAATTAATTTGAATATAGTTGATATTTTTTTCCTTTATTTTCATTTTTTATTCATTTTTTAAACCCTTTTCAACATATATATATATATATATATATATATATATATATATATATATATATATATATATATATATATATATATATATATATATATATATATATATATATATATATATATATATATATATATATATATATATATATATATATATATATATATATATATATATATATATATATATATATATATATATTAAATGTAATATTATTTTGTGATTATTTTATGGCTGATCTTGGGTTGAATTTTTGATCATGAACTTTCTTAACATCATTGGATCCATGGTGTTGAGTCTAACTCCATAAAAATGGATGAATGATTTTAATAATAGTTTGATTAAATTTTAATTCAAATGTGGTTTATATATTATTTCCCACCCTTCATCTCATTCCTTTCTTATTGCACTAAGTGTTATTGGAGCATGATCTCTATATCATGTCTCAAAATAAATGGTGCATGGATTGCTTTTGACCGGCCTCAAAATAGGTGTGACTTCTATATAAGTCCACTTACGATTGCTTAACATAGCGCTAAATTTTGTTCCTATTAGAGAAAATTATCATTCGTGGCCCAAACTTACGATTGCAAGCCCAAGATGTTAATTTGAACCCTTTGATCCAATAACCTTGCGATTCATTGTGTAGAGGCTTTGGTTCTACCAATCTTATTATGGATCTTCATCAATTTTGGTCAATGCGGATCACTTAAACATCATTGATCATTATATGTTACATTGAGGATTCTTAAATGGATGATATACTTGACATAAAGCAAATGCAATTCATTGTGTAGAGGCTTTGGTTCTACCAATCCTCTAATGAATTCCAAATGCAAGATTCAAGATGGTCATCCAACTAACCACTAATTATTGACAATTGATTTTATTTTATGCTTTTACTTTATGCTCTTTACTTTATGCACCATTTAATTTAGCATTTACATTTCATGCTATTTTTCATCTTTGCTCACTTGAGCCCATTTATATTCTTGTCATTTTTATTTTGCTCACTTGAGCTTTTCTTTTCTTTTTAAGATACTTAATAATCAACATAAACCATAAAAAAAATTTAATGATACTTGGACTATTTGGTTACTATCCTTGGCATTATGGAGTATTGGACTTCTTGGATTTAGGATTAGAAACCTTGGCCTATGTTGGAGACCTTGTGACCTTAATTGATATTTTGTCTGAATTTCTTGAGGTTTACCTCAAGACATTGGGTTGCTTGTTTGTATTGTGTGCAGGTTATTGTGATTATATACTTTGTTTGTAATCTGGAATTCACCCATATACAGTCGTTACTCTGCCCAAATTTTTGCGAAGACTTAATACACTTGAAGTTTGGTTCCATCAAGAGGTCTAGTATCTTTGCTTGCTTGGTTTCAATCCAAAGAATGGGAATTCTATCTTGACTTATAATGTCAAGTATTGGCTTCTTGTTGGTTAGATGGTTCTTCTCCCTATCTTTTACCTTATGCTTTAGGATAGTCTCTTCTTCTCCTCCTATCTTCTTTAATTTAAAAAATCTTCTCTCTCCTTTTGAAAACTCTTCTTGTTTTTAAACTTGAACCACTTTCATAATAAACTTATACCTAGGTCCATGCATTTTCAAAATCTTTTCATAAATAAACTTCAATCAACTTAAATAATACCTTGGCATTTTTTGTGAGAAGACTAAAAGTCAATCAATCTCATTTCAAACCATTTTGCCACTTTGGCTTTATATTTTAAAACCTTTCTCAAAAGATTAGACTCTTGTCAATCCTTGTAGTGATGCAAACAACTACACCTCAGCGGGAAAGACACTTCTAACAACAGGTCTTCCATAAGAAAGGGGAATGATGTCTAATACACTTGGGGAAATCTCTCCAAGAGTGCCAAATAACTAGGGGCAGATCTCCATCCGAATCACTTAGGGCATTGCACACGCATTCCAGCAATGAATCATCTGTCATCAAGAAAATATACCCGGTGAACGTGAACATAGTCGGAAGATATTACCCATGATTAAAGACCCGCTAGGTCGACTGGCCTAGGAAAAAACAAGGGCATCCCGAAGAACCAAAAAGGGTTCGGGAAAAAATTAGGGATAAAAACAAAAATCTATACACCCGGCAAGTCAAAAACCTGAAAAGGCGGCTTGGGAAAAAGGGGTATCCCGGTGGACTGAAAACTCGAAAGGGAGGTCCAGGCAAAAGTTAGAGATCAAAGAAGACAACTATGTCCCGTCATCTTGTCACTTGCCTATCAGTAGAAGACTTATCATTCTGATCGGCAGTTACCAAGCACCTCATTAGTTGGGATAACACTCAAGCTATCCACAAAGTCTCTGCAGGTACTTTCTCCAGCAAGTACAGGGGCTGAAAAGTCCTGATGCAAAGGCATTACCGTATCCTCAGCATGCGTCCCAGTGACATCTACACTCCCCACATAGTAGGGGTAACTAAAGCTTTTACATCGGCTTCTCAAGAAGAAGCACAATCCCCAACAAAGCTTATTCCTCCAGCTATAGAAGTTCATCCTCCAACAGAGTTATTCCCCCCACAGAGTTATTCTCAAACAGAGCCTCTCCCGGCAGAATATTCACAAACAGAAAGGAGTAAATCCACGGAATAGTCATCTCCGTTCACCATCCCCAGCGGAAGTAGAAGAACCACTTATTCTACGACGGCCAGGAAGTCAATTTCCAGTACTCCCCAACAGCAGTCAGGGATTTATTTTCCCAGACTCGGACGTGGCACAATAGCATTTCATGTTCATACATTATGGCGTGTGCACAAATATCGCATACAACATAATCTCATTTGTTTTGAGAACATCATCATACAATGAATTTCATGCATCATGTGTAATTAATCATGTAACTTTTCAGGAAAGATGGTTATCATCAACAATTTCCAACAGGTCCAAGATTAGCTCCTGAAACTAAACAGAGTAATTATCTACGCGACCAAATGCAGCTCTTCACGGGTTAATCACAAACCAACCTTACCCAGGTTCTTTCTCGGTTCTGATGCAGTTTCACCCAAACTCTTTACGAAGCAACCTTACCCAGGTTCCTTCTCAGTTCAGATGCAGTTTTACCCAAACTCCTCATAAAGCAACCTTACCCAGGTTCCTTCTCGGTTCCGATGCAGTTTTACCCAGACTCCTCGCGAAGCAACCTTACCCAGGTTCCTTCTCAGTTCAGATGCAGTTTTACCCAAACTCCTCACAAAGCAACCTTACCCAGGTTTCTTCTCGGTTCCGATACAGTTTTACCCAAACTCCTCGTGAAGCAACCTTACCCAGGCTCTTTTTCGGTTCAGATGCAGTTTTACCCAAACTCCTCATGAAGCAACCTTACCTAGGTTCCTTCTCAGTTCTGATGTAGTTTTACCAAAACTCTTCACGAAGCAACCTTACCCACGTTCCTTCTCGGTTCAGATGCGATTTTACCCAAACTCATCACGAAGTAACCCTACTATCCGGGTTCCTTCCCATAAGCCCTACTATCCAGGCTTTCATCTCGAAGTAACCCTATGACCCAGGTTCCTTCCCATAAGCCCTACTATCTATGCTTTCATCTCGAAGTAACCTTACGATCCAGGTTCCTTCCCATAAGCCCTATATCCAAGCTTTCATCTAGAAGTAACCATACGACCCAGGTTCCTTCCCATAAGCCCTACTATTCAGGCTTTCATCTCGAAGTAACCCTACGACCCAGGTTCCTTCCCATAATCCCTACTATCCAGGCTCTCATCTCAAAGTAACCCTACTATCCAGGTTCCTTCCCATAAGTCCTACTATCCAGGCTCTCATCTCGAAGTAACCCTACTATCCAGGTTCCTTCCTATAAGCCCTACTATCCAGGCTCTAATCTCAAAGTAACCATGCTATCCAGGTTCCTTCCCATAAGCCCTATTATCCAAGCTTTCATCTCGAAGTAACCATACTATCCAGGTTCCTTCCCATAAGCCCTACTATCCAGGCTTTCACCTCGAAGTAACCCTACTGTTCAGGTTCCTTCCCATAAGCCCTATTATCCAGGCTTTCACCTCGAAGTAACCCTACGACCCAGGTTCCTTCTCATAGCCCTACTATCCAGACTTTTATTTCGAAGTAACCCTACTATACAAGTTCCTTATCATAGCCTTACTATCCAGGCTTTCATCTCGAAGTAACCCTATGACCTAGGTTCCTTCTCATAGCCCTACTATCCAGGCTTTTATCTCGAAGTAACCCTACTATCCAGGTTCCTTCTCACAAGCCCTACTATCCAGGATTTCATATTGAAGAAACCCTACGACCCATGTTCCTTCTCATAGCCCTACTATCTAGGCTTTCATCTCAAAGTAACCCTACGACCCAGGTTCCTTCTCATAGCCCTACTATCCAGGCTTTCATCTCGAAGTAACCCTACTATCTAGGTTCCTTCTCATAAGCCCTACTATCCAGACTTTCATCTCAAAGTAACCCTACTATCCAGGTTCCTTCCCATAAGCCCTATGTTATACCCCAAAATTTTCCCTCCCTCTTTTTCAAGAAAATCACAACCCTAGGGTTTTTCTCAGATTTTCAAAGATTAGCTCAGGAATCGATCAGACCGACTTTTCTATGGCAGTAAATCAAGAATTAGGGTTTCTCTCGCATTTCTCAGAAGAAACTGAATTCTCATAAATTCAATTAACTATCACATGTTTTCATGCTTTTTAAGTTTGCTGAAAGGTTATTGGTTGTTCTCAAGGCATGATTATCTGGAATAAGAGATATGAGCTGAGATGGTCATTTGGAATATCCAGGTTTTGTCTGATCCAGGTCAGCCAGATAATGTGCGTCTGTTAAGACATTTGCCTCATTAATGGAATGAAATGTTTGCTTGTTTATTGGAATACCCAGTGCGTATTACGATTGGAATGCTGTTGCAAGGTTACGAGACTACAAAGTTATTGGATTACTTAAAGTTTAAGTTATCTGTATTAGAATTGTTGGAATGCAATTTCAATTATTTTGATATGAGAATCTTAAAGGATTAAGTGAAGACTTGAAGGAAGAATTGCAAGATATTGGACAGTAGAATATTTTATTGGATGTCAGATTGCCTCACAAAGATTTTTCAGATGTTGATAAAAAAATAATTTATTATTTGAATACTGTAGGTTTTACAACTTATAGTAATTGGAAAAATAAATTATTACAATAAATGGAAAATCTATCTAAGGAAAAAGTCTAAGCCTAAGCTCCATTGCTCCCATGCTTAAAGTCTTCTGCTTCCTCTGCTTTGTCATCACCCAAGTTGTGCTCACATGAAAGAAAAAAACAAAGAAAACAGGATTAGTACAGTTAATTAAATAGAATTTTCAAACAAAAAAGAAAAGAAAATTTTTCATCATTAAAATTTGCCGTCTGGAATCAGAGTGCTATTTTTCATCACGTTTTATTTTTCTCTTCGCAAATCACAAGAAGATTGCTCTTCTTGGTTCACAAAGAGAAAAATAAAAATGCAAATTGAAGAATGCAAAAGCAAAATTATTCAAAGGCAAAGCACAAGGCGCCAAAACTGCATAACTGAACAAGGCAAACTGAATGCAAACATTGCAGCAAACTAAGGCAAACATTGCAGCAAACTGCATTACATAACAGGCGCCAAACTATACTAAATTGTAAAGCAAAGCAAACTGAACAAAGCAAACTGGATGCAAACTGTCAAGCAAAGCAAAAAGTATGCAAACTGAAGAATGCAGAAAGTACATGGCAAATCAAACAGCAGGCCAAAAGTAAAATGCAGGAGGTAAACCAAATCACAAGTCAAAGGCTTGTCATAGCCTATCATCACTTTCCAGCTAATAGGAAAACTTTTCAGAAAGTAAGAAAAAGCAAAAGTGCTTTGTCATTGAGAGAGAAAGAGAGAAAAGATATCACCTTTTGGAGGTTGTACAGTTTGGTAAAAGGCTGTCACAAGTTAAAAAACAACAGCTAAAAGGATATAAGAACTCAAAACTGCATAACAGAAGAAGGAGGAGAGAACATTGTGGGTGTTAAAAACTGCAACAAACTCCAAACTGTTAACAGTTTCACCAAAACTCCCAACCTGTATAACAAGTATCAAAGCCTGCTAACCATTTCAAAAAAAAAAAATAGAAGCAAGCTTGCCAAACAGAAAAAACTGCCACAAACTCCAAACTGTTAACAGTTTTCACAAAACTCCAAACTGCACAACAAAAGAGCCACAAACCAAAACTGTACACCAGTTCACAAACAAACCACAATCTCCAAAAAGCTTGCAGTTCCAAAACAAAACTGCAACAATCACAAAACCTGTGCAAACAGCTGCTCAACAATCCACAACTTGTTATCAAACAAATCACAAAAACATGTAACAGTTTCACAACAATACCCCAAACCTGCTCAAGCTAGCCAAACTACTGAAAGAATAAAACAACATAACCATTGTTCAAAATCTGCAGTTTCAAACTGCACAACCAAACAAACTTCCAAAACCTGCCAAACTGTAAACCTGCATAGCATCAAACCACCAAGCTAAGTCCCAAAAACTTGCAAAAACATAGCAAGTCTACCAAACTGTCCAACAGCCTGCTAACCAAAGGTAGACAAAAGCCATTATCCAACAACAGAGTATCAAAAGAACAACTTAGCATTCAAGTTCAAATCAGTTCAATCATCAGGAGAACAATAAACCATCAAAGTTTCAGAAAAGAATCAAAAGTTTCAGTTTAATCATCATCAACATTCAAGAGAGAGGAAAGAGTTTCAGAAGCAATAACAACCATAAGTTTCAGAACAATCATAATCAACCAAAAAATATCAACAAATCCAAACCAACAAAGAGTTTCAGAAGCATTCAACGCCATCATCATTCAAAGGCAAGAGAGAGGAAATAAGTTACCAAAAAGCACGCTTGGCCATCACCTCTTCCCCTACCTCCGGCCACCAAGGAAGCACCGTCAGCTCCCTTAAGCCTCACCATTATCTTTCATCACAGAGAAAATCCCACAGGTATGCTTCTCAAACACTTTGCTGCATCTCAGACACATAGTACAATAGATTAAAAACGAAACTGAACAAATCATGCGAATCAAAAAACAAAATGTTAAAATCAAAAGAAGAACGAGCCATACCGTTTAGACAACATCACTGATCATTGAGAGAATGTGAGAAATGAGGGTGCTCCGGCAACCTTAGATGAGGGGAAGATCAGAGCGAGGCTGAGAGAGATGAAGAAGAGAAAACGAAGAAACGACGCCGCTATGAGGAGTATGCACAAACCCTAATCAGAGAACCCTAACAAAACGTTGAAAACTTTGTCTTGGGCCTATCTGGCCACCAAACCAAAGCCCATGCATAATACTAGCGTGTCACCCCCCCCCCTTTCAATATGACCCCCTTCTGTCCTCTTTATTTTTGTCTTGGGCCTAGCATCCATACAAATCCTAATCCCATCCTTCTTTTTAATTTCTTTTCTTTTGTTTAACAAACACTAATGTTTTTTAATCTTAATTAATTTGTTTTCTTTTCTCTATTAGTTTTAATCATTTTTTTTCATACATTTAATATGAAAATACCAAAAAATAATAGAGATTTTGTTTAAATTAAATTTCTTTCTTTAAAACTTTTTTCCTTTTAAACATAACAAAAATACAAAAAAAGAATAATAATAATTTTTAATCTTTTAGAATAGATTTTATTTATCTCTTTTAATAAATACATGCATTTCATAATATTATTAATTTCTTCAATGTTATAGCTTTACATTGAATTGCGACAATTCGATTTGGTTGTAATACTTTATATTTGGACATTGTTATTCTTGTGAGACTCATCCCCATTTGTAATAATTGTACCCCCGTCCTCGGATACTTTTGTAATAGTTTAGACTTTTAAATTCCCACAATTTATTGCTTTCAATATACTGTGTAGTAATTAGGCGTGTATGGCAAGATTCAAAAATTAATCGCTAGATGACCTAATCCAAGAATAAACAACTTGAAATCAATACACTTCTCACACGAGCACCCCTAGGGTTTCATCCACTTGTTGCCTTTAAAATGGCCATGTTAAGCTTGTTGAGTATCTTGGCAAAGAAAAAACAAAACAAAAGATCATAGTCCCTCGATGATGCTATCTTGGTTGCCTATACAAAATGATCTAGTCCCTCAAAAATTGCTAAAGATACTTAGCACAATTGTTATCATGGTCAATACGATGACCCGCTCCTGTCCCGTTTAACATCCTAATACAAGGTTGTTTACCAAATGCAATGGTAAAACAATACTGTCAAAAGGGTTAAAAACGTATAGGAAAGATCTTTGAGTAAAATAGGGTAGACAACTCTTAGTTACTTGATCCAAACTTGCAAAATCATCCTTGCTATTTTCAAGCACACCTCACAACACAATTTCAAAACATTTCCCAAATTAAACTTTCAAACATTGAAATATCTTTTCAAAAGAAAAACACCTTTGTATATATTCAAACAAGAATCATTACAAAGGTTGCCTAGACAAGGCCTCTTTTTCAAAGCATTTTCAAAAAAACCACACACAAAGCACAATTTCAAACAATTGAAAAGCAAAAGCAAGTGATCTAAACAAGTAACTAAGAGCCCGTGGAAAACCATGGATTAAAAGGGTGCTTGCACCTTCCCTTTTCATAATCTACCCCCCGAACCCACGAAAACATCTCAAATGTCTTTCCTGTGCTTTTTGACCTTTCCTTTGGATAAAATAAAAAGTTGGTGACAACTCTTGCTAAACCGAAACATTTGCGAACACAAACACAAAACCTCAAGTCAGTTCTCCCACCGTATCACAGAACTGGAGACTCTGCTGGGGATCTATCTAAAAGTGGGGTTACCTTAGGGTTTAGATCACCTTTACATGCTTATCTTATTTGACTTGTATGCTTTACTTTTTTGGTTCCTTGTTTGGGTTTGTTTTAAATCCTACACCCGGATTTGGGGGCACCTTTTAGGTAAGTAGCAATAAACTGTGAGGGAACTGTGTGGGGTATACCGACATGGTTGAAGCAGTAGCTACGTTGATGTGGCACTTTGGTTGGTACCGGTAACCCTTGAGTTGAATCAAGGAGAGTACGGGGCCACCGATACAAAGTTCTCCAATCAAAGATGTTGATCGAAGTTCAACCTCTAACATTTTCTTGTGTTTACCCCACAAAATCCTTGAAAATATGCATCCACATATCATGCATTGTATCATGACAGGTTTTCCCCTTTTCAGGTCTCCTTATTTTCCTACTGTTTATTTCAGTAGAGATGGCTCTAGAGAGGACTGTCAAAGATATCCAGGCTCAAAACACTCAACTTCAAGAAATGTTCTTGAACCTGTCCAAGGGGCAAGAAGAAGTGAAATCTCTCCTCACAAGGGGCATGGTCCTAGGGAATCCAGGGGCATCAGGAATGATCAGTTGGAAGGGCTACATATTGAGTTGGCAACAATGAAAATCCAGATGATGGGACAATTGGTGGGCCAGATGGATCTCATTCAAAACCTGGCTCAAGGACAAGAGGAGTTAAAGGTCCTCATCAACAAACTGAATCAAGATGGATGTAACCAAGTGGGGAAAACAACTAGGATTGAGGATCAAGTCATCATTCAGCCTCCCTTGAGATAAGAAGCCAAGGGAAAGTCTCCCCAGTTTGCTTCAGGGTCACAAGCCTAACAACCACCTCACCAGCATCAAGAGGGTAATCAGCGTAAGGAAAATACATCTGGAAGGAGCTTCACTGAGATTAACTTGCCATTATCTCAAGTACTGCGACGGTTGTTGGAGGTCAAGCTGACTGTATTGAGGGATCCTCTTCAGAATCTTAATACCTCTGATCCTAGCTATCATCCCAATGCATTATATGCATACCACTCCAATAGTCCTGGGCATGATACAAATGATTGTTGGGCTTTGAAAAACAAGACCCAAGACTTGATTGACAGAGGAGTGCTGGAACTCACAAAGGATGGCCAGATGAAAATCTTCCGTTGAGGGTTCTCCCCCTGAAATGACAAGTTCGAACTAAGAGGCTTTTGTTTCATTTGAATTTTCATGTTGTAATTTCTTTTGTTATTCAAACAATTATCTGTTGATGTCAAACTCTGTTTCATTAATGCATTGCATATGTTTGTCTTGAATTCATCCATTCGTTTTCACTATACTTGAACTATGCTTTCTACTTTCTTTATGACATTTAACTCTTGCTAAAATTTGCAAGCCTTTAGAGGGAGGATGACGAAAACAATGCCATAATCTCATACAGTATACTTTTGGACAGACCTTGCTGACGATGTATAGGCGTTTCTTTCAAAATCCTAAACATTGGAGTTATAAGGAAGATAATCCCTAGTCAACCCCTTCGAGCCAAAGAAGTAGAAGTTTTCTGTTTTAAACACAAATTGAAACCTTTAATCAAACCTGGGGAAGGGTAGTCTCTCAGTCAATTCAAAATGCGCGTTTAGCCGCAAACTCTCATTTCGTAATACAACGAATGACATCAAAACATTCCTTTGGAATCAAAAGACGGTGATGGTTCCTTATCTCATAGGCAGTCATTATCTCTCAAAAAGAAAAGCCCACTAAGCCAAAACCTACAAAAGAGGCTTAATAAAGCTGGGGCATCCCGCTGATTGTAATCTCGAAAATAAGAACAGTCAGGCAAAAATTAGGGATGACAAATCAAAAGAAAGAGGTCATTACAAATCCTCAACAACATAAAAAATGTTGCAAAAAATGACTGCCTTCCAACAAATTCAACTTGTGTGAACCATCACCAAAAACGTCGTTCCAGACTCATTTGGAGTTCAACGCATAATTAACTGAGTTTAAGATTGAAGAACATCACGAAGAGCGGGTGTGTACAAATATACTTTGAGCCTTTATCCTTTGTTTCTTAAAACCGTGAACCAAGCCACGTTACAACCCTTCAAAAGTCCTAATTGAAGCATGGGTTAGTTCGAAAGCATACTGTTACAAAAGGTATCCTGACTCCTGTAAGGCTTTGCTCTAAATCATGAGTTGAATTTTTCTTATAAAAAGTTTTCTGCTAAAAAATGCATCTTTCAAAATTTCAAGACAAGCATAAACTTTGCATTATTTGAATATCATCGTTTGCATATGGCTATTTGTTTGACAACAAAGAAATTCACACAGTGAATGTTCCGATGAACGAAATCTCTCTCAGTGAACAAAATCACTTCAAGTGGAATGACACTTCCATTTCAAAAATCTCCTATCAACAAAGGGGACTTGGCATGGCAAAGTCCAGTAAACCTGGGGAAGTCCAGTCAAGATTTCAAGAAATCTCTCAAAGTCCAGTTAACTTGGGGCAGTCCAGTCAAGATTTCAAGAAATCTCTCAATTGCAGAGTAACCTGGGGCAAGTCTCCATCTCCATCACTTGGGGAATTAAATGTCAATATCATCAAAGGGTTACGTACAGTCCAAATTTCCTGGCAGTGCCACAAACATTTGATACTAGGGGCAATGACGAATCTCTCCAAAACCCTTATGAAAAGAAATTCAAGAATCCTCGAGAAGTTCATCACCTCTCTAGCAGACCAGCGGTCATGGGTTTATTTCCCCAACACTTGTCAAGGATTTATTCTCCAAAACAAAATTACATTTCAACAACATTCATAACATATGCAGATTGATCGGCAGGTAAAGGTTATAATTACCTTTTGGAGTAGTAATCGTCCAAGATTCCTTCATCACCTTTTGGAGTAGCAATCGTCAAAGATTCCTTCATCACCTTTTGGAGTAGCAGTCGTCAAAGATTCCTTCATCACCTTTTGGAGTAGCAGTCGTCAAAGATTCCTTCATCACCTTTTGGAGTAGCAGTCGTCAAAGATTCCTTCATCACCTTTTGGAGTAGAAGTCATCAAATATTCCTTCATCACCTTTTGGAGTAGCAGTCGTCAAAGATTCCTTCATCACCTTTTGGAGTAGCAGTCGTCAAAGATTCCTTCATCACCTTTTGGAGCAGCAGTCGTCAAAGATTCCTTCATCACCTTTTAGAGTAGCAGTCGCCAAAGATTCCTTCATCACCTTTTGGAGTAGCAGTCATCAAAGATTCCTTCATCACCTTTTGGAGTAGCAGTCGTCAAAGATTCCTTCATCACCTTTTGGAGTAGCAGTTGTGATACGGTGGGAGAACTGACTAGTGTTTTTGCGTTTGTTTTCGCAAATGTTTCGGTTGAGCAAGAGTCGCCACCGACTTTTTATTTTATCCTAAGGAAAGGTTTAAAAAGCACAGCAAAAACCTTTGAGATTTTTCTTGGATTCGGGGAGTAGATTATAGAAGGGGAAGGTATTAGCACCCCTTCTATCCATGGTTATCCATGGGCTCTTAGGTACTTGCTTAGATCAACTTGCCTTGGTTTTCAATTGTTTGAAATGGTGCTTTGTGCGTGGCTTTGAAAATGTTTTGAAAAGATGCCTTTGTATTAGGCTAACCTTGTAACAATTCTTTACTCGAATGTTTTACAAAAGGTGTTTTATCTTTTAAAAGATGTTTCAAGGATTTGAAAAGTTGATTTTTGAAAGTGTTTGTGAAGTGGGTTTTGAAATTAGGCAAGTATTTTCTTGGCAAATTGGCAAGTACTTAAGAGTTTATCTACCCTGAAGTTTTCTCAAAGATTTTTGTCATGTTTTAAACCTTTTGACAAATTTGTTCCACCATTGCATTTGGTGGACAATCTTGTCTTAGGAGATGAAAGGGACGGGCGCGGGTCATCGTTTGGACCATAATTGCAACGGCGTTAAATGTCTTTGGGCAATTTTCTTTAAGGGACTTGATCATTTGTTTTTGTTTGTTTTGAAAAGTTTTATCGAGGGACTATGATCATTCAATTTGTTTGCTTTGCCCAAAGAAATTCAACATGCAACATGGCCCATTTATTTAAAGGCAACAAAGTGGAGTACCCTAGGGGTGCAAGTGTGAGATGTGTTGTTTATTTTCATGCTCATTTATCTTGTATTAGGTCCAACTATTTTGATCATTTTTATTCGCATACAAAACCCTAATTCTAACATGGCATAATTAGAAAGCGTATAAAGTGCGAAATTTAAATTCCTACGCTATTACAACATAATAATATAGGGAGGGGGGTACAAATTTACAAATGGGGGATATTTAGACAAGAATTTAAATCTAAATTATTACATCATTTTTGAATATTTGCAAGGTAAATAAATTGCATAATTAAATGGAAATGAAGTAAATATGCAAAATGCAAAAAGAAAGTTTTTATATGTATGAAAAAAGTATGGTTTATGTAAAATAAAACAAGAAAATAAAAAGGTATTATTTTTTGAGTATTTTCAATTTTTAGGGCAAAAACCCTAATTTCAATTAAATGGATATTAATTACTTAATTCATATAATATTTATTATTTACATACAAAAAATAAAATAAAATATAGTATATTTGTAAAGAAGGGTATTTTTTAGTATTAAATATTTTAAAAAATAAAATATGTACATTTTTGGTATTTTTACTCTAAGTATATTAATATATATATATATATATATATATATATATATATATATATATATATATATATATATATATATATATATATATATATATATATATATATATATATATATATATATATATATATATATATATATATATATATATATATATATATATATATATATATATATATATATATATATATATATATATATATATATATATATATATATATATATATATATATATATATATATATATATATATATATATATATATATATATATATATATTTATATTATTTTAAATATGTACTATATATATAAATAGTAATAATAATTAATTTTTTAGAAAATAGTATTTTTTTATATGAAATATTTTCAGAGGGTAATATAAAATAAAAATAAAAATAGAAGTATTTTTTACATATTTTTTCTATTTTATTCTAAGTAATAATACATATCTATTTATATACAAATCAAAAGAAAATCAAATAAAAACCAAATAAAATCAAAAAATGATGAGAAAAATATTTTCAAATTTTTAATATGTTGAGGAAAAATAAATGAGTCAAATAAAAAAGGAAAAGGTCAAAAATGTTAAAAAATGAAGCAAATGGGCTCAGGGGTGTGAAACAGAAAAAATGGTGTGGATAGCAAAATAATACAGGCCCAGCCCAATCCACTTCTTCTTCAACCTTTGGCCAAAACGCGCGCCTTGTTACAGAGATTCAAACATCCTGATTCTTTGAGATTTTGCACAAACTTTCAACACAAAACATGTCAAGCATTGAATCACGATTCCAAATATATAAAAAACTCATCCTAACTCTCAGAAATGAGAGAGAATTTTATCAATCCCAAATCTTGACCTAAACTTTCTGCCATTTTCAAAGCTTAAATTCTCTCAACTCAGGCAAAAGAAATGAAATGTAAAGATATATACATGCTCAGGGCTATGAGTAGAACCTTGTTTCTTCACAAACTTAAGACTAAAGATGCATAATAAGAGAGATACGAGTTCAAAGTTTTACCTATTCAGTTGAACTTCTATCTGGAGAATGAGGAACTTTCAGTGCAAGGTGATGATTGGAGAAGCTTCCTTGAGGTCCAGGGATGCTATTCCAATGTTTACTTTGTCTTGAAACTTCTTGTATCGAGCTGTGGAACTTCAACTGCAAAAGGAAAAAATGAAAATGGTGGAAGCCGTTAGAGGGATTACAGGTCAGGTTTTAGGTCATGGTTAGCTTGCATACATGCTAGGGAATGTGTATGAATTGATTTTGGTAAGAATGCTCGAGGGAAATGGGAGTTGGCACTCAAACTGCAGAGGCAACTCTGTTTTTGCAGTTTGAGGATGATTCTGAGATGGAGGGTGTTTTGGAGGTGCAAGGGTCGTGTCTCAGCCTGGTTATGTTCTTTGGAAGGTGTTTGATCAGTTTGTTCTTGTGTGCTAATGCTGAGATGAAAGTTGTTACAAGTTATGGAACTTTTCTTCTTTCTTAAGCAACAAAAGCAAGTTGTTATTCTAGGCATGTAGGGGGCCTCCTAATGTGCTGCATAATCCTCTCTTGATCAGTGTGTTATGTTCATAAACTTGTGCCATTCAGATTTGCAATGTACCTTCTTGATTTGCAATTGGACATAAAGCTAATCTTTTCAAAAATTGAAAGTTTGCTTTTTCTAGTTTAGGGTTAGTTCATCATGTAATGTCCAAATGCTTAGAATAACAACTTGGCACATTGGTTTTGCATTTAATTCTTGAGTGTAACTTGGTTTAAGGACCTGTAATCTAGCCTAAAGCATGCTGAACTCAAATTTGCAAGATCATGAACATGGAACTTGGTCATGAACAAAGTGGTTTTTTGCTATATTGTGAAATTCGATTCTCTCTAACCATGAGGTTGTTTGAGAAGTTATTGGACATTTTGGAAAGCTTGGAATGTGTACTACAATCCATCTTTGAAATGCAAATTGAAATTCCAAGTGGAAGTGTATGGAAAATGGCCTTGAAGTGGGGTAGAAAACCTTGTCAAAATAGGTTAAAATTTCACTAAGTTAAAAATGGTTTAGTGCCCTTATTCAAAAAATTGTAACTTGAGATACAAGCTTCAAATGAGAAAACTTTGTGAATCAAAGTTGTAGATTATGCAACAAGCTACAACTTTTATGTTTTGACTTTTGTTTGAATCCAAATGGATCTTGGTGAAAATGTGGGGAAAAGTTGGGAAAAAATTAGGGTTTTTCATAACTTAGAAAAATTCTAAGTTATGAAAAATTCCATTTTCTAACCCTAATTTGCATTTTGTGATTTCTTGGTGAACAAGTTTCATGATTTGGCATATTTTGATGAAAAATGAATCTTGACTCTTGATTTTGACCAAAAAGTCAAAGTTTGACTTTTCAGTATACAGTCAAAATTGATCAATTGACTGGGAAATTCAACTGTCAACCTTGTGTACTTGGGATTTTTTGAGTTTGTTGAGCATGTCAAGATGATTCCATGGGGTTCTTGAGTCCATATGTGAGCTTGGTTTGCCATTGGCTAGGTCAAACAGTCAAAAATTGCCTCTGTGCAGTCAAAACCCTAAAAATGACCATTTTGCCCTTTTGATGATCTGATCAAATTTCTTGTGGACTTGTGATCCAAACTTGATCAAATGGTCCATATGAGTTCATAATGTTGATGTGGGTCAATTTTCATGAGGTTTGACTGTCAATTGGCCATAGTTGACTTTTTCCCCAATACAGTTGATTTCTAGGTCAACTGTCCAGTTGACTGGGCAAAACTTGGAATCAATACTTGAAACTTGGTATGGACAAGCTTGGGAGTCCAATATGAAGCATGAAAGTCATCTTGGGCATTTTAGGTCAAAGCATCTTTGTGCAAACACAAACCCTAATTTGGGTCAACAGTGCAAGGAGAGGTCTTGAGCAGATGAAACCCTAACTGGATCTTGAGCTTCAAGAGCTTTGTGATGAGAAATCAATGAGAAATGATTTTAGTCTGTCGACTGATCTTTCCTGAAAAGGTAAAGAGTTAGTCGTATGCAATGTTATGATGCATGATGCAATATACGTGACATCAATGTTTATGACATGAATGTGATGAATGTGCATGTAAGCTGATGAGCTATCTTGCTGGAGATAAATGAATCTGAAGTGGCTGACGATTCAAGCATCTAGACTGCTGCCGGGGAAAATAAATCCTTGGCTGCTGTTGGGGAAGAGAATTCCTGACGACCTCTACTGGGGAGCATCAATCTAGTAGACTCATGCTGGGGAGGTAAGATTGAGAATCTTCAACCTGATGGGAAGTAACTCCGGTGATATTACTGGGGAACTCAAGATTTCTTTTTCTAAGGCTCTGCGGGGAGAAGGCTAATTAGTCTGGCTCCGCCGGGGATAGGTTTGAAGTTTTAGATCTGCTGGGGATACTGAAACTTAAACTCTGAGGGGAAACGAGTTCTGTAGGATCCTCTGGCTGGGGATAACAAGGACAAGCTCCTCTGGGGATCACATTGATACATTGTGTTGGGGAACTCTTGATGAACTCTGCTGGGGATAGGGAGAATTCTGCCGAGGGCGATCTTCTGTGGTTGTTTAGCTGAGGATAACCCAGTTATAAGCCTTTGTGAGGAACAACCTTGAATAAAACTCGGGGGAGACGTTTGTGCTCTGCGGGGAAATATCTTCCAGAACCTTACTGGGGAAAGGCTTCGAGGGTCTGCTGGAGATAAGCCTCAGGGTTTGGTAGGGATGTGGATTCCAAATCTCCTGGTGGGGTTTCCTTCGAGAGGGTGTCAAGATATTTATCTGTACCTTCATCCTATCAGTAATCCTTTCTCTTAGGTTCATTTGGGAAGTGATCATGTTTCAAATGCATATGCCTATTTAACAAAACATTGGACGTTTCTCAAAAATAAAACAAATAGTGCAAAAGAAAAGGGAAATAACACAAATTTTTGGGAAGAGTATTTGTATTGATTTTCGTTGAGTATATTTGTACAAAGGAGACAATCATCCTAGTAAGAGGATTTTGTCGTAAATATTGAAAAATTTATACAAAATAAAGGATGGCTATGTGAAATAATTCCATGGGATCCCATTCTGCCATAGCTTTCACAACTCTGAATATCTGCCCGTTCAGTGCTTCGTTTGACGATGACTGGATTGATCAGAAGTTTGGAATTGGTTGCTGAAGAGATTGTCTTTGAAGTGATCCGACGAGACATAGTCATACGCTTTAATTCCCTAACTTTTGCCTGAATCGCCCTTTCGGGTTTTCGATCCACCGGGAAACCCCTTTTTGCCCAAGCCGCCCTTTCGGGTTTTCAACTTGCCGGGTGTACAGATTTTTTTGTTTTTATCCCTAATTTTTGCCTGAACCGCCCTTTCGGGTTTTCGGTTCACCGGGATGCCCATTTTTGCCCAAGCCGCCCTTTCGGGTTTTCGACTTGTCGGGTTATTTTATGCGTAGTATCTTTTGACTATGTCTGCGTTCGCAGGGTGTGGCAAATCGTCGCCGTCCATGGTGGTCAGAATCATTGCACCACCAGAAAATATGCTCTTGATCACAAATGGTCCTTCATATGTAGGAGTCCATTTGCCCCTGGGATCACCTTGCGGAAAGATAATCCGCTTGATTACGAGATCTCCGACTTGATACACTTGACGTCTGACTTTCTTATTGAAGGCCTTGATCACCCGCTTTTGATACGTCTGACCATGGCATATAGCAGCAAGTCGCTTCTCGTCGATCAAATTGAGTTGATCAAGTCGGGTCTGCATCCAATCATCTTCATTCAAGCCTGCATCCTTCATAATCCTTAGAGAAGGGATCTGGACTTCCATAGGCAAAACAGCTTCCATGCCATAAACCAAAGAAAATGGGGTTGCCCCAGTCGAAGTACGTGTCGTCGTACGGTATCCATGTAGAGAAAACGGTAACATCTCATGCCAGTCTTTGTAAGTGACTGTCATTTTCTGAATGATCTTCTTAATGTTTTTGTTCGCAGCTTCAACAGCACCATTCATCTTCGGCCGATAGGGAGATGAATTGTGATGATAAATCTTGAACTGTTCGCATAATGCAGTGATCATGGTATTATTCAGGTTTGTACCGTTGTCCGTGATGATTCTGTCTGGAACGCCATACCGACATATGAGATTTTGCTTGATAAAGCGAGCAACCACATTTTTAGTGACAGAAGCGAAGGAAGTTGCTTCAACCCATTTAGTAAAGTAGTCAATGGCAACTAGGATGAAGCGATGTCCGTTGGAAGCCGTGGGCTTGATCTCTCCAATCATATCAATGCCCCACATTGCAAAGGGCCACGGAGCAGTCAGGACGTTGAGGGGAACCGGAGGAATATGAACTTTGTCAGCATAGACTTGACACTTGTGACAAGTTCGGGAATGTTGATGGCAGTCAGCTTCCATGGTAGACCAGTAATAGCCTGCCCTTAGGATCTTCTTAGCCATTGTATGCCCGCTCAAGTGAGTGCCAAATGTGCCGCTGTGTATATCAGTCATGATCAACTCTGCTTCAGCTTTATCCACACATCGGAGTAATACACAATCATGGCTTCGTTTGTAAAGGATGCCGTTGCTCAGGAAAAACTTAGCAGCGAACTTCCTTAAGAACTTCTTGTCATTTACGGAAGCTCCTTCAGGATAATCTCTAGTCTCGAGATACCTCTTGATTTCATGGAACCAAGGTTGTTCCACTACTTCTTCGGTATTAATCTCGTGGCAATGTGCCGGTTCATTCATTCGCTTGATGGTGATTTGGGGAGCCTCGTTATCCCAGTTGAGTTTAAACATGGAGGACATTGTGGCTAGAGCATCGGCTAGCTGATTCTCTTCTCGCGGGAAATGCTCGAAGGCAATTTGCTCGAAACGTGGCAACAATGTCAGGACATGTTCTTTGTATGGGATAAGATTAGGATGCTTGGTATCCCATTCTCCTTTGATCTGGCTGATGACCAAAGCCGAGTCCCCAAATACGATCAAAGATTTGATCCCCAAGTCTATAGCAGCCTTGAGACCAAAGATGCAAGCTTCATACTCAGCCATGTTGTTTGTGCAGCTGAAGCAAAGTCGGGCCGTGAAAGGAGTGTGGCATCCCTCCGGAGAAATGAGTACTGCGCCGATGCCGTTTCCAAGTGTGTTTGAAGCACCATCAAAGTACAGGGTCCATCGGGATCCCTTTTCGGGTCCGTCATACGGTCCGTCACCTTTAATGTTGTCCAAATTCATAATGTCCTCGTCTGGGAAGTCGAATCTCATGGGTTGATAGTCTTCGATAGCCTGATGAGCCAGATGGTCAGCTAATACACTCCCTTTTATAGCTTTTTGGGTGGTGTATTGGATGTCATACTCGGTCAAGATCATTTGCCATCTGGCTATCCTTCCAGATAAAGCGGGCTTCTCGAAGATATACTTGATAGGATCCATTTTGGATATCAACAGGGTAGTATGAGTCAGCATATACTGTCTTAGTCGGCGAGCAGCCCATACCAAAGCGCAGCAAGTTATCTCGAGCAGTGAATAGCGAGTCTCACAGTCGGTAAACTTTTTGCTAAGGTAATAAATAGCGTGCTCTTTTCGACCAGACTCGTCATGCTGGCCCAAAACACACCCCATTGAGTTATCCAAGACAGTTAAGTACATGATCAATGGTCTTCCTTCGACAGGCGGCATCAGAATAGGAGGTTCTAGCAAATACTCTTTGATTCTATCAAAAGAGGCTTGGCAGTCGTCGTTCCATTCAACTACCTGATCTTTCTTCAAGAGTTTGAAGATCGGCTCACAGGTAGAAGTCAGATGTGAGATGAATCTGGCAATATAGTTTATGCGCCCCAAGAATACTCTGACCTCCTTTTCAGTACGGGGAGCAGGCATCTCTTGTATTGCTTTTACTTTTGCCGGATCGACTTCAATGCCTTTGTTGCTTACAATGAATCCTAGGAGTTTACCAGACCTAACTCCAAAAGTGCATTTGCTTGGATTCAGCCTTAACTTGTACTCTTTTAACCTGGCGAACAGCTTTTCCAGAGGTTCAAGGTGCTCTTCCTCTGTTTGTGATCGAGCTATCATATCGTCTACGTAGACTTCGATCTCATGATGTATCATGTCATGAAATAAAGCTACCATGGCGCGTTGATAAGTTGCCCCTGCGTTCTTCAGCCCGAACGACATCACTTTGTAACAGAAAGTGCCCCATTGCGTGACAAAAGTTGTTTTCTCCATATCTTCGGGAGCCATTTTGATTTGATTATAGCCCGAAAATCCATCCATGAAGGAAAACACTTTGTGTTGAGCTGTATTGTCTATCAAGATGTCAATATGAGGTAGCGGGAAATCATCTTTAGGGCTGGCCCTATTCAAATCCCGGTAGTCCACACACATTCTGACTTTGCCATCTTTCTTTGGTACTGGCACAATGTTAGCGACCCATTGAGGATAGGACGTAACAGCCAGAAAGCCAGCGTTGAATTGCTTCATTACTTCCGCTTTGATCTTCTCGGACATGTCAGGCCTCATTCGACGAACCTTTTGCTTGATTGGTGGACAGTCTTCTCTTGTGGGGAGACGGTGAACCACGATGTCTGTATCCAAACCTGGCATATCTTCATAGGACCAAGCGAAGATTTCAACATACTCATTCAGCAACTGTACCAAGCGCTCCTTGACTTTTGGTTCCAGGTTGGCACCCACTTGCACTTCCTTCCGATTCTCCTCAGTTCCCAAGTTAACAGTTTCCAATGGTTCTTCATGTGGCAATATGGCCCTTTCCTCTTGTTGCAGAAGTCTGGCTAGTTCCCCGGGTACTTCGCAACCTTCGTCATCTTCATACTCGGCTAGATTGACCAGATCTTCAGAGTTATTGAAAGATACAGCAGAATAGTCACCCATGGAATCCGGAGTGGATGGGTACCTGCATTGGTGAGTGTGGGTGTGTGTAAGGGATAGCCATCCTTAAACAAAAATGCAAAAAGAAAAGAAGATGAGCATAAGCAGTTTATCAAATGAAAAACGTCCAATGAATCATTAAACATGGCATATGAATATGAAAAATAGTCAAAACCCTTACAAGTGGACCTGCATGCCCCGGGCAAGGCAGGAGGTGAAAAAGATAGTGTACAGATTGTTTGAAAGTAAAATATTACAGACCAAATAGGAAATGTTCGATAGATAAATTACTGAGGAATAAAAGTGATGGGGACAAAGTCCTTAGCCTCCCAATTGCTCAATCCTCCTCTGACAGTTGGATAAATCCACTCTTCAATGTTGCTTTCCTTGTCTTCATCTTCCAGGGCGTTGATTCTGTAAGGAGAAATTTTGACCGGCGCTCTTTCAATCTTTGACTGGCGCATAGCTTTTTGGCCAGCAACCGTGAAACCTAACCCAAACTTATCAGTCTTATGCGGAAAATCGGGTAACTGCCCCCATGCTGAATTCTTCCCCTCTTTAACTGCAGCCCTTGCATCCTCCAGAGATGCCATCCTGGCCATCTGTCTTGGCGTCTCAGCTACCAATTTAACCACTGCTACTTCAGGAAGAACTTCTTCGAAATGTTGAAACGGCGTCTCAATAAATTCTCCCTCAACCTCCACATACCGGAAGGAATTTAAATGGCTAATCATGTACTCTTCTTCGCCGTGAACAGTAATGATTTTTCCCTTTACAGGATACTTCAGCATTTGATGCAAGGAGGAGGTGACTGCCCCAGCATGGTGAATCCAAGGTCTACCCAGCAGGCAGGAGTATGATGGACGGATGTCCATCACATAGAAAGTGGACTTAAACACCTCGGTACCTATCTTGACAGGAATCTCAACTTCTCCATGGACCATCCTTTTCGACCCATCAAAAGCTCTGACGACAATATCACTAGGCTTCAATTCCAACCCTTCGCAATCTAGCCGGTCCAAGGCCTTTTTAGGCAAAACATTCAGCGATGAACCAGTATCAACCAAAACATGTGCAAGGGTGGTTCCGCGACACTCGATTGAAATATGCAACGCATCATTGTGGTTTCGGCCCTTCGGGGTTAGGTCGGCATCAGAAAAGCCTAATCCATTGTCCGCAGTCAGGCTAGCCACGCAGTGTTGAAATTGATCTGCAGAGGTTTCCTGGGGCACATGAGCTGCCTTTAGAAACTTAATCAAAGCCTGAGCGTGTGCTTCTGAGCAAAGCAATAGTGCCAGCATGGAGATCTTGGAGGGGGTTTGCCCCAACTGTTCCACCACATCGTAGTCACTTCTCTTGATTATCCTCAAAATCTCGTCCATTTCTTTCTTGGAAGCTTCTAGAATCTCCAAGGGTTGAGCCCTCGTCCTGACGGGCTCATCTTGTATTCCCTTTCCTTTATCAGCAATGGTAGGAGAGACAGCATTAGGAACAACAGCCTCTTCGATCGAAGGAGTTCTGGCCGAGAGTTTTACTGGTGCGGGGATGACTTCTTTAGCTGATGAGGGTCCAAAGACTGCTCTTGGAGGAGCAATCTCTGGAGAGAATATTCTCCCGCTCCTGGTGATTTTGCTGGTGCCCGCAATGTTACTAATGCTGGCTTCTTCATCATCTGAATTCTCTTCAACTATTTCAACTTGCTTGATACCATGGTAATAGATGTCACCACCATAGTTCCAGGGTATCGATTTCTCAGAAACATAGGGAACAGGCCCTGGCATGGTTATCTTCAAAGGTATAGACTTTGCAGCTGGTGTAATCTTAACAGGCTTTTTGACGGCCTTGGAAAGATTGGCGTGAATGGTTATAATTGAGACATTTTCAACTTGAACTGGAACAACGGAAACTTTTTCGAACAAAATTTGTCGGCTATCCATAAGGCCTTGGATGCCTTTCTTCAGTAGCGGACAATCAAACGGCAGAGAGTGGCAACAGTAACAGTCTTCTTTACATCCCGGGAAGATCCCGGCCCTCAACAAATTCAACTTAATGGTTAGCAGTGGAGTAGTTAGATCACTAACATCGGCAACATACAGATCCTCCTCAATGGCATTGACATTCCGACCGTGCTTCGGCATAGGTGCAGATATCACATTGGGTTTTTCTGGAGCGTCAAACTCTACCTCCTTAGCCTCTATCAGGTCTTGGATCTTATGCTTGAGAGCCCAACAATTATTGGTGTCGTGTCCAGCACTGTCTGAATGATAGGCGCACTTAGCATCGGCATGATAATGCGGGGAAGACGTATTCACATTCTTTGGCGCCTCCTTGATGGTGGCAAGATTCAACTTCAACAGATGGGGAAGCACTTGCGCCGGAGTCATATTAATACGGGTGAACTGCCGTTGTGGCCTTTCCACCCGTTGCTGATTTGGTCTGGATTGGTTGTAGCGAGGCTGCTCACTTGGTGTGTTTTGAATCATTACGGCCCCCACAGTTGGCCGATGCTCCATCTTTCCTGTTCTTCTCTGAGAATATACCATAGCTGTCTCCTTCTTAAACGGCTTCTTCTCTACACTCGTAGCAACACCCTTTTGAATCTTTCCTGACTTGATGCCAGCCTCTATTCTTTCGCCTGTTAAGATCAAATCGGTGAACCCCGCGGAAGAGTTACCAATTAAATGATTGAAGAATGGCCCAGATAGGGTCCCAAGAAACATATCAACGAGTTCGCGGTCGGTTAAAGGAGGCTGCACCCTGCCAGCCAAATCCCTCCATTTTTGTGCATATTCTTTGAATCCCTCACTTGTTCCTAGTGACATACCCTGAAGTTGGGTACGAGTAGGAGCAAGATCGGAATTATACTGGTATTGTTTGTAGAAAGCGGTGGCCAAATCTTCCCAATTTCTGACACTGGTTCCTTCTAACTGATAAAACCATTCCAACTGAGCTCCCGACAAGCTGTCTTGAAAGAAATGAATCCAGAGGTTTTTATCTGCCGTATAGGGTTGAATCTTTCCCACATAAGACCTGAGATGCATTTTGGGACAGGACAACCCATCATACCTCACAAATACTGGCACTTTGAATTTCGGGGGAATCACTATCCCGGCAACCAAACCCATGTCTTCAAAATCCAACCCCGGTACCCTTTGCAATTCCATGGCAGCCAATCTGTCTTCTAAACCTTTATATTTGTCATCAGCTGGAGGATACTGCTGGTCAGAATAATCTTCAGCCTCTTCAACTTCTTCCTCTTCCGCATCAGACTCAGAAGGTGCCGCAACCCGATCTCTTTTACTAGTCCCCTCATCAGAAGTAGGAGGAAATTCAAGCACTCTCCGAGCTTCTCTGTCAAATCTTCTCCCCAAAGTAGCCACTCCGACCCTCTTTTTCTTCTTCACTGGGTCCTTGTTCTCCAAATGAGCCTTGATGTCTTCTTGACTCTTAACCAAAGTCATCAAGAGTTGCTGGAACTGTGCATTCTGAGCCTGTAGATCTTTGACTGTTTGCTCGAGATCCATCCTACTGAAATAAACAGCAGATAGATAAGGAAACCTGGAGTGAGACCTGCTTATGCACATGATGAATGGCATGCTTATGTATGCAATGCGTTCAAGGATTTAGAACATTCAAAATTGTTTCAGACAAAGAAGAACACACGTCATATTAATAAGAAGAAATTTGTTAGTACATAAATGCCCCAGGGGCCAAATATTACAAAATAAACTTCTTAAGGCAAAAAGACGTTGCGCATCCTCTTTGGTGCGATGTAGGTGTTGAGGGCCTCTTGCTCGTGGAGTCGGTGGGTGAGCTCTAGAACCTTCTTTTCACTGGCGTAGTAGCTAGCTTCAAAAGTGTTCCGTTCCTCCTTGAGCTGAATCCAACTTTTCTGCATTTCCTCCCACAATGTAGGCATGTCTGGATGCAGGGTGGTGTAGGGAACCTCTCCTTTGTTGACGGGCTCTCTAATCACTGGGAGTACATGAGGATAAGGCATCATTAGACTTTGGGCTCGGGCTCGCACCCACTTGAGATAGGGCTCAAGAGGGATGGAGTTCTTGTGTCCCAGAGTCTTGCTATCAACCTTGTTGAGTCTTCCCCAAGCTCTGATGAATCTTTGGCGAAGTCCTTGGCATCGTTGTCGAAGTCAAAAACTAGGCTGGGAATCAACATGTCATGAGGGCCATCCCTCCGTGCATATCCAAATTGCCTCAAAGCTAGGCAGGGGTTGTAGGTGATACCTCCTCTAATTCCAAGTAAAGGAACATTAGGAAATTCTCCGCAACGATCGACGAGGATGACATTTTCTCTGGATCGAGAACACCAATGCACATCAGAATGAGTAAGAGTCATCAACCGTTGGGACCACCTTGTACCTTGGTCATTCTTCAAGACAGATTGTGGAAGGTGCGAAATAAACCACCTTGCGAGGATAGGAGTACAGCACATGAGAACACCCCTCTTTCTCATTGTTCGTGTGTAAAATGAGTGAAGAATGTCCCCAAGCAATGTTGGTATCGGATTTCTGGACAAGAAGATTTTGACAGCGTTGACATCTATCAATTGGTCAGGATTTGGGAACAAGACCAACCCATAGATAAGGAGTGCCACAATCTCTTCGAAAGCTTGTAGGTCCAACGAATTCCAACATTCTTGTGCCTTTTCCAACAAGAATTTTGCTAAGAATCCTTTGACGCCGCTTCTGGTTTCCCAATGCCCCTTGATGTCGGATGGTTGTAGATGTAATGCTCGAGCAACATCTTCCGGCTTTGGTTCCTTTTCCGTACCGTTGAAGGGTAGTTGATTAAGGATAGGGATTCTTAGGAGTTGAGAAAACTCCTCCAAAGTGGGTACCAACTGATAATCAGGGAAGGTGAAGCAGTGGTGAAGAGGGTCAAAGAATTGGAATAACACTTTCATCATGTCTTCTTCAATGTTGGTGTTGACAAGGCTGAGCAGTCGACCATGTCTTTCACTGAAGGATGAATTTTCTGGAATTCTTGAGGTGATCTCCTTGAGTTGAGGAGAGATTCTCACAAGATTGACTTGAATGGTATTTCTGCGAGGAATTTCCATGACCTATAAAACAGGAACAAAGATGAAGATCCAAACCCTTGAAATGGTTAGTGAATGCATATGATGCTTCATGATGTTTATGATGTATGCACAAAACATATGTACAAGCAATTCACACCAAAACCCTAGTTTCAGGCTTGCATGGGGTTTCATAGGTAAGTACCCTCTTGAGTGTAGTTGGCTTAAAAACCTGTCTTATAAATAGTAATCGGGTTCTAAGGAGCTCAATATCACTGGATTGTTTTCAGCGTTCATTGTTTTGGTTTATCCACTTAACTAGCGACCAAAATATTCCAAGAAAACAATCCTCAATGAGTGTAGTATCGAGTATCTACCAACTTCGGACTGCACCAAAGCCGGTCATCTCACTACCCCTAATAAAAGGCCAAGATAGTCAAGTAAGGTTCTAGGTCATTAGTGCTTAGTGACATCACTCAGCGGCCCCGTACTCTCCTTGATTGAACTCAAGGGTTACCGGTACTCACAAATATGTCGCACTAATATAGCTATTGCTTAGACCGTGTCGGTATACCCCGCACAGTTTCCACAACGTATTGCTATCTATGAATGTTTCCCAAAATCCGGGTGGAGGATTGTAAACCCAAACAATAGAGCCAAAGTATAAAGCAAGCAAAATCAAACAATTAGTCATGCAAGAGGGTGATCTAAGCCCTAAGGTTACTCCACTCATCAAAATTCCCCAGCAGAGTCGCCAGTTCTGTGATACGGTGGGAGAACTGACTAGTGTTTTTGCGTTTGTTTTCGCAAATGTTTCGGTTGAGCAAGAGTCGCCACCGACTTTTTATTTTATCCTAAGGAAAGGTTTAAAAAGCACAGCAAAAACCTTTGAGATTTTTCTTGGATTCGGGGAGTAGATTATAGAAGGGGAAGGTATTAGCACCCCTTCTATCCATGGTTATCCATGGGCTCTTAGGTACTTGCTTAGATCAACTTGCCTTGGTTTTCAATTGTTTGAAATGGTGCTTTGTGCGTGGCTTTGAAAATGTTTTGAAAAGATGCCTTTGTATTAGGCTAACCTTGTAACAATTCTTTACTCGAATGTTTTACAAAAGGTGTTTTATCTTTTAAAAGATGTTTCAAGGATTTGAAAAGTTGATTTTTGAAAGTGTTTGTGAAGTGGGTTTTGAAATTAGGCAAGTGTTTTCTTGGCAAATTGGCAAGTACTTAAGAGTTTATCTACCCTAAAGTTTTCTCAAAGATTTTTGTCATGTTTTAAACCTTTTGACAAATTTGTTCCACCATTGCATTTGGTGGACAATCTTGTCTTAGGAGATGAAAGGGACGGGCGCGGGTCATCGTTTGGACCATAATTGCAACGGCGTTAAATGTCTTTGGGCAATTTTCTTTAAGGGACTTGATCATTTGTTTTTGTTTGTTTTGAAAAGTTTTATCGAGGGACTATGATCATTCAATTTGTTTGCTTTGCCCAAAGAAATTCAACATGCAACATGGCCCATTTATTTAAAGGAAACAAAGTGGAGTACCCTAGGGGTGCAAGTGTGAGATGTGTTGTTTATTTTCATGCTCATTTATCTTGTATTAGGTCCAACTATTTTGATCATTTTTATTCGCATACAAAACCCTAATTCTAACATGGCATAATTAGAAAGCGTATAAAGTGCGAAATTTAAATTCCTACGCTATTACAACATAATAATATAGGGAGGGGGGTACAAATTTACAAATGGGGGATATTTAGACAAGAATTTAAATCTAAATTATTACATCATTTTTTAATATTTGCAAGGTAAATAAATTGCATAATTAAATGGAAATGAAGTAAATATGCAAAATGCAAAAAGAAAGTTTTTATATGTATGAAAAAAGTATGGTTTATGTAAAATAAAACAAGAAAATAAAAAGGTATTATTTTTTGAGTATTTTCAATTTTTAGGGCAAAAACCCTAATTTCAATTAAATGGATATTAATTACTTAATTCATATAATATTTATTATTTACATACAAAAAATAAAATAAAATATAGTATATTTGTAAAGAAGGGTATTTTTTAGTATTAAATATTTTAAAAAATAAAATATGTACATTTTTGGTATTTTTACTCTAAGTATATTAATATATATATATATATATATATATATATATATATATATATATATATATATATATATATATATATATATATATATATATATATATATATATATATATATATATATATATATATATATATATATATATATATATATATATATATATATATATATATATATATATATATATATATATATATATATATATATATATATATATATATATATATATATATATATATATATATATATATATATATATATATATATATATATATATATATATATATATATATATATATATATATATATATATTTATATTATTTTAAATATGTACTATATATATAAATAGTAATAATAATTAATTTTTTAGAAAATAGTATTTTTTTTATATGAAATATTTTCAGAGGGTAATATAAAATAAAAATAAAAATAGAAGTATTTTTTACATATTTTTTCTATTTTATTCTAAGTAATAATACATATCTATTTATATACAAATCAAAAGAAAATCAAATAAAACCAAATAAAATCAAAAAATGATGAGAAAAATATTTTCAAATTTTTAATATGTTGAGGAAAAATAAATGAGTCAAATAAAAAAGGAAAAGGTCAAAAATGTTAAAAAATGAAGCAAATGGGCTCAGGGGTGTGAAACAGAAAAAATGGTGTGGATAGCAAAATAATACAGGCCCAGCCCAATCCACTTCTTCTTCAACCTTTGGCCAAAACGCGCGCCTTGTTACAGAGATTCAAACATCCTGATTCTTTGAGATTTTGCACAAACTTTCAACACAAAACATGTCAAGCATTGAATCACGATTCCAAATATATAAAAAACTCATCCTAACTCTCAGAAATGAGAGAGAATTTTATCAATCCCAAATCTTGACCTAAACTTTCTGCCATTTTCAAAGCTTAAATTCTCTCAACTCAGGCAAAAGAAATGAAATGTAAAGATATATACATGCTCAGGGCTATGAGTAGAACCTTGTTTCTTCACAAACTTAAGACTAAAGATGCATAATAAGAGAGATACGAGTTCAAAGTTTTACCTATTCAGTTGAACTTCTATCTGGAGAATGAGGAACTTTCAGTGCAAGGTGATGATTGGAGAAGCTTCCTTGAGGTCCAGGGATGCTATTCCAATGTTTACTTTGTCTTGAAACTTCTTGTATCGAGCTGTGGAACTTCAACTGCAAAAGGAAAAAATGAAAATGGTGGAAGCCGTTAGAGGGATTACAGGTCAGGTTTTAGGTCATGGTTAGCTTGCATACATGCTAGGGAATGTGTATGAATTGATTTTGGTAAGAATGCTCGAGGGAAATGGGAGTTGGCACTCAAACTGCAGAGGCAACTCTGTTTTTGCAGTTTGAGGATGATTCTGAGATGGAGGGTGTTTTGGAGGTGCAAGGGTCGTGTCTCAGCCTGGTTATGTTCTTTGGAAGGTGTTTGATCAGTTTGTTCTTGTGTGCTAATGCTGAGATGAAAGTTGTTACAAGTTATGGAACTTTTCTTCTTTCTTAAGCAACAAAAGCAAGTTGTTATTCTAGGCATGTAGGGGGCCTCCTAATGTGCTGCATAATCCTCTCTTGATCAGTGTGTTATGTTCATAAACTTGTGCCATTCAGATTTGCAATGTACCTTCTTGATTTGCAATTGGACATAAAGCTAATCTTTTCAAAAATTGAAAGTTTGCTTTTTCTAGTTTAGGGTTAGTTCATCATGTAATGTCCAAATGCTTAGAATAACAACTTGGCACATTGGTTTTGCATTTAATTCTTGAGTGTAACTTGGTTTAAGGACCTGTAATCTAGCCTAAAGCATGCTGAACTCAAATTTGCAAGATCATGAACATGGAACTTGGTCATGAACAAAGTGGTTTTTTGCTATATTGTGAAATTCGATTCTCTCTAACCATGAGGTTGTTTGAGAAGTTATTGGACATTTTGGAAAGCTTGGAATGTGTACTACAATCCATCTTTGAAATGCAAATTGAAATTCCAAGTGGAAGTGTATGGAAAATGGCCTTGAAGTGGGGTAGAAAACCTTGTCAAAATAGGTTAAAATTTCACTAAGTTAAAAATGGTTTAGTGCCCTTATTCAAAAAATTGTAACTTGAGATACAAGCTTCAAATGAGAAAACTTTGTGAATCAAAGTTGTAGATTATGCAACAAGCTACAACTTTTATGTTTTGACTTTTGTTTGAATCCAAATGGATCTTGGTGAAAAGGTGGGGAAAAGTTGGGAAAAAATTAGGGTTTTTCATAACTTAGAAAAATTCTAAGTTATGAAAAATTCCATTTTCTAACCCTAATTTGCATTTTGTGATTTCTTGGTGAACAAGTTTCATGATTTGGCATATTTTGATGAAAAATGAATCTTGACTCTTGATTTTGACCAAAAAGTCAAAGTTTGACTTTTCAGTATACAGTCAAAATTGATCAATTGACTGGGAAATTCAACTGTCAACCTTGTGTACTTGGGATTTTTTGAGTTTGTTGAGCATGTCAAGATGATTCCATGGGGTTCTTGAGTCCATATGTGAGCTTGGTTTGCCATTGGCTAGGTCAAACAGTCAAAAATTGCCTCTGTGCAGTCAAAACCCTAAAAATGACCATTTTGCCCTTTTGATGATCTGATCAAATTTCTTGTGGACTTGTGATCCAAACTTGATCAAATGGTCCATATGAGTTCATAATGTTGATGTGGGTCAATTTTCATGAGGTTTGACTGTCAATTGGCCATAGTTGACTTTTTCCCCAATACAGTTGATTTCTAGGTCAACTGTCCAGTTGACTGGGCAAAACTTGGAATCAAGACTTGAAACTTGGTATGGACAAGCTTGGGAGTCCAATATGAAGCATGAAAGTCATATTGGGAATTTTAGGTCAAAGCATCTTTGTGCAAACACAAACCCTAATTTGGGTCAACAGTGCAAGGAGAGGTCTTGAGCAGATGAAACCCTAACTGGATCTTGAGCTTCAAGAGCTTTGTGATGAGAAATCAATGAGAAATGGGAGGGCAAATTTTGGGGTACAACAGCAGTCGTCAAAGATTCCTTCATCACCTTTTGGAGTAGCAGTCATAAAAGATTCCTTCATCACCTTTTGGAGTAGCAGTCGTCAAAGATTCCTTCATCACCTTTTGGAGTAGCAGTCGTCAAAGATTCCTTCATCATCCGGTTGAGTCAAAGTTAATCCAAGACCTTCTCTGGTTCAGTCAGATCGACACTAAGATCTCCCTGATTCTTATTCCAATGGAAGATATTCCGGGTTTTGCTGTTTCAGATAAATCTCTCAATGATTTATTCTGATTCACTTCCATATTTTTCACTATCAGAGACGAAGAATCCAACTCTTTTCTCCATCACCAGTTCGGGATTTATTTTCCCCAGCGAGAGGTTGTCTTGAAAAACATTACACATTCGTACATCAGGACATCATACAACGCAATCTCATTTATTTTGAGAACGTCATTGTTTGATATATGTCATGCCACTAACCTTTACCTTTCAGGAAAGATGCAATCAATTTCTCACAATATTCGTATCATGAAGCCTGGACGTTGACCAGATAATGATACAAGACTGTGAATCCTGGACGTTGACCAGATAACAGTAAAGTATACTGTGAAGCTTGGACGTTGACCAAATAGTAGTTTACTCGACCAATTACTTTGAAGCGCGGATTCAACCGAATATTAGTAGGCCCCAAAATCAAAAGGGAAACCCGGATGTTGATCGGATAACCATTTGATATTCTTCTGAAGACTGGACGTTGACCAGATAGGAAGTAAGGTATTATGAAGCCTGGATGTTGACCAGATAGCAATACAACACTGTGAAACCGGGATGTTGACTAGATAATAGTAAGGTATACTGTGAAACTTGGATGTTGACCAAATAGCAGTTTACTCGGCCAATTACTTTGAAGCCCGGATTCAACCGGATATTAGTAGGCCCAAAATCAAAAGGGAAACCCGGATGTTGACCGGATAACCATTTAATATTCTTCTGAAGACTGGACGTTGATCAGATAGGAAGTAAGATATTGTGAAACCTGGATGATGACCAGATAGCAATACAACACTGTGAAACCTGGACGTTGACCAGATAACAGTTAACCGTTAATAGAATGAAGATTCTCATCCTTAAAACCTCAGAAGATTGGCATACTCCCGGTACCCTTAACAGAATGAAGATTCTCATTCTTGCTTCCCCAGTAGATTGGCATGCACCCAAGCTCCTAATATTCCCGACAGAATGAAGATTCTCATTCTCAAAGTGGCATATAATCTGAATTCTTGATATTCCCGACAGAATGAAGATTCTCATTCTCAAAGTGGCATATAACCCGAATTCCTGATATTCCCGACAGAATGAAGATTCTCATTCTCAAAGTGGCATACAACCTAAACTCCTGAATTTCTTCCAAACAGGAATAAGCTTTTCCCAGAGTCCTGAGCTTACTCTCCAGCAGGATAGCTACTCCCCAATAGTATAGATATTCCCCACAGAGTTTTTACTCCCCAACAAAATCAAGATCCTCATCTTTGATTCTTCGGCGAAGTTGCCAGAGCCTTCTTTACTCTCAGCATAAATTTGTCAGAGTTTTTAATCCCCTACTGATCAAAGATTCTCGTTCTTGACTCCTCAGCACAAATTCCCCTAGCAGAATGAAGATTCTCATTCTCAATTCCCCACAGAGTTTTCAAATATTCCCCAGCGGAGTTCTCCTCAAAACAGGAACCCCCGGTAGAAGTATTCTAAGCAAAGCTTGAAGACGCACATGCTCTTCAACAGTGGTCCATGATTTATTTTCCTCGGCAACAGTCAAAGATTTTATTATCTCCAACTATCCAGGATTTATCTTCCTCAGCAAGACGGCTAATCAGCTTACATGCGCATACATTACATGCATATATCATAGGCATTTGATAAAACACATATATTGCATCATACATTTCATGCAACATAACTTTGTGTTTCGGCTAATATTTTACCCTTTTCAGGATAAGATTAACAAGCTACCAACTTCAAGGATCATGAAAACAGTTTACGGATGCTTCCAGACACGGATGTTAATCTATCGCTTGTTCAGATTCAGCTCATTGAAAACAGTTTACGGATGCTCCAAACACGGATGCTAATCTATTGCTTGTTCAAATTCAGCTCATTGAAAACAGTTTACAGATGCTTCCAGACACGGATGCTAATGTATTGCTTGTTCAAATTCAGCTCATTGAAAATAGTTTACGGATGCCTCCAAACATGGATGTTAATCTATCGCTTGTTCGGATTCAGCTCATGAAAACAGTTTACGGATGCTTCCAAACATGGATGCTAATCTATTGCTTATTCAGACCCCCAGTTCAGAGACGTTCCAGACATGGATACCTTTCTGATACTCATTCTTTCACCTACAACATACAATTCAATAAACATTCTTGGATGACATCTTTAAGCCCATCTCCGACAAGATTCTATCGCATCTCCAAATGGCATATGTAAGCTGTAACACCCCGTTTTCAATTAATTGATTTATTTAAATTTGGGAATTTATTTTATTAGAATTAATAAAATAAAAAGAATTATTTATTTTGGAGTATTTGAGGAAAATAAAAGAAATAAGGAATATTGGGATTTTTATGTTATTGGGCTTAGATGTTGTTAGTAAAGAGTGGGGGTGCAGAGAAATAAAGTTATGTTTGGGACTTAGGCCATTTTCTCATTTTTGGTTTTCACGTAAGAACAGAAGTTGGAATTTGGGAAAATAGAGCTCTGAAGAACGGAGAACGAAGAACATCGCTCAAGAACTCAAAGCTGCTAATTGATAAGGTAAGGGGGGTTATACTCGATTTATATTTGTTTATGGGTTTATGTACGGTTGATTCGGGTAATCGTAGGAAATCCCAATTGTTAGATGTTTCTAGGGATCGATAACCTTAGGATTGAACTTTGTTTAGAAAAGGTTTAAGTTCCCGATTTTTGAATCAATTAGAGACTTTAGGTTCCTATGATGGATTGGATGTCTTTGTACTATATTGCACCGCCGTAGAGAGGTATTTTCGTGCAAAAAAATGGGTATAAGAGCTGCTGCAAAAACAGAAAAATTGGGTTCGCACTCATCAACACGGGCGCGTTGATTTACGCGGGCACCCGTGTTGATTCACTGTATGCTGATGAAAATGTGTTTTCTGGCCATAATTCAACACGGGCGTGTTGATTAACACGGGCGCCCGTGTTGATTCACTGTGTTGGCATAAAAAGGTGTTTTCTGGGCACAATTCAACACGGGCCGTGTTGATTCACACGGGCGCCCGTGTTGATCCCCTGTTTTGTCAAAAAAACGTGTTTTCTAGACACATTTCCACACGGGCAGTGTTGTTTTACACGGGCACCCGTGTTAAACCTCCTGTGTTGGTTTTTAAACTATGTTTTCCGTGCATGTTGTTAAGTACGGATTGATCCGGTTTTGATGTGCAGTGTTTGACATGTTTTGAATATGTGTTTATTGAATTCCTAGTGTTGATTGATGTGTGTATCGAATAACGATTGTATGTTATGATACCAACACTATGTGGATCTTATTGTCATGCTTTTAGATGATGTCATCAAGCATGAATTATGATATAACTTGATATGATTGATGTTTAATAGTATGCTGAGTGGTTACATGCTATTCCTATCATGTTATGTTTGATATTGTTGATGTGCATGATATGTTGATTGATGTTCATAGTATGCTGAGTGTTACATACTTACATATCATGTTGCATTTGTTAATTCCCATTGTGTGGAATTAACATGGTGGCCAATATACGTGTCCGCGATCTAATGGAACGTTGAGGTGGTAGCCGTGTCCGCGATATAATGGAACGGTGAGTTATCCGTGACCCGCGATTTAATGGGGCGGTGAAGTGGTACCACATGCATGGGTGTGTTGCATTACTCGAATATAACATGAATGGATGATTTTTCCAATGTTGTATTTGATTGTTTGTATGCACGTATGATTGATAAATGGTTGATGATGTTTGATGAATATTTGCAAATATGAAAGGCAATATGTCATGGATATATGAATTGTAAAGGTTTTGTAAACTATGAAATATGCTAATTATTGGGTGATGCTTATGATTTCGTGAATTGGTTGTTATGAATGTATAACCAAATGTATATTTGAGAAGCTCACCCTTACTGTTGAATATTTCAGATTGAGGAGCTTCGCTCAGGTGCTTGGCGAAGGCTTATCGTGTCTAGTTTAGTTTCGTTTTAGTATGTCCGGGTCATGCTCTGATAGTTGTAACTCCGGGAACGTTTGGTTGTCGAGCTGCTTTAGTCAGACTCGTTTATTTTCTGTTAATTGTTATAATATGACGTTGACTTTTCCAGGTGTTAATCCCTGATGATTTTGGAAAATATTATAACATTTGATTTATTAAATAAATTATTCCGCTGTGTAGACATGTATGAGTTACCACTAAAATTATGCATGACAGGAATTTATTTTATTAAAAGAGAATTGTAGCATTCCTCAATTATTACATGTACTCTGAGTTTATAATTTTTAATATTTGCGAAAATTATATGCGGGGTTTTAGAGGGTGTTACAATAGTGGTATCAGAGCATAGTCGGTCGTTGTGACCAGAGTCTTGAGTCAGTCATTCCTTTTCGTATGCGACTAGTGCAAGGTAACACTGTCGATACTGTATTCTGATGTGGAGTATGTTTTAATTCTCAGGAATATGGCTGGAAGAGGTAATGGACGAAATGATGCTGCACTAGCTGAGGCTTTGGGGATGTTAGCTGGTGTACTTGCTGGAAACCCAACTGGAGGCGTGATTGGTGCTGATAGGCAATTGGGAAATTTCCAGAGGAACAATCCTCCGTTGTTCAAAGGTACACATGACCCCGAAGGTGCTCAGAAGTGGCTGAAGGAAATCGAAAGGATTTTCCGTGTGATCGATTGTGCTGAAGATCTGAAAGTCAGATATGGTACGCATATGTTGGCAGAAGAGGCCGACGACTGGTGGGTTGCCACAAGGACTGAAATGGTTCAGGATGGAGAGGCACTGACTTGGGCTAACTTCAGAAGGGCTTTTCTGAGGAGGTACTTTCCTGAAGATGTTCGGGGAAGAAAGGAAATTGAATTTTTGGAGCTTAAGCAGGGCAATCTGACTGTTAGTGAGTATGCTACTAAGTTCACTGAGTTGGCAAAGTATTATGCACACTACAACAATGATGAGGCTGGAGAATTCTCTAAGTGTATCAAATTTGAGAATGGTCTCCGAGATGAGATTAAGCAGGGAATCAGGTACCAGCGTATTCGTAGATTTTCTGATCTGGTGGATTGTAGCAGAATCTTGGAAGAAGATATTACCAAGAATCGGTCGTCTCACTCTCGTGGGGCTGTTGATAAAAGAGGGAAGCAACATATGGACCGTGGCAAGCCATATGGTAGAGATAACCAGAGATCAGGCGGTTGGAAAAGGCCTAGTGGGGGAGATTCTAAGGCTCCTATCAGATGCTACAGGTGTGGTGAGTCTGGTCATCACATTCGAGATTGCAAGAGTGATGAGAAGAAGTGCTATAAATGTGGAAAGGCTGGTCATTTGTCTATTGATTGCAAAGGGAAGTCTGTTACTTGTTACAATTGTGGCGAAGAAGGTCACATTCGTCCGCAGTGTCCTAAGCCTAGGAAGGATCAGTCAGGTGGAAAAGTGTTTGCTTTGTCTGGATCTGAGACTACCCCAGAGGATCGATTGATTAAAGGTACGTGTTTTATTCATGGCACACCTTTAGTTGCAATTATTGATACTGGTGCAACTCATTCTTTCATTTCTTTGGATTGTGCTGAGAGGTTGAAACTGGACATATCTGGTATGCGAGGTAGCATGGTTGTTGATACTCCTGCATCGGGTTCAGTGACAACTTCACTCGTATGTAGGAATTGTCCTATTGAGATTTTTGGTAGAGGTTTCGGTATGGATTTAGTGTGCCTACCGCTTGAACAAATTGATATTATCCTTGGGATGAACTGGTTGGAATTTAACCGGGTTCATCTGAACTGCTTTGCTAAGACGGTGATTTTCCCAGAAGCAGTTGGTGTCGAGAAATTGACTATGACTGCTAGGCAGGTGCAAGAAGCAATGGAAGATGGTGCTAATGTGTTTATGTTACTTGCTTCGTTAGATGCAACAGGAAAGGTCAGGAGTAGTGAATTGCCAGTGGTGTGTGATTTTCCAGAAGTCTTTCCTGATGATGTTGGCGAGTTACCTCCTGAGAGAGAAGTGGAATTTTCTATAGATTTAATTCCTGGTACGAGACCGGTGTCGATGGCGCCATATCGTATGTCTGCGTCTGAATTGGCTGAATTGAAGAGTCAGTTGGAAGATTTACTGGAGAAGAAGTTTATTCGTCCAAGTGTTTCGCCTTGGGGTGCTCCGGTATTGTTGGTTAAGAAGAAAGAAGGTTCTATGAGACTGTGTGTTGATTACAGGCAATTGAACAAGGTAACCATTAAGAATCGGTACCCGTTACCGAGGATTGATGATTTAATGGATCAGTTAATTGGAGCCAGTGTATTCAGTAAGATTGATTTGAGATCTGGATATCATCAGATTCGTGTGAAAGCGGAAGATATTCAAAAGACTGCTTTTCGAACGAGGTATGGGCATTATGAATATTCTGTTATGCCGTTCGGAGTTACTAATGCACCTGGTGTTTTCATGGAATATATGAATAGGATTTTTCACCCATACCTGGATAAGTTTGTTGTGGTTTTTATTGATGACATTCTGATTTATTCCGAGAATGACGAAGAACATGCGGAACATCTCAGAATTGTGTTAGAGTTGTTGAAAGATAAGAAGTTGTATGCAAAGTTGTCCAAATGTGAGTTCTGGCTGAATGAAGTTAGTTTTCTTGGACATGTGATTTCTAAGAATGGTATTGCAGTGGATCCTACGAAAGTAGAAGCGGTATCTCAGTGGGAAGCGCCGAAGACTGTTTCGGAAATCAGAAGTTTTCTTGGTCTTGCAGGTTATTACAGAAAATTTATCGAAGGATTCTCAAAGTTAGCATTGCCGTTGACGAAGTTGACTCGTAAAGGACAAGCGTTTATTTGGGATTCTGATTGTGAGAAAGGTTTCCAAGAACTGAAGCGGAGATTGACTAGTGCTCCTATTCTGATTTTGCCGAATCCGGTGGAATCTTTTGTGGTTTATTGTGATGCATCTCTGTTGGGTTTAGGTGGTGTTTTAATGCAGAATCAGCAGGTAGTTGCGTATGCTTCGAGACAGTTGAAGGTTCATGAAAGGAACTATCCTACTCATGACTTAGAGTTGGCAGCAGTTGTGTTTGTCTTGAAATTGTGGAGACATTATCTGTATGGTTCGAGGTTTGAAGTGTATAGTGATCATAAGAGTTTGAAGTATCTTTTCGATCAGAAAGAGCTCAATATGAGGCAAAGAAGGTGGTTAGAATTCCTCAAAGATTATGATTTTGGATTGAATTACCATCCTGGTAAGGCAAATGTAGTTGCAGATGCTTTGAGCAGGAAGTCCTTGCATATGTCTATGATGATGGTTCGTGAATTGGATTTAATTGAGCAATTCCGAGATTTGAGTTTGGTTTGTGAAAGTACCCCGAAGTGTGTTCGTTTGGGTATGTTGAAACTTACTAGTGGTATTCTAGAAGAGATCAGGATCGGGCAGAAATCCGATGTTAATTTAGTTGATAAATTGACATTGATCAACCAAGGTCAAGGTGGTGAGTTTAGGATTGATGAAAATGATGTTATGAGATTTGGCGATAGAGTTTGTGTTCCTGATGTCGCAGAAATCAAGAAAAGTATATTAGAGGAAGGACATCGCAGTGGGATGAGCATTCATCCGGGTGCCACGAAAATGTATCATGATTTGAAGAAATTGTTTTGGTGGCCGAGAATGAAAAAGGAAATAGCTGAATTTGTGTATGCATGTTTAATCTGTCAGAAATCGAAGATTGAGCATCAAAAGCCGGCTGGGTTTATGCAACCGATGTTTATTCCAGAATGGAAGTGGGATAGTATTTCTATGGATTTCGTATCTGGGTTGCCAAGGACTCCTATGAATTGTGAAGCGATATGGGTCGTTGTGGATAGGTTGACTAAGTCTGCTCATTTTATACCGGTGCGAATGGATTACTCGATGGAGAGATTGGCACAGTTGTATATTGAGAAAATAGTGAGTTTGCATGGAGTTCCTTCTAGTATTGTGTCAGATAGAGATCCGAGGTTCACTTCGAAATTTTGGGAAGGATTGCAGAAGGCTTTGGGTACTAAGTTGAGATTGAGTTCAGCTTACCATCCTCAGACTGATGGACAGACGGAGAGGACGATTCAATCGTTGGAAGATTTATTGCGTGCTTGTGTTTTAGAGAAAGGTGGAGCTTGGGATAGCTATTTGCCATTGATTGAATTTACTTATAACAATAGTTACCATTCGAGTATTGGTATGGCTCCGTTTGAGGCATTGTATGGTAGACGGTGTAGGACGCCTTTGTGTTGGTATGAATCTGGAGAGAGTTCGGTAATTGGGCCAGAGATTGTTCAGCAGACTACCGAAAAGATCAAATTGATTCAAGAGAAGATGAGAGCTTCTCAGAGTCGTCAGAAAAGTTATCATGATAAGAGGAGAAAGAATTTAGAATTCAGTGCTGGAGATCATGTGTTTATGAGAGTTACTCCGATGACGGGTATTGGTCGGGCGTTGAAGTCTAAGAAGTTGACTCCGCGTTTTATTGGTCCGTTTCAGATTACGGAAAGAGTTGGAGAAGTTGCTTATCGCATTGCTTTACCTCCGAGACTTGCGAATTTGCACAATGTTTTTCATGTTTCTCAGTTGAGGAGATACATTCCAGACCCATCTCATGTAATCCAAATAGATGATGTACAGGTAAGAGATAACCTGACAGTAGAAGCATTGCCTATGAGGATAGAAGATCGGGAAGTGAAACAGTTAAGAGGTAAAGAGATAGCATTAGTGAAGGTTGCTTGGGGAGGTCCAGCAGATGGAAATATCACTTGGGAGCTGGAGAGCCAGATGAAAGAGGCTTATCCGGAGCTGTTCGTCTAAGGTATGTTTTCGAGGACGAAAACTCTTTTAGTGGGGGAGAGTTGTAACACCCCGTTTTCAATTAATTGATTTATTTAAATTTGGGAATTTATTTTATTAGAATTAATAAAATAAAAAGAATTATTTATTTTGGAGTATTTGAGGAAAATAAAAGAAATAAGGAATATTGGGATTTTTATGTTATTGGGCTTAGATGTTGTTAGTAAAGAGTGGGGGTGCAGAGAAATAAAGTTATGTTTGGGACTTAGGCCATTTTCTCATTTTTGGTTTTCACGTAAGAACAGAAGTTGGAATTTGGGAAAATAGAGCTCTGAAGAACGGAGAACGAAGAACATCGCTCAAGAACTCAAAGCTGCTAATTGATAAGGTAAGGGGGGTTATACTCGATTTATATTTGTTTATGGGTTTATGTACGGTTGATTCGGGTAATCGTAGGAAATCCCAATTGTTAGATGTTTCTAGGGATCGATAACCTTAGGATTGAACTTTGTTTAGAAAAGGTTTAAGTTCCCGATTTTTGAATCAATTAGAGACTTTAGGTTCCTATGATGGATTGGATGTCTTTGTACTATATTGCACCGCCGTAGAGAGGTATTTTCGTGCAAAAAAATGGGTATAAGAGCTGCTGCAAAAACAGAAAAATTGGGTTCGCACTCATCAACACGGGCGCGTTGATTTACGCGGGCACCCGTGTTGATTCACTGTATGCTGATGAAAATGTGTTTTCTGGCCATAATTCAACACGGGCGTGTTGATTAACACGGGCGCCCGTGTTGATTCACTGTGTTGGCATAAAAAGGTGTTTTCTGGGCACAATTCAACACGGGCCGTGTTGATTCACACGGGCGCCCGTGTTGATCCCCTGTTTTGTCAAAAAAACGTGTTTTCTAGACACATTTCCACACGGGCAGTGTTGTTTTACACGGGCACCCGTGTTAAACCTCCTGTGTTGGTTTTTAAACTATGTTTTCCGTGCATGTTGTTAAGTACGGATTGATCCGGTTTTGATGTGCAGTGTTTGACATGTTTTGAATATGTGTTTATTGAATTCCTAGTGTTGATTGATGTGTGTATCGAATAACGATTGTATGTTATGATACCAACACTATGTGGATCTTATTGTCATGCTTTTAGATGATGTCATCAAGCATGAATTATGATATAACTTGATATGATTGATGTTTAATAGTATGCTGAGTGGTTACATGCTATTCCTATCATGTTATGTTTGATATTGTTGATGTGCATGATATGTTGATTGATGTTCATAGTATGCTGAGTGTTACATACTTACATATCATGTTGCATTTGTTAATTCCCATTGTGTGGAATTAACATGGTGGCCAATATACGTGTCCGCGATCTAATGGAACGTTGAGGTGGTAGCCGTGTCCGCGATATAATGGAACGGTGAGTTATCCGTGACCCGCGATTTAATGGGGCGGTGAAGTGGTACCACATGCATGGGTGTGTTGCATTACTCGAATATAACATGAATGGATGATTTTTCCAATGTTGTATTTGATTGTTTGTATGCACGTATGATTGATAAATGGTTGATGATGTTTGATGAATATTTGCAAATATGAAAGGCAATATGTCATGGATATATGAATTGTAAAGGTTTTGTAAACTATGAAATATGCTAATTATTGGGTGATGCTTATGATTTCGTGAATTGGTTGTTATGAATGTATAACCAAATGTATATTTGAGAAGCTCACCCTTACTGTTGAATATTTCAGATTGAGGAGCTTCGCTCAGGTGCTTGGCGAAGGCTTATCGTGTCTAGTTTAGTTTCGTTTTAGTATGTCCGGGTCATGCTCTGATAGTTGTAACTCCGGGAACGTTTGGTTGTCGAGCTGCTTTAGTCAGACTCGTTTATTTTCTGTTAATTGTTATAATATGACGTTGACTTTTCCAGGTGTTAATCCCTGATGATTTTGGAAAATATTATAACATTTGATTTATTAAATAAATTATTCCGCTGTGTAGACATGTATGAGTTACCACTAAAATTATGCATGACAGGAATTTATTTTATTAAAAGAGAATTGTAGCATTCCTCAATTATTACATGTACTCTGAGTTTATAATTTTTAATATTTGCGAAAATTATATGCGGGGTTTTAGAGGGTGTTACATAAGCCCATTCCCTCAACTATGCTTTGACGAGTGCAAATTTATGGACACTCAAGTGTCCAATCATCTTTTACCTTTGAGTCACGAACGACAAACTCGCCGATCTAACTCTTCAGGTTCAAGAAGATTGAACAGGGGCAACTGTTGTACCCTAAAATTTGCCCTCCCTCTTTTTCAATAAAATCACAACCCTAGGGGTTTTCTCAGATTTTCAAAGATTGGCTCAGGAATCGATCAGACAGACTTTTCTATGGCAGTAAATAAATAACTAGGGTTTCTCTCACATTTCTCAGAAGAAACTGAATTCTCATAAATTCAATTAACTATCACATGTTTTCATGCTTTTTAAGTTTGCTGAAAGGTTATTGGTTGTTCTCAAGGTCTGATTATCTGGAATAAGAGATAGGAGTTGAGATGGTCATTTGGAATATTCAGGTTTTGTCTGATCCAGGTCAGCCAGATAATGTGCGTCTGTTAAGACATTTGCCTCGTTAATGGAATGAAATGTTTGCTTGTTTATTGGAATACCCAATGTGTATTTTGATTGGAATGCTGTTGCAAGGTTACGAGACTACAAAGTTATTGGATTACTTAAAGTTTAAGTTATCTGTATTAGAATTGTTGGAATGCAATTTCAATTATTTTGATCTGAGAATCTTAAAGGATTAAGTGAAGACTTGAAGGAAGAATTGCAAAATATTGGACAGTAGAAGATTTTATTGGATGTCAGATTGCCTCACAAAGATTTTTCAGATGTTGATACAAAAATAATTTATTATTTAAATACTGTAGGTTTTACAACTTATAGTACTTGGAAAAATAAATTATTACAATAAATGGAAATTCTATCTAAGGAAAAAGTCTAAGCCTAAGCTCCATTGCTCCCATGCTTAAAGTCTTCTACTTCCTCTGCTTTGTCATCACCCAAGTTGTGCTCACATGAAAGAAAAAAACAAAGAAAACAGGATTAGTACATTTAATTAAATAGAATTTTCAAACAAAAAAGAAAAGAAAATTTTTCATCATTAAAGTTTGCCGTCTGGAATCAGAGTGCTATTTTTCATCACGTTTTATTTTTCTCTTCGCAAATCATAAGAAGATTACTCTTCTTGGTTCACAAAGAAAAAAATAAAAATGCAAATTGAAGAATGCAAAAGTAAAATTATTCAAAGCAAAAGCACAAGGAGCCAAAACTGCACAATTGAACAAGGCAAACTGAATGCAAACATTGTAGCAAACTAAGGCAAACATTGCAGCAAACTGCATTACATAACAGGCGCCAAACTATACTAAACTGTAAAGCAAAGCAAACTGGATGCAAACTGTCAAGCAAAGCAAAAAGTATGCAAACTGAACAATGCAAAAAGTACATGGCAAATCAAACAACAGGCCAAAAGTAAAATGCAGAAGGTAAACCAAATCATAAGTCAAAGGCTTGTCATAGCCTATCATCACTTTCCAGCTAATAGGAAAACTTTTCAGAAAGTAAGAAAAAGCAAAAGTGCTTTTTCATTGAGAGAGAAAGAGAGAAAAGATATCACCTTTTGGAGGTTGTACAGTTTGGCAAAAGGCTGTCACAAGTTAAAAAACAACAGCTAAAAGGATATAAGAACTCAAAACTGCATAACTGAAGAAGAAGGAGAGAACATTGTGGGTGTCAAAAACTGCAACAAACTCCAAACTGTTAACAGTTTCACCAAAACTCCCAACCTGTATAACAAGTATCAAAGCCTTCTAACCATTTAAAAAAAAAACAGAAGCAAGCTTGCCAAATAGAAAAAACTGCAACAATTTCCAAATTGTTAACAGTTTTCACAAAACTCCAAACTGCACAACAAAAGAGCCACAAACCAAAACTATACACCAGTTCACAAATAAACCAAAATCTCCAAAAAGCTTGCAGTTCCAAAACAAAACTACAACAATCACAAAACATGTGCAAACAGCTGCTCAACAATCCACAACCTGTTATCAAACAAATCACAAAAACATGTAGTAGTCTCACAATAATACCCCAAACCTGCACAAGCTAGCCAAACTACTGAAAGAACAAAACAACATAATCATTATTCAAAACCTGCAGTTTCAAACTGCACAACCAAACAAACCTCCAAAACCTGCCAAACTGTAAACCTGCATAACATCAAACCACCAAGCTAAGTCCCAAAAACTTGCAAAAACATAGCAAGTCTACCAAACTGTCCAACAGCCTGCTAACTAAAGGTAGACAAAAGCCATTATCCAACAACAGAGTATCAAAAGAACAACTTAGCATTCAAGTTCAAATCAGTTCAATCATCAGGAGAACAATAAACCATCAAAGTTTCAGAAAAGAATAATCGAAAGTTTCAGTTTAATCATCATCAACATTCAAGAGAGAGGAAAGAGTTTCAAAAGCAATAACAACCAAAAGTTCCAGAACAATCATCATCAACCAAAAAATATTAACAAATCCAAACCAACAAAGAGTTTCAGAAGCATTCAACGCCATCATCATTCAAAGTCAAGAGAGAGGAAAGAAGTTACCAAAAAGCACGCTTGGCCATCACCTCTTCCCCTACCTCCGGCCACCAAGGAAGCACCGTCAGCTCCCTCAAGCCTCACCATTCTCTTTCATCACAGAGAAAATCCCACAGGTATGTTTCTCAAACCCTTTGCTGCATCTCAGGCACATAGTACAATAGATTAAAAACAAAACTAAACAAAGCATGCGAATCAAACAACAAACTGTTAAAATCAAAAGAAGAATGAGCCATACCGTTTAGACAACATCACTGATCATTGAGAGGATGTGAGAAATGAGGGTGCTCCGGCAACCTTAGATGAGGGGAAGATCAGAGCGAGGCTGAGAGAGATGAAGAAGAGAAAACGAAGAAACGATGCCGCTGTGAGGAGTATGCACAAACCCTAACAAAACATTGCAAACTTTGTCTTGGGCCTATCTGGCCACCAAACCAAAGCCCATGCATAATACTAGCGCGTCACCCCCCCCCCCCCCCCCCCTTTCATTCTGACCCCCTTCTGTCCTCTTTATTTTTGTCTTGGGCCTAGCATCCACACAAATCCTAAGCCCATCCTTTTTTTTAATTTCTTTTATTTTGATTAACAAACACTAATGTTTTTTAATCTTAATTAATTTGTTTTCTTTTCTCTTAGTTAATATTAAAACTAGTAATAATTAAAAATTTGATTTTTCTTAATTAGTTTTAATCATTTTTTTTCATACATTTAATATGAAAATACCAAAAAATAATAGAGATTTTGTTTAAATTAAATTTTCTTTCTTTAAAACTTTTTTCCTTTTAAACATAACAAAAATACAAAAAAAGAATAATAATAATTTTTAATCTTTTAGAATAGATTTTATTTATGTATTTTTAATAAACACATGCATTTCATAATATTATTAATTTCTTCATTTGTTATAGCTTTACATTGAATTGCGACAATTCGATTTGATTGTAATACTTGATATTTGGACATTGTTATTCTTGTGAGACTCATCCCCATTTGTAATAATTGTACCCCCATCCCCAGATACTTTTGTAATAGTTTAGACTTTTAAATTCCCGTAATTTATTACTTTCAATATACTGTGTAGTAATTAGGCGTGTATGGCAACATTCAAAAACCAATCGCTAGATGACCTAATCCAAGAATAAACAACTTGAAATCAATACACTTCTCACACGAGCACCCCTAGGGTTTCATCCACTTGTTGCCTTTAAAATGGCCATGTTAAGCATGTTGAGTATCTTGGCAAAGCAAAAACAAAACAAAAGATCATAGTCCCTCGATGACGCTATCTTGGTTGCCTATACAAAATGATCTAGTCCCTCAAAAATTGCTAAAGATACTTAGCACAATTGCTATCATGGTCAATACGATGACCCGCGCCTGTCCTATTTAACATCCTAATACAAGGTTGTTTAACAAATGCAATGGTAAAACAATACTGTCAAAAGGGTTAAAAACGTATAAGAAATATCTTTGAGTAAAATAGGGTAGACAACTCTTAGTTACTTGATCCAAACTTGCAAAATCATCCTTGCTATTTTCAAACACACCTCACAACATAATTTTAAAACATTTCCCAAATCAAACTTTCAAACATTGAAATATCTTTTCAAAAGACAAACACCTTTGTATATATTCAAACAAGAATCATTACAAAGGTTGCCTAGACAAGGCCTCTTTTTCAAAGCATTTTCAAAAAAACCACACACAAAGCACCATTTCAAACAATTGAAAAGCAAAAGCAAGTGATCTAAACAAGTAACTAAGAGCCCATGGAAAAACATGGATGAAAAGGGTGCTTGCACCTTCCCTTTTCATAATCTACCCCCCGAACCCAAGAAAACATCTCAAAGGTCTTTCCTGTGCTTTTTGACCTTTCCTTTGGATAAAATAAAAAGTCAGTGGCGACTCTTGCTAAACCGAAACATTTGCGAACACAAACGCAAAACCTCAAGTCAGTTCTCCCACCGTATCACACCCTACTATCGAGGATTTCATTCCTAAGTAACCCTATTATCCAGGTTCCTTCTCTTTTGTCTCCAGACAACAGTTTATAAGACTGTAAGACCTGGACCCGACCCGATATAGCCAATTTCACAAATTCCCCAGTAAGTCGCTGTGCAGCCTGAACCCTAACCAGATAGGCAGTTCATTTTCATCTCCTCAATCAGGAGTTAATTCCCCAGTAGAGTAGTGGACAACCGAAGCTCCTATACTCTATCTCCCAGGACGTAAATCGACATTCCCCGGTAAAGCCCCTCTCAACGGCAGGTACATGAATTCTCGCAAAGGAATCTCTTATGCAACTAATATCTTTTCTGGATGGAATCTTTAAGCCCGTCTCCAACGATCCTTCACCATCTTATTCCAAATGGCATCTGTAAGCCCATTCCCAATATCACCAATCAGTGTTACTTCGTGCGAGTGCAAATTTATGGGAACTTTAGTGTTCAATCATCTTCTACCTTCAAATCACGAAAGGTAGACCAGCCAATCTACATCCTCAGGTTTAAGAAGATTGAACAGGGGAAGCTGTTGTACCATAAAATTTTCCCTCCCGTTTTACTCAACATATGCTCATTGAGATCTTTAACTTGCTCAAGGATGCCCAAGAGTTGACTAGACAAACTCTCTCCTAAAGCAATCAACCTCCAAATAGGGTTTCCACTTTCATCAAGATGGGTGAGCTCCAAAGGCTTCATATGCTCTCCATATTCCTAATATGTTCTCAAGACCATCCATGTCAAGTTTCATGCCTTGCACAAGAAATTTGCTCAGTAGACTGCTCAAATGCTTGAAAATCAACCGTGTTAGATCAAAAGTCAACTATGGCCCACATACAGTCAAACTTCAATATTTTTGGTCAACATCAACATTTTGAAGTGATATCCATCATTTGATCAAAGATTGATCATGATTCCTCAAGAAATGCCCCAAATTCATCAAAACTCAAAAGTTGCTAAATTAGGGTTTCTATAGGAAAAGTCAACCAAACTTTGATCAGGCATAACTTCCTCATACTTTATCAAATATTTCTCATCCAAGGCTCATTTTTAAGAGAATCCAATTCCCAATAACTAATATTCATCCCTCAAGTTCAACAAATGCACTCATGAAAAGATATAAATTCAGACATTATAGGTCCTTTTCAAAAGTCAACAAAAACACCTTTTGGGTCAAAGCTTCTTACATGAACATGGAAGATCCAATTGAGATGAAACCAAATAGGTTTCTTAGGGGACACCATAAGATTTCTAAAAAGTCCAAGAAAACCCTTTTAAGGTCAAAATTGAGAGAGATGTATGCATTGTCAAAGTTTGCCATTTTTGAAAATTTGCCCAAAGTCAATATTGCTCAAAATTGAATTTTTTGCCAAATGGGCATAACTTTTTATGCTTGCATTATGCTTCTAACATGGCCCACGACCCTTGAGCTCACTCATATATTTTTCCATTTATTTTTATTATTTATTTTGATTATTTATTCATTAAAAGTCAAAATAAAATAAATAAATAATGAAAAATATGTAAGATATGATTGTGAATCTTTTTCTCATCAAATAAACATCAAAATGTGCTGGCAAATCAGAGGAGAATCGTGGAAAGAGAGCAAGATTGGATTTGTTCCAAAAATGAGCAAAATCAAATCATTGAAAGCAATTACTTTTCTCATTGAAAGCATGGATTTCTTTCTTCTTTTGTTAACCTAACATGTTCCAATACATATACACAACATTGCCAGACCTGGGAGGAACAAAAAAAGTTGCCTCCACGAATCCAGAAAAGCTCCAAATTTTGACAAAAAAGTGGTGATCAAATTTTGAGTTAGAAGGAGATTCAAGGAGTTTCAAGGCCAGCAATCCATTCCTGGGACTCTCTTGAAGCTAGCAGCACCATTTGCATGCATTGAAGCTCCAGGAGTCAACCTACACAAGCATCACGGTTTTCCTTTATTTTTGAATTCGATTATGATTATACACGCATGATTGACAACTTATAAGCATACCTTCATGTTTGTATCATTGTTTAGAGTACATTTGTATGGTTAATTGTGAGTTTTGACGCATATATGGACAACTGGCATTATTAGGGTTTGAGTTTGCATTTCAGGGCTTTTTAATACAGGCGAAATTAGGGCACGAGATGGGTATGATCATACTCATGAAATCAAACCTAGTTGATCTGTGATTTTGGATTTAATTTATCTTACTTGTTTTAGTTCTTTTGAGATTCACAGGGTTGTAGCTACAAACACTGTCTAAAGGTAAAGGGGCTTCATCTAAAACGACGGTCCCAGGAAGAAGAAGAATAGGTGGCGTGATCCCAGTGGCCAATTTAAATTCACGCGCATTTTTATTATCACTGACCATTCTTTCCATACAATATATTTTGTTCATTTATATAAACGAATGACAATATGGCCAGGTGGTAAAGAGAAGCGTTGGCAAAAGGGAAGACCTGGGTTCGATACCCAAGTCTGGAGTTTTTCATTTTCTCGTTTGTTCATTGCAGATTGCATCCACCTTCTTGCCTAGTGTCTATCATGCACTCCTATCAAGAGTACGTCAGGTCTCCTCAAGCCTGGATCAAACGCCCTAGATTTTATGACCACACTGGAGATTCCAAGGGTCAGCATCACAGGATCCAAGCGCAGGCTCTGGGCCACCAACCTTGGGCCCATCAAATTAAGAAACACCCCCCTGATTAATAAGGCCCAATTCTAATTCTTTTCTTTCTTTTTTTATTTACCTTTAATTATATTTTACCACAAAAATCAATTTTTTTACTATTATTAAATCATAAAAATCACAAAAAACGTAGAATTAGGTTTTTATTAAAATTAGTTTTATATTGGCAAATCAATTAATTTTGATTTGTTTGTTTTTATAATTAAAATTAATTAGACAAATTAGGTTTATTTCATAAATATTTAATTTTCTCAATAAAATACCAAAAATGTTTTTAATTAATTAGATTTAGGTTAAGATTTAAAATATTTTTCTCAATAATAAAATACAAAAATATTTTCCTTTTAATTGATTAGATTTAGACTTCATTAAATATTATAATTGTTCCCAAGTTGTAATAGTTAATTAGGTTTACTTCTCCTCTTGTCATTTTTTCCGGGTTTTTGGTCATGTAATTCCCTCCCCCAAAGCCTTGTAATAGTTAGGGTTTTAATTTCTTGCTTTTAATTTCCGCAACCATTTAACTGTTAGATGTATGGATAATAGGCTTGCATGTGAAGATAAATGATTGATACAATAGAAAACCTTAACTGTGCAAAGATAATTAACTGAAAAAACACACTCGCACATGTTCACTCCTAGGGTTTTCCCCACTTGGTTGCCTCAGAAATAATGGTCGTATCCCTCGAATGTAGGGATACCTTAGCAATGACCCGCGATTCAAAATCATCATAAAGATCATAGTCCCTACTTGTCCCTCGAGTTGTGTACGAATTGATCTTATGATGATAGTCCCTTCGAAACGCTAAGGTATCTTTACTTGTTGCCTTCAGATACCATTTTGTCCCCTCGAACGTCCCTTTACAAATCCAACGGTAGGGCTACCTACACCTTAATAGTAGGATAGCACTATCTAAAGGAAACGAAAACGAACAGACTTTTTTTGAGTAGTTAGAAATCTTAAGTACTTGCTCAAAATTAAAACTTTTCATACAAACACTTTTTCAAAGCAGTTTTTAAAACAACTTCGTCACACTCTTGAGGACTGATACAAGGGTTATCACGAAGTAAACAAAACTTTTTCAAAACAAGCACACACAAGCGATTTTAAAAAAATGAGCAAGTACCTAAGAGCCCGTGGAAAACCACGGATAGAAAGGGTGCTAACACCTTCCCTTTCTATAATCTACCCCCCATACTCAGAAAAATCTCAAAAAAGGTTTTTTCTGATCTTTTCCCTTTTCCTTTGTTGGATAAAATAAAAGTCGGTGGCGACTCTTGCTAACGGGACATTTGCAAACAGAAAAACACAAACCAGTATTAACAGTTAGTTCTGCCACCGTATCACATTAGGGCTTAAGGGAAGGAACCCGAATAGTAGGGTTACTTCAAGGTCGCATAGCTTAGTTGACCCGTTCGGTTTCGGGAATTGATTTTTCATTAGTCGTCTGCAGATATGACTTGTATAACTTCTGGAATTGTTGGTGATAATTGTCTTTCCTGAAAAGATAATAGGGTTAATTATATGCGATGCATGACATGCATTGTGAAATGATATTCTCAAAATAAATGAGACTATGCTATATGTGATATGTACGCGCATGTCATGATGCATGAACATGAAATGATATTATGACATGTCTGAGTCTGGGAAAATAAATCCATGACTGCTGCCGGCGAGTATAGCCTTCCTGACGATTGTAGAGAATTGTGGCTCTTTTACTTCCGCTAGAGATGGTAAACAGAGATAACTATGCTGGAGATTTACTACTTGTTGTTTGTGAATATTCTGCTAGGGAGAGAATCTATTTGAGAATCGCTCTGCGGGGGAATAATTCTGTTGGAGGATGAACTTCCCTAGCTGAAGGAATAGGCTCTGTTGGGGTTTGAGTTTCCGTATTCAGGGAAGTAAACTTTGCTTGAGAGACAAATTTTTATGACCCGCTTGCGATTATGAAATTTGGCTGGGGGATATAGATGTCGGATTTCTGAAAGACCCTGGCTGGGGAGATTACTTTCTGTTTTGGGAAAGCTGATATTAATGCTTTGATTGCTTTTACTCTATGGGGAGTACAGATGTTGCAAGGTTGTATGTATTGATGACTTTGTTTCAAGGCTGTCTCTTCCCTGGTACCTTCTGGATGGAGTAACTGTCGGGTTTGACATTTCTTGTTTTTGCCCCTGTTTCTTAAGTTACGAGCAATTGTCTTTCCATTTCTTATGTAAATATTTATGAACAACAATAATATTCAAATGCATATGTCAAGAATAAATCATTGGACGTTCTTGCAAAACAAAACAGAAAAGAAAAAGAAACACATAGTTTGTAAAATGATTTGTATTGATTTTCGAAGTTGGCCTATAACAGGCGTTTTTGTACAAGGGAGTTGACGCTCTAGTAAGAAAACACCGCTAAAAAATGGAAATTATTCAATATTGTGTAATAAGAAAACATCTATGTACATCAATCCCATTGGGTTCCAATTCTGCTATTGCTGCTTTGTCTTCGAGCGTCTCATCACTTTGCTTACTTGTCTGAAGCTGATTAGATTGATTGGTGTTGTTCGAACTTGATAGATGATACTGAGGTCTGCTCGTAAGGTGATCCAATGGGACATAGTGATACAGTTTAGATCCCTAACTTTTTCTTGGACAGCCCTTTTGGGTTTTCAGTCCACCGGGATACCCTTTTTTGCCCAAGCTGCCTTTTCAGGTTTTCGACTTGCCGGGTGTACAAATTTTTTTCATTTTCATCCCTTATTTTTTCCCGAACCCTTTTGGTTCGTCAGGAAGCCCTTGTTTATGCCTAGGCCATTCAACCTAGCGGGTCTTTTATCATGTGTAGTATCTTTTCAATATGTCCGCATTGACAGGGTGAGGAAGGTCGTCACCGTCCATGGTGGTTAGAATTATGGCTCCACCCGAGAAAATGTTTTTGATCACAAATGGCCCTTCGTATGTGGGAGTTCATTTGCCCCTGGGATCACCTTGTGAATGTATGATGTGCTTGATTACTATATCCCCGACTTTATACTCTTGGTGTCTGACTTTTTTGTTGAAAGCCTTGATCATCCGTTTTTGATACATTTGATCATGACAGACAACAGTAAGTCTCTTTTCATCGATCAAATTCAGTTGATCAAGTCGAGTCTGGATCCAGTCGTCTTTGTTAATACCTGCATCCTTCATAATCCTTATAGAAGGAATCTGGACCTCAATGGGTAGGACTACCTCCATGCCATATACCAGAGATTAGGGTGTTGTCCCTGTCAACGTCGGTGCTGAGGTACGGTACCCATGAAGAGCGAATGGTAACATCTCATGCCAGTCTTTATATGTCACTTTCATCTTCTGTATAATCTTCTTGATGTTCTTGTTAGTCGCTTCAACAACGCCATTCATATTCGGCCGGTAGGGAGAAGAGTTATGATGTTGTATCTTGAATTGCTTACAGAGCTCGGCGATCATCGTGTTGTTGAGATTCATACCATTGTCAGTAATAATTCTCTCTAGCATACTATACCGACAGATCAAGTTATGCCTGATAAATCGCGCCACGACGTTCTTGGTCACAGTAGCAAAGGAGGCCGCCTCAACCCATTTTGTGAAGTAATCAATGGCCACCAGGATGAAGCGATGCCCATTGGAAGTGGTAGGTCTGATTTCTCCGATCATGTCGATGCCCCACATTGAAAATGGCCACGAAGCTGTCAAGACGTTTATAGGAACCGAAGGCACATGCACCTTATCAACATAGATTTGACACTTATGACAAGTTCGGGAGTGCTGATAACAATCTGCTTCCAAAGTGGACCAGTAGTATCCTGCCCGTAGGATCTTCTTAGCCATGGTATGTCCACTTGAATGAGTTCCAAAGGTACCTTCAAATAGATCTGTCATAATCCTCTCTGCTTCGCTCTTGTCTACACACCGCAGTAAGGTAGATTCATTATTGCGCTTGTAGAGGATTCCATTACTGAGGAAGAATTTCGCAGCGAACCTTCTCAGAAACTTCTTATCATTGGCAGATTCCCCTTCGGGATACTCTTGAGCCTCGAGATACCTTTTTACTTCGTGAAACCAAGGTTTATCTACTACCTCTTCAGCATTAATCTTGCAGCAGAGTGCTGGTTCATCGAACCTTTCAATGGTGATTCGGGGAGCTTCGTTGTCCCACCTGACTTTAAACATATAAGACATGGTATCTAGCGCGTCCGCTAACTGATTCTCCTCTCGTGGGAAATGTTCAAAGGTTACCTCCTCAAAGTGCGGGAGCAATGTCATCATGTGCTCTTTGTATGGGATGAGATTCGGATGCTTCGTATCCCACTCTCCTTTGATCTAACTTATCACTAAGGCTGAATCCCCGAATACATTTAAGAACTTGATCCTGAGGTCGATAGCAGCTTTGATACCCATGATGCAGGCTTCATACTCCGCTATGTGGTTAGTGCAGTTAAGACATAGTCGGGCAGTGAAAAGGGTATGACAGCCCTCAGGAGATATGATTATGACACTAATGCCATTACCGAGTGCGTTTAAAGCTCCATCGAAAACCATAGTCCATCGGGATCCTTCCTCGGGTCCTTCATTCGGTCCAGGTTCTTCGTAGTCAGTCACTAGCATGATATTCTCATCCAGGAACTAAAAATTCATGGACTGGTATTCATCCACGGCCGGATGAGCCAAATGATCAGCCAACACACTTCCCTTGATTTCTTTCTGGGTTGTATATTGTATATCGCATTCGGTTAAGATCATCTGCCATCTCGTTATTCTTCCAGAGAGTGCGGGATTCTCGAAGATGTATTTGATTGGTTCCATCTTAGATATCAACAGAGTAGTGTGGGTCATCATATACTGTCTCAGTCGGCGAGCAGCCCATGCCAATGTGCAGCAAGTTTTCTCTAGTAGTGAGTATCTTGTCTCACAGTCGGTAAACTTTTTGCTAAGGTAGTATATTGCGTGCTCTTTTCGAACAGACTCGTCATGCTGTCCCAACACACACACCCATTCAATTGTCTAGCACTGTTGAGTATAATATTAAAGGTCTTCCTTCAACCGGAGGCATCAGAATTGGTGGTTCTTGAAGATATTCTTTGATCCTTTCGAAAGCAGTCTGACATTCATCATTCCACTTTACCACTTGATCTTTCTTCAGAAGCTAGAAGATGGACTCACAAGTAGCTGTCAGATGTGAAATAAACCTGGCGATATAATTCAAGCGTACCAAGAAACCCCTAACTTCCTTCTCAGTACGGGGAGCCGGCATCTCTTGTATGGCCTTTACTTTTGCGGGGTCTACCTGAATACCTTTGCCACTGATGACAAAAGCCAGAAGCTTACCAGACCTTACCCCAAAGGTTCACTTGTTCGAATTCAACCTCATCTTGTATGTCTTCAACCTGTCGAACAACTTTTGTAGATGATAAAGGTGTTCCTCTTCAGTTTGAAACCTGGCTATCATGTCATCAACATAAACCTTGATCTCATGGTGAATCATATCGTGGAACAACGTGACCATGGCTCGCTGATAAGTTGCCCCAGCATTTTTCAACCCAAAAGGCATCACCTTGTAGCAGAAGGTTCCCCACTGTGTGACAAAGGTTGTCTTCTCCATGTCTTCAAGAGCCATCTTGATCTGGTTGTAGCCAGAGAAACCATCCATGAAGGAGAAGATTTTGTGTTGCGCAGTGTTATCAACCAGAACGTCAATATGGGGAAGCGGGAAGTCATCCTTGGGGCTTGCCCTATTCAGGTCTCTGTAATCCACACACATATGTACCTTGTCGTCCTTCTTAGGTACTGAAACGATGTTAGAAACCCACTGCGGATAGGAGGTGACAACTAAGAAACCTGCATCGAACTGCTTCGTGACCTCTGCCTTGATCTTCTCTGACATTTTAGGGCGCATACGGCGGAGCTTCTGTTTAACCGTAGGACAATCTTCTTTAGTCGGCAGGCGGTATACCACAATATCAGTGTCTAAACCAGGCATGTCTTCACATGACCAGGCAAATGATATCAACATAATCGTGCAACATTTGTATCAACTGCTATTTGATCTTAGTCTCTAGATTTATGCCGATCTTGACTTCTTTTTTGTCTACCTCCGTGCCTAAGTTTATCGTCTCAACCATCCCTTTGTGAGGTTGTATAGCCCTCTCTTCTTGCTGTAACAATCTAGCAAGTTCTCTGGGTACCTCACAATCGTCCTCACCTTCGTCCTCGGCTTGGTTGATCGGATTTTCGAAGTCATAACTGGAAATAGCAGAACTATTATCAATGGGATCTAGAGTGGATATGGATCTGCAGTTTGATACGTGAGTGTGTGTAAGAGCATAGTTGTATTGATAAAGTAAAGGCAGAAAAGAAAAACAGAGAGCACGAAATTTGTATGCAAAGAACGTTAAATGCTTTATTGATGATATATGAAATGACATATAATAACCCTCACAGATAGAACCATTGTGCCTCGGGTAAGACACAAGGCCATAAAGTTTAAATTGTTCATTACATACTCAGAAAACAAGTAAGACAATTACTGCGGAATAAAAGAAACTGGTATAAAATCTCTGACCGTCCAATTACTCGGTCCACCATTGGTAGTCGGGTAAATCTAGTTGTCAATATCAGATTCTTCCTCACTATCTTCAATAGCATTGACCCCGCAATTGCTAATGCATAGGGGAGGTCCTCCAGCTCGAGTGCGTTGAACAGCTCTTTGAGCTCCTAAAGTAAAGCCCAAACCAAATTTGTCAGTTTTGTGAGTAAAATCAGGGAGCTATCCCCAATTGGTACACCCACCTTCTTCGACCACTGCTCTGGCGTCTTTGAGAGAAGCCATCTTCAGAGGAGGTTTGGTGCTGGTAGTAGTCTCGGTTGACGCCAAAATCTGGGGAACCTCTTCAAAGTTTTGACAAGGAGTCTCTATGAATTCCCCGTCCATCTACACATACCTGAAGGAGTTCAGGTGGCTTACCATATACTCCTCTTCTCCATGCACAGTGACAATCTTCCCCTTCACCTGATATTTCAGCATTTGGTGCAGTGTAGAAGTAACAACCCCAACTTCATGGATCCAATGATGACCCAACAAACAAGAGTACAATGGCCTGATTTCCATCACATAGAAGGTGGACCCAAATGTCGGAAAGCCTACTTTGACAGGGATGTCCACCTCCCCATGCACCATTCTCTTCGACCCGTCAAAATCCCTTACCACAATGTTACTAGGCTTTAAGGCCAAGCCTTCACAATCCAGCCGATCAAGAGCCTTCTTAGGCAGAACATTCAGTAAAGACCCAGTATCCACTAGCACATGAGCCATAGTGGTGCCCATGCATTCGATTGAGACATGCAGAGCATCATTATGCTTTCTCCCTTTCGGTGTCAAGTCGGCATCTGAAAAGCCCAGCCCATTGTCAGCAGTCAAGCTGGCCATACAGTCTTTGAATTGATCGGTTGAAGTTTCCTGCGACACATGCGCAGTCTTGAGGAATGCAATCAAAGCCTTCGCATGGGCCTCGGAACACAACAACATAGAAAATATTAATATCTTCGAGGGGGTCTGCCCCAGCTGCTCAGCCACATTGTAGTTGCTCTTTTTGATTATTTTTAATATTTCCTCTATCTCTTGCTTAGAGGATTCTACAACAATATTTCTAGGTGCCTCTGTCTGGGAAGGCTCACCTATAGCTTCTTTGCCTCGAGTCCCAGACGACTCAATGGTGGGAGTAACAATTGGAGTAAGAACGGGAGTAGTAGCTGAAGTACTAGCAGGAACAGCAGATGGAATAACAACAAGCTTATTAACAGTCTTCGGGGAGATCCCGGGAGAGAAAACCCTTCCACTTATGGTAATCTTGCTGGCCACGACAATGTTACTGACATCGGGATCAGCCTCTTAAACCTTCAAATCTTGTTTAACACCGTGATAGTAAACATCGGCCCCATAATTCCACGGGACAACTTTGCCCAATGAGTACGGTACGGGACCAGGAAAAGTGATTATTAGCGGAGCGACTCTTGGAGCAGGTGTAATCCTAACAGGTATTTTAGAGGAGACCTTGGAAGGATTAAAGGAAATGGTTATAATGGCAACATCTTCAAATGGAACAGTTGGAATCAAAGTCTTTTCGAACAAAATCTCTCTGCTATCCATCAGGCGTTGAACACCTGCTTTCAGCAAATAGTAACCAGTGGGTAGAGATGAACACATGTGGCAAACTTCACCACAACCCGGAAATAAACCGGCCAACAATAAATTCTTCTTAACAGTCATAAGAGGAGTATAAACTTCATCAACAGAGGTAACGAACAAATCAGTATCAATGGCATTAACTCCACGATCGTGCTTAGGCATGAGAGCAGTTATGACATTGGGATTCTCCGGATCATCGAACTCAATCTCCTTGGCTTCAATCAGATCTTGTACTTTATTTCTTAGATCCCAACAATCATTTGTATCGTGGCCTCGACTCTCAGAATGATAGGCACACCGAGCATTTGGATTGTATCGAGGAGATGTGGTATTAGGATTCTTGGGATCCTCTTTCATGGTTACCAAGTTAGATCTTAGCAGATAGGGTAGAACCTCATTCAATGTCATGTTAATCCGGTTAAACTGCCTTTGCGGTCTTTCTACCCTTTGTTGATTGTTGCGTTGTGGGGTAGCCGCAGACCTAGGTATCATCAGAGCACTTACTGTTGGACGGTGTTCAGCCCTGCTCTGACCTCTTGGGCTACAAATAGCACTGGCTTCCTTCTTGCCTGTGAAAGGCTTCTTTACTGAGTTCGAAGAGGTGTCTTTCTGTATTTTTCCACTCCAGATCCCAGATTCTACCCTCTCTCCTGTTAATATCAGCTCGGTGAAACCAACTGATGAGCTACCAATCAAATGATTGAAGAATGGACCAGACAACGTCCCAAGAAACATGTCAACCAACTCCCTATCAGATAAAGGGGGTTAGACTCTCCCAGCCAAATCTCTCCACTTCTGCGCATAATCCTTAAAGCCTTCACCTGCACCCACAGACATACTCTAGAGTTGAGTACAAGTAGGGGCAAGGTCGGTGTTATATTGATACTGCTTATAAAAAGCAGCAGCCAGATCCTCCCAGTTTCGGACATTGGTTCCCTCCAGTTGGTAGAACCATTCAAGCTGAGTCCCTGATAGACTGTCTTCAAAGAAGTGAACCCACAAGTTCCAATCAACAGTGTGGGGCTGGATCTTCCTTACATAGGAACGCAGATGGAGATTTGGGAAAGACACCCCATCATACTTTGCGAAAACCGGAGCCTTAAATTTCTACGGGATGACCACCCCCGACACCAAACCCAGTTCTTCAAAGTCCAACCCATGTATTCTCCGGACTTCCATAGCACTTAACTGATCCTCTAACTGCTTGTATCTATCCTCAGTGGGAGGATACTTCTCATCATTGTAGTCTGTATCATTGTCAGAAACTTCAGGGCTAGGGTCCTTCTCCCTTCTTCCCAAATTCAGAACACCAGAGACCTTCTTATTTTTCTTCTTTTCCTTCAGGATGAGGGCCTTCAGATCCTCCTGTCCTTTTTCCAGAGTTATGAACATCTGTTGAAATTGGGCATTTTGTGCCTGAAGATCTTTGATGCTTTGTTCATAAGGCATTTTTGCTGAAATAAACAGTGAAGAAGATGAGAAACATGTAATGGTACCTGTTTATGCAATGTCATGGATGGTATGTGTGATACGGTGGGAGAAATGACTTGGGATTTTGCGTTTGTGTTCGCAAGTGTTTCGATTTAGCAAGAGTCGCCACCGACTTTTTATTTTATCCTAAGGAAAGGTCAAAAAGCACAGGAAAGACCTTTGAGAATGTTTTCTTGGGTTCGGGGAGTAGATTATAGAAAGGGAAGGTATTAGCACCCTTTCTATCCATGGTTATCCATGGGCTCTTAGTTACTTGCTTAGATCACTTGCTTTGCTTTTCAATTGCTTGAAATGGTGCTTTTGTGTGTGGTTTTGAAAGATGTTTTGAAAAGAGGCCATCGTTGTGGCAACCTTTGTAATGATTCTTGTTTGAATGTATACAAAGGTGTTTTCGTCTTTTGAAAAGTTTTCAATGTTTGAAAGTAGGGTTTTGAAATTGTGTAATGAAGTGTGTTTTGAAGATAGCAAGGATGTTTTTGCAAACTTTGATCAAGTAACTAAGATTTGTCTACCCTATTTTACTCAAAGATCTTTCCTATGTTTTTAACCCTTTTAACAGTGTTGCTTCACCATTGTATTTGGTGAACAACCTTGTGTTAGGATGTTACACGGGATAAGCGCGAGTCATCGTATAGACCATGATAGCAATTATGTCAAGCATTTTTGGCAATTTTCTTGACGGACTTGATCATTTTGCTTAGGCAACTCAGATAACGTCATCGAGGGACTATGATCTTTTGTTTTGTTTTTGTTTTGCCAAAATACTTGACATACATATCATGGCCCATCTTTGAAGGCAACAAGTGGGTTGAAACCCTAGGGGTGCAAGTGTGCATGGTGTTTGTTTTTCATGCATTTTTATCTTTGATTAGGTCAAGCTATTTGTTAGTTTTGATTTTGCATCCAAACCCTAATTCTAATCATGGCATAATTGAAAGCTTAAAGGTGTGAGAGTTTAAACTCTAAGCTATTACAACATGATATAGGGAGGGGGATACAAATTTGAATAGGGGATTATTTTGCAAGAAATTAAACCCTAAATTATTACAACTAAATTGAATGTGCAAGACATAATGTTTAAATGTACAATATTTAAATAAAATACAATAAATAAATATTAGACAAAATGTATTATGCAAAAAAAAAGCTTTTTTTTATTTATTTATTCATGTATGCAAAAGTATTTTTTTAATGTACAAGGTGTGAAGAAATGAATAAAAAGTTGATTTTATTTGTTTTTAGGGCAAAAACCCTAATTTCTTAAGAAAATGAATATAATGTATTATTTATGTACAAAAATATATTAACATATATAAAAATGAAATATATCCAAAAAAAAGTATTTTTTAGCATAAATAATAATAAAAATAAAATATAGTATTTTTATGTTTTATTTCTAAGTTTTTTAATAAAGCAAAAGTATATATATATATATATATATATATATATATATATATATATATATATATATATATATATATATATATATATATATATATATATATATATATATATATATTAAATATATTAAGTGTATAAAAAATAAAATAAATTGTTTACAAAAATGTATGTATTTCAAGAAAATATTTTCAAATGTGTATAAAAATAATAAAATGAAAATAAACATTTTTTTAAACATTATTTTTAGGTTTAAACAAAATAATATAAAGTATTTAATCATTTTAATGTTGGAAATAATTAGAATAAATACCAAGTAAATGTAAAAATTTATGAAAATATTTTTTAGGCATTTTTTATATTTGGAAATAAAATAATAAAGTCAGAAATAAAATAAAAATGCAAAAATAACAAATATACAAAGAAATGGGCCAGGGGAGTGTGAAACTGAAAAAGCAAGTGTTAGAAGCAAAACAAGCCAGCCCAGCCCAATAACTTCATCTTCTTTCTCTGTTCAAACACAAAAACGCGCCTTCTGTGTACAAACTGTTATCTCCTAATTCAGTGCTTTTTTGACAAAACTCAAAATATGAAACTTGTATAGCATCAAACAATGAATCTAACCATATAAAAAACTTAAGCTAACTCTCAAAGACCAGAGAGAATTTCTCTAGCCCTAATTTCTAACCTAGTTTTTTCAGAAAGTTCATGGATGAAATTCTCCTAGCACGATTAATATAAATGAAAACTAAGCACATGTATGGTTTCAGGGCTATGAATACAACATCTTTCATTCACAAACCTAAGTCTGACTATTCCTAAATAGAAAGATAGAAGTTCATGAAATACCTGTTTCAGTTGAGTTCGAGTTGGACAATGTAGCAACTTTCAATGGTGCTTGAGGTTCTTTTGAGCTTGCCCGATGTCCACTGAACCTTTCCCAATGCTTAGTTTGTTTTGAAGTGGCCTGAATCGTGCTACAGAACTCAACCTGCAAAGCTTCCAAACAAAAATGGAAATGTGTGTTAATGGAGTTACAACAACTTGTGAATGGTCTGGACAGCTTAGGTATATGGTTTGGAATGTGTTTGAAGTGGATTTGGACAAAACGCACGAGGGGATTTGATGGTAGCTTGTAATCTGCAGAACTGGCCCTATTTTGCAAGAAAAAGTGGTTTTGGAGTATGAGAAGGTTTGAGAGGTCAAGGGCTCGTGCTTCTGGCTTGTGAGGATGTGTGTAACTTGTTTTACAACTTTGTTTTAGTTGGTTTTATCAGATATGAGAGATACAAGCTTTTGGCCCTTTGACTTGTTTTGAAAGCAAAGTTGGAAGTGAAGTGAGATAGGCCTGTACAGGCTATCTCCAAGCATGCACCAACTTCTTGCACTATGCCTGAGATTGTGGAGCTTGTTTGCTTCAAAGGAAGAAAGCCCAAGGCTCAAGAAAAAGCAATTTGACATAAAGTGCCCTTTATGAAAATGGAAGTGTGGCCTTTATGCTCAAAATGGCAATGTTCATTGTACAAAGCTCTCTTGATCAGAACAATGCCAATATCCAATGTATTTGCATTCAATTTTGGAGTTTAAATTGGTTTAGAGGCCTGTAATCATGTACTGAGCTAGTTTGGTCAAATTTGCAACTTGGTATGAACATGTATTGGCCATAGTTTCAAAGTGAGTTTTTGCCAACTTCAAGCATTCGATTCTCCCTAACCACAAAGGTGTTTGAGGAGTTCTTGGACAATTTGGAAAGATTGCAACATGTACTATAATCCATCTTTGAAATTCAACTTAAGACTCTAAGTAGAACTATGTGAAAAATGGCCAAGAAGATGGGTCAAAATCCTGCCTAAACTAGGGCAAAATTTCTCTAAGTTAAAAGTTTTAGGTACCCTTGTTCCAAAACTCATAACTTGAGATACAAGCTTCTTTTGAGAAAACTTTGTGAATAAAAGTTGTATACTTTGTGATGTACTACAACTTTCATGTTTTAAGTTTTGTTTGAATCCATTGGCATCTTGTTGAAAAAATGGGACAAAGTTAGGAAAAAATAAGAAAATTTTATAACTTAGAAAATTTCTAAGTTATGAAATTTTTCCATTTTAAACCCTAATTTGCATTTTTGATTTCTTGATGAACAAGTTTCATAATTTAACATGTCTTGATGAAAAATGACCCTTGGCACTTGATTTAGACCAAAAAGTCAAAGTTTGACTTTTCAGTGTACAGTCAAATTTTGATCAGTTGACTGAAAAATTCATCTGTCAATCTTATGCATTTGAGATCTTTTGAAATTGTTGAATGGGTCAAGATGATTTCGTTGAGTCCTTGAGTCCATGGTTGAGCTTGATTTTCCATTGGCTAGGTCAAACAGTCAAAAATTGCCTTTGTACAGTCAAAATCCTAAAAATGACCATTTTGCCCTTTTGGTGATCTGATCAAATTTCTTGTGGAATTGTGATCCAAACTTGATCAAATGGTTCATATGAGTTCATAATGTTGATGTGGGTCAAAATTCATGAGGTTTGACTATCAATTGGCAATAGTTGACTTTTTCTCCAATACAGCTGATTTCTAGGTCAACTGTCCAATTGACTGGGCAAAAATTTGATTCAAGGCTTGAAACTTGGTATGGACAAACTTGTGAGTCCAACATAAAGTATGAAAGTCACTTTGGGAATTTTAGGTCAAAACATCCCTGTGCAAACTCAAACCCTAATTTAGGTCAATAGTGCAAGGAGGTGCCTTGAGCAGAGCAAACCGTAGCTTGATCTTGAGTTCCAAGAGTCTTGTGATGAGAAATGTTGATGAAATGAGAGGGTAAATTTTGGGGTACAACAGTTGCCCCTGTTCAATCTTCTTGAACCTGAAGAGTTAGATTGGAAAGTTTGCCTTTCGCGACTCGAAGGTAAAAGAGGATTGGACACTAGAGTACCCGTAAATTTGCACTCGTCAAAATATAGATGAGGAAATGGGATTAAAGATTCCATTTGGAGATGGTAGAATCTTGCTGGAGATGGGCTTAAAGATGCCATCCAAGATTCGTTTGTTGAACCGCAATGTTGTAGGTCATAGGAATGAGCATCAAAATGGTATCCGTGTCTGGAATGCATTTGAACTGTATTTGGAGATTGAGTCTGTATGAGCAAAAGAATGGCGTCTGTGTATGGAGCGTATCTGAGCTGTAACTGTATTTGAACTTTGAATGAATATCAGAATGATTGTCGTGTCTGGAGTGTATCTGTATTGTATCTTAATTCTAAATGGGCGACAGAGAAACATCTTTGTATGGAGCATCTCTGGGCTGGGGATAAATTCTGAATGAGTGACAGAATGACACCCGTGTCTGGAGCGTATCTGGACTGTATCTGTAGTTGAGATCTGTATGAGTAGCAGAATGACTTCCGTGTCTGGAGTGTATCTGAGACTGTGACTGGGATCTGAATAAGTGACAGAATGACTTCGTGGCGACTACACTGGGGAGAATCAGACTCCTGGTGTAAGGGCCAGAATGGCATTCGTGTTTGGAGCGTATCTGATCTTGTAGTTGATAGTTGAATCTAAATGAGAGATAGAATGGATGCCGTGTCTGGAGCGTATCTAGTCTGTATCGGATTGCTGAAGTCTGAATGAGTAGTAGGATGACCGTCGTGTCTGAGGTGTATCTGTACTGTATTTTGACTTGAAATTATGAATGAGTAATGGAATGATCGCCGTGTCTGGGGTGTATCCATACTGTATCAGAAAAATTGTTAACGATAGCCTTTTAATCTTATCCTGAAAAGGGTAAAATGTTAGCTAAAACACAAAGTTATGTTGTATGATATGTATGATGTAATGAACTGTATTTCATCAATGTTTATGATATATGAATGTAATGGACGTGCATGTAAGCTGAGTAGCTGTCTCGCTGAGGAAAATAAATCCTTGGCTGCTGGAGATAATGAAATCTTTGACTGCTGCCGGGGAAAGGGAATCCTTGACCGATGCTGGGGATTCCAAAAATCTTTGATTATTGAAGATGAGAAATCCTTGCTGACTGCTCGGGGATTAAAGATCCTGGGACCACCGTTGGGGATTGGAAATTCCTGGTGACTTGTGGGGATTTAACAAGAGCTTTGACAACTTCTGCGGGGAATGAGAATCCTTCATGACTTTCCTGGGAAATAAGGAAAACTCTGAAAATCTCTACTGGGGAGTTAAAACCTGCGAGGCTTCTGCTTAGAGAAATGAGACCGAGAATCTTCGATCTTGTTGGGAGGTAACTCTGTGGGGAGAATGTTTACTCGGCTGGTGTAATCAGGAGCTTTGGGTTGTATGCCAAACTACTGAGGAAGTATCCTAGTTGGGGATAAGCCAAGAAGTTAACTGTTATCTGCTTGGTTTTCAGACTTTTAAGATAGCTTACTGGGGAAATTGGGGGGAGTTGAACAGTTCCCACCGGGGGTTGATAGTTGGAAACTTGACTTTGCCGGGGAAGAAAGTTTAGAATATTCTGGCTCCGCTGGGGATAAGTATTTCAGGGTTTTCGGGCTCCACTAGGGATCGGGAGTTTGAACTCTGCTGGGAACTTTGAAACTTAACTCAGCTGGGAAATCAAGTTTAGAATGCACTGGCTCCACTGGGGATCTTGAAGCTTAACTCCGCTGGGGACCCATACTTTAAGACTTCGGCTTTGTTGAGGATCTGAACAATGTATTGCAGGGGATTTCTTCTGGAATGGCACAAAGATATCTTCCTACACCTTCAACCTATCAGTAATTATCCTTTCTCAATTTCTTTTTATTTGTGAGCAGTGATTATATTCAAATGCATATGCCTATTTAACAAAACATATGACGTTTTCAAATAAAACATAAGTGTAAAAAGAAAAGAAAGGCAAGCAGATTTCTGCACTTTGAAGTATCTTCGTATTAACTTTTATAAGTATCTTTGTACAAAGGAGACAGACATCCTAGTAAGAGAATGTTGTCGTAAAAATTGAGCAAACTTTTATACAAAAGAAAGATGGCTATGTGTAATAATTCCATGGGGTTCACATTCTGCTATAGCCTTCACAACTCTGAATATCTTATCCATTCGCTGCTGCATCCGCCGATGACTGGATTGATCAGAAGCTTGGAGCTTTATTGGTGAAGAGGTTGTTCTTAAAGTGATCCGACGAGGCATAGTCATACGCTTTAATTCCCTAACTTTTGCCTGGACCGCCCTTTCGGGTTTTCGATCCACCGGGAAACCCTTTTTTGCCCAAGTCGCCCTTTCGGGTTTTCAACTTGCCGAGTGTACAGATTTTTTTGTTTTATCCCTAATTTTTTCCTGAACCGCCCTTTCAGGTTTTCGATTCACCGGGATGCCCATTTTTGCCCAAGTCGCCCTCTCGGGTTTTCAACTTGTCGGGTCATTTTATGCGTAGTATCTTTTGACTATGTATGTGTTCATAGGGTGCGGCAAGTCGTCACCGTCCATGGTGGTCAGAATCATTGCCCCACCAGAAAAGATTCTCTTGATCACAAATGGTCCTTCGTAGGTAGGAGTCCACTTGCCCCTGAGATCACTTTGCGGCAAGATGATCCGCTTGATTACAAGATCTCCAACTTGATATACCTGACGCCTGACTTTCTTGTTGAAAGCCTTGATCATCCGTTTTTGATACGTTTGACCATGACAAACAGCAGTAAGTTGTTTCTTGTCGATCAAATTAAGTTGATCAAGCCGGGTATGAATCCAATCGTCTTCACTTAAACCGGCATCCTTCATAATACTCAAAGAAGGAATCTGAACTTCCATAGGTAGAACAGCTTCCATGCCATATACCAAAGAGAAGGGAGTTGCCCCTGTTGAAGTACGTGTCATAGTACGATATCTATGCAAAGCAAACGGTAACATCTCATGCCAGTCCTTGTAGGTGACTGTCATCTTTTGAATGATCTTCTTGATATTTTTGTTCGCGGCTTCAACAACACCGTTCATCTTCGGCCGATAGGGAGATGAATTGTGATGATAAATCTTGAACTATTCGCATAGAGCGGTGATCATAGTGTTGTTTAAATTGGTACTGTTGTCCGTGATAATCCTGTCGGGGACACCATACCGGCATATGAGGTTCTGCTTGATGAAGCGGGCAACCATATTCTTTGTAACAGAGGCAAAGGAAGCTGCTTCGACCCACTTAGTAAAATAATCAATAGCGACCAAGATGAAGCGATGTCCATTGGATGTCGTAGGCTTGATTTCTCCAATCATGTCAATGCCCCACATTGCGAATGGCCAAGGAGCTTTCAGAACGTTGAGGGGAACAAGAGGAATATGTACCTTGTCGGTGTAGACTTGACATTTGTGGCAAGTACGGGAATGTTGATGACAATCAGCTTCCATGGTAGACCAGTAGTAGACTGCCCTTAGAATCTTCTTAGCCATCGTATGTCCGCTCAAGTGGGTGTTGATAACACGAAATTGTATCATTTATTTTCCATGAAATTTACCCGTTCTGTATTATTTTGACCCGATTAATTCCCGAATATTTCGAGTTTGTCATTACTTTTTGCAGGTATTCATAACTTAGCTCAAAACAGAAGAAAACATGAAACAATGCAAGAAAGCATCAAAAGAACAAAAGAAAAAGATAAATCTGTCAAAGAATTGCATTTTTGTAGTTGTGACGGTCGTAATGTAGCTGCCACGACCGTAAGCCATCTTGAAGCGTGTTACGACCGTAACACATTGGCCACGACCGTAACACGGGGAAAGACCAAAGCTGCTCGTAACGCTCTTGTAACGAACGTAATGCGTATATCAGTTTATTGAAAAGTGCAGAACGTGGCAAAGCAAAACAGAAGGAGTTTCCAAACTCCTTATTTCTCTCCAGTCAAACTCCACGTTCACCACTTCTTCCTCAACTACTCACGTTCCTACATTTGTGGAGATTTTCAAGGAAAGCTTAGTTACAAGTTTTCAAGCCAACTGCCAAATTTATTCTTCTATAAATACCTCAACATTCAACGTTAGAAGGACATAGATTTTTACAGTTTACTTGTGCGGAAGCTCTGCCGAAATCAAAACCAGTATTCTTTCAGTTATTATTTTCTACATTCGTTTATTTCAGTTCTTTTAATTCCATTGCCCAAGTAATAATTTCCAACATCAGGGAATTATTATTATAGTTTAGGATTTATTATTCAAGCCTCAGAATTTGTCATACTACCGATACCAAGTCCGAGTTTCCGAATTGTGGAAGAGGGATTGAAGTATTGGCTTTATTTTCAGGTTTCTATTTTGCAATTGTATTACATACCTTTTAATTAATTAATGCATGTTTAATTTATTATTTATAATGTCCAATCTATATTTGTTTGTTTTTATTTCCAGTACGTTCATTATAATTTCTATGGCTAGCTAAACCTTTAGTGCCGGTATGGGATAGTAAGAGACATTAGGCATCTGATCAAACTTAGGCTAAAACTTTAATCAACTTAACTATGGTTATAACTTTTTATGCTTAATAATAAAACCTTTGTTACGAAAGTAAGAAGAGTAAATAGGTTAGATCGAGACCACGAAAGTGTGAGGTTTTTAACCGGATAGCTAAAGTTAGGCATTTGATTTAAATACAGTGAAAGCGCTTTAAACCAAATTAGAATTAATTAAGTTTCCAAAAAATACTTCTAAACACTTATAGGCTAGCGAAAGCAGGTATAGGGCTTTAGACGTATAATCCGAGATAAGACCATGAAAGTGTGAGTTGAGGGTTTTTAAACTGATTAATTCTACAGATAAACCAAGTTGACCATCCTTATATGCCTAGGTCCGATTAGGTCCTTTAGGTCGACTCTATTGCATACCGACCATTTCATTTTATAATTACTTTAAAATCAATTAATTTACCTTCCTTAATCTTCCCAAAATCAACGTGACAATTTCCGCCTTAGCTAAACCAACCTGTTTTACAACACTAGAGTGATTACAAAGTCCCTGTGGATTCGACAATCTTTTATTACTACCGTGATAGGCTGTGCGCTTGCAGTTAAGATACCGTCATACATTAAGTCGATCGCAGACACATCAAGTTTTTGGCGCCGTTGTCGGGGACTTTAGTTTAGTCACTAGTGTAATCTGAAAACAACGCTGTCTAGACTAAGGCAACTTTTTATATTTCCCTCTGTTGTATGCCAAACACTCGTTCTCTAAACGAGCCTTTGCATTTACAAATTAACGATATCGAGCGTTACTTAAGATTAAGACGCCGAATTCAAGAATACCGATCTCTCAACAATCTTCCTCCGACTAAAATTCCTAATATCCCGTTATCAGAATCTACCGAAGAATCGACAATGGCTGACGTACCAAATCCGCCTCGCGCTCTTAAGGACTACGTAGTTCCTTCGCAAGCGGAGCCTCACAACAGCATTGCCGCCCCTGCTATCGCTTGAAACGATTTCGAGCTGAAACCTTCGCTTCTATCCACCGTTCAGCAGAACCAATTTTCTGGATCTCCTACTGACGACCCTAACCTACATCTGTCAGTGTTTGTGCAGTACGCAGACACTGTAAAAGCAAATGGTGTAAACCCCGAGGCGATACGATTACGCCTATTTCCTTTTTCTTTAAGAGATAGAGCCCGAGCCTGGCTCCAATCCCTTCCTTCAAATTCAATCACCACATGGGATGAATTGAAAAAAGTCTTTTTGGATAGACATTTCCCACCAAGCAAAACTGCTATGCTTAGAGCTAACATCAACGGTTTTAGACAAAAAGATAACGAATCACTTTTCGAAGCATGGGAACGTTACAAGGATATGATTAGACTCTGTCCTCATCATGGTTTAGAAGAATGGCTAATCATTCATACGTTTTATAATGGTCTGTTGTATAACACAAGAATGACTATAGACGCCGCTGCTGGTGGCGCACTGATGGATAAACCATATGCCGAAGCAAATCAACTTATCGAAAGTATGGCCCAGAACAACTATCAATGGGGAAGCGAAAGAGCTAATGTGGAGAAATCCCAAACCAAAGGTGGAATGTCTGAAGTAAATATCCTGGACCAAGTCAATGCTAAAGTGGAAGCTCTTACCCAAAAGCTAGAAAACCTTACCACTGCTCCTGCAGCTACCGTGGTTGCAGTTGTCCAAACTTGCGATCTATGTGGTCTTCAATCACATCTTGCTCCAGAATTCCCACTTCTAATAGGAGTTCCAGCTGAACAAGCAAACTATGTACAAGGGAACCCTTATAGCAATACCTATAACCCAGGCTGGAAAAATCATCCGAACTTTTCATACAAAAGTAACAACGCGTTATACGCGCCTGTACAAGCTCCTGCTACACCACCCGGTTATCCAAAAGCTATCCCAAATCATCCTGGTAATGGACCTAATGCCCCTAGGAAACCTAACCTAGAAATCATGATTGAACACTTCGTTGCTTCCCAAGCTCAGACTAATAAAGACGTTATGAATCAAAATTTACATACTAATGAGCAGATAAAACAATTAGCTAGCAAGGTTGATGCTTTAGCCACCCATAACAAGATGCTTGAGACGCAAATTTCATAGGTAGCTCAACAACAAGCACCTATTGCGGCACCAGCCGGAATTTTTCCTGGTCAACCACAGCCCAACCCGAAAGGACATGCTAATGCTGTGATACTGAGAAGTGGAAAAGAACTCGACGGACCTGTTGACCCGAGACTAGAAAATCCAGCCATGTACCAAAAGCAGACCGAGCCGCCTGAACAAGCCAATGAACCTAGAGAAAAAGAAAAGGAAAGCGAAACGCAAGAGGCAGTGGAGCAAGAGAAGCCTTATGTACCTCCACCACCTTATAAACCACCAATCCCGTATCCCCAGAGACTTACAAATTCCAAAACGATGGGCCAGTTCAAGAAATTCGTTGAACTTCTGAAACAACTTAATATAACAATACCTTTTACAGAAGCCATCACTCAGATGCCCTCGTACGCTAAATTTCTTAAGGAAATCCTATCCAACAAGAAGAAGATAGAGGATAACGAAACAGTTACACTCACTGCCGAGTGTAGCGCGATCATTCAAAACAATATGCCTCCTAAGCTAAAAGACCCAGGTAGTTTCTCTATACCTTGTAATATTGGAAAATTTGTCATAGACAAAGCTCTATGTGACTTAGGAGCAAGCATTAGTGTCATGCCCTTATCTATCTACAAAAAGCTAGAGATGGGAGAACTCAGACCCACGAAAATGTCCGTCCAATTATCCGACCGATCGGTTAAATACCCTGTAGGTATACTGGAAAACGTTCCAGTTAGAATAGGTCAATTCTATATCCCTACCGATTTCATCATCATGGACATAACCGAGGACTCAGTTACCCCTATCATATTAGGAAGACCATTCCTAGCCACAGCTGGAGCTATAATTGATGTAAAGAAGGGCAGATTAACATTCGAAGTCGGAGAGGAAAAAGTGGAATTCATCCTCACTCAATTTCTACAAGCACCCGCCATGAATGACACATGTTATTTACTCGATATTATAGACGAGTGCGTGAGAGAGATGGAAGTTGAACAAACCTTATATTCCTAAATAATGAAAATTGAAACCCCTCTGATATTCGAAGACGACAATTGGCGAGAACCATATAAAGATGACAGTCTAAGCGAAAGTCTAGCACTTACACCCGATCATATGCCATGTTCCAAGAAACCAAAACTAGAATTGAAAGTTCTACCTAAAAATCTACGATACGAATTCCTTGATACTGAACAAACTCGACCTGTAATAGTGAATTCCAGTTTAGGAACGCTCGAAACACAGAAACTTTTAGACGTTCTAAGGAAATACCCTACTGCGTTAGGTTACAACATATCAGACTTAAAAGGAATTTGTCCTTCAATTTGTATGCACCGTATTCTATTAGAAGAGGATTGCAAAACCTCTCGAGAACCTCAAAGAAGAATCAATCTGATTCTAAGCACTGTAGTCAGAGATGAAATCAAAAAGCTAATGGAAGCTGGAATTATATACCCGATCTCCGACAGTAAATGGGTTAGCCCAGTGCATGTCGTACCTAAGAAAGGAGGTGTCACTGTCGTGAAAAACGCACAAGGAGAATCGATAACACAAAGAGTAGTTAGTGGACACAGAGTGTGCATTGATTATCGAAAACTGAACAAAGCTACTCGGAAAGACCATTTTCCTTTACCCTTTATTGATCAAATGTTAGAACGATTAGCAAAACACTCCTATTTCTGCTATTTGGACGGTTATTCCGAATTTTTCCAAATCCCGATTCACCCTGATGATCAAGAGAAGACTACATTCACGTGTCCCTATGGAACGTTCGCGTACAAACGAATGTCATTTGGATTATGTAATGCTCCCGCAACTTTCCAACGATGTATGATGGCCATCTTCACAGATTTCATTGACGACATCATGGAAGTGTTTATGGACGACTTCTCTGTGTGTGGACAAAACTTTGAAGGATGTCTATCTAATTTAGAAAGTGTTTTAGAACGATGTGTGAAAGTAAACCTTGTGCTCAACTGGGAAAAATGCCATTTCATGGTCAGAGAAGGAATCGTACTTGGACATGTTATTTATAATAAAGGAATTGAAGTTGATAAAGCTAAGATAGAAGTGATTAAAGAACTCCAACCACCAAAGACCGTTCGAGAGATACGAAGTTTTCTAGGACACGCCGGTTTTTACCGACGCTTTATTAAAGATTTCTCGAAAATTACAAAACCACTTACCGGTCTATTAATGAAGGATGTTGAGTTCATATTCGATGACGATTGTCTTAAAGCTTTTGAAACCCTTAAAGCCGCACTTATTTCTGCACCAATCATGCAACCGCCCGATTGGAGGTTACCTTTCGAAATCATGTGCGATGCAAGTGATTACGCTGTAGGCGCAGTTCTTGGACAAAGGAAAGATAAGAAACTTCACGCAATTTACTACACCAGCAGAACGCTAGACTCGGCTCAGATGAACTACGCCACCACTGAAAAAGAACTCTTAGCCGTGGTCTTCGCGCTTGACAAATTCCGTTCTTACCTTGTAGGAGCAAAAATCATCATTTACACGGACCACGCTGCTATCAGATATTTACTTGCAAAGAAAGATGCAAAACCCAGACTCCTCCGATGGATCTTACTTTTACAAGAATTCGACTTGGAAATTAAAGATAAGAAAGGAACCTAAAACGTCGTAGCGGATCATTTATCCCGTTTAGAAGGTATAAAACCCGAACAAGTGCCAATTAACGACGATTTTCCGTATGAACATATGATAGCACATATGATAAGCGACCTAGCTCAATTGAATTTAAATAAACCAGAAGCTAAAGAAGTCGTGGAAGCCATCGACATGACCATAGGATTGCCTTGGTATGCTGACATCGTTAATTATTTAGCTGTCGGAGCGCTTCCACCTGACTTAACTTATCAACAGAAAAAGAAATTCTTCCATGATCTCAAGAGTTACTATTGGGACGAACCACTTTTATTTAAACGAGGACCTGATGGAATTTTCCGCCGGTGTATACCCGACGAAGATATAGAAAACGTCATTTCCCATTGTCATTCATCTCCTTATGGCGGACATACTAGCACCTCTAAGACGTGTGCCAAAATTCTCCAAGCCGACCTTTTCTGGCCTAACCTGTGGAAGGATGTCCACATCGCCGTTAAAAACTATGACCGATGCCAACGCACCGGTAATATCTCAAGACGCGATGAAATGCCTCAGAAAGGAATACTTGAAGTTGAAATCTTTGATGTTTGGGGAATAGATTTTATGGGACCTTTCCCATCTTCTTTTGGAAACAAGTTTATACTCGTCGCCGTCGATTACGTTTCAAAATGGATCGAGGCAATAGCTTCTCCTACAAATGACACACGAGTAGTGATAAAGCTTTTCAAGAATATAATTTTCCCGCGTTTTGGTGTTCCCCGACTTGTTATCAGTGACGGTGGATCTCATTTTATTTCAACGATATTTGATAAATTACTATCTAAATATGGAGTGAAACACCGCGTAGCAACACCTTATCATCCGCAAACTAGCGGACAAGTCGAAGTTTCGAACAAAGAGATTAAACAAATATTAGAAAAAACCGTCGCAATATCTCGAAAAGATTGGTCATCCAAGCTTAACGAAGCTTTATGGGCTTATAGGACGGCTTACAAGACTCCTATCGGAACTACACCTTTCAAACTTGTTTACGGAAAATCATGTCATCTCCCGGTAGAATTAGAGCATAAAGCTTATTGGGCGATAAAGACACTCAATATTAATTACACTGCGGCTGGCAAGAAACGAATCCTCGATTTACATGAACTGGAAGAATTAAGACTAGACGCTTACGAAAACGCTAAAATATACAAAGAACAAACTAAAAAATGGCACGATCAGCGTTTATCGCGGAAAGAATTTAGTGTGGGAGATGCCGTACTTTTATTTAATTCTAGACTTAGACTCTTCCCTGGAAAACTTAAATCTAGATGGTCCGGTCTTTTCGAAATTACAAGAGTTTTTCCTAGCGGAGCGGTAGAAATCAAGGATAGAAATAGCGCCCCGTTTATTGTAAACTGGCAGCGGTTAAAACAATATCATCGTATAGATAATAGAGATTATACGAATAAGCTTAAACTCGTAGAACTGCTACCTATTTCTCCCGACTAATCTTTCACTAGGTATTTCGTCAGGCTTATGACGTTAAAAACAACGCTTCATGGGAGGCAACCCATTTTATTTGTTTTTACCTGCTATTTTGTTTGTATTTTTTGTTTTCGCTTGCTATATAAGTATTTTTCATTTTTTAAAACTTTTATGAAACTGCTGCTGATTTCAAAACAATTTTACTTGCCACAGGATTTCTGAATAGTCTTTTTCTCTTTACTTTCTCCTCTACTTTGTTTCCCCGCTTTGTTTTTGCTATGGCTCCTCCACAGAACTTTATGGAAACCACCTTTAGAGGTAGAAACCAACGAAGAAGATTTGAGGCTTTGTCTCAGCGAGACATCAGTTTAACCCTGTATCATGATGAACCCACTATGGACTCTTTAGGCATTACTGACAGTGTGCACTACATGTTTAACCAATTGGGATGGGAGAAAGCCCACCTGAAAAATAGGTTTGTCACTTACCGAGAGCTTACCCTTGAGTTCTTGAGTTCTCTAGTTTACATCCCTAAACACGGTGTCGGAGCCCGAAAAGGAATCATTACCTTCAGACTTTTTGGTATTGAGTTCACCTATAACCATAGGGACTTAGCTGCTTTATTAGGATTCCCCAGCGGACCCTTAGCTTTTACTACCCCTGAGGCCGATATATTGGATTTTGAGCTGGATTACTTCTGGGGTACTTTAACCGGAAACTATCACCCTGACCCAGAAAGTATGGATAACAATGAAATACATAACCCAGCCATCCGTTATTTCCATAGGATTCTTGCCCACACTCTGTTTGGAAAAGAACAAAATCAAAATGCTGTATCCGAGGATGAATTATCTCTGCTTTATTGTATGAACCTAGGACGCCCTGTCAATGCTGTCCCACTCCTGATGAAGACCTTTACCCACATTAGTGAGGACCCTAATGTTCCTGTCAGTGTGGGAGGATTAGTTACAATGATTGCACATGCTCTTGGACCTCGTCACCAACTTAATAACTGTGCACCATTTGGATCAATTAGGCCTATGAATATTGATTTATGTTTCAACAACCGGATAATAGGAAATTTAGGCCCTGCACCTTATAATTACCTGATCAGAGACGAAGTTGTTACTCTTTTTACCCTTCCGAACCATGCCCTAATAAGTGTCCATAACCGGGAAAATTGGTTGTACGAATTGAATCCACCCGATCATCCTTCGACACCAGAAACACCACAATCATATTTTGTTGCTAATAATTTCATGTCTGAAAACGAAACAGATCCTGAAACTCCTCCTGGTTACCATGACTTTACAAATATGGATGAAGCACAAGTAGCCCCTGATATAAACCAAGGAGAATATACTACACAATTAAACACCATTCTGACCACTTTGGATGCTTATAAAACTGACATTGATGGAATAAAGAATGAATTGAAGACTATGCGTTTGGATCTTATTGGTTTAACTGACATCTCGGTGGAACAATTCTATAACATCACCCAAGCTTTGGAAATATTAAAAGAAAAGATTGGATGAAGCAGTTTTTAGTTTCTTAGTTTTTCAGTTTTCAGTTTTTCAATTCTTAGTTTTTAGATTTTTTTTTTCCACTCTGCTTTGTTTCTAGGTAGTTTCAATTTTTTGTTAAATTACTGCATTTCAATTTACAAGTCATTTATTTTCTGTCAAAAAGAAAAAGTTACTCAATTTGAATTAATGCAATTGTTTGTTTTCAATTTTAAACTTACAATCATTATGCCGCTTACAATGTTTTATGGTTTTCTACTCTATTGCGAATTATATATGTTGGATTATATGTTGAATAAATTAATGTTGTGTTGGAATGCCTGAGATGTTCTGCCTGCTATAAAAATATATACTCTGTGTAATTCTGTTCTGTAAAAATTTGCAAAATTTGTAGCTGTCACGATCGTAATCCATCCCCCACGACCGTAACGCGCCTTTCAGAGCATTACACTCGTCAGCTTGGTGTTACGACCGTAACACGGGCTACATCAGTAACCTTGTTAGCAGAACGTTCCCTTTTCTTCTTCCCTCAACCTTTCTCTCTTCTTCTTCCATTACTCCCCATTAACCCCATTCAATCCACCATTAACCCCATTCAACCCACCATTAATCCCTATCAATTTTCAAACTTCCACTATCTCCTTCCACCATATATACATCCATTACCCATATCATCTTCTCATTCTCTCATTCACCAACCAACAACCATTCTCACTCAAACACTCTTGCATGCAAATGGCGAACAATCTCCAACCCATTCCTGGCATTACCCTACGAAATGGCGAAGCAGGTGAAACTCAGCGCACACGGTTCCTGAAATTCCAACGCCGAGGCATCCACCCTACGAGGTTCGTCGACACTGACTGCCTCCGAAACCTCGGGTTACTTGAAAGTGTCCAACACCTACTACAGAATGTCAAACTTTGGACGCTATGTAGCCAGCCACAACCAACGTACGAGAATCTCACCCTTGAGTTTCTCAGTTCATTTTGCTACATCACTCCAAACAGTCCAAGAAATCAACTTACCGGTGTGGTAAGGTTCCGCATTTTCAGCACCGAATACGAATTCCCTCAGAATGCATTCGGTCGCCTACTTGATTTCTGTACTGATGAAGGCGCTCACCTACGTGTGCCTGACACTTTTCATGAGGAATCCTTCAACCTGTGGCATAGCTTGACCAATAATCGGGCTGATTCATACGATCACCTCAATGCCACCCAAATCCACAACCCCTCCATTCCTTACTTCCACCGCATCTTATCCAACACAATCTTTGCAAGGGATAGTAACCACAAGCTCAACTCAAAGGAGCTATTTTTCATGCATTGTGCATTCTCGGGTCAGAAAATTAATGCCGCACCTTTCCTCCTGGCTCATATTCACTCCATCTGCACCAGAGGTGGCAAACTTTTCTATTTCGGAGGGCTTGTCACTTCTATTGCTTTAGCACTAAACCATGGTAACACCCTTGTTCATCTGCCATCCCGACCACCGGTTCTGCTTACTCTGAATCATTGCAAATCGTCCCACCTCATCCACGAGCGGGACGACGGAAGATTTCATCCAGTGATACAGAACCGAGTTTACACTAACATTGTTTTGCCTTGCAGGGACCGAATCGACCCTCAGAACCGAGCCAACTGGCTATTTAACCCTGAAGGCCCTGTTGCTGCTCAAGAAGAACCCCATGTCGGCCCCGCTGATGAGATGCAGGAAGAACTGGATCGAGCTGCTCCCGCGCCTGACATTCCTGAGTCGTCCTCTTCTGCACCACCTCCTTTTACTATGGAGGACGTCCTTAGAGCCCTCCATCAGCAAAATCAGATGGCTGTAGCTCTTGAAAGGAAGAATCAGGAGCGTTTCGACGCCTTACATCAGCAAAATGTCCAAATCTTGAGTGGTCAACGCTCGACAAATGAAAGGCTTGATGAAGTGTTATGCGAGCTTAATGCTTTGAGGATGGATGTTACATCTCTTGGACCCCAGGACACTGACCCTGAAGCTACTCCTTCCAGACAGTCACGAACCTGAAGCCGCCGTGGTCGCCAGTAGTTTTTCCTTTTCTTGTTGTTTTTCTTGTTTTTCCGATGTATTTTTCAATTAACCTCGCCATTATATCATAACATTGAGACAATGTTTGATATAGTGTGGGAGGAATACTGCATTCTTAATTTCAGAACGAGTAATTTCATTTCTATTTCAGTTATATTTCGTTATTTCATTTTCTCCCCGTTTTATTTATCCATACCAAAATTTTTCGCCTTTTATATTCGCATAACCGTTAGTTACCTACTTTAACTAAAATCTTAGTTGGAAGGCCGAGAGCGATCCAACGAGAACTATACGATTATGACACCTTCGACTCTCTACTTACGCGAATCGTCTCCATTTTCGTTATACCGATACTTTGAGTTTTAAGTCTTAAATTAGCCCCTAGTAGTTTATATTAGCAGTCAGCACCAGTCTTAACACAAACCACGTGGAAAGTCGATGAACATAAGTGGATGATCTTGCAAATTGATTTAAATAGAATGTTACATGCTTTAAGGAAATAGATATTGCACCAATTAAATTGGGCGATCCTCACCCGATCGTTTAATCCAACGGATGCAAAAGCTTCTACTAAGTAACATGAGAATCCATTGTCTAGGTGGTTCAGAAGCATATGGCACTGAACTCGGTAGGGCAGACTACGGTTTGATCCCCCACATCTTGCAATTGGATAAAAGAGGTTGCCACATAATTGTGCCAGAAACCGTCGTGTTTTGATCAGAACCACTAACCGGCTATTCCACTACGTGCGTGCAAGGATAATGGGCTTAATGTGATTGCGCAAGAACGAAACCGGGTGAAATATAAACAAGAAACCTTGAGTTGAATTATAACGGTATAATTGGACGTTTCGTTTAAAACGGATAGTCGTCGACTAGCTTGTTGCTTGTGTCATTTACGTATCGTTGTAGTTTCATTCGATTTTCTCGGCCGAACTAACTTAGGATTTCTTGAAATTATTTGAAAACGAAAGGTATACTAGTTATGTGCGTTTATAAAAACTTGTCCGATATTTTTAATTGATTATTTTGCTTGAGGACAAGCAAAGGTTTAAGTATGGGGGAATTTGATAACACGAAATTGTATCGTTTATTTTCCATGAAATTTACCCGTTCTGTATTATTTTGACCCGATTAATTCCCGAATATTTCGAGTTTGTCATTACTTTTTGCAGGTATTCATAACTTAGCTCAAAACAGAAGAAAACATGAAACAATGCAAGAAGGCATCAAAAGAACAGAAGAAAAAGATAAATCTGTCAAAGAATTGCATTTTTGTAGCTGTGACGGCCGTAATGTAGCTGCCACGACCGTAAGCCATCTTGAAGCGTGTTACGACCGTAACACATTGGCCACGACCGTAACACGGGGAAAGACCAAAGCTGCACGTAACGCTCTTGTAACGAACGTAATGCGTATATCAGTTTATTGAAAAGTGCATAACATGGCAAAGCAAAACAGAAGGAGTTTCCAAACTCCTTATTTCTCTCCAGTCAAACTCCACGTTCACCACTTCTTCCTCAACTACTCACGTTCCTACATTTGTGGAGATTTTCAAGGAAAGCTTAGTTACAAGTTTTCAAGCCAACTGCCAAATTTATTCTTCTATAAATACCTCAACATTCAACGTTAGAAGGACAGAGATTTTTACAGTTTACTTGTGCGGAAGCTCTGCCGAAATCAAAACCAGTATTCTTTCAGTTATTATTTTCTGCATTCGTTTATTTCGGTTCTTTTAATTCCATTGCCCAAGTAATAATTTCCAACATCAGGGAATTATTATTATAGTTTGGGATTTATTATTCAAGCCTCAGAATTTGTCATACTACCAATACCAAGTCCGAGTTTCCGAATTGTGGAAGAGGGATTGAAGTATTGGCTTTATTTTCAGGTTTCTATTTTGCAATTGTATTACATACCTTTTAATTAATTAATGCATGTTTAATTTATTATTTATAATGTCCAATCTATATTTGTTTGTTTTTATTTCCAGTACGTTCATTATAATTTCTATGGCTAGCTAAACCTTTAGTGTCGGTATGGGATAGTAAGAGACATTAGGCATCTGATCAAACTTAGGCTAAAACTTTAATCAACTTAACTCTGGTTATAACTTTTTATGCTTAATAATAAAACCTTTGTTACGAAAGTAAGAAGAGTAAATAGGTTAGATCGAGACCACGAAAGTGTGAGGTTTTTAACCGGATAGCTAAAGTTAGGCATTTGATTTAAATACAGTGAAAGCGCTTTAAACCAAATTAGAATTAATTAAGTTTCCAAAAAATACTTCTAAACACTTATAGGCTAGCGAAAGCAGGTATAGGGCTTTAGACGTATAATCCGAGATAAGACCATGAAAGTGTGAGTTGAGGGTTTTTAAACTGATTAATTCTACAGATAAACCAAGTTGACCATCCTTATATGCCTAGGTCCGATTAGGTCCTTTAGGTCGACTCTATTGCATACCAACCATTTCATTTTATAATTACTTTAAAATCAATTAATTTACCTTCCTTAATCTTCCCAAAATCAACGTGACAATTTCCGCCTTAGCTAAACCAACCTGTTTTACAACACTAGAGTGATTACAAAGTCCCTGTGGATTCGACAATCTTTTATTACTACCGTGATAGGTTGTGCGCTTGCAGTTAAGATACCGTCAGACATTAAGTCGATCGCAGACACATCAGGTGCCAAATGTGCCACTATGTATTTCGCTCATGATCAACTCTGCTTCAACCTTGTCCACACAACAAAGTAGAACACAATCATGGCTGCGCTTATAAAGGATGCCATTACTTAGGAAGAACTTGGCAGCGAATCTCCTTAAGAACTTTTTATCATTGACTAAAGCTCCTTCAGGATATTCTCTAGTCTGGAGATACCTTTTGATTTCATGAAACCAGGGTTGTTCCATTACTTCATCGGTGTTAATCTCATGACAGTGCGCAGGTTCGTCCATTCGTTCAATGGTGATTTGGGGAGCCTCGTTATCCCAGTTGAGTTTAAACATGGAAGACATTGTAGCCAGAGCATCTGCTAACTGATTTTCTTCTTGCGGGAAATGCTCGAAGGTAATCTGCTCGAAATGAGGCAACAATGTCAAGACATGTTCTTTATACGGGATAAGATTAGGATGTTTGGTGTCCCACTCTCCTTTGACTTGGCTGATAACCAAAGTCGAGTCCCCAAATACGACCAAATATTTGATTTCCAAGTCTATAGCAGCCTTGAGACCAAAGATGCAAGCTTCATATTCAACCATGTTATTGGTACAGCTGAAGCAAAGTCGGGCAGTGAAGGGTGTATGGCAACCTTCCGGAGAAATGAGTACCGCACCGATACTGTTGCCAAGTGCATTTGAAGCACCATCAAAGTACAGGGTCCATCGGGATCCTTGTTCAGGTCCGTCATACGGTCCGTTACCTTCAATGTTGTCCAATGTCATAATTTCCTCGTCAGGGAAGTCGAATCTCATAGATTGGTAATCCTCGACGGCTTGATGAGCTAGATGGTCAGCTAGTACACTCCCCTTTATAGCTTTTTGGGTAGTATACTGGATATCATACTCAGTCAGGATCATTTGCCATCTAGCGATTCTTCCAGATAAAGCAGGCTTCTCGAAGATATACTTGATCGGATCCATCTTGGAAATAAGCAGAGTGGTATGAGTCAACATATACTGCCTTAGCCAGCGAGCAGCCCATACCAAAGCGCAACAAGTTTTCTCGAGCAGTGAGTAGCGAGTCTCACAGTCGGTAAACTTTTTGCTAAGGTAATAAATGGCATGCTCTTTTCGGCCAGACTCGTCATGTTGGCCCAGTACGCACCCCATTGAGTTATCCAAAACAGTCAGATACATGATTAACGGCCTTCCTTCGACGGGTGGCATCAAAATAGGAGGTTCCAGTAAATACTCCTTGATCTTATCAAAAGCAACTTGAAAATCATTGTTCATTCAGCTACCTGATCTTTCTTCAGCAGTTTGAAAATTGGCTCACATGTAGATGTCAGGTGAGAGATGAACCTCGCAATATAGTTTAAGCGTCCCAAGAATCCTCTAACCTCCTTTTCAGTGCGGGGGGCAGGAATTTCTTGTATAGCCTTTACTTTAGCTGGATCAACCTCAATGCCTTTGTTGCTGACAATAAATCCCAAAAGTTTACCATACCTAACTCCAAAAGTGCACTTGCTTGGGTTCAGTCTGAGCTTATACTCCTTCAACCTGGCAAACAGCTTTTGCAAATGATCAAGGTGTTCTTCTTCTGTCTGTGATCGACCTATCATGTCGTCTACGTAAACTTCGATCTCATGATGTATCATATCATGAAACAAAGCTACCATGGCGCGTTGATAGGTTGCCCCTGCATTCTTCAGTCCGAATGGCATCACTTTGTAGCAGAAGGTACCCCATTGCGTGACAAAAGTAGTTTTCTCCATGTCCTCAGGGGCCATTTTGATCTAGTTGTATCCCGAGAATCCATCCATGAAGGAAAATACCTTGTGTTGAGCTGTGTTGTCAACCAAGATGTCGATATGTGGCAGTGGAAAATCGTCTTTAGGGCTAGCCCTGTTTAAATCCCGAGAGTCCACACACATTCTGACTTTGCCGTCCTTCTTAGGCACGGGCACAATGTTAGCAACCCATTATGGATAGGAAGTAACAGCCAGAAAGCCAGCGTTGAATTGCTTCATTACCTCAACTTTGATCTTCTCAGACATGTCGGGCCTCATTCGGCGGACCTTTTGCTTGATCGGTGGACAATCTTCTCTTGTAGGGATACGGTGAACCACGATATTTGTGTCTAGTCACGGCATGTCTTCATAAGACCAGGCAAAGATTTCAACATATTCGTTCAACAACTGCACTAAGTGCTCCTTGACACTTGGTTTCAGGTTGGCACCCACTTTTACCTCTTTTTTGTCTTCCTCTGTTCCCAAGTTGATGGTTTCTAGCAACTCTTCATGAGGAAGAATAGCCCTCTCTTCTTGTTGCAAAAGTCTGGCTAACTCTCCCGGCACTTCACAGTCTTTGTCAACTTCGTACTCGGCAGGATTGACCAAATCTTCAGAGTTACCGAAGGATAAAGCAGAATAGTCACCCATGGAATCCGGAGTGGATGGGTACCTGCATTTGTGAGTATGGGTGTGTGTAAGGGATAGCCATCCTTAAACAAAACAAAATGCAAAAGGAAAGAAAATGAACACAACAGTTTATAGATGAAAAACGTCCAATGATTCATTAAAACATGGCATATGATAATGAAGAAAATCAAGCCCTTACAAATGGACCTACATGCCCCGGGCAAGGCATGAGGTGAAAATAGTGTACGAATTGTTTAGTTATTACAGACCAAAAATAGGAAATTGTCCAAAGATAAAATTACTGGTTGATAAAGGTGATGGGAATAAAATCCTTTGCTTCCCAATTACTTAAACCCCCTTCGACGGTTGGAAAGATCCAGTCTTTAAAGTGGCCCTCTTCATCTTCATCTTCTACAGCATTAATTTCGTGGTGGGTGATTTTGACGGGCAGTACTCCAGCCTTGGAGCGACGCATAACCTTTTGTCCTGCAGCAGTAAACCCTAACCCAAACTTGTCCGTCTTATGGGGAAAATCAGGCAGTCGCCCCCACACTGTGCTCTTTCCTTCTTTGATTACCGCCTCTGCGTCCGTGAGAGATGCCATCCTAGATACATGCTTGGGAATGATAGGCACCTCAACCATTGTCTTCACAACTGCTACCTCAGGAGAAACTTCCTCAAAATGTTGGAAAGGCGTTTCGATGAACTCGCCATCCAACTCCACATAGTGGAAGGAATTGAGATGACTTATCATGTACTCTTCCTCACCGTGCACCGTTATAATCTTACCCTTAATAGGATATTTCAGCATTTGGTGCAAAGAGGAGGTAACTGCCCCAGCATAATGGATCCACGGTCTTCCTAACAAACATGAATATGACAGACGGATGTCCATCACATAAAAGGTGGAGTTGAAAACTTTTGTGCCTACTTTGATAGGAATGTCAACCTCTCCGTGAACCATTCTTTTGGACCCATCAAAGGCCCTAACAACGATGTTACTAGGTTTGAGGGTCAATCCTTCGCAGTCCAAACGGTCTAGGGCTTTCTTCGGCAGCACATTCAAGGAAGAACTAGTATCAACTAAGACATGGGCGAGGGTGGTTCCCTTGCATTCAACTGAGACATGTAGCGCGTCATTGTGTTTCCTTCCCTTGGGAGTTAAATCAACATCGGAAAAGCCAAGGCCATTATCAGCAGTAAGACTGGCCACACACTCTTGAAACTGGTCAGCCGAAGTTTCTTGGGGCACGTGTGCCGCCTTTAAAAATTTGATCAGGGCCTTAGCATGGGCCTCAGAGCATAGTAGAAGAGACAACATTGAAATTTTAGAAGGGGTCTGCCCTAGCTGTTCCATGATGTCGTAGTTACTCTTTCTGATTATTTTCAAGATTTCATCCATTTCTTTCTGGGTGGTTTCAGGGATAACCACAGCATGAGCCTTCGTCCTGACAGGCGCTTCTAGTATCCCCTTACCCTTGTCGGTAGTATCAACAGATGGTCTTATTTCAGGAGTATCCAATTCTTCAATCATCGGGCCTTGCACAAATGGTTTAACAGGCGCATAATCTTTCGAGGGTCCAAAAACTGCTCGAGGGGGAGCAATCTCCGGAGAAAAGATCCGGCCACTGCGGGTTATCTTGCTTGTTCCCGCAATGTTCCCTATAGAAGGGATTTCCTCTTCAGAATTCTCTTGGACTACTTCAATCTGTTTGATGCCATGATAGAAGATTTCTCCTACATAGTTCCATGGTATCGTTTTGCTAGATTGATACGGGACGGGCCCCGGCATGGTGATTTTTAATGATACAAATTCAGGATCAGGTGTAATCTTGATAGGCCTTTTGCAAGCCTTGGGAAGATTGCCGGATATGGTTATAATTGCAATATCATTGGTTGAAGTAGAAAAAGTAGCAGGAGTAACAGGAGTGAAGGTATCAACAGGGGTCTTTTGGAAGAGTATCTCTTGGGTATCCATCAGGCGTTGGATGCCTGACTTCAACATTAGGCAGTCATCTCGTATGTTTAAACAAAAGTAATAGTCCTTCCCACAGCCTGGGAATATCCCGGCTCTCATCAAATTCTCTTTAATCACTAGTAACGGAGTCAAAAGGTCGCAACATCGGTAACATGAAGGTCTTCCATAACGGCATGAACATTATGACTGTGCTTGGGCATTGGGGCAGAAATCACATTTGGCTTTTCGGGCGCATCGAATTCTACTTCCTTGGCGTCAATCAGGTCTTGGATTTTGTTCTTGAGTGCCCAACAGTTATTGGTATCGTGCCCTGCATTGTCAGAGTGGTAAGCACACTTGGCATTGGAGTGGTAGTATGGAGAGGAGGTGTTAGGGTTCTTTGGCGCTTCCTTCAAACTGGTAAGATTCAGCTTTAACAAATGATGGAGTACTTGAGTTGGCGTCATGTTGATCCGGGTGAACTGCCGTTGTGGCCTTTCTACCCGTTGTTGATTAGGTCTTGACTGATTGCCGCGAGGTTGATCATTTGAAGAGTTTTGAATCATCACAGCCCCTACAGTTGGCTGGCGCTCGGTTCTTCCCTGACTTTTCTGAGAGTAAACAGCAGAGGCTTCCTTCTTAGCTGGGAAGGTTTTCTTAACAGCTGTGGACGCGGAGGTATCTTTCTGAATCTTACCACTTTTAATACCGGCCTCGACCCTTTCGCCGATCAGAATTAGTTCAATAAATCCCGCGGAGGAACTCCCGATTAAATGGTTGAAGAAAGGGCCAGACAGGGTCCCCAGAAACATGTCAACTAGCTCTCCATCCAACAATGATGGTTGCACCCTTCCAGCCAGATCATGCCACTTCTGGGCATACTCTTTAAATCCTTCATTGGAAGCCATCCCCATACTTTGTAACTGAGTACGAGTGGGAGTCAAATCAGCATTGTATTGGTATTGACGGTAAAAAGCAGCAGCTAAGTCTTCCCAATTATGAACCTCTGATCTCTCGGGTTGATAGAACCAGTCCAACTGTGTGCCTGACAAACTGTCTTGGAAAAAGTGTACCCAGAGGTCTTTATCAGATGAGTGGGGTTGGATCTTTCTGACATAGGATCTCAGATGCATCTTTGGGCAAGACAGACCATCATACTTAGCAAATGTTGGTACTTTGAACTTGGGAGGAATGACGATCCCCGCGACCAACCCTAGTTCTTCAAAATCTAAACCAGGCACCCTTTGCAACTCCATGGCTGCCAATCTATCCTCAAGATTCTTATATTTATCATCCGCCGGGGGATATTGCTGTTCGAAGTAGTCTTCGTCTTCTTCGTCTTCTTCCTCTTCAACCTCAGATTCAGAAGGTTCAAAAACCCATTTTCCTTTACCAGCCCCTTCGTCAGACGTTAAGGGGAACTCGAGAACCTTCCTAGCATTGCTTTCAAACCTTCTTCCGAAAGTGGCTACTCTGGGCCTCTTCTTCTTTTTCTCTTTATTTTTCTCCAACAGTGCTTTAAGATCCTCTTGACCCTTTGCTAAGGTCATGAGGAGTTGTTGGAATTGAGAATTCTGTGCTTGCAGATCCTTAATCGTCTGCTCCAAATCCATATTGCTGAAATAAACAACAGAAAGATAAGGAAACCTAGTGTGAAGACCTGTTTATACATATGATGAATGGTATGTTATTCATGTAATGCATTCAAGGATTCAGAAATTCAAATTTGTTGCAAGCAAAAAGAACGCACGTCATATTAAGAAGAAATTTGTTAGTACATAAGTTCCCCATGGGCAAAATATTACAAAATTCTTAATGTAAGAAGACATTGCGCATCCTCTTTGGTGCGATGTAAGTGTTGAGAGTTTCCTCCTCATGAAGTCGGCGAGTAAGCTCCAAAACCTTCTTCTCACTAGCATAGAAGTTGGCTTCAAAAGTATTCTGTTCTTCCTTGAGTTGGATCCAACTCTTTTGCATTTCTTCCCATGATGTTGGCATGTCAGGATGTAGGAGGGTGTATGGAACCTCTCCTTCTATAACAGGCTCTTTGATCCCGGGGAGAATGTGAGGATATGGCATCATAAGATTCTGGGCGCGGGTTCGTACCCACTTGAGATAAGGCTCAAGGGGGATGTAATTCTTGTGCCCCAGTGTCTTACTATCCACCTTTTTGGGCATCCTCCAAGCTCTGATGAACCTTTGTCGAAGTCATTGCGCATCGTTGTCGAAGTCAAAAACTAGGTCAGGAATCAGCATGTCATGAGGGACATCCCTCTGAGCATATCCAAACTGTCTTAGAGCTAAATAGGGGTTGTAGGTAATGCCTCCCCTAATGCCAAGTAGTGGGACATTAGGGAATTCCCCACAACGATCAATGATGATGACATTTTCTCTGGACCGAGAACACCAATGTACATCAGAATGTGTGAGGGTCATCAACCATTGTGACCACCTTAAACCCTGCTCATTCTTCAAAACTGATTGTGGAAGGTGAGAAATAAACCACCTTTCTAGGAGAGGAGTACAACACATGAGAACACCTCTTTTCCTCATTGTTCGTGTGTAAAATGAGTGTAGGATGTCCCCAAGCAATGCAGGTACAGGATTCTGGGATATGAAAATCTTGACAGCATTCACATCTATGAGCTGATCAGGGTTTGGTAACAGGACCAACCCATAGATAAGGAGTGCCACAATCTCTTCAAAGGCTTATAGATCAAGAGAATTCCAGCAGTCTTGTGCCTTCTCAAACAGAAACTTTGCCAAGAAACCCTTGACACCACTTCTGGTTTCCCAATATCCCTTGATGTCAGATGGTTGCAAGTGTAATGCTTGAGCAACATCTTCAGGCTTTGGTTCTTTTTATGTACCGTTGTAGGGTAGTTAATAAAGAATAGGAATTCTCAGGAGTTGAGAAAATTCCTCCAAAGTAGGTACTAGTTGGTAATCAGGGAATGTGAAACAGTGGTGTAGGGGGTCAAAGAACTGGAAGAGAACTTTCACCATGTCTTCTTCAATGTTGGAGTTGACCATGTCTTCTCTGGAATTTTGGAAGTAAGCTCCTTGAGTTGAGGATGGATTCTCACAAGGTTGACTTGAATTGTTTTCCTGCGAAGAGATTCCATGACCTATAAAACAAGAACAAAGATGAAGATCCAAACCCTTGAAATGGTTAGTGGATGCATATGATGCTTTATGATGTTTATGATGTATGCACAAACACATGTACAAGCAAGTCACACAAAACCCTAGTTTCAGGCTTGCATGAGGTCTCATAGGTAAGTACCCTCTTGAGTTTAGTTGGCTCAAACCTGTCCTATAAATAGTAACCGGGTTCTAAGGAGTTCAATATCACTGGATTGTTTTCTATGTTCATTGTTTTGGTTTAGCCACTTAACTAGCGACCAAAATATTCCAAGAAAACAACCCTCAATGAGTGTAGCATCGAGTATCTACCAACTTCAGACTGCACCAAAGTCGGTCATCTCACTACCCCTAATAAAAGGCCAAGATGGTCAAGTAAGGTTCTAAGAGTTCATTAGTGCTTTATGACATCACTCAGCGGCCCCGTATTCTCTTTGATTGACTCAAAGGCTACCGGTACTCACATTCGCACTAATATAGCTATTGCTTCAACCATGTCGGTATACCCCGCACAGTTTCCACAACATATTGTTATTTACCTATGAATTTTTCCTAAATCCGGGTAGAGGATTTCAAGCCCAAACAAGAGAACCAAATGTAAAGCAATCAAAGCAAACAATATAATCATGCAAAGGGTGATCTAAGCCCTAAGGTTACTCCACTTTTAAAGTATTTCCCCGACAGAGTCGCCAGTTCTGTGATACGGTGGGAGAACTGACTTGGGATTTTGCGTTTGTGTTTGCAAATGTTTTGGTTTAGCAAGAGTCGCCACCGACTTTTTATTTTATCCTAAAGAAAGGTCAAAAAGCACAGGAAAGACCTTTGAGAATGTTTTCTTGGTTTCGGGGAGTAGATTATAGAAATGGAAGGTATTAACACCCTTTCTGTCCATGTTTATCCATGGGCTCTTAGTTACTTGCTTAGATCACTTGCTTTGCTTTTCAATAGTTTGAAATGGTGCTTTTGTGTGTGGTTTTGAAAGATGTTTTGAAAAGAGGCCATCGTTGTGGCAACCTTTGTAATGATTCTTGTTTGAATGTATACAAAGGTGTTTTTGTCTTTTGAAAAGTTTTCAATGTTTGAAAGTAGGATTTTGAAATTGTGTAGTGAAGTGTGTTTTGAAGATGGCAAGGATGTTTTTGCAAGCTTTGATCAAGTAACTAAGAGTTGTCTACCCTATTTTACTCAAAGATCTTTCCTATGTTTTTAACCCTTTTAACAGTGTTGCTTCACCATTGTATTTGGTGAACAACCTTGTGTTAGGATGTTACACGGGACAGGCGCGGGTCATCGTATAGACCATGATAGCAATTATGTCAAGCATTTTTGGCAATTTTCTTGAGGGACTTGATCATTTTGCTTAGGCAACTCAGATAGCATCATCGAGGGACTATGATCTTTTGATTTGTTTTTGTTTTGCCAAAATACTTGACATGCATATCATGGCCTATTTTTGAAGGAAACAAGTGGGTTGAAACCCTAGGGGTGTAAGTGTGCATGGTGTTTGTTTTTCATGCATTTTTATCTTTGATTAGGTCAAGCTATTTGTTAGTTTTGATTTTGCATCCAAACCCTAATTCTAATCATGGCATAATTGAAAGCTTAAAGGTGCGAGAATTTAAACTTTAAGCTATTACAACATGATATAGGGAGGGGGTACAAATTTGAATAGGGGATTATTTTACAAGAAATTAAACCCTAAATTATTACAACCAAATTGAATGTGCAAGGCATAATGTTTAAATATACAATATTTAAATAAAATAAAATAAATAAATATTAGACAAAATGTATTATGCAAAAAAAAGCTTTTTTTATTTATTTATTCATGTATGCAAAAGTATTTTTTAATGTACAAGGTGTGAAGAAATGAATAAAAAGTTGATTTTATTTGTTTTTAGGGCAAAAACCCTAATTTCTTAAGAAAATGAATATAATGTATTATTTATGTACAAAAATATATTAACATGTATAAAAATGAAATATATCCAAAAAAAGTATTTTTTAGCATAAATAATAATAAAAATAAAATATAGTATTTTTATGTTTTATTTCTAAGTTTTTTAATAAAGCAAAAGTATATATATATATATATATATATATATATATATATATATATATATATATATATATATATATATATATATATATATATATATATATATATATATATATATATATATATATATATATATATATATATATATATATATATATATATATATATATATATATATATATATATATATATATATATATATATATATATATATATATATATATATATATATATATATATATATATATATATATATATATATATATATATTAAATATATTAAGTGTATAAAAACTAAAATAAATTGTTTACAAAAATGTATGTATTTCAAGAAAATATTTTCAAATGCGTGTAAAAATAATAAAATGAAAATAAACATATTTTTTTTACATTATTTTTAGGTTTAAACTAAATAATATAAAGTATTTAATCATTTTAATGTTGGAAATAACTAGAATAAATACCAAGTAAATGTAAAAATTTATGAAAATATTTTTTAGGCATTTTTTATATTTGGAAATAAAATAATAAAGTCAGAAATAAAATAAAAATGCAAAAATAACAAATATACAAAGAAATGGGCCAGGGGGGTGTGAAACTGAAAAAGCAAGTGTTAGAAGCAAAACAAGCCAGCCCAGCCCAATAACTTCATCTTCTTCCTCTGTTCAAACACAAAAACGCGCCTTTTGTGTACAAACTGCTATCTCCTAATTCAGTGCTTTTTTGACAAAACTCAAAACATAAAACTTGTAGAGCATCAAACAACGAATCTAACCATATAAAAAACTTAAGCTAACTCTCAAAGACCAGCTAGAATTTCTCTAGCCCTAATTTCTAACCTAGTTTTTTCAGAAAGTTCATGGATGAAATTCTCCTAGCACGATTAATATAAATGAAAACTAAGCACATGTATGGTTTCAGGGCTATGAATACAACATCTTTCATTCACAAACCTAAGTCTAACTATTCCTAAATAGAGAGATAGAAGTTCATGAAATACCTGTTTCAGTTGAGTTCGAGCTGGACAATGTAGCAACTTTCAATGGTGCTTGAGTTTCTTTTGAGCTTGCCCGATGTCCACTGAACCTTTCCCAGTGCTTAGTTTGTTTTGAAGTGTCATGAATCGTGCTACAGAACTCAACCTGCAAAGCTTCCAAACAAAAATGGCAATGTGTGTTAATGGAGTTACAACAACTTGTGAATGGTCTGGACAACTTAGGTATATGGTTTGCAATGTTTTTGAAGTGGATTTGGACAAAACGCACGAGGGGATTTGATGGTATCTTGTAATCTGCAGAACTGGCCTTGTTTTGCAAGAAAAAGTGGTTTTGGAGTATGAGAAGGTTTGACAGGTCAAGGGCTCGTGCTTCTGGCTTGTGAGGATGTGTGTAACTTGTTTTATAACTTTGTTTTAGTTGGTTTTATCAGATATGATAGATACAAGCTTTTGGCCCTTTGACTTGTTTTGAAAGCAAAGTTGGAAGTGAAGTGAGATAGGCCTTTACAAGCTATCTCCAAGCATGCACCAACTTCTTGTACTATGCCTGAGATTGTGGAGCTTGTTTGCTGCAAAGGAAGAAAGTCCAAGGCTCAAGAAAAAGCAATTTGACATAAAGTGCCCTTTATGAAAATGGAAGTGTGGCCTTTATGCTCAAAATGGCAATGTTCATTGTACAAAGCTCTCTTGATCAGAAAAATGCCAATATCCAATGTATTTGCATTCAATTTTGGAGTGTAAATTGGTTTAGAGGCCTGTAATCATGTACTAAGCTAGTTTGGTCAGATTTGCAACTTGGTATGAACATGTATTGGCCATGGTTTCAAAGTGAGTTTTTGCCAACTTCAAGCATTCGATTCTCCCTAACCACAAAGGTGTTTGAGGAGTTCTTGGACAAATTGGAAAGATTGCAACATGTACTATAATCCATATTTGAAATGCAACTTAAGAATCCAAGTGGAACTATGTGAAAAATGGCCAAGAAGATGGGTCAAAATCTTGCCTAAACTAGGGCAAAATTTCTCCAAGTTAAAAGTTTTAGGTATCCTTGTTCCAAAAATCATAACTTGAGATAAAAGCTTCTTTTGAGAAAACTTTGTGAATCAAAGTTGTAGACTTTATGATGGACTACAACTTTCATGTTGTAAGTTTTGTTTGAATCCATTTGCATCTTGGTGAAAAAATGGGACACAGTTAGGAAAAAATAAGAAAATTTTATAACTTAGAAAATTTCTAAGTTATGAAATTTTTCCATTTTAAACCCTAATTTGCATTTTTGGGTTTCTTGATGAACAAGTTTCATAATTTAACATGTATTGATGAAAAATGACCTTTGGCACTTGATTTAGACCAAAAAGACAAAGTTTGACTTTTCAGTGTACAGTCAAATTTTGATCAGTTGACTGAAAAATTCATCTGTCAATCTTATGCATTTGAGATCTTTTAAACTTGTTGAATGGGTCAGGATGATGTCATTGAGTCCTTGAGTCTATGGTTGAGCTTGATTTGCCATTGGCTAGGTCAAACAGTCAAAAATTGCCTTTGTACAATCAAAATCCTAAAAATGACCATTTTGCCATTTTGGTGATCTGATCAAATTTCTTGTGGAATTGTGATCCAAACTTGATCAAATGGTTCATATGAGTTCATAATGTTGATTTGGGTCAAAATTCATGAGGTTTGACTGTAAATTGGACATAGTTGACTTTTTCCCCAATACAACTGATTTCTAGGTCAACTGTCCAATTGACTGGGCAAAAATTTGATTCAAGGCTTGAAACTTGGTATGGACAAACTTGTGAGTCCAACATGAAGTATGAAAGTCACTTTGGGAATTGTAGGTCAAAACATCCCTGTGCAAACTCAAACCCTAATTTAGGTCAACAGTGCAAGGAGGTGCCTTAAGCAGAGCAAACCCTAGCTTGATCTTGAGTTCCAAGAGTCTTGTGATGAGAAATGTTGATGAAATGAGAGGGCAAATTTTGGGGTACAACAGTATGTGTATGCAATGATTTCAAGGACTTGTAAAGGCTCAAATTTGTTTAACCAAAAAAGAAACACACATTAATCGTATTAATAAGTTCAGATTGTTACAAAGAATTCCCTTTAGGCTTACAATTGAACAAACAAAACTTAAGACAAAAGAAAACTACGTCTCCCAAGAGCGCATCCTCTTTGGTGCAATTTAGGCGTTTATATTTTTTTCTTCGTGAAGTAGCCTAGTGAGCTCCAGGACCTTCTTCTCGCTGGCATATAATTGAGCTTCAAACGTATCCCGCTCTTCTTTAAGTTGAACCTAGGATTTATGTAACTCCTCGTGATCAGTTGGCATGTCAGGATAATGAACAAGAGAAGTAGTGTCTCCTTCAGCAACTGGTTCCATAATTATTGGTACGACAATAGGGTAAGGCATCATAAAACTCTGGGCGTGGGCCGTACCCATCGGAGATAGGGCTCAAGAGGGATGGAATTCTTGTGCCCCAGTGTCTTGCTATCAATTTTATGTACCATGCCCCAAGCTTTTTTGAACCTTTTGCGGTAACCCTGAGCATCATTCTCATAGTTGAAGGTGATTCCTTGGATAAGTGTATCATGAGGACCATCCCTTCTCGCATAACCAAACTTCCACAGTGCCAAACAAGGGTTGTAAGTGATTCCTCCCCTAATGCCTAAGAGAGGGACATTAGGGAATTCACCACAGCGATCGATGATGGTAACATCCTCCGAGGAATGTGAACACCAATGAATGTCTGAATGTGCAAGGGACATCATCCTATAAGACCATTTCATACCCTGCTCATACTTTAAAATAGACCTGGATAGGTGCGAAATAAACCACCTAACCAATAGCGGAGTGCAACACTGGAGGGTCCCTCTTCTCTTTAGAGTGCGAGTATACAAAGAGTGTAGAATGTCCCTCTTCTCTTTATGAGACAAACACCTTAATAGTATTCACATCTACGAGTTGGTCCGTATTAGGAAAAAGTACCACCCCGTAGATGAGGAGTGCCAATACCTCTTCAAAAGCTTGTAAATCCAGGGTATCCCAAAAATAATAAGCCTTCTCGAATAGAAATTTGATCGAGATTCCTTGGACACTTCCTCTAGTTTCCCAATTTATTACCACGTCGGACCGTTGTAAGGACAAAGCTCGAGCAATCTCCCAGGCTTTAGATGTTCTTCCGTACCGTTGAAAGGTAACTGATCAAGAATAGGTACCCCCGATAACTGAGAAAATTCCTCCATAGTAGGCACTAGTTGGTAATCCGGGAAGGTGAAGCAGTGGTGCACCAGATTAAAGAACTAAAACAACACCTTTAACAATTCTTCATCAGGTTTTCTAGTGACCAAGTTAAGTAACCGACCATGCTTTTCAGTGAAGGGAGAAATTTCAGGAATCCTTAATGTCAATTCCTTTAGTTAGAGGGGCACTTTCACAAGGTTAATCTGGATAGTGTTCCTACGGGTGGATGCCATGTCCTACAAAACAAAGCAAAGATGAGCCCTAGAAAGTCCTTGAAATGGTCAGTATGATATGTCGTGCTTATGATGTCATGATTATGCTAAAAAAACACATGTATAGCAAGCAACAAACAAGTCACACCAAGTCCTTAGGTTTAAGGCCTGCATGAGTTTTAAGGTCATACCCTCTTGAAGCTGGATTGGTTCAACCTGTCCTATAAATAGTAACCGGGTTCTAAGGGATCTCAATATCACCGATATTTCCCCCAAGCTTCGTTCAATAGGTGATTGACTCGCAACCAAACAAAACTCAAGAGTCAAACCTCAATGAGGGTAGCATCGAATATCTGTCGACCTTGGGAATACACCAAAGTCGGCCATATCACTATGAACTACTGGCCAGGTTGTGCAATTAAAGTTTCTAAGGTCAGTTGATGCTTCATGACACCACGCGGAGGCCCCGTACTCGCCCTGATTGACTTAAGGGTTACCGGTACCAACCAAAGTGCTACATCAACATAGCTACTGCTTCAACCGTGTCGGTATACCCCACACAGCTCCCTCATAGTTTATTGCTACTTACCTAAAAGGTGTCCCCAGATCCGGGTGTAGGATCTATATAACCCCAACAAAACCCTTGAATATAAAGCAGGCAAAGCAAAAGACAAGCAAGCAATTTTAGTAGTGGCCTAAATCCTAAGGTATACCCCACTTATTAATTCCCCAGCAGAGTCGCCAGTTCTGTGATATGGTGGCAGAACCGACTGTTATACTGGTTTGCATTTTGTATTCGCAAATGTCATGTTAAGCAAGATTCTCCACCGACTTTTATTTCATCCAACTAAGGAAAAGGAAAAAGAACAGAAAAAACCTTTTTCGAGATGTTTCGGAGTACGGGGGGTAGATTATAGAAAGGGAAGGTGTTAGCACCCTTTCTATCCGTGGTTATCCACGGGCTCTTAGGTACTTGCTCATTTTGAATATTTCTTGTGTGTGCTTGTTTTGAAAAGTTTTGTTTACTTCATAATAACTCTTGTACTTGTCCTCAAGAGTGTGACGAAGTTGTTTTGAAAATTGTTTTGAAAAGTGTTTGTGTGAAAGAGTTTTTGTTTTGAGCAAGTACTTAAGAGTTTTCTACCTACTTGAAAAAAGCTTGTTCGTTTTCGTTTCATTTAGACAGTGCTATCCTACTATTAAGAAGTTGGTAGCCCTATCGTTGTAATTTTAAGGGACATTCGAAAGGGACGAAATGGTCACTGAAGGAAACAAGTAAGGATACCTTAGCATTTCGAAGGGACTATCGTCATAAGATCATTTCTCATAGGAATCTCGAGGTAAAAGTAGGGACTATGATCTTTATAACGACTTTGAATTATGGGTCATCGCTAAGGTATCCCTATGTTCGAGGGACACGACCATTATTTTCCGAGGTAACCAAGTGAGGCAAAACCCTAGGAGTGAGCATGTGCAAGTGTTTGATTTCAGTTTCATTTATCTTACGCATTTAGGGTTTTCTACTGTTTTAAAATGATTTATCTTTCACATACAATCCTAATGTCCATACATCTAGCAGTTTAATAGTTGCGGAAACTAAAAGCGGAAAAGAAAATATACCCTATTACTAGGCTTTTGGACAAATACACAAATATTTGACTGAAAAATAATGATGCGGAAATTCGAAATCCTAATTAATCTGTTACAAACTCAAAGTAGATAAAATAATTTGAATTAAAAGAAAGTAAAGGCGTGCGCGATGAATTAATTACGAGAATGAAGTCTAAGTCCTAAAAAATCTAATCAATTAAAGAGAATTTTTTTTGTATTTTATTATTGAGAAAAATATTTGAAATTTTAACCTAAATCTAATTAATTTAAGAAAAAAAACATTTTTTTGGTATTTTGTTGAGAAAATTAAATATTTGTGAATTAAACCTAATTTGTCTAATTAATTTTAATTATGAAAACAATCAAATCAAATTAATTGATTTCCCAAAAAAAACTAATTTTAATAAAAACCTAATTCTATATTTTTGTGATTTTTTTATTTTATGATTTAATAATAATAAAAAAAATGATTTTGTGAAAAAAGCTAATTAAGACAAGTAATAAAATAAGAGAAATTAACAAAAGAATTGGAATTGGGCCTGATATGATGAGCAATTTGGGGGGTGCGTTGCCAATTTTTGATAGGCCCAAGATGATGGCCCAGAGTTTAGCGCATGATCTAGTGCACCTTCCTTCTGATGGTTCATGGTGAGCCTGCATGTGTTGGGCGTTGAATTTGGCTGGAGATGGATCTGATGGTTTTGCATCTGGGGGCGCATGATGGACACTGGATAGTGAGGCGCGCTGGATCTGGAATTGGTAACTCAGAAAATATAAAAGGTCTGGACCTAGGATCAAACCTAGGTCCTCCTTTTCACACGTCCACTTCCCTTGCCAACTGCGCTGGATGTTAATTCATGAATATAACCAAATAAAAATAATATAAGCAAAACAAACACGTGATGTCCAGAAAACGCGCCAAGATTCAAATTACCCAACGGGAGCTTGCTACCTAGCCTTCTTCTTCCTCAGCACTGTCGTTTTAGATGCTGGACTTTTACCTACGGTTCCATGCACGTAACTAAAACATGTTCATCTCAAAAAAGCTTAAACAAACGAGATAAATAAAATCCAAGTATTCCAATCAACCAGGCTTGATCTCGTGAGCACGATGGTGCCCATATTTGGCCCTAACTTTACCTGTATAATAAAACCCTAAAATTTAACCTTAAACCCTAATAATGGCAATTTTCCCTGTGTGCATCAAAACTTACAATTAATCATGATAACATATTCCAAATGACAACACAAACATGAATGTATGCTTAAAAAATGTTAACCATGCGCAAATAATCAAAACCAAAATCAAGAAATATGGGAAACCGTGAGAGATGTGGAGGCTTATTTTGGGCGTCTTAATGCGTGCAAATGATTGGAACAGCTTCTGAAGGTGTCCATGAACGTTTTGCCAGCTTTAAATCTCCTTGAGGATGGCTATAGTATGGAATCCGATTTGAGATTTTTTTGACAAAAATTGCAACTTCTCCTTGCCGTTTCACACGATCAACCCTTCTCCTTGTGTCTTGGATTTGTTGTGTATATGTAGTAGACTGTATTAGGTTAACAAAAAATATGCATATCTTTGCCAATTATCAAGATTTGATTTGATTCCATCCTTGTATTATTTCTTTCTATATCAAGCCAGATCATACCATTTTCATCCCAATCAGCCTTGGAACGATTTGATTTGGTTTGACAACATATTTGCATTGTAACTTCATTTAAAATCAGATCAAAAACAAATCTTCCATATTTTATATCATTTATTTGATTTAATTTGACTTTTAAATGATTAAAATCAAAATAAATTAAATAAATAAAGTCAATAATATGTGGTAGAATGTTTGGGTCGTGTACATTGCTAGAGGTAAGATGCAAGCATAAAAAGTTAGGCCCATTTGACAAAAAGTGCAATTTTGGGCATTGTTGACTTTTGACAATTTTCCAAAAATGGCCAACTTTAACAATGCATATCTCCTTCAATGTTTACCCTAAGAGTATGTTCTTTGACTTTTTAGAAAGCTTAGGATGTCCCCTGATCAACCTATTTTGTTTCATTTCAATTGGATCTTCCATGTTCATGTAAGAAGCTTTGTCCCAAAAGGTGTTTTTGTTGACTTTTTGAAATGACCTATAATGTATGAATTTGTATCTTCTCATGAGTTCATTTCTTGAACTTGAGGGCTGAAGATGAGTTGTAGGTAATTGACTTCTCTTCAAAATGAGACTTGGATGGGAAATTTCTGATAAAGTATGAGAATGTTATGCTTGGTCAAAGTTTGGTTGACTTTTCCTAAGAAACCCTAATTTAACAACTTTTGAGTTTTGATGAGTTAGGAGAATTCCTTGGGGAATCATGATCAAACCTTGATAAAATGATGGATATCACTTCAAAATGTTGATGTTGACCAAAAATCTTGAAGTTTGACTGTATGTGGGCCACAGTTTACTTTTGACCTAATATAGTTGATTTTCAAGCATCTGAGCAGTTGACTGGGCAAACTTCTTGTGTAAGGCATGAAACTTGACATGGATGGTCTTGAGAATATATTAGGACTATGGAAAGGATTTGAGGCCTTTGGAGCTCACCCATCTTGATGAAAATGGAAACCCTAGTTGGAGGTCCATTACTTTAGGAGAGAGTTTGTCTGGTCAACTCTTGGGCATCCTTGAGCAAGTTGAGGATCTCAATGATTATGTGTTGAGTAAAAATGGGAGGGAAAATTTTGGGGTACAACAGGTACTTTTTACCAGACTGACTTGGATAATGAATCTGCGGGCGAGAGCCATATCCTACAAAACAAGACAAAAATAAACTCTAAGAATCCTTGAAATGTTTAGTATGACATGCTATGTTATGATGTCATGATTATGCTCAAATATAGTAGATATAGCAAGCACAAACAAGTCACACAAAGACCTTAGGTTTAAGGCTTGCATGGATTTTAAGGTGATACCCTCTTGAAGTTGGGTTAGTTCAACTTGTCTTAAATATAATAATCGGGTTCTAAGGGATATCAATATCACCGGTCTTTCCCCCAATTCTTGTTCCGATAGACAATTGACTTTCCACCAAACAAAATTCAAGGGTCAAATCTCAATGAGTGTAGTATCGAGTATCAACCGACTTTGGGTTTACACCAAAGACAACTATCTCACTACGTCCTAAAAGCCATGTTGGTCAATTAAGGTGCTAAAGTCAGTTGACGTTTTATGACACCATGCAGTGGCCCCATATTCTCCTTGATTACTCAAAGGCTACCGGTACACACAAAAGTATCGCATCAACGTAGCTACTGTTTCAACCGTATCGGTATACCCCACATAGTTCCCTCACAGTTTATTGCTACTTACCTAAAAAGGTGCCCCAAATCCGGCTGTAGGATCAAAGCAAACCCAAACAAGAAATCATAATGTAAAACATGCAAGTCAAACAAGGAAAGCAAGTAAATATGATCTAGCCCTAAGGTAAACCCACTTTTAAGTAATTCCCCAATAGAGTCGCCAGTTCTGTAACACGGTGGGAGAACTGACTTGGTTGTTTTGAGTTTGATCACAATTGTGCGGATAGCAAGAGTCGCCACCGACTTTTCTTTTATCCAAACGGAAAGGCTGAAAAGGACAGGAAAGACCTTTAGAGATGTTTTCTGAGTTCGGGGGGTAGATTATGAAAATGGAAGGTATTAGCACCCTTTTAATCCGTAGTTATCTATGGGCTCTTAGTTTCTTGCTAGATCATTTGCTTTTGTTTTAATGTGCTTGTGGTTTAGGTTTTGAAATTATTTTGAAAATATCTTTGTAATGGTTCTCGTTTCTATAAGAACACGTACATAGTGTTTTTTTCGAAAATAGTTCAAAGATGTGTTTGAAGAGTGTGTTTTTTGAAAGTACTTGGAAATATGTTTTTGTAATGGTTATCGTCTCTATAAGAACGTATACAAAAAACTTTTGTCTTTTGAAAAGATTTTAATATGAAAGTGTTGGTGTAAAATGTTTGGTTGTGAGCAAGCGAGCAACTAGGAGCGAACCTACCTACTCAAAAGATCTTAAATGTTCTTTTGCTCCTCATTTAGATGTTGCTATCTTACCATTGAGTTGGTAAGAAGCCCCATCATTGGATGCGAAGGGATAGTGCAGGATATTTGTACAGTCATAGAAGGAAACTTGTGAGATGTTTTAGCAATTTTCGTCAAGGACTAGATTGTTTTATCGAAGGCAACATCGAGGGACATCGAGGGACTAAGATCTTTTTATCGAAGGGTCTTTACTAAAGCGTCCCATATTCGAGGGACATGACTGTTTTTTCGAGGCAACAGGCGAGGTTACCCTAGAGGTGCACGTGTGAAAAAGTATGTTTGTTTCAAGTTATTTTGTATTTGATTAGGGTATCTAGCGATTGATTTTAATCTTCCCATACACACCTAATTACTATACAGTATAAGGAAAACAGTAAATTGCAGAAATCAAAATTCTACGCTATTACAGAAGTTTTCGAGAATGGGGGTACAAATTTACAAATTGGGATGGATTAGTAGAATTAAATGTCCAAATAGGAAAACAATACAACCAAATCGAATCAAGATATTAATCAAAATTATAACAGTTTATGAAATAAAATTAATTGATAAAGTATACAAATTTTTGGTATTTTTGTTTGTGAGAAATTTTGAAAAGAAAATAAAATCCTATTCTATTATTTTAAAAATTTGTTTATCATGAAGAAATTAAACAACTTGTAAAAAAAATGTTAACTAAAAAGTTAATTAACTAAATTATTCACAAAAAAATTGTTAACTAAACTAACTGAGAAGATTAAATAATTCAAAATTACGAATCTAGAATTAAAATTAAAGATTAAATTAAATCTAAACTAAAATTATTAAGATAATTCTAAACTAAACTTAAAATTCTAAATAACTAAATTAATCCTAAAAATAAGTTAAGGTTCTAGAATTCCTAAGTTAAATCTAAACTAAATTAAAAAATCTACAATTACTAATTAAATTAAAATTACTAAATCAATTACAAGAAGAGGTGTGAAACATAAAATTGAAGGTGCTGTCATGATTTTCGTATGGGCTTTTGATTAAAAGTCCAAACCCTTTTTTTAATGACTTTTGTCTAATAGTAAAAGGAGGAAATGACAAAAAGATTGAAAAAATACACAAAACGTCCCAGGGGGTCTCGAACTCGGGGACTCTATATCACACAAACGCATGTTAACCACTACACCAATTGACCCTTCGTTTATTCATATTAATCAAATACTACAAAAAACAAAACTTAGAAAATGGGTTGGGCTAGGCCCAAACCCGGATCCATCTAAGACAGAATAGGGAGGAGTTTTATGAACCTTAAATTGAAAGGGGCACCGCTGATGTCTTTCATGGGGAAAGGAAAATAAACAATTTTTTTAATCTCTCTATTATCTTCTTCATACGATTCAACAACAAACTTCATTTGGTTCTAGCTTTCTCTGCTCTCACTCGCTAACTTTGCTTTCTCAAACTTCCTTTGTTCATCCAATCGATCAGCGCGAGACAACAATGACCAACACTTGGTCTCAACAGTTTCGCATACATCTCTCACTCTCACCAACTTTGTCTGTTCTGTACTCTCTCTTCAACATATACATTATGTTCCAATCTCCTTCTCACTCTTTATTTCCCCCACAACAAGAATGCTCCGCCTCTCTCGGCTCCTAACCGGCCTTCATTTCTTCTCACAACTCAAACCAAAAAAATCCAAAACTGGAGACACGATTCTGTAAGATCCTTTACCCTAAGCATGTTTCCAAACCTATTTATCCAACATCCTCACAAATCTCAAACAAGCTTTGAATACTAAACAGAAAACCATAATCATACAAATTGAAACTAAATAGCCACGGTGAAGAGATTAAAGCAATAATGTTGGAGTTGTTAATCAGTGAAACATGGAGAATATTGTGATAAGAGAATAAATGCAAAACGGAAGACACTTACACAACCAGAGTTAGTCCGACGTATCTTAGACTCCAGTGACAACCAAGGTAAGATCCATAATCTCTTCTCCTCTTGGGGTACTTCTTCTTCGAAATCTGGTTGAGTTGTTACTATGTTTCTTGTTGTTGAGTCTGTATTTAATATTGCGGGTATTTGGGCAGGTTGAGATATGCCCGAGGGTTGCTGTGTTGTGAGATTATTTATGCAGAGGTTTATAGAAGGGAACCATTTGTTATTTATGCATTTATGAAGAGTACAATAGGTGAGGGTTTGAGTTTTGTGTTATAGGAAAGGGCTTAAATATATGACGAGGTCTGTTTGAACAAAGGGAGTAAAGAGCGTGATTAAGGATTTTATGGAGGTAGCAAAGGGAAACTGTTTTTGAGCAGGGATTTACTAGGAGTGTTGTTGGTTGTTTTCTCCTATTTTCTGGTTTATGCTAATGCTTATGTATTATGCTGAGAGGTTTGGAACAGATGGAGATTTTTTGTATTCTCTTGGACAGGAGTTGGAGGTCCTTGGTTTTTTCTGGTTTTTTGTGTATGTTGGCCTGGTTTGTATATTGTCTTGATATCTCTTCCTTTGCTGGTTTTTGGCTTTGTTCGTTTTCTGGTTTTTTGCTGGCTAACAGATATTCTCCTCCTCTGTTCAATGAACAGTGTCCTTATTATATTGGAATCGGGGTGGAAAGTGGGGGGGGGGGGGGGGGGGGAATTTGAGGGTTGAACAATTTTGGCTACTGCTTCAATATTTTTTTGCTGCAGTTTTTGTATTGCGATTTTGGTGTAAGTTTTTGGGACAATTTTGCAGCATATGTTTGGGCTGCTTTATATAGGTTTTGGACTGGCTTCCTTGGTATTATTATGCAGATTGTGTGGCTGGTTTTGGACTGTATTGGTTTGACATGATTTTGGATCATTTGTTGGCTAGGTAATATCTTTCTGACTCTTTTTCTTTCCTCTTCCATTTTTCAATGAAATAAAGCAATTTTTCTTATTTTTCTATAATTTCTGAAGGTTTGCAGTTTAGGGACATGATGACACAATAGGGTTTTGTGAGCTAGCTAGCTTGCTGTTTTTATAATGCTTTGTTGTTTTTGTTCTGTTTGACAGCTTGTGCTACATCATTGCAGCCTGCTGCTGCCTATTTTGTTGTGTTTCTATGTTTGACAGCCTTGGGCATTTTGACTTGTTTGCATTTTGTGTTGTCTTTCGCCTTACTCCTGCTGCTATGTTGCTTTTTTGTTGTTTGTTGCATGTTGTCGCACTGGTTTTGGGCTGTTTGGCTGTTGTTTGGCATTTCCTTTTTCTTGTTATTTGGCAGCTTGCAATTGCTGTTACATTAACTGTCGTTTGGCAGCCTTGCTCTATTTCTATGCTTAGTTTGTTCTGTTGCGGTTTTGCTGTGTTGTTTTGTGTCTTTGCTTGATTTTGCAGTACGAAAACATTGGCAACCTTCTTTTCCTTTTATGAACCGAAATCCAGGTTTTGTGATTTGCAAAGTAGGAGGAGATGGATTATGATTAAAAATAACAAACCTGATAATTTTTTATTCCAAAACGCAAACCCTAATGATTAAATAAAACTTGCTTTAACCCTCAATTCTTGCTTGAATTTTCTCGATGCTTGCTAACTTTTTCTTTTTCTCTTGTTTCATGGATGGCAAGCGAGGCAAGGTGATGAGAAAATCATGGCTAGCAAAGATTGGATGGATTTCTTGAAGATGAAGAAAATGAAGACTGGAAGAAATAAAACAAAATTCCTCTCTTTGTAAACAACACAAATTTTGTAATTTATTCAATTGTAATCAAAACAAAATTTGTAATTTCACTTTACTTGTAATGTAATGAACACAAAGCCTTGAATGAATTTGGTATGATGACATTTATTGTACCAATCTCGAATTTTAATTGAACTTTGGAATTCCAAATTTGAATGGTTTGAATGATACATATTGACTTGGTAACTTGAATTTCAAGCAATCACAAATGATCAAATAAACCATGTGCCTTGTACTACAATCAAATTCCTAAACAAAATAAATGTTTAAGAATCCAATTCCACTTGGTTAACTTGAACCCAAAACTATGGTCGTTTAAATGAAAATCTTAATCTTCACATCTTGTCCAAGTCAAATTGGCATTCAAAATGAACTCATATGTCACGCTAGATTAAAATGGGACTTCATTGTTAAACAAACATGCTTTAAGAACATTCGTCAATCTTGTAGAATTAACAAACTTCAACAAATTATGGTTAAGAACATTTGAAATCAAACAAATGACTTGCAACGATTCGATAACTTTTAAAGTCTTCCGAACACAATTTTCTTTCGATCTTTTAAGATAAACTCGTGAGCGACATCGCTTATGACCATATGCAGAAATAATCGTCTCAAGATCTTATAATTTGAGGAAATCGCAATTCTTAGAAATCAGACGACAATTACTTAAAATTAGGTTAAAGTCCATGATGCGACTTCTAACATATTCGAATTTTGGTGATCTTCTACATGTAATCATCTCTTGATTTGTGAAGATAAAATGGAGATGACATCAAGGAGAATCATACGCAAAAAGAACTTCTCAAAAATATCGATTAATGAATAAGTTACAATCGTTTGAACTCGCTCTTGCAAAAGGTCGATTTTTGGGTCAATGGAGTCATTTTCAATCATCTGAACCCTTGACTGAGCAATCTTGCAATGCGAGGTTTAAAACTTGGCACGAATACCCTTGAGGAGACATAAAGATCTATGAAGACCATTTGAAACCTTGAAGACTCAATTTTCTTTGAGAAATTCCAAACCCTAATTGTTGACTTACTGCTTAGGAAGAGAATCTGTCTGATCAACTTCTGAACCAAATTAAGTATTCGAGAAACCCTAGGATAGTATCTTGAATAAAAACGGGAGGGAAAATTTTGGGGTACAACACTACCCCCCGAACTCAAGAAAATATCTCAAAGGTCTTTCCTGTTCTTTTCACCCTTTCCTTATTAGATAAAAGAAAATTCGGTGGCGACTCTTGATATCCGCAACAATTGTGATCAAACGCAAAACACCCAAGTCAGTTCTCCCACCGTATTACAATCCCCATTTGTAATTTGTATCCCGATCCCCTAAAATGCTGTAATAATGTAGAACTTTAAATTCCTGCAATTTATCGCTTTCAATATTATTGCTAGTAATTAGGGTTTGTATGGAAAGACTTAAAATCAACAAGTAGGCAACCCTAATTCAAGACAAAAATGCATGAAAATAGTACACCTTGCACACTTGTACCTCTAGGGTTAACCCACACTTATTGCGTTAGATAAAAAACAGTCATGTCCCTCGAACGTGGGATACTTTAGCAAAAACTCTTGAATATAAGATCGTAGTCCCTCGATGACCCTTCAATGTTGCCTTCGGTAAACGCTCTTAGACCCTTACAACAAATTGCTAAGGTATCTACAATGTTGCTTTCTATGATTGTACGATGACCCACGTTTGTCCCTTCACATCCGATGATAAAGTTTTCTACTAACTAATGGTAGAAAAGCACTATCTAAAGGAGGAGGAAAAGAACAAAGACTTTTTGAGTAGGTAGAACGTTCGTAGTTGCTTGCTCACAACATTTCAAAACATCTTTCAAACACACCAACACTTTTCAAAGAAATGTTTTCAAAAGTAAACACTTTGTATACATTCTATAGAGACGAGAATCATTACAAAGTTAGCCTAAACAAAGGAAGTTTTCAAAAATACTTTCAAAAACAAACACAAACACTATTTTTTTTTTGCAAAGCATTTCAAAGTGAGCTAGAAACTAGGAGCCCGTAGATAACTACAGATGAAAATGGTGCTAATACCTTTCCTTTTCATAACCTATCCCCCGAACTCAAGAAAATTCTCAAAAGGTATTTCCTGTTCTTTTCACCCTTTCATATATTGAATAAAAGAAAATTCGGTGGCGACTCTTGCTATCCGCAACAATTGTGATAAAATACAAAACACTCAAGTCAGTTCTCCCACCATATTACAGGGGTGAAATCAATTGAAACTTAATAACTATTACAACCTTATTGAATAATGCAAAAATAAAATATACAAGAACATAAAGATAATATAAAAGAAAAGAAAATTGTTTTTTATGGTTTTTTGTATGAAAAGTGTTTTAACCTAGTTATAATAATAATTCTAATGTCTAAATTAAATTAAATTAATTTAATTAAAATAAAATTAAAAACCTAAGTTTAAATTAATTAAGAAAAGAAGATAATTTATTATAAAAATGTTTTTTGATCTTTTTATTTAAAGGAAATAAAATTAAAGTGAAAATAAAAAATAACAAGTTTAGTCTAAGTATTTAATAAAATATTTTTGGTATTTTTGATTTAAATAAAAAAAATAGTAGTAATGATAATATTTGAAAGACAAGAAAAGAAAATTAAAATTAAAATTAAAAGTCAAGGGGGTTTGAAAATGAATTATGGGGTTAGAAAGAAAAACAATTTCTTTTACTTAGGCCTAAGGCCTTTTTTGTTATCAGAAATAAAAATAAAATAAAATAAAAAGAGAATGTTTGGCTACGTGGTAAAAAGTAAACATGGGGTGATGGGAAGTAAAAATCGATGGCCCGGAGATATGAGGCCCATGCACGCTTGTTCAAACAAAAAAGAAACAAATGAAAATATGAAAAATGCAAAAGGTCGCGTTGGGGCTCGAACCCAAGACCTTCTACATAAATGCCTTACGCGCGCGCTTGCTGTCACTAGGGTGGCCGGTATAGAAACAAGTTACAATAAATTTAAAATAAACTAAGTTCTAAAGGCAACTTTATCTTTTCCTCGCACCATAACCAGAGCTCTGTAACTTTCTCATCTCTCAACCATTTCAGAAATTATAAACATCAAACTTGTTAGAAATTTCACCATGATTTCAAATATGTAAATAACTTAAGCAATGGATCAAAGATGGGTATGAATTTTGAATGATACCAAATTTAACTTAATTTTTTCAGAAGGTTCAGGCTCAAAATTCTTACTACTCAGGCAACATAAATGAATTCTGAGGACATGGTTAGTTTTAGGGCTATGATGTCTACATTTTATCTTTTAAAATGGAAGTCAAATGATGTTGTATGAAGAGTTGGAATTTTAGAAAACTCACCATGCAGATGGAGATCTTGTTTTGAGTTTGAGCTACCTTCAAGGTGTTGTAATGATTGGTTAGCTTCCTTGACCCTCCAGGAAGCTATTACAATGCTTACTTTGGATTGAGGATGGTTGAAATGTTCTGGAGAAGTTAACCTACAATCAATTGTTTTTGAAAATGGAAGATGAGGAAAATGGTGTTACAGTTGAGTTTAAGGTGTTTGGATTGTCTCTATATGTGTATTAAAAGCTTGGTGATTGATAAAAATGGAAAACACACGAGGGGATTGTGAGATGGATGTTCAAAGGCAGGAATGACACGAAAATGGTGTTTTTAGCGCAATTTTTGGTTTGAGGGAGTTTTAAGGCTTCTAATCTCGTCTCCTAAGTCGCATAATAGTGTCTCATTTTATAAGAGAAGGTTTGGAGGCTTGAGGTGGTCAGAATTACAAGATCACGTGTTTATGGATTTTGACTTGTTTTTGAAGTAACCTTGACAAACATTGTTCCAATGCATAGTACAAGTCTTGTAGGGTGGCTAAGAGCTTTAAAAATGTTGCTTCTAATCTTGTGTGTTGATTGTGTTTAGAGGGAACAAGTTAGAGGCTCCATACCAGTTGACTTTGTGATTAAAGTCACTTTTCCAAAATGGAAATGTGAACTTTCTTCCTTAAATGGCAAGATGTATTGGACCAGGATTAAATCAAGTGGTTCATAGCTCAAAATCTTGTGTAATATTCTGTTAGAGATAGATACACAAGTTATAAGGCCTGCAAAGTGAGATTATTCAGCAATGGTTAGAGATTTGGTCAAGTGTTCATCACAAAAATGCCTTGTAATTCAAGAATGGATGCCTAATTTCCTCTCTTCGATTCTCTTAGCTCAAAAATGACCTCTTCAAGTTCTGGGATATTTTGGAAAGCTTGAAATATCCTCTACAATTTTCATATTTTCCATTTTTGCTAAATCAAATTAGAGCTATGTGAAAAATGGCCAAAAAGTTGGGACAAAAAAATAGCCTAAACTAGGTCAAAATTTCACTAAGTGTTTAAGTAAAAAGTGCATGACTTCATGGGCCTATAACTCAAAATCTAAGCATTTTTGGGATATGAGTCCTCTAATAAAAAGTTGCAGATTTCATCAAGATATACAACTTTCATGTTAAAAGTTTTCTTTGAATCATCTTGGATCTTGGTGAAAAATTGGCATGAAGTAGTGAAATTATCATGTACACAAACACTTAGAAAAATTATAAGTCTTGAAAAGTTTGACTTTACAAATTGACTTTTGACTTTCTTGATTTCATGATGATCAAACTTCATATTTTTGAATGTCTTGATTAATTTTGATCTTTGAGACTCAAATTTGACCAAAAAGTCAAAGTTTGATTTTTGGTGTATTAGTTGACTTTTTAGTAGTTGACCAAATTTCATCTATCAATTGTTTGATCTTGAGGGATGAATTGAATCATACAATTAGGTCAAAATGATGTAATTGAATCCTTGAAATCATGTTTCAAACCAATAAGTCATGTATTAGTTCAAAAGTCAAAAATCAGTCATTCTAATCAAAAACCCTAATTTTGACTATTTTACCCTTTTGATGAATTGAACACTTTTCTTGAGGAATTGTGACCCACACTTGATCAATTAAGAACATGACTTTAAAATGTTGATATTGGTCAAAAATCTTGAATTTTGACTGTAAGTTAACCACAATTGACTTTTTAACCAATATAGCTGATTTTTCAGTCATCTGATCAATTGACTGAGCAAAATTATGATTCAAGACTTGAAACTTGACATGAGTATTCTTGAAGGTCTATAATGATCCATTAAAGTCACTTGAGGCATTAGAAGTCAAATTGTCCTTGTGAAAATCAAAACCCTAATTTAGGGCATCAGTGTTTAGGAGGTGGTTTGACCTAGTCAACACTTGTGCAAACTTGAGCTATTTGAAGATCTTGTGAGAAATGTCTTGAGAAAAGAGAGGGTAAATTTTGGGGTACAACAATATGTAAGTGTGTATAGAAAAGAGTTTTCTAAGTAACATGTACGTATGAATCACCATATTTACATTCATTGTTAAATCAATTATTTTCAACTTCATTTTAGTTCCATTTAAGATTTCGTCGAAACATTTTATATTCCTGCACACTTTACATTCCAACACATTTTACATTTATGCGCTCTAAAAATTGTCTTTGCATTACTGTCACTTTTAATATTTTAGTCTAGTTGAAATGTCAATCATCAAGAAAACATAACAAAACTAAGCACATATGTTCTATGATCAATCTAGTCTATCATGTAAGTAACCAAAGTATCAATTTTGGAAGACTAACAATTGTTTACCAAAATCTAAGGTAAACAAATTGGCACTCCCAGTGGGATCCTTATGCTTTAGTCATTTTACTTAGTCTTTTTGAAAAGTTTTTCTGCATATTAGCTCTTCATACATAGGTTTCTCAAACTTCATTACATGAGATTGAGGAGCGGTAGATGGTAAATCCACCAAGTAAAAATGGATAACAACCCATTCGATAGGGGAAAATACGGCCGCAAGTGATACCCTGTATCAAATGCTCAAAGTGGACCAATATTATCCCCGGTAAGAACACATGGTCAACTAGTGACTCCAAGACCAGTTGGGACTAGTACTTTTAGGCCCTACGTGCCATGATTTTTGATTCCTATGAAGGGTCGTGAACAAACATATGGAATGCCAACTTCAGTGATGGCAAGATTTCATAATAGTGAGTTAACATTTGTTGATTCATTGGTGAGTACTTATTCGTCATTACAAGGGTCAGGATTGGATGCTAACAATTTGGGTCAAAATGTTCAACCCCCTAGAATAGGATTTCCTACCCAACCAATACCCACTTTTACTACAAATTTTGCGGTTGTATTAAGGTAGAAAATGGATGGAAGCAACCATGACATGATTCATATGCTTGCCCAATAAAGTGGCACAATATTCAACCCCTTGATCTAAAATACTACCCAAACTAATCAGCAAAATGCTCAAACAAATCAATAATTGGTAGCACGGATGACGCGAATCACATATTTCTTTAACGCTCCACAAATGTTGGTTCGACAACCCCGACGGGAGTTGATGGTAGAAAATCAAGGAGCAATCCTAGAAGAAAACCCAACCATTAAGCAAGCCAAGAATTTTGTACCTAATGTAGCCGAAGTCAATTGGGGAAATAAGGTTGAACCCTATAGGGTTAAACAACCAATACCTAGAGAGAACCCCCAAGGGTTGTGATGGTAAATTGAAACTAGAATGAAGATGAAGTCGCGCATTGAGTTCGACAGGATGATATGGAAGGAGAAAAGAATTTGGCTGCCATGGTCGAAAGATTTATAGTGCGAAATGGGATAAACATAGGCCTTTATAGGCCAAACTATACATCTTTATTATCTAAATTCATCTTGTAGACTAAATTACCTAGGGGGTGGAAAGTCCCAAAATTAATAAAATTCTCTAGTGATACAAGCGAAACCACTATCGAACACATAACAAGATACCTAACTGAGGCATGGGACATTGCTAATAATGAAAATTTAAGGATAAGATATTTTCCCAGTTCCCTAAACAAAAATTCTTTTACATGGTTGACTACACTTCCAGCGAACTTCATCCATGATTGGAATCGCTTGGAGAGATTGTTCCACGAACAATTATACAAGGGGAAGTCAAAGATTAGTTTGAAAGAGTTTGATAGTATTAAGCAAAATTCACAGAGCCAATTGATGATTACTTGAATATGTTTCATTTGTTAAATACAAGTGTCTGAACATGAGTTAGTCAAAATGGCTGCTGGTGTTTTAGATTATTCTATCAGGAAGAAGCTAGATACCCAATACTTAAGAGATATGGCCCAATTGGCAGATAGAGTTCGACATATCGAACACTTAAAGCCTGAAAAGGCTAGGGCTAATAACAGTAATAAAAGATAAAAGGTAGCATATGTTGAAATGGATTAGGATGATGTGGAGATATATAGTGACCCTATAGGTTTTGATGAAAGCGAAATTGATTTGGCCAAATTAAAACAAGGGTTACCTTATGCTTGTAAAGTTTTATCACCTTTGAACGAGAAAAACCTCGTTGAACCAGAAAAGAATGATAAATTCCCTAAAAGAACATACACTTTCGACATTATGAAGTGTGATGAAATTTTTGATTTGTTAGTTAAAGATGACCAAATAATAGTACCACTTGGTGCTAAAATACCACTGTTAGAACAATGGAATAAAAGAGGTTTATGTAAATATCACAATTTTTAGGCCATAAAACCTCACAGTGTTTTCTTTTTAGGGATCTTGTGAAGAATAAAATTAAGGACGGAAGGTTGAAGTTCGGAGACAAGAGGAAGCCCTAGATGAAGGTTTGTTCATATCCTTTGCAGGTGGCAGATTCCCATTATATCGAACCTGCTGATATCAACATGGTCGAGGCTACTAAAGGCCTTTGCATGGAAAGCATTATGGTTAAAAACACTGAAGGTTTCAAGCAGGAAGTCTAAATGACTGAGGTTACTGAAGGCCTCAGGGTAAAATTGCAGAAAGTTAGGATTACTGATGATCCTAATGTGGAGGTTAACATGGTCGAAATCAGTGAAGATATTAACATAGAGGGCGATGAAGAAAGCACCCAGCAACATGAGGATCAAATGAGGGTTGCATATCTAGAAAAGGATGAGAACTTGGTCAAGTTCCTCCAACATTTCCAGAGAAAGAAATCAGAGGTGATGTTATGCCCCATGTGCAGCTTTGTCTTTGACAGAAAGGTTGTGGAAAACATGGAAAGAGTTCAAATTACCATCCGCAAAGGAAATTGGAAAGATGCACACAGTCAGTATGTCTTCAACAAAAAGGGAGTCCCTCAAAGGAAACCACAAAAATTCTCAAGTCTCCTGGCAAATAGGTTAACAACTTTCAAGCCCACTCCTGATGCCCCCAGGGAAAATGGGTAAAACCTATTGAAATGAGGGAGCAAGGTTAAGAGAAGTGAAAAAGTTTCAAGGTGGGTATAGGTCTTCAATATCTTATATAAAGGAATTCCAAGTGTTGAAACAACAAACATTTGGATCTAGAAATTATAAAGGAAAAAATCATGTGTCTCGATCCTAGTGGAGGAGACAACAAAGGCGAAGAAAGGTTGGGAGGGTAGCAGCCTAAAGAGACATGGCGGAGTCCAATAACAACCAACCCCAAATAAATATAAGGGTAAAGAAAGACAACCAGCTTGGAGGAAACTGTTTGGGTCAAAGAAGGAAGAACCTAAAGAGAAATTAGTGGAGTCACCAACACCAGATGATGACATACTAAATGACAACTTTGATTCAGGTTTGGAATCTTCTTCAAATATAAACTACAATGTAGTCTATGTGTTACTTTTAGAGTATGATCAGGTAACCGATGTTGAAGAGGCTGAGGAGATTAACGAAGCAGAGATGGCCATACACATTCTAGTGTGCTACTATGTTATAAATAACAGTTGTATTGAAGAACAAAATATGTTCTTCGAAAGACGTGATGAAGGAATGAAGAGTCACATGAAACCTTTGTTCATACGAGGGAAGCTCGAAAATATTGGAGTTAATAGGATTCTAGTTAATGGTGGGGCAACTATTAATTTTATGCCACACTCCATGTTAAAGAGGATTGAAAAGTTCGACACTAACCTAAAGCCACATAATATGGTCTTGTCGAAGTATGAGGGAAAATTTGGCCATACGTTGGGAGTGATTCAAGTTGACCTAACTGTTGGGTCAATCACTACGCCAACTATTATTATGGTCATAACATCAAGGGCCAATTACAATCTTCTCTTGGGCTGTGAATGGATACACAACATTAGAGCACTCACATCTTCTCTACACCACATGATCTCGATTTAGAGGGATGATGGGATAGTGGAGAATGTGAAGGCAGGAAAAAGCTACTATATGGAAGAGGTTAACCATGTGTATAAACGACATTTTGACAGGAACTTGATGAAGATAGTGCCTTGTTCATCTGCGTGATTTGCCTATATGCCTTCGGATAAGGAACTTTATTTTTTGAATCTGCACCCAACACATGGTTTCTAGTGGGATAGAGAGATCATGGGCGAAGAAGACAAAGTTGAAGGGGTGCCAGGCCTTTGACCTACTTGTTAGGGAGACAAAGACATTGACTATGTCTGAGTCTAGTGTAATGGAAAATATTTTGGCTTACATAGCCAAAAATAGGTTGAAAGCGGCTTTAGAGGCCAAAGTGAAATACATGGTTATCAAAGCCGATGAGAATAAAGTGCACCTTGAAGGTCTTGGAATAGATTTTGAACCAGAGCCACCTGATAAGGTGCAAATTGATGCAACAAGCCATAGGATTTCCATCTATGATGATGAGCTATTGGGATTCGAAAAGGATCCAATGGCAATAAACAAAAAGATGTTAGCACAAGATCCTCTCGAAAAGATTGACCTAGAAGATGGAGCGAACAAGAGGCCAATGTAAATTAAGGTAAACCTCAGCCTAGAACTCAAGGTCAAAGTAATCCAATTGTTGAAGGAGTACAAAGACTGCTTTGTTTGGGACTATTGTTGTACCCCAAAATTTTCCCTCCCATATTTCTCAAGACATTGCAAAAATAATCTCCAAATGGCTCAAGATTGCTCAAGAGTTGGACAGTCAAATCATCTCCTAAGGCATTCAATCTCAAATTAGGGTTTTGTGTTGCATCAAGGTCCTTGCATCAAAATGACCTCAAGTGCTCCCCCAATGTCCTAATATGTTCTCAAGTTCATCCATGTCAAATTTCAAGCCTTGCAGAGGAAGTTTGGTCAGTCAATTGCTCAAGAGGTCCAAAAATCGACTGTGCTAGGGCAAAAGTCAACTGTGACCTATAAACAGTCAAACCTCAAGATATTTTGTCAACATTATCATTTTGAAGGATAATTTATCATTTGATCAAGGTTTGATCATGATTCATCAATGATTGCTCAAGATTCAAAAGTTGCTAAATTAGGGTTTTTGAGGAAAAGTCAACTCAACTTTGACCAAGCATAACTTTCTCATACTTTATGAGAAATGACCCATACAAAGCTCATTTTGAATAGGATGCAATTTCCTACAATCCATATTCACACCCTAAGATCAATAAATTCACTCACAAAAAGTTACAAATTTGGACATTATAGGTCATTTTTGAAAGTCAACAAAAACACCTTTTTTTCAAAGCTTATAACTTAATAATGGAATATCAAAATGAGTTGAGACCAAAAGGGTTGGTTAGATGACATCTCAAGATTTCTAAAAAGTCAAGGAACACCTCCAAAAGTTCAAAATTGAAGAAGTTATGCATTGTTGAAGTTGAGCATTTTTCCAAAATTGCCAAAAGTCAACTATCCCCAAAACTTCAAATTTTATCAAAAGGCCCCACTTTTTCCACTTGATTTGATCTTGTCACACTACACACGTGCTCTATCTTTAGTCTTGGGTCCATTTACTATTTTTTCTATTTTATTTGATTTTTATTGAATTAATTCATTTTAAATCAATTTAAATCCAAATAAAATCTAAACATTGATAACTTGGCATCTTTTTTATTGATACAGGTTTTAATTATCATCATGGACAGGATCAAACTCGTATCAAGCCATATCATGCACAAAATATTGGTTTTTGACAAATTTGGAAGCTTTTTCAATGGAGAATAAAATCACATCTTCAATCATCAATGCATAAGGATTCAAGTCCAAATATTTGACCTAATACAATGCCTTATACATATACAATGCAAAGGCACGAAAATCAGAGGCTGCAAAATCACAAGAAAAAACTTGAGAAAAAAACTTGAAAAAGCTTGAAATCGAAATCACTCTTAGAGGCCGATTCAAAGCAAAAACTCAACGTAGACCCCTTGCTGGATATCCACTGAGTGAAAGGCAATCAAAATCAACCTCTCTCCTCTCCTGAATTGCGCTGTAAGTCTCTCTAAACCTTGCCCTGTATTTGAAATCGCATACTCATATTCTGGCACTTTCTTGGCAAAATCTTTACACCACCATGCTTATTGGTCCATTTAGAAACTTTATGCATTAACCAATTGTGTTTTCATGAGCCATAGCCCCATACCCAAATCTAGGGTTTTGGAAGTTTGTTTTTGGGTGTTTTCTTTACAGGAAAAATTGGAACAAATAATGGATATAGGCATGTTCAAGAGGAAGAGACGAGCATGACTGTGGTCGTGGCTTGAGTTTTCATGGCCTAGAATGTATTTTAGGAGCAAGCCACGGATTTAGCTGCGGATAAGAATCTGCAAGTCCCCAACATCTTTGTTATTATTTTCTTGCAGGTCATTCAATACATAACTAAACGCGTGGTTCACCATACGCCCTCATGCAATCAATGGACAGATGGCCTCCAGGCTAAATCTGATGGTCTAGATGGGAGGCTCACCATACTCCCAAGTCAACAGGCGCACGTGGAATTACCAAAGTCAGCCAGGCTTGAACATGTTTGGGCCTCAAAAATGCTGATTTCACCCCCAAATCAGGCCCAAACCCCTTGGTTATTTCTATTCTTTTTTTTATATTTCTTTTATTTAATTGTTTTGTTAATTATTATTTTTATTATCACTAACCAATTAAATTTTTTCCTCATAAAATCAAAAACCAAAAAATATATTTTATTTATAAAAATTAAATTCATCATTTTATTTTGGTAAATAAATTAATTCAATTAATTTAGTTTAATTAGGTTTAACTTTTAATATTTTTGCAATAATTAAAATTAATATAGAATATTAGGTTTTACTAACTTTGACCGAATTTTTTTTATTTCTCTAAATACTCAAAAATCCAAAAAATAGTTTTTTTAATTAATTTATTTATTTATTCAATTAACTTAATTTAATTTCTTTTTAACCCAAAATAAACCAAAAAAATGCTTTCTTTCAAAAAAAGGGTCAAAACCCTAAAAAATACGCCCGATTTAATTTCCTGCACGCGCTCTATTTTACCATTGATGTAATTATTTCCCGGAATGTAATAGCTTTTAAATAGGACTTTATTTTATCGCTTTCTTTTATTTTCCGCAATTTAATTTCAAGGGTTGTCTTTGGCGATGTAAATACCTGACGCCTTGTAATAGTTTAGATTTAAATTCCGCAATTTAATTTCCGCAAATTATTCACTGTTAGATGTTTGACAATAGGGAATGCATGACAAGATCAAATCTTTAACCTAAAATCAACATAACTCACCCATGACATGTACAAAGATAAAATTAACCGAAACAATACACTCGCACATGCGCACTCTTAGGGTACACCTCGCTTGGTTGCCTTCGAATGTGGTCATTGAGTATAGGAAGTTTTAGAGGTTGCCCTCTTGTCCAAAGATCATAGTTGCCTCGAAACGGTTGCCTCGGAGAAATGATCTAAGACATTAGGGTTACCGCTAAGGTGTCCTAACATTGCTTTAGTGACCACACGTCCCTTAATCGAATTGACCCTTAAAATTCCAACGACGGTGCTACCTACTCATCAATAGTGAGATAGCATTGTCTAAAGGACATTAGCACAGATTAATTATTTTTTTCGAGTAGGTAGATGGTTCTTAAGTACTTGCTTACTCAAAACAAAATAAAACTTTTTGCACTTACACTTTTCAAACAAAAACTCTTTTCAAACCTACAAACACAAAGAAAAGCAATTTTGAAAACACTTTGAGCAAGTACCTAAGAGCCCATGGATAACCACGGAGAGAAAGGGTGCTAACACCTTCCCTTTCTATAATCTACCCCCCGGACCCGAGAAACATCTCGAAAAAGGAATTTTTCTGTGCTTTTTTCCTTTCCTTGTTGGATAAAATAAAAGACGGTGGTGACTCTTGCTTACCGCGACATTTTGCAAAAACAAACGCAAAACGCAAACCAGCATTTTCCAAAAAACAGTCAGTTCTCTTCCCACCGTATCACAACTATGATGAGATGCCTGGACTGAGCAGGGAATTATTGGAATTGCAACTACCTATAAAGCATGGAAGAAATCTAATCAAGCAAACCCCAAGGCGCTTTACACCATAAATCATGTTGAAGATCAAAGTAGAAATCGAAAGGCTTTTCAAGTCTAAGTTCATCCGTACAACAAGGTATGTCAAATGGATTGCTAATATTATTCTTGTTATTAAAATGAATGGGATGTTGAGGGTTTTCATTTACTTCGGAGATTTGAATGTTGCGACCCCAAAGGAAGAATATCCAATGTCAGTGGTAGAAATGCTTGTCGATTCAGCCGCGGGGTTTGAGTATCTTAGTATGCTTGACAAATATTCTAGATATAATCAAATATTTTCTAAAAAAGATGTCCCTAAAAAAACATTTTGATGCCCAGAAGCCTTAAGCATCTACAAGTGGGTAGTGATGCCCTTTGGTTTGAAAAATGATGGGGCGACTTACCAAAGAGCAATGAAATCTATTTTTCATGACTTTATTTAATCGCTTATACATATTTATATTGATGATATATTCATTAAGTTTGTATCAGGAAAAAGGTCATATAGACCATCTTCAACAGTCATTTTAAAGAATGAGGAAGCATGGCTTAAAGATGAATCCTCTCAAATTTTCTTTCTGTGTGTAGGCAGTGGATTTTCTAGGATTTGTGGTCCATAAAAAGGGGATCACAGTCAATCAAAATAATACCAAGGCCATCATAGAGACGAAAGCGCCATCGATAAAGAAGTAATTATAGTCCTTGTTGGGAAAAATCAACTTCTTAATGAGGTCCATCTAAAATCTAAGTGGAAAGACTCAAGCCTTCTCCCCTCTTCTTCGTTCGCCCTCCAATCTTGTCGCCTCCTTGTAGAAGTAAGAGTATGAGATTGTACATTTATGCATCTTATGTAACCATATGAAGCATGCTTTCTCAAAAGGATGAGAATGGCCTCTAAAGAGGCATTTATTATCTTATTCATGTTCTCAATGATGCAAAAACTAGATATAGTATGGTTGAAAAGTTGTGTTTGTGTTTTTATTTTTCTTGTACTAAATTAAAGGAATATATAAAGCCATTTGATATGTATGTTTCATCTTATTTTGATATAATAAAACATATGCTATCTAAGCTAATCCTCCACAGTAGAATTAGAAAATAGGCACTTGCCTTGACTCAGTATTCTCTAACTTATGTGCCTCTAAAGGCTAAGAAAGGGCAAGTAGTGGCAAATTTTATAGAGAAAACCCCTAATAATTTGTAGAACTAGAGCCTTGAAAATTATATTTTGATGGTTCTAGTCATAGAGAAGGAACTAGAATTGTAGTTTTTATAATTTCTCCAACAAAATTCCAACAAAACTCAAGTATAGGATATATGGTCTTTGCTCAAACAATGAGGCTGAGTATGAAGCTTTGATAGCTAAACTTGAAATCTTATTGGAATTAGGGGAAAATAGAGTTGAAATTTATGGAGACTCTGAATTGGTTTTTAAATATATGAGTAGGGAATATAAATATGTCAAATAAATTTTGATCATGTATTTCATAATAGAAAACAGATTGCTGCGAAAATTCGACTATGTAAACATAAGACACAACCCTCGACTTAAGAATCAAGAGGCTAATGATTTGGCTCAATTTTCTTCTGGATACAAGGTTTCGAAATAAAAGTTATAAGATTTGATTAAATAATGAGGAAGTGTACTGGCAATCAGGTTATCTCTATTGGATTTGGAAATGATGAAGTTGGGTTATGTAGATGATGAAAAATTTGAAGTAATGACTATTGATAATTTAACACACACAGATTGGAGAAAGCCAATAAGGGATTATTTGGATAATCCAACGACATCTCCAGAGCAAAAAATCGGGTATCTTGCTTTAAGTTATACTCTTATGGGAAATGAATTACTTAAAAAGACGCTTGAAGAATTTTGGCTCAAATGCCTTAGTTAGACTGAGGCGTATTTAGCCTTATCAAATATCCATAGTGGGGAATGTGGGGCTCATCAAGTTAGCCATAAAATCATATGGTTATTATTTCGAAAAGGAATGTATTAGCCTACAATGTTGAAGGATTGTATTAAGTTTTCTAAAGGGTGCTAAGACTGTCAGATACATGCATGCATTCAACATGTCCTTGCAAGCAAACTACATTCCATAATAAAATTTTGGCCCTTTAGAGGTTGGGCTTTAGATCTATTTGGAAAAATTCGACTATCATCTTCTAAAGGCCATAGATATATCTTTGTGGGTATTGACTACTTTACTAAGTGGATTAAATCCATACCTTTGGTAAACGTTGATCAAGAAGAAGTTATTGAGTTTATCCAAAGGCATATAATTTATAGATTTGGAATCTTTGAGACCATTACGACTAATCAAGGATCAGTGTTCACTGGTCAAAAATGAAAGATTTTGCTAAGGAAGAAGGCCATCTACACCTTATTATTCCATGTGAATGGTCAAGTCGAAGCAACAAATAAGGTAGTCATTGGGTTGATAAAAAACATGTGGGGAAAAATCAAAAAAATTGGCATAAGACATTAGACCAAATTTTATGGGCTTGTCCAACTTCTTCTAAAGAGGCTACAAATGCTACTCTAGTTCGATTGACTTATGGGAATGATGCAGTTTTACCAGTCGAAATCTACCTTCAATCAACTAGAGTTCAAAGACAAAGTGAAATCCCATCTAAATCATATTTCAACATGATGTTGGATGAACTAGTTGACTTAGATGAGGAAATATTAAATGCCTTAGAATTATTGAGAAGGCAGAAGAAGAGAGTAGAGAAAGCGTATAATAAAAAGGTTTAAATTAAAATGTTTTCAACTGAGACTTGGTATGGAAAGTAATTCTACCCATGGATCAAAAATATAGGACATTGGGTAAATGGTCTCCAAATTGGGAAGGACCATTTCAGATTGTTCAGGTTTTTTCGAATAATGCTTACGAAATCGAAGAGTTAGCAGAAGATAAAAGCCTCCTAGGGGTAAATGGGAAATATTTAAAGAGATATGAACCAATACTTCAAGAAGTTAAAATCTTAACAGAATAACACACATGCAAAATAGAAGCCAAAATGGTAAAGTTAAATGACAAAATGGCTAAGTAGTTCGTTATAAAATGATATAGAAATCTAAGTCACGAGTACAACCAATTAACTACATAAGTTAAAATGGAATAGTAGCCTTCATTCAATCAAATTTCTCCTTGGACAAAAATAGGAGATGTTCGATTATAGATTTGTTGAGAGTGAGGGTATCAATTTTGGTTCCTAAACTTCGAGCCCTTTCAAAATGATGGACACCCACTTTGATCTCTTCATCGAGTTTCTTACAGTCAAGTGTCACAATTTCCTCTTGACATTCCTTGGCCTTATGAATGTCGGCTTACAGCTCTTTGATTTGTGCCTCCCAAGTAGAGATATTGGAAGTACAAGTGTCGAATTCTTATTGACTATGTTGAAAGTTTTTTTCCAATTCTTTGACCTTGGTGGTGGACTCAGTACCTTCTTCCTATTTTGCTGCTTGGGTTTCCATTTTGTTTTCAATCTTGGTTGAAGCGTATCATTTACACAAAATATCTACAGTAACTTGGTCAATGAGTAACCCAATTTTGAGAATAACATCCACAATTACTGGAGGAGTTGTTAAGATGTTGAATTTCTTCAGCAGATCCTTGATCCTGTAGCAGGCATGAGTATCAGTTTCTAGAACTTGATCAAGTTAACCTCAAAGGCTTTCTCTTTGATTTGTTGGAGAAGTTGGTCAAAAGACTCGATGGTAGAGTGACCACTAGAAGCAGTCGAGGAGCTGGAACTCTTATCAGTTGAACTAGCCCTTGCGCTCATCATAAACTTCAAATACTCAGATGGCTTATTTTTCTTCAAAATCTCTATTTCTTCTTGAGAAATAGCAGTATAGGTGACATTTGAATAGGTTTTGAAATCCTTAGTGGTCCTAAAAGGTTGATTGGAGCCATCTATGTTATCGGGTTGATCATTGTCATTTTTTGGTACCTCTTCTCCTTGAGGATGTTCGGAGGCGTTAGACATATGTTCATCCTCGTCATCTTGCTCATCTTCGTCGATGGGGAATTTTGGGTGAATAGTTTTCTTGGCTTTTGAGATCTTCAGTGTCTGGAATTTCCATGTTAATATGGTCCAGATCTTCATTGTCGCTCCTAGAGTTAGATGATTGAGTTTGTTGGGGCGAAATATGAGGTGGAGGAACTTGTTGAACTTCAATGGGTTGATTCACTTCACATGTAGATCCATTGGTCGAAGCTTTGTTAGATGCAGGATGGACTGAAGGAGAATTGGTGCTTTGAGGAACGACATATTTGATGCTGGAAGTATCAATACCAGTTTTCTCGCCCTACAAAAAAGGAAAAAGAAGGAGAGTCAATATCAAATGAAAATAAAAGTATGTCAAAAGAAGAGATGAGCCGAAGTCGCATTACCTTGATCCCATCAGCACCAATACTGGAGTTATCACTCTCGGAATGCTCATGCATAACAGTGTTGATTGGCTCAAGATCGACATTAATTACTTTTTTAGCGACAGGCTTCGATGTATTGTCTTTGATGACATTGGCTTGTCATTGGGGTTTAAATTCTGGTGTTTTTTACTTCTTTTTCTTCTTCACATGTTTAGAGGTGTCTTGTGATAGATCTTCAGAATCTATTTCTATTGGTTATGGTTATGGTTATGGGTTGTTTTGCTTTCTCTTTTTTGGAGTTGGAGGAGGTTTTCGACTGACCTAATAACAACAGAGTTATGAGATAAATATATACATTATGAAAGTAATAAATGTTAAAGTATGAGTTGTACCTTAGTTGTTGTTGTTGTAAAAGTTGTCTATTCGATTTGACCGTCTGTTTTTTCCAAAGCAGCAGCTTTCTTCGTCGCTGCAGTTGTGGCCTTGTCCTTTATTTGATGCTTTCATTTGACAACTAAAAAGTAGACAAGTTAAAAAATTTCAAAGTTACAAGGACATTTAAATTTTTTTGAGAAGGATAAGTAAAAAGTTCCTCCCATTTTGTCACCCTCATATATTGGAGAGATTATGCAACATTCTCTATATTAATATGAATGTGACCTTTGAAACTATCCAGAGTATTCTTAATTGGAACCACGTGTTTGGAAAGTTTTTAAGAATCTTGTTGAAGGAGTTTTAAGTTAGACCCATAGACGAACCATTCTGGGAATGGAAGTCGAATGCCAAGCCAAAATTAGCACTTGGCAGTGGTGGGAAATTTGGTGGTTGAAGTTTAAAATCTAACTCATACCTATTTTCATGTTTGACACACAAAGGGATTTTCAAGGAAGGAAGTTTCTTTGTAAAATTTTCTTTTAAAATAAATGTTGTTTCTTGGATGGTTTGACTAAGATCATCAGACCTGTAGACATTTTAAAAGTATTTCTGGAATGCTTGGATCTTCTTGATGTGAGTTGTTGTACCTTTCTTGAATCTCTCCTATATAGAAGCAAAAGCAGTGGTTAAATGTTGATTAAAAGCATAAACGTCGAAGATCTATTTGGTGTAGTAATTTTTCGACCAAGTATCAAATTCTTGAGTACAGTAAAATGATGGTAAAAAAGAAATGGGAGTAAGTTTGACAGCTTCGGCATATGGAGCTACATGTTTGTCCCTTTCAACTTCATAGAAGTACATGTTGTAGAGGAAAATAGCACTTTTCTTCTGATAGAGTGGCTTGGGAATTAATTGGATGAAACCGAACTGTCGAGAGACAAGATTTGGTTGGTAGCTGACTAAGATAATTTGGTTCTTCAAGGGCCTAAGTTTGGTGGCGATCAATTTAGGAACGAGAAATACTCCCCATATGGCCAAGGATTATTCTTCATGATCTTTCGAAAAATAACAGAATTCTTTTGTAAACCACTCAGGGCCATGAGTTCTATTGATGAAAGGGGCCATGGAGGAGGTGAAGTTGTAGTGCTTGGCGAACATCATCATGTATCCAGTGAAAGAATCTTGAAGGTTTTATCCTTCATCACTTAGGGTCAATCTAACCAAGCGTGTTCCTTTGACTCTTCTGTTTTTGATCTATTCTTCTTCCTCATCAATTGTGTTTTTAGTTGGGGGTGAAGGCTCAAAGTTATCGTTTGACCAAAGTTGAAGTAACCAATAGGGGCCAGCCAGCAACAAGTTTGTCCCTAATTTGTAATTCTTCAGGACTTCAACAGCTTCTCCCAAGGATTCAAAGAGCGAACCCAATATTAGTTGACTTAGGAAAATGTAGCGTCCAACATGCAATTGATTCGCCAAAGTTAAAAACCTTTTCGCTACTTGAAAAGACTTGGAGAAAAAAATACATTGCGATAACCAAAGAGCTAGAAAAGCAATGTCTTCTTTGTCAGAGACCTCCTCAGTGGTTTGGTCATGGTGATCAGTTATGTAATGGGTGAAGGCGGAGCGATTAACATCAAAGTTAATGGTATCTTAAGCCATTTCATAAGGATCATAGGCTTCTCCAATTGGTCGAAGACTAGTGATCGCAGCAATGTCGAAGAGGGTAGGAGTCATCATTCTGTAAGGAAAATGGAAGGTATTATGAGAACTATCCCAAAAGTATAGAGAATCTACTAGCAGTGTTTGAATATAATCTGGCCCAACCTTCGATAGTTGAATCATGTTGAAGATTTCCATATCTTTTCAAATTTGGGCTTTCTTCTTCTCAACTTTGGAAAGCCAAGCGAGGTATGGTAAATGGAAAGAGTGAAACACTCTAAGAGTGTTACTCATATAGTCTAAGTTAATGGGTTTTTCTATCTCTAATGCTTTCATCTAAGACTTTGCCTAATTGTTATCTATAATTTTTACCTGAGAACCTGGTTTAGCACTAGCATTTTCATCATTAGCTTTTTTCTTACTAACTATAGGTTTTGTACGATGATAAGTGGGAAAATTATCTTGGGAATTTTTCAGCATCAGCATCAAGGTCAGACAAGGGACCCATATACGCGTAAATTTCACCAGCGATAGTAAGAGGAATCATTACCTGAGATTGATAGATTTTGCGCTTTGCTTCAAGCAGAGGAGGTTTAAGAATGTATTATTGGTTCCCTACTAGAAATGGCCTTGAGATTTGAGTAATAGGTGATGAAGCTTCTTTTTGTTGCTTGCCAACCTTGGTGTTCTTGGTTTTTTAAGGCGCCATTGTTGAGACATTGAGGTTTGGAGATGAAAAAGTTTGAGTATTTCTGAGATGAAATCGCAAGAAATATGAATAAAGTGAGAGCTGAAACAGAAAGGTTTTAAAATGTTGAAGGTCAAGATTATTTATAGAGGAAAGAAAAAAAATTAAATAAATAAGTGAATGAGGCATTGAGTGGTTCATGGGCCGTGGACCATGCTAGGAGTGTATTGCAAGCATAAAAAGTTAGGCCCATTTGAATAAAAATGCATTTTTGGGCATGGTTGACTTTGTGCAAATTTCCAAAAATGGTCAACTTTGACAATGTATATCTCTCTCAATTATGAACCTAAGAGGGTGTTCTTGAACTTTTTAGAAATCTTAGGATGTCCCCTAAGCATCCTCTTTTGTTTCATATCAATTGGATCTTCCATGTTCATGTAAGAAGCTTTGACCCAAAAGGTGTTTTTGTTGGCTTTTGAAAATGACCTATAATGTCTGATTTTATATCTTTTCATGAGTGCATTTATTAAACTTGTGGGATGAAGATGAATTGTAGGTAATTGGATTATAATCAAAATTAGCCTTAAATGAGAAATTTCTAATAAAGTATGAGAAAGTTATGCCTAGTCAAAGTCTGGTTGACTTTTCCTATAGAAACCCTAATTTAGCAACTTTTGACTTTTGCTGAATTATGAGTATTTCTTGAGGAATCATGATAAACCCTTGATCAAATGATGGATATCACTTAAAAATGTTGATGTTGACCAAAAATCTTGAAGTTTGGCTATATTTGGGCCACAATTGACTTTTGACCTAGTACAGTTGATTTTAGGCATTTGAGCAGTTGACTGAGCAAACTTGTTGTGCAAGGCATGAAACTGGGAATGGATGATCTTGAGGACATATTAGGGCAATGGAGACCATTTGGGACCCTTGGAACTCAAAAGTCTTGATGAGGAGTGAAACCCTAGTTTGAGGCTTATTGTCTTAAGAAGAGGATTTGTCTGGTCAATCCTTAGTTAACTTGAGCCATTGAGGACCTCTAGGAGTATATCTTGTGTGAAAATGGGAGGGTAATTTTTGGGGTACAACAACTACCTATTACAACACTTACTTCAAACAACCGCTGTGATATTCTTTAACGCACGACATTTAACAACAGTTTCTCTAAACAACTGTTGTGATATATACACTGATTTTGTTATAAATGATGTGAAATTCTTATTTTGACAATACTCACTAACATATAACCTTACAATCTAATCTAGAACATTTTAATGTGACAAATTAAGTTATATTATAAGAACAAGTTACAACGTTTAATGATAGACAAGAGTTCTCTAGCCCTTATCCGCATTTCGCTCTTTAACAGTTAAAATTTGATTTAATACTTCTAGTTCTTCAACATCCTGTTTACCTTGGATTTGGTAAAAAACTATATTTTTTTCAAAATTGATATTTTGGTTGCTTACAGGATCGACTAGATTGATCCTAGAACATATGTGCTTAGTTTTTTTTTATGTTTTCTTGATGATTGACACTTCGACTAGACTAAAATCTTAAAAGTGATACTAACGCAAAGATTATTTGTAGAGTGCAAAAATGTAAAATGTGCAGGGTTGTAAAGTGTGCAGGAATATAAAATGTTTCGACAAAATATTAAATGGAACTAAAATGACGTTGAAAATAAATGATTTAACAATGAATGTAAATATGGTGATTCATACGTATATGTTACTCAGAAAACTCTTTTCTCAGACACACTTAGATACTTTGAGTGATTTTGAGTTTGATACAATTGAACATGCGAAATCCTAATACTAAGACCTCTATTTATACTACTTCGACAGTAACTGTCAAGAACAGTCTTTTCTCCAGAAAATGACATGTTCTCGCTTGCATGGCTTCACCCTTCACATGCCTCCATGCGTCCTTTCGAGGAACGGATAAGGCCAAATTACGGTTATTAACCTTATTTCAAATTATCTTTGTCGAACTTCTCTTTCAAATCAAATTCAAAACCTTCTAACTCCCAACATGATATCACTTTGCAAGCATGAGACTTCTCCGCTAATATTTTTAGTCAGAGTCTTCACTTGGTCTCCTAGTCGAACTCAACTTGTCTACGTCAAATATTCTCTTCAGCTTTACTTGACATTTCATATATATCTTCCTGAGCGTCAAAATTACAGCTAACAAATTACCCCCCCAAAAATGTCTTTTTAGACCGTATGGAGAAAGATATATTTTTTGACACTTCGACGCGACAATATTTACTGCTATGACGTCGTGGTCATCATGACCACCTTCCTTCAAACGTCTCATTGAGACGTGCAAAACTTCAAAAACTCATCATTATATCTACTTTGTAGGAGTAATGTGGCAACTGAAAAAGGAAACTATCTGACTAGCCTCTAAGAAACGTACATGCATCCCACTACTTATGCCATATGTTAACCAAAGGGAAATGGAATTTATTTTGATTATATTTATTTAAAATTCAAATAAAATCAAATAAAATCAAAAATAAATCAAATAAATGGGATAAGATTTGTTTTGGCATTGATTGAATATCTCATGAGTTGTCAAATGAAGAACAAAATCGTGCAAGCTCAAAAAAAGAGGAAATCTTCAAATGTGGAAAGATTGGAATAAAAAATTCATGACCATTATATCTTGGATTCTTTCTAATTCTAATGACCTAGATTGATTCTACTACATATAACAAAGCATTTGTAACCCTAAGGACAACATTACATGCACAGCCTGCCTCCCACAAAGGAAGAAGAGATTTCAAATTTTGTCAAAAAAGTGTTGATCACATATCCCTCCATAGGTCGTTTCAAGCAAATCCAAGGACACAACAACACTCCTGGAAATTCACTGAAGTTATCCCACTCATTACCAAGCCTCAAAGCATCAAGAATCAAGCATAATAACAGTCACTGTTTGCTCCTTTTTTAAAAATCATTTTACTTAATTCTGGCATTATCAACATGTTTTAATCACTTACTCATGCTTATTATCATGTTTGCAATATGTTTGGATGATTTGATTTGAGTTTACACGCAGGAATCGTGAAACACCATTCTTAGGGTTTCAAAGCATGTTTTAGGGCTTTTTGATATAGGTTAAATTAGGCCAAACCAAGGGTATATTCAGGCTCAGTAGGTAATTTCCAATCGACCCATGCCCTTGGTTGGGATTTATCATGCCTATGTTGCATTTTGGAAATGTCACATGTTATAGCTATGGACTTTGTCCATATGTATAAGTCCAATACCTAAAATGACGGTTCTGGGAGGAAGATGATCACGTGGCAGCCACACACTGGCTCGTTTGAATTTCGCATTGTTTTTCTGGACAAAGCACTTTGCTTATGTTATATTTTATTTGTATATTATATTAACAATTTAACAGGTTAGCTCATATGGTCAAGCGTGCGTTTGAAAGTGGAGAGGACCTGGGTTCGATCCCAGGTGTAGACATTTTCATATTTTCTGAGTTTCTTGTTTCAGATCCAGCGTATCTCACAACCAGGCATCCATCACGCGCCTCCAGATTCAGCCATTGGATCTTCTTTCAATCCAGATCCAACGTTCAGCAAGCAAAGAACTTGGTGAACCCCCAGATGAGGGCTCCACTGGATCACGCGCAGGAAATTGGGCCATCACACTTAGGCCTTGGAAATTTCAATCAGCACCCCCCAGCTGAAGCTCATACAAGCCCATTTTTTATTCTTATTGTTTTTTTTATTTCATTTTATTTATTTTTGTTTTGTTTATTTCTAAAAATCATTTTTTTAATTAAAAAAAATCAATAAAATCACAAAAAAGGTAGGAATTAGATATTTTTCTAAAGAATAATTTTGTTAATTAAATAATTAGCATTAATTAGGGTAATTGGTTTTTTTTTCTATAATTAAAACCAATTAGGAAATTAGTTTTAATTCTTAAATATTTTTTCCTCAAATAAAAAATGCCAAAAAAACATTAGGTTTGTTTTAGAATTAATTTCAAATTTTATTTTCTTTTTATTAATTAAATTTAATTAAATATTTTTTCCAAATAAACAAAACAACGAAAATAATTTTCTTTTACTTAGAGCATTTTAGATTTTTAGACGTCATTTCCAAGTCACGCGTGTTAGCTACTTTTGTATTATTATTACCATTTATTATTATTGTATCTGATTATGGGTTGTAATAGCTTTTAATTAGGTTTAGTTTCACTATTTTATTTACTGTTTAAATTCCCCAATTTTTGGTTATGTAACCCCCTCCCCCAAAGCTTTGTAATATGGTAGATTTTCTTTTCCTCTTTTAATTTCTGCAATTGTTTAAACTGCTTAGATGTATGGATAATAGGATTGTATGCAAAAGATAAATCGAATGTTTAAAACAGTAGAACACCTTAATTGTGCAAAGATAAATAAACTGAAATAAAACAATTGCACATGCTCACCCCTAGGGTATCTCCCACTTCGGTTGCCTCGGAAATACAGTCACTATTCTCGAACGTGAGATTTCTTAGTGATTGTCCTCTAATTCAGAGATCGCAAGTCCCTTTCGAAGGTTGCCTCGGTAAAACAAAATGTGATCTTAGAACTTTAGGACAATTACTAAGAGATCTTGCCCTGTTACCTTAAGTGGTCGTAATCGTCCCTTTCGATTGTCCCTCAAACTCCAACCATGGAGCTACCTACTCATTAATAGTAGGATAACACTATCTAAAGTAAATAAGAAAATGAACAGTCTTTTTCGAGTAGGTAGAAACTCTTAAGTACTTGCTCAAAACAACCAATTTTTTCACACTTACACTTTTCGAACAAAGTTTTCAAAAATGCTTTATCACACTCTTGAGGACTGACACAAGGGTTACCATAAAGTGAAACGCCGCACTAAGGCATTTTCAAATCTTTTCAAAACACACACAAAAGCAATTTCAAAATGAGCAAGTTCCTAAGAGCCCATGGAAAACCTTGGATAGAAAGGGTGCTAACACCTTCTCTTCCTATAATCTACCCCCCCCCCCATACTCAGAAACATCTCGAAAAAGGTTTTTTCTATTCTTTTTCCCTTTTCCTTTATTGGATAAAATAAAAGATGGTGGCGACTCTTGCTTACCGTACATTTACGAACAAAAAACGCAAAACTAGTAGTAACAAAAAATAGTCAGTTATTCCACCGTATTACAGAACTGGCAACTCTGCTGGGGAATTATGATTTATAAAGTGGGGTTTACCTTAGGATCTAGGTCATTTTAATTGCTTCTTTGGCTTGTCTTATTAGATTTACTTTTAAGGGTATCTGTTTGGGTTGTTTGGATCCTAAACCCGGATCGGAGAATTCCTTTTAGATAAGTAGCAATAAACTGTGAGGGAGCTGTGTGGGGTATACCGACACGGTTGAAACAGTAGCTACGTTGATGCAATACTTTGGTGTGTATCGGTATCCCTTGAGTAATCAAGGAGAATACGCGGTCCCTGCATGGTATCATAAAGCGTCAATTGACCTTAGTACCTTAATTGACCAACTTGGCTTTTTAAGACGTAGTGAGATAGCCGTCTTTGGTGTAAACCCAAAGTCGGTTGATACTCGATGCTACACTCATTTAGGTTTGACTGTTGAGTTTTGTTTGGTGGCAAGTCAATTGTCTATCAGAACGAAATTTGGGGGGAAAGATCGGTGATATTGAGATCCTTTAGAACCCAGTTACTATTATAGGACAGGTTGAACCAATCCCACTTCAAGAAGGTACTACCTTAACACCCATGCAAGCCTAAACCTAAGGTTGTTTGTGTGACTTGTTTGCTTTCAACTTGAACTACTTGCAGTGTTTTATTATCTGACAACATGATTTCCTTGCCGGATTTGTTACAGTCATTATCCAATAACTTGGATTTCTTGCAGGGTTCACTTGTTTTCATCACCTTACACTTTTGCTTAACGCATAGTGTTATACCCTAAAATTTCCCCTCTCATTTTTATTCAGGATACTATCCTAGGTCTTCTCGAATACTCAATTTGGCTTAGAAGTTGATCAGACAGATTCTCTTCCTAGGCAGTAAGTCCATAATTAGGGTTTTGTATTTCCCAAAGAAAATTGAATCTTCAAGATTTCAAATGGTCTTCATAGAACTTCATGTCTCCTCAAGGTTGTTTAAGCCAGTTTTCAAACCTCGCATCGCAAGTTTGCTCAATCAATGGTTCAGATAACTGAAAACGACTACATTGATCCAAAAATCAACCTTTTTGCAAGAACAAGTTCGAAAGATCGTAACTTCTTCATTATTCAATATTTTTGAGTGGTTCTTATTGCATATGATTCTCCTTGATTCGATCTCCAATTTATATTTACAGATCAAGAGCTGATTATGTGTAGAAGATCACCAAAATTCGAGTACGTTAGAAGTCGCATCATGGACTTTGACTTAATTTTAAAATAACAATCGTTTGACTTCTAAAAATTGTGATTTCTTCAAATTACAATATCTTGAGACAATTATTTCTGTATATGGTCATAAGTGATGTCGCTCACAAGTTTATTTTCAAAGATCAAAGGGAAATTGTGTTTGGAAGACCTCAAAAATTATCGAATCGTCGTAATTCATTTGTTGATTTTTGAATGTTTTTAACCACAGTTTGTTGCAAGATTGATGAATGTTCTTAAAACATGTTTGTTTTTATCGAGCGTGGCGTGCGAGTCCATTCTTAAAACATCATCATTTTTCTAAATACTGCAAACCCTTCAGAATTTCAAAAAATAAGCAAAACTGCTTTTTTTCATTTAAAGCGGAAAGAGGAAAGATGAAAGAGATATCACCTAGCAATACAGTCCAAAGTCCTGCTATATACCAAAAACTCAGCCCAACTGTTGCACAAAAGAGGCAACTCAAGGCCTGCACCTCAAAAGACCACAGTCAGCATATCAGAAAATATTCAAACCCTAAAATTTTCCCCCACTTTTCACCATGTTTTCATTATAATACCAGTTTCTATTTCACAAAGCAAAAGGTGGCCAAAACAATATACAAACCAACCAAGCAGCAAAACCAGCAAGATTAAAACCAAGAGCAAAAACCAGAAAATATACAAAACCAAACAGCAAGACAATATACAAAAAAAAACAGCAAGGCCAGCAAAGATACAAAAACTAAGAGAGCAGACCAGCAAGACAATATACCAACTAAGCCAATATACACACAAAAGCCAGAAAACAAAAAGAGATAGAACAAAATCCATCACCACATAGATCCACAACCCTTTTCCAACTATTTTCACCTCTTCATCATCTCCCTTCCTCACTCACCCTCAGTCACCACTGAACACCATCATCTGCCTCATCCCTCCATCCAGCAAAGCTCACAAATTGCAAAGGGAATCACAAGAGAACGAAAGCCAGCAAAATGAAGGAATAAGCCATACCATAAATAAGAGTTTCCATATGTATAATCCTTTCCCCTATTCTCACGCCTCTACTCATATATTTTATGCATTAACTAGGGCATAAAAAAACCAAAAAATCATTAGACACAGAAAATTGCAAAAATACAGTAGCACAAACCTTCAATCTTCTCCAAATCCATCACTGATTCCCCTTCATGCGTATTATGAGAGGCAGAGTTTAGGGTTAGCGAAAGGTTCAAGCTTGTATCGATAAAGAGAGTAAAATCGCTAGGTCAATTTGGTGAGGATGAGAGAGACGAGAGAGATAGGTTCCGATTACAGAGGCTTGGAAGAAGGTGAGGATAAGATGATGTTGGAATTCTCAGGTATCGAGAGAGAAGGAAGAAGATAGCGTGAAATTAGAAAGAGAGAAAGGGTTTACTGTTAGGGTTCCCAATTGAAACAACAACAACAATAGCGTCCCCTTCTGTTTAAGGCAAAAAACCCTTCCAATTCCTTCCTAAAACCGGGTTTGGGCCTGGTTTATTTTGGCCCAGCCCATTTTTTAAGTTTCACAATATATGTTTGCAAAGGTGATTAAGGTAATGAATGAGCATTTGGTGTAGCGGTTAGGGTGTGTGTATGATGTGCGTGAGGTCCTGGGTTCAAGACCCCCTTGGGACATTTTTTTTACTGTTTATTTCATTTTTTTTAAAACAAAACCCCTTGTGCTTAAGCCTCTAAAGCCCATGTTCAAAAAAGACAGCATCACCCCATTTGTAAATTTAACACCCCATTCCATTTTTTTGTTTTGTTTTTATACTTAGTTTTTTGATTTTATTTGTGTTTATTAATTTAATAACTCATGATTTTGTTAATTAATTTTCTTAATTAAATTTAGTTCTTAGTTATAATTTCATTTAGAAAAAAAAAACTTTGTAATTATTTTTACTAATTAATTTTCGTATTGTAGTCTTAATTTGTTTATTTAATTTCTTAATAACAAAAACCCTAAAAAACAAAAATACATGCATTTGATTCAATTCTTTAGTTAATTAATAGAATAGATTTTTCTATTTTTATTTTCAAACTTTTCAAACAAAAAAACAAGAATCTTATTTCTTTATCTTTATTCTGTTAATTAATTTTACTTCATAAACTTGTTGTAATTTCGATTAATTGCTCGATTCGATTTGGTTGTGTTGTTTGCCTATTTGGACATTTAATTGCATTAATCCATCCCCATTTGTAAATTTTGTACCCCCATTCCCGAAAGTTCTGTAATAGCGTAGAAATTTAATTTCCGCAATTTACTGTTTTCCATATATTGTATAGTAATTAGGCGTGCATGGCAAGATTTAAAATCAATCGCTAGATAACCTAATTTCAAAGACAAAATAACTTAAATCAAACACACTTTTTCACACACGTACCTCTAGGGTAACCTCGCTCGTTACCTCGGAAATACAGTCATGTCCCTCGAATATGGGACGCTTTAGCAAAGACCCTTCGATAAAAAAGATTGTAGTCCCTCGATGCCCCTCGATGTTGCCTTCGATAAAACAATCTAGTCCCTTACGAAAATTGCTAAAAGCGTCTCATAAGTTGCTTTCGATGATTGTACGATTGACCCGCGCCTGTCCCTTCACATCCAACGATGGGGCTTCTTGCCAAATCAATGGTAAGATAGAAACATCTAAAGGAGGAAGAAAAGAACATTTAATAACTTTTGAGTAGGTAGATTCGCTCCTAATTGCTCGCTTGCTCACGACAAAAACATTTTCACACCAACACTTTCATCTCAAAACATTTTCAAAAATACAAAACATTTTGTATACGTTCTTATAGAGACGAGAACCATTACAAAAATACCTTTTCAAAATCATTTTCAAAAACACACCACACAAACACTTCTTTGAACTATTTATTTCGAAACAAAACTTTGTACGCATTCTTATAGAAACGAGAACCATTACAAAGACATTTTCAAAATTCTTTCAAAGCCCACACCACAAGCACACAAGAGCAAGTGATCTAGCAAGTAACTAAGATCCCATAGATAACTACGGATGAAAAGGATGCTAATACCTTCCCTTTTCATAATCTACCCCCCGAACCCGAGAAATAATCTCGAAAGGTCTTTCCTGTGCTTTTTTACCTTTCCTTTTGGATAAAAGAAAAGTCGGTGGCGACTCTCGCTAACCGCATAATTGCGATCAAACGCAAATGGCCCAAGTCAGTTCTCCCACCGTATTACAGAACGGGCGACCCTGGTGGGGATAAAATTTTAAAAGTGGGGTTACCTTAGGGTTTAGATCACATTTACTTGCTTTCATTGTTTAACTTGTATGCTTTACATTATGGTTCTTTGTTTGGGTTTGAATCATCTACCGGGATTTGGGATACCTTATAGGTAAGTAGCAATACATTGTGGAAATTGTGCGGGGTATACCGACACGGTCTAAGCAATAGCTATGTTAGTGCGACATATTTGTGGGTACCGGTAGCCCTTGAGTAGTCAAGGAGAATACGGGGCCGCTGAGTGATGTCATGAAGCACTAATGAACTTTTAGAACCTTTACTTGACCAACTTGGCCATTAGGACATAGTGAGATGACCGGCTTTAGTGCAGTCCGAAGTAGGTAGATACTCGATACTACACTCATTGAGGTTTGGTTTCTTGGGATATTTTGGTCGCTATTAAAGAGGCTTGCGCTGAAACAATGACCAAGGAAAAAAATCAGTGATATTGAGCTCCTTAGAACCCGGTTACTATTGCTAGCACAGGTTTAAGCCAACTAAACTTCAAGAGGATACTTACCTATGAGACTCCATGCAAGCCTAAACCTAAGGACTTGTTTGCTTTGTTTGTGTATATTTTACTTGTATATAACATCATGAACATCATAACATCATACACATTCACTAACCATTTCAAGGATCTTGGGATTTATCTTTGTTCTGTTTTGTAGGATATGGACTCTCTTCGCAGAAAAACTATTCAAGTCAACCTCGTAAGGATTCCTCCTCAACTCAAAGAGTTAGCTTCAAGGATTGCTGAGAATTCTCCATTCACCAAAAGACATGGTCGTCTCCTAAACTTGGTTACCTTTAAAACTGATGAAGATATGTTGAAGGTGCTCTTCCAATTCTTTGATCCTCTACACCATTGGTTCATATTCCCCGATTATCAACTTGTGCCAACTTTGGAAGAATTCTCCCAACTCTTGAGGATTCCCATTCTCAATCAACTACCTTTCAATGGTACGGAAAGAGATCCAAAGCCAGAAGAGATTGCTCAAGCTCTACACTTGCAACCATATGATGTCACAACTCATTGGGAAACAAGGAGTGGTGTCAAAGGTTTCCTAGCAATGTTCTTGTTCGAGAAAGCCCAAAACTGTTGGAACTCTTTAGATTTGTAATTTGCAAGCCTTTTAGAAATTGTGGCTCTCCTCATCTATGGGATGGTTTTGTTTCCAAATCCTGACCAACTCATAGATGTGAACACCGTCAAGATCTTCATATCTTGCAACCCGGTGCCTACTTTGCTAGGGGATATCCTACATTCTTTTCACACTCGCACTATGAGGAAAAGAGGTATCCTTATGTTTTATACTCCTCTCTTGGAAAGATGGTTTATTTCGCATCTTCCCCGGTCTGTCTTAAAGAACGAGCAAGGTTCAAGATGGTCACAAAGATTGGTGACGCTCTGATCAGTGCATTTTGATGCACATCCTTCCACGATTGTACTAATGCATTTCTTTAGTTTATTATGTTTATTTTTATGTTTTAATATGTTTTGCTAATTTATTTTATTTTTGCATTTAATTAATTTTCGTATTTTATTTTCAGCAACTGCAGCTTTCACGGAAAAATTCATAACTGGAGCTACGGGAATCGGATTGAGGCATTCTAATATTGGTTGGAAAGCTAAGAAAAAGACTTACAACTTTCTAGTTGTGGCCAGATGCTGATTCGGGATGTAGCAAGGTTGAAAAAGTCGTTGAAGTTGCAGCATTTTATATTTAAGTCTGGGTCATTTGTTTTGGGCCTGAGTTTTGTATCCGACCGAGTTGGGTTGTTTCTTTTTAGTTTTTACCTAGATGCTACAGAATTTTTGGCAGCCATTCATTGTTTACAAAAAAGAGAAAGCTTTGTACGAATCAATGGAGAACTAAAACCTTTCTGACGGATTTACTGTACTCAGGTTCCAACTTTGAGATTGTTATAGCATTTGCAATTTAATTTCGATTCCTTTCAACTATGTTATGAGATTGTTGTTTGCTTAATTCGATTTTCATATAACATTGTTGATTTAATTTGATTGATAAATCTTCCCAAATTTTAATCGCGATTGACTTTGCTTAATTGTTAATTTGCGTCACTTTTAACCGTATGCTTAATCCGACCATAGGAACATGTATCTCATAGTGTCAATCACGCTTGTTAATTGATATTGTAATCAAATAGGATAGAAACTTCACTTAGGAGATTGTAATGTTAGCAGTCGATGATAGGCACGAACCGAGGCAGTGAATCCGTTTGTTATAATCACTCATATCAAAAATAACTTATTTTATAATCACTTTTCATAATCAGCTTATTTGCCTAAAATCGAGCCAAACCTCCCCCCCCCCCTTTAACTCGATTTCAGTTAGTTAACAATATTTCAAAAATCCTTGAGAACGATACTCGAGCCATTTGTCGTTATATTACCGTTTTACAAAATACTACAGTTTTGAAACTGTTGCGTAAAAACACTTGTTTATGATCCGCGCGCGACAGTGGATCAAATTGGCGCTGTTTCCGGGGATTCTTGGTATTATTAGTTCTTTTTAGAGTCATAGGGTTAGTTTCTTTGAGTCTAGGCGTTAGTTTCTTCGCGATTTCGTCCAATTCGTGTTGTAGAGTCGAAATAGTAAAAAAATCGGTTTTTTTGAAAATTGAGTACGATTTGAAATCTGCTCCGACCAGTTTATGCCAAAAAAATCACTGATCATTTGTCCCATACTACGGAGAAGTTACGGGACTTTGGTCTCAATTTCCCAAATTCATCATTTTCTTATTTTTTATGATTTATTTATTGTTTTCATAGAGTCGAAAAAAATCAAAAAAATTATCAAAATTCTATTTTTCGTCCATTAGAAGAATTTCGTGTTCAATTTATTAATTTTTTAAAATTAATCGTTTTCCTTCTTTGTGTTTGTTTTTACTTTTAGGGACATTGTTGGTATTTTGGGCTTTGTTACCATTGCTGCGTATTAGTCCTGGCTACTAGGTCCTGTTGTCCTGAGCTTGTCGCTTTTGATCCTGAGGTAGAAAGAACATTGCACACACAACGTAGGAGAGTCCAAGTCAACACTATTCCACCACCCACAATTGAGTTTGAGTCTGAGTCTGATTCTGATTACTTGCACTATCTCTTTGATTCTGATTCTGAAGTTGTTATTGATATGGCTGACCAAAGAACCTTAAGGCAATTGGCTTCCCCTGATGTAAATTATAATGGAATGTGTATTGATTATGATGATGTTGCTGCTCCTTTTGAATTAAAATCGGGTTTAATACACTTATTGCCCAAGTTTAGTGGTCTTGCAGGTGAGGATCCGCACAAACATTTGAAAGAGTTTCAGGTTGTATGCTCTACACCATCGAAGCCTGAAGGTATCACTGAAGATCACATCAAACTTCGAGCTTTTCCTTTTTCATTGCAGGGTGTAGCAAAGGATTGGTTGTACTACCTCGAGCCAAATTCAATTGCAAGCTGGAATGCGCTGAAAAAGGTGTTTTTGGAGCGATATTTTCCTGCCTCTAGAGCTGCCTCAATAAGAAAGGAAATTTGCGGTATCAGACAAGGTAATGAGTCACTCACTGAGTATTGGGAGAGGTTCAAGCACTTGGTATCCAGCTGTCCTCAACATCAGATCACCGAGCAATTACTCATCCAGTACTTTTATGAGGGGTTGATACCGATGGACCAAAACATTCTTGATGCCGTTAGTGGTGGAGCACTTGTTGATAAGACTCCAGTTGCTGCCAAAGCTCTAATAGAGAATATGTCTCTTAATTCTCAGCAATTTACCACTAGAGACAATCCTGCACAAAGCAAAGGAGTGAATCAAATTCAAGCTTCTTCTTCCAACAAAGCTTTAGAGACCAGAATTGATGAGCTCACAACATTAGTCAAACAACTAGAGGTAGCAAAAACTCAAACATCAACTCTGTGTGGTATTTGTACTTCCCTTGAGCACCCGACTGATACATGTCCCATTCTGAGAGATGAATCTGTCATTGAGATTCCCCAAGCTTATGCAGCTAACCTTTACAACCAAAACAGGTACAATAACATCCATGACCTGTCCACCAACAAATATCATCCGAATTGGAGGAATCATCCCAACCTTCGATATGGAAATCCACAAACCAGCCAACAACAGAACCCACCTCAATCGGCTTCCCCTGCACCTTCCTAACCATCCCTAGAGGATCTTGTTAAACAAATGACTGTCAACAACCTTCAGTTCCAACAAAGGACCGATTCTAGCATTCAGATCTTGAACACGCAAATGGGACAGCTTGCTACTCAAATAAATAACATGCAAGCCCAAGGTTCGAACCAACTTCCAGCCTAAATGGTTGTCAATCCGAACGGTCCAAATGCCAATGTAAGTGCAATTTCTTTGCGATCTGGTAAGGTTACAGGATCAGCCCCTGAGGTAACATCTGAACCTTGTCTTTCTTACCCTTCTTCTGTTGTTATGAATGAAACTGAAAAAAATAAAGAAAGAGAGTATGTTCCACCAGTCCCCTTCCCACATAGAGTTTTGAAAAATAAAAAAGTTGATGAGGGGGACAACGAGATTTTAGATGTATTTAGAAAGGTTGTTGTGAATATTCCTCTTCTTGATGTGATTAAGCAGGTACCAAAGTATGCGAAGTTTCTGAAAGACTTGTGCACAAACAAGAGACGGATGAAAGGAAGTGAGCGAGTAAACTTGGGATGGAATATTTCTGCATTTATTCAGCCCAAGCTATCATCCGAAAATGTTTTAGCCTTCACTACTCAGCTGTTGCCACAAAAGCAGAAGGATCCAGGAACATTTGTTATCCCTTGTACCATTGGGGATAAGCAATTTGATAATTGTATGCTTGATTTAGGAGCGGGCATTAATGTGATGCCCACTTCTATTTATAATAACCTTTGTCTTGGTCCTTTGCAGCATACAGGTATAATCATTCAGTTGGCGAACATGAGTAACGCCCGCCCCGCCGGTGTAGTCGAAGATGTCCTTGTTCAAGTTAATGATTTGATTTTTCCTGCAGATTTTTACATTCTGGACATGGAAGGAGAAACAAAGTCCAGCAAAGCTCCCATCATTTTAGGCAGACCATTCATGAAAACGGAAAAAACAAAGATTGATGTTGACGATGGAACCATGTCCATGGAATTTGGTGACATTGTCGTAAAATTTAACATTTTTGATGCCATGAAACATCCATTGGAGGAGCATTCCATTTTTCATATTGAATTAATCTCTGATTTGGTGGATTAAACTTGTTCTGAATTGTTTTCATTAGATTTTCCATCTTTATCTGTATTTGATGATGTTTATTCGTGTTCTGATTGTATTGACACTAACATATGTGTTGTATGTGCTGAGATTGATGTTGCCTTGCAGGCCGATGTGTTTTCTACAGGTGAAGTTGCTGTCAATGAAGTTAATTATGCAGCGAAAGCTCTTGACATCCCGGCTGCCCCAATCACTCCATCCATTGAGCATCCCCCATCCTTAGAGTTGAAACAACTCCCAGATAATCTGAAATATGCTTATTTGGAGAGTGATGAAAAATTACCTGTCATTATTTCTTCTAACCTTGATTTCGAACAGGAAAATAAGCTTTTGCAGGTTCTGAAGAAACACAAGAAGGAAATCGGATGGACATTAGCCGACCTCCCTGGTATTAGTCCATCGATGTGCATGCAGAGGATTTTACTTGAGGATGGAGCAAAAACAGTAAGGCAGTCCCAAAGGAGGCTTAATCCTTTGATTCTTGATGTTGTGAAGAAAGAGGTAACCAAACTCTTGCAAGCAGGTATCATTTATCCTATCTCTGACAGCAAATGGGTAAGTCCAGTGCAGGTTGTACCTAAGAAATCTGGACTCACAGTGGTGAAAAATGAAAAGAACGAACTTGTTCCCACTAGAGTTCAGAACAGTTGGAGAGTTTGTATTGATTATAGGAGATTGAACCAAGCGACTAGAAAGGATCACTTTCCTTTGCCGTTCATTGACCAAATGCTTGAACGGCTAGCTGGTAAATCACATTACTGTTTTCTTGATGATTTTTCAGGTTACTTTCAGATCCATATTGCACCAGAAGATCAAGAAAAGACCACTTTCACTTGTCCCTTCGGTACTTTTGCTTACAGGAGGATGCCCTTTGGTCTTTGCAACGCTCCTGGCACTTTCCAGCCATGCATGATTAGTATTTTCTCTGAATTTATCGAAAATTGCATGGAAGTGTTTATGGATGATTTCACTATTTATGGTTCTTCTTTTGATGCATGTTTGAATAGTTTGAACTTAGTTTTCCAGAGATGCATCGAGACTGACCTTGTTTTAAATTATGAAAAATGCCATTTTATGGTTGAGCAGGGAATTGTTCTTGGTCACATAATTTCTGAAAAAGGAATTTATGTTGACCCTGCTAAGATTGATGTTATTTCCACATTGTCTTACCCTTCTTGCGTTCGTGAGATTCTTTATTTTCTTGGTCATGCAGGTTTTTACAGGCGTTTCATCAAGGATTTCAGCAAGATAGCTCTTCCGCTCTCAAACTTGTTGAAGAATGACGTCACTTTCAGCTTTGATGACAAATGCAAACAAACGTTTGACTTCTTGAAGAAAGCATTGACCTCCGCTCCCATCATCCAGCCTCCTGACTAGACCCTCCCTTTTGAGATCATGTGTGATGCCTCTAATTATGCTGTTGGGGTTGTCCTTGCACAAAGAGTTGGCAAGGCTGCCCATGTTATTTACTATGCTTCTAGGACTTTAGATTCTGCACAGTTAAATTACACTACCACTGAAAAAGAACTTCTAGCTATTGTTTTTGCTCTTGATAAATTCAGATCATATTTGCTAGGTTCCAAGGTTGTTGTTTTTACTGACCATGCAGCTTTGAAGTACTTGTTGAAGAAGCCGAATGCAAAACCGAGATTGATTCGGTGGATGTTGTTGCTCCAAGAGTTTAATGTAGATATTAAAGACAAAAGTGGAGCTGAGAACTTAGTAGTTGATCACTTGAGTAGAATAGAGCGAGATGAAGATCCTTTTCCCATCCAGGATGACTTTCCTGATGAGCAACTTTTACTTGTGCATGGTATTACTCCTTGGTTTGCTGATATTGTTAATTATCTTGTTGCTGGTATTTTTCTTACAGGTGCATCCAGGTCACAGATTCACAAACTCAAGAGTGATGACAAATATTATGTTTGGGATGATCCATATCTTTGGAAGTTTGGTAGTGATCAGGTAATTAGGAGATGTGTCCCTGACTATGAGATTGAATCTATTTTGAATTTTGCTCATTCATCTCAAGTCGGGGGACACTTTGGCCCTCAAAGGACTGCAAGGAAGGTCCTAGACTCAGGTTTCTTTTGGCCCACTATTTTTAAGGATGCTTTCGAGACTTTCCGCACTTGTAAAGAGTGCCAGATAGCAGGTACAAACATTACTCGAAAGAGTGAAATGCCTTAGCAACCGACGCTTTTCTGTGAAGTATTTGATGTATGGGGAATCGACTTCATGGGTCCCTTCCCTGTATCATTTTGTTTTCTATATATTTTACTTGCTGTTGATTCTGTTTCAAAGTGGGTGGAAGCTATCCCCACTAGGACTAATGATTCTAGAGTTGTTGCAGACTTTGTCAGGTCTAATATCTTTTGCAGGTTTGGAATCCCGCGAGCTATCATAAGTGACAAAGGCACTCATTTCTGTAACCGCACCATGGAAGCTTTGCTCCGAAAGTATGAAGTTGTGCACAGGGTCTCTACTGCATATCACCCACAAACAAATGGGCAAGCTGAAATCTATAACAGAGAGATCAAACAGGTTTTAGAGAAAATGGTGCAACCAAACATGAAAGACTGGAGCCGCCATCTAGAAGACGCACTTTGGGCTCAAAGAACAGCTTTCAAGACACCCATTGGGATGTCTCCTTATCGACTTGTTTTTGGTAAGGCATGTCATCTTCCTGTAGAGATAGAACACCGTGCTTACTGGGCGGTGAAAAGTTATAATTTTGAGATGCAACAAGCAGGTATTGAAAGAAAACTCCAATTACAACAGCTTAAAGAGCTTAGACTAGAGGCTTATGAGAGCTCTAGGATTTATAAAGAAAGAACTAAGCACTTCCATGATAAGATGATTTCTAGAAAGGAATTCTCTGTAGAGCAACAGGTTTTATTGTATAATTCTCGCCTTAAGCTTATGGCTGGGAAACTTCGATCCAAATGGATTGGTCCTTTTGTTGTCACTAATGTTTTTCCTCATGGTGCAGTAGAAATTAAAAGTACAGGTACTAACAAAGTTTTCAAGGTCAATGGGAAGCGCCTAAAGCTTTTTCATCAAAGTGCAGTACCTGAAGATGTGAGCATAGAGGAGCTTTCTTTGGAAGCGCCTAACTACAATGCAACTTGATCAGGGAGTTCTTATTCCTTTCTCTCAACTTTAATAACTGCGTCCTTTCATTGAGGATAATGCTTGTTTTAAATATGGGGGAGGGAATCATTTTGTTTCTTTGCTTTTATTTTAATTTGAGTTGTTTTTGTTAAAAAATTAAATAAAATGCATCTATTTGAAAGTTTTGGGTTGCAGACTAATTTGAGGTTATGTTTGTGGAGTCTTGGGAAAAGCTCACAAGATCGGTATCGTCTTAACACTATCTCCTGCATATGGAAATTGATTTGAATTCTTATTATGTATTAGCCTTGAATTCTCACTCTCTAATAGCTCTTGAGTAGTTTATTTCAGCAGTCAGCACCATCTCACACACTCTACACAAGGAAGCCGATGAATATAAGTGAGTGTTCTGGGAAAAAAGTGTTTTAAAAAGAAAAAGAAAAAAAGGAATGCACCTTCTAAGTTTGGTGATCCTCACCCGGTCACTTAACCCAAAGGTCGTAGTGCCTACAAAAAAATTTTTTTCGAGAATAAGACTCGTTGTTAGTTGGTTCAGCGGTTTCTGGTGCTGAACTTGGTAGGGCAGATTACGGTCCGATCCCCCGCAACTGCAACTGAGTAAGCAAAGGGTTATGCCATGTAAGTACCAAAACCCCGTGCAAAAAAGGATCAAAGTCACTAACCGGTCGCTTTGCTATGAGTGTGTGGAGATAACGGGCTTAATGTGATTGTGCCTGAATGAAAAAGAGCAAAAAGGAGGATGAGTAAGTTAGGTTTTTGCATAAAAATATGATTCATATTGGTTTGTATATTCAGGAAGCAAGACTAGTATTCCTACGATATCCTTAGTGTATGAGACTAGTACCTGTTGATGCAATCTTGACCGAAGATGAATTTGTAGCCTAGGATGAGTAATTGATGATGCTTTTGCGTTTCTTTTGATTGCATTTTTCTCGGAGTGCAAAAGTTCAAGTGTGGGGGAATTTGATCAGTGCATTTTGATGCACATCCTTCCACGATTGTACTAATGCATTTCTTTAGTTTATTGTGTTTATTTTTATGTTTTAATATGTTTTGCTAATTTATTTTATTTTTGCATTTAATTAACTTTCGTATTTTATTTTCAGCAACTGCAGCTTTCACGGAAAAATTCATAACTGAAGCTACGAGAATCGGATTGAGGCGTTCTAATATTGGTTGGAAAGCTAAGAAAAAGACCTACAACTTTCTAGTTGTGTCCAGATGCTGATTAGGGTTGTAGCAAGGTTGAAAAAGTCATTGAAGTTGCAGCATTTTATATTTTAGTTTGGGTCATTTGTTTTTGGCCTGAGTTTTGTATCCGACCAAGTTGGGTTGTTTCAATTTAGTTTTTACCTAGATGCTACAGAATTTTCGGCAGTTATTCACTGTTCACGAAAAAGAGAAAGCTTTGTACGAATCAATGGAGAACTAAAACCTTTCTGACGGATTTACTGTACTCAGGTTCCAACTTTGAGATTGTTATAGCATTTGCAATTTAATTTCGATTCCTTTCAACTATGTTATGAGATTGTTGTTTGCTTAATTCAATTTTCATATAACATTGTTGATTTAATTTGATTGATAAATGTTCCCAAATTTTAATCGCGATTGACTTTGCTTAATTATTAATTTGCGTCACTTTTAACCGTATGCTTAATCCGGTCATAGGAACATGTATCTCATAGTGTCAATCGCGCTTGTTAATTGATACTGTAATCAAATAGGATAGAAACTTCGCTTAGGAGATTGTAATGTTAGCAGTCGATGATAGGTACGAACCGAGGCAGTGAATCCGTTTGTTATAATCACTCATATCAAAAACAACTTATTTTATAATCACTTTTCATAATCAGCTTATTTGCCTAAAATCGAACCAAACCTCCCCCCCCCCCCCCCCCCCCCACTTTAACTCGATTTCAGTTAGTTAATAATATTTCAAGAATCCTTGAGAACGATATTCGAGCCATTTGTCGCTATATTACCGTTTTACAAAATACTACAGTTTTGAAACTGTTGCATAAAAACACTCGTTTTTTATCTGCGCGCGACAGCGGATCACGCTCAAACATTCAGACATCCATTGGTGTTCCAGATCATTAGAGAATGTTATTATCATCGACCGTTGTGGAGAGTTCCCTAATGTCCCCTTACTTGGCATTAGGGGAGGTATCACCTATAACCCCTGTTTGGCATTAAGACAGTTTGGTTACGCCTGAAGGGATGGTCCACATGAGATGCTAATTCAAGGGATAGTATTTGACTATGAAAGTGACAATCAATGTCTTCTCCAGAGGTTTATCCGAGCCTGGAGGATGCTGAACAAGGTAGATAGCAAGACTTTGGGGCACAAGAATTCCATCCCTCTTGAACCTTACCTCAAATGGATACGAACTCGTGCTCAGAGTCTTATGATGCCTTATCCCTCTGTTCTCCCGATAATCATCGAGCCTGTCATGGAGGGAGATGTTCCATACACCATCCTTCATCCTGACATGCCCACCTATCTTGAAGATTTACAAAGAGATTGGATACATCTCAAGGGAGATCGAGACACTTTTGAGGCCCAATTCTATGCTAGTGAGAAGAAGGTTTTGGAACTCACTAAGCAACTTCATGAGGAATGGACCCTGAATGCCTATATTGCACCAAAGAGGATATGCACAACCTTTTTATCTTAGAGCTTTTTGTTGTATTTCTGTGTAAGCCCAAAGAGGCATTGATGTACTCACGCTTTAATATCTTAATATAACGTGTGTTTCCTTTTTGTCTAAAACGAATTTGAATCTCTAAGTTCCTTGAAATCATTGCATATGCATTTACCATTCATCATAACATAAGCAGGTTTCTTGCGATAAGTCTCCTCATCTTTCTACTGTTTATTACAGTAAGATGGATCTCGAGCAAACGGTGAAAGACCTCCAAGCTCAGAATGCACAGTTTCAATAGATGCTTTTAGCTCTAGCCAAAGGACAAGAAGAGTTGAAGACCTTACTGGTTGAAAAGAAAAAGAAGAAAACAAAGAAGGTGACCGGAGTTCTAAACATGGGAAGAAGATTTCATAGGCAGACAAGAAGGACCCTAGACTTTGCAACGACATCCGGTGAGAGAGACAATCAAGATGGGAAAGGCAAGGAAACAGTTGTCCTGTCAGAAGAGGAAGAGGAAGAGAAAGAAGAAGACTATTCTGAAGAACAATAACCTCCAGCTGATGACAAGTATAAACATCTCAAAGAACGGTTGAGTGCGATGGAAATCCAAAAAGTGCCTGGATTGGACTTTGAGGAATTGGGGTTAGTATTAGGGATTGTCATCCCTCCAAAATTCAAAGCACCAGTATTCGCCAAATATGATGGGGTCTCATGTCCCAAAATGCATCTCTGGTCCTATGTAAGGAAAATACAACCTCATACCGCTGACAGGGATTTATGGGTACACTTCTTCCAAGACAGTCTGTCTGGAATTCAACTTGATTGGTTTTACCAACTAGAAAGAGCCAACGTTCACAATTGGGAAGATCTTGCTGCTTCCTTTTACAAACAATACCAATACAATGCTGACCTTGCGCCTACCCGTACTCAACTCCAGAGTATGGCCATGGTTTCAAGTGAGGGCTTCAAGGACTATGCGCAAAAATGGAGAGATTTAGCCAGAAGAGTTTAGCCTCCTCTATCGGAAAGAGAATTGGTAGACATGTTCTTAGGCGCCTTGTTTGGTCCCTTCTTCAATCATCTAATTGGGAGTTCATCGGTCGGTTTTACTGAATTGATATTGATCGGAGAAAGAGTGGAAGCCAGGATAAAGAATGGAAAGATCCAAAAAGATGCATCCTCTTCTGTAGCTATGAGAAAGCCATTCATCAGAAAGAAAGAAGTGGTTGCTATATATCCTCAAAGAAACCAAGATAGGGCCGAACGCCGACCAATGGTGGGGGTTGTTATGATTCCTAAACCTGCGCCTAATCAACAAAGAAGCAATCAACCAAGGATGGAAATACCGGTCAGGCAATTCACCAGAATTAACATGGCCCTATCTCAGGTATTACCACATCTGTTAAAATCCAATTTGGTGACCTTAAAAGAAGCTCTGAAGAACCCTAATACAACCTTTCCTCACTATCATCCCAATGCCCATTGTGCATATCACTCTGAAAGTCCTGGCCATGATACTAATAACTGTTGGGCTCTAAAGAACAAGGTACAAGACCTCCTTGAAGCTAAGGAGATTGAATTCGATGCGCCAGAAAAGCCCAATGTCATTTCTTCCCCTATGCTCAAACACGGCCATAATGCCAACGCCATTAAGGAGGATATGTTTGTTGCTTCAGTTGATGAACATGTGACCCCACTCCTGACTATCAAAAAGAACTTGTTAAAAGTCAGTGTTTTCCCAGGCTGTAATGAAAACTGCCATTTCTGTTTGACCTCACCAACCAACTGTCTTTTGTTGAAAACAGGCGTTCAGGGACTAATAGATAACAAAGAAATTTTATTCGAGAAGACTTCTATTCCAGTTGTTCCTTATAATAATGTTTCCATCATTACCATATCCTCTAATTCTTCCAGGGTCTCCACCAAAAGACCCGTTAGAATTACATCAGTTCCAAAAGTAGCTCCTTTAATAATCACAATTCCTGGACCAATCTCGTATACTTCAGACAAAATCGTGCCATGGAATTATGGAGGGGATGTCTACTACCACGGTATTAAGCAAGATTGGCCAGCAGTCGAAGATTCAAGTTCTGAGAAAGATGTTTCCGATGTCAGTAATATTGCAGGAACTAGTAAGATTACCTGAAGTGGTAGGTTTTTCTCTCCAGAAATTGCTCCCCCAAAGGCTGTTTCTGGACCCGTAATCATTCCTGTTGTTGTTGCTCCTCCGAAGGTTACTCCCAGTCCCATAGTCATCTCTACAGACGCTCCTGTTGACAAAGCTGTTACAATCCCTATTATCACCCCTACTGACGTTCATGCTGCCGAGTCAACCGAGACTCAAGGTAAAAGTATTTTGATTGAGCCTGTCCAGACGAAGGCCCAATCGGTAGCTATCCCTGAGACCTCCGAAAAAGAGATGGAGGAAATTATAAAGATCATAAAAAGAAGCTACTAAAATGTAGTCGAACAGCTGGGGCAAACTCCATCAAAAATTCCCATGCTGGCTCTCCTATTATGTTCCAAGGCGCATGCAGTGGCCTTGGTAAAATTCCTGAAAATTGCCCATGTACCCTAAGAAACATCTGTCGATCAGTTCCAAGACTGCATAGCCATCTTGACTGCAGATAACGGTCTAGGTTTTTCGGATGCTGATTTAACGCCAAGAGGGAGGAAGCATAATGAGGCATTGCATGTCTCAGTTGAATGTAGGGGCACGACGTTGGCTCATGTGTTGGTTGATACCGGTTCATCCCTGAATGTGTTGCCTAAAAAGGCTCTTGATAGGCTTGACTGCGAAGGATTGACATTGAAACCAAGCAATATAATGGTAAGGGCCTTTGACGGCTCAAAAAGGATGGTGCATGGGGATGTAGACATTCCCATAAAAGTTGGAACCCAAACATTTGATTCAACTTTTTATGTAATGGATATTCTCCCCTTATATTCCTGCTTGCTAGGCCGTCCGTGGATTCACAATGCTGGTGTCGTTACTTCTACGTTGCACCAAATGCTGAAATATCCAATTCAAGAGAAGATTATCATCGTTCATGGAGAGGAAGAGTACATGATCAGCCACCTCAATTCCTTCAGATATGTGGAATTAGATGGTGAATTTATTAAAACTCCATTTCAACACTTTGAAGAAGTCCTGCAAGATGTGGCAGTAACCAAGGCTGTGTCTCAAGTGCCCAAGATTATAAGGCCTCCACTCAGGATGTCATCTTTGAAGGATGCCAAGGCAGTGGTAGAAGAAGGTGGGTGCACTATCTGGGGGCAAATCCCAGATATCCCATATAAGTCTAACAAATTTGGCCTGGGTTTAACTTCAGGTGCCCAGAAGGCTGTATGCCACGCTCATGCCGGAGGACTACCGTTGAAGATCAGCAACCGCGAAGTCAATGTCGTGGAAGATGATGAAGATAGATGTGACCTGGAGAATTGGATTTTCCCAACTTTCAGTGGAGGGCTCAGCAATTGGGAGGCTAGAGATTTTGTCCCGATCACTTTTATCCCATAGTAATTTGTCATTACATTTTGTTGGATCTGTAATATTAAAACAATTCAGACTCTTAAAACCTTGTGTCTTACCCGAGGCACAATGGTCCATTTGTAAGGGTGATTATCTCATTTCCATATGACATCAATGAATCATGGACGTTTTGCATACAAACTTTCGCACCATTTTTTCTTCTTTTTTACATTTTCATTTCTTTCAAAGATAGCTATACTCTTACATACACTCACACTCATAATGCAGGTCTACCTCCATTCGGGATCCCATGGGTAACGGTATTGCTATGGCATTTCATGACTCTGAGAATCTAATCTACCAAGCCAAAGACGAAGGTGAGGAAGATTGCGAAGTACTAGGGGAACTTGCCAGATTACTACAACAAGAAGAAAGGACCATTCAGCCCCACGAGGAACCCGTGGATACGATTAATCTAGGTACTGAAGAAGACAAAAGATAAGTCAAGATGGGTGCCAATCTGGAACCCAGTTACAAGGAGCATCTTATTCAGTTGTTACACGAATATGTCGAAGTCTTTGCCTGGTCGTATGAAGACATGTCGGGACTTGATGAAGACATTGTGGTACATCGTCTACCTACAAGAGAAGATTGTCTACCATTAAAACAAAAGGTTCGTTGTATGCGACCAGACATGTCCGAGAAGATTAAGGCAGAAGTCATGAAACAATTCAACACTGGATTCTTGGCCGTCACCTCTTATCTGCAATGGGTTGCCAATGTTGTTCCCGTCCCCAAAAAGGACGGAAAAGTACGAATGTGCATGGACTACAGAGATTTGAATAGGGAAATCCCTAAGGATGATTTTCCACTCCCCCGCATTGATATTCTGGTTGACAATACAACACAACACAAAGTGTCTTCCTTCATGGACGATTTCTCAGGCTACAACCAAATCAAAATGGCGCCTGAGGATATGGAGAAAACAACCTTTGTTACACAGTGGGGCATATTCTGCTATAAGGTTATGCCATTCGGACTGAAGAATGCTGGGGCAACCTATCAGGGTGCCATGGTAGCTCTGTTTCACGACATGATACATCATGAAATAGAGGTCTATGTGGAAGATATGATAGCCAGATCTCAAACGGAAGAAGAGCATCTCGATCATTTACAGAAACTGTTTTAGAGGCTGAAGAAATACAAGCTGAGGTTGAACCCAAATAAATGCACGTTCGGGGTACGGTCTGGTAAACTCCTAGTGTCGTCAGCAACAAAGGTATCGAGGTTGATCCTGCCAAGGTTAAAGAGATACAAGAGATGCCTGCTCCTCGTACTGAGAAGGAAGTCAGAGGATTCTTGAGACGTTTGAACTACATTTCCAGATTCATTTCTCACCTGACAGCTACTTGTGAACCAATCTTCAAATTGTTGAAGAAAGATCCAGTAGTCAAATGGAATGACGAGTGTCAAGTTGCTTTTGACAAAATCAAAGAATACTTAAAATAGCCTCCTGTGTTGATGCCACCAGTCGAGGGAATACCATTGATCATGTATGTGATTGTTTTAGAAAACTCAATGGGGTGTGTGTTGGGGCAGCATGACGAGTCTGGCCGAAAAGAGCATGCTATTTATTACCTGAGCAAAAAGTTTTCTGACTGTGAAACAAGATATTCACTGCTCGAGAAAACTTGTTGCGCTCTGGAATGGGCTGCTTGCCATCTAAGACAGTATATGTTGACCCATACTACTTGTTGATATCTAAAATGGATCCAATAAAATACGTCTTTGAGAAGCCTGCTCTCTATGGGAGAATAGCAAGATGGCAGATGATCCTGACAGAATATAACATACAGTATACTACCCAGAAAGTAATAAAGGGCAGTGTACTAGCTGATCACCTTGCTCACCAAGCTGTGGAAGATTACCAATCCATGAAGTTCGAATTCCCAGATGAGGATATCATGACGGTAAACAACTATGAAGAATTCAGGCCATATGACGGACCTGAACAAGGATCCCGATGGACCCTGTTTTTTGATGAGGCATCCAATGCACTTGTCAATGGTATTGGTGTTATTCTTGTATCTCTTGAAGGGTGTCATACTCCCTTTACCTCAAGACTCTGCTTCAATTGTACAAACAACATGGCAGAATACGAAGCGTGTATCTTTGGTCTCAGAGCTGCCATAGATTTGGGGATCAAATCTTTGAGTGTGTTCGGAGATTCAGCTTTGGTCATTAGTCAGATCAAAGGGGAATGGGACACCAAACACCCTAATCTTATCCCTTACAAAGAACATGTTTTGACATTGCTGCCACATTTTGAGAAGATTACCTTTGAGAATTTCCCCCGAGAAGAAAATCAGCTAGCAGACGCACTAGCTACAATGTCATCTATGTTTAAACTTAATTGGGATAACGAGGCTCCCCAGATCACCATCGTACGAATGGATGAACAAGCACACTTTCACGAGATTAATACTGAAGAAGTAGTGGACCAAACCTGGTTTCACGAAGTCAAGAAGTATCTCGAGTCTCAAGAATATCGGAAAGGAGCTTCAGTTAATGACAAGAAATTCTTAAGAAGATTATCGGCTAAGTTCTTCCTTAGTAATGGAATTTTGTAAAAATGCAATCATGACTCTGTATTACTTCGGTGCGTAGAAAAGTTGAAGCTGAAAGGATCATGGATGAATTGCACGAAGGCACTTTTGGTACCCATTCCAGTGGGCATACGATGGCAAAGAAAATCCTACAGGCAGGCTATTATTGGTCTACCATGGAAGCAGATTTCTATCAACACTCTCGAACTTGCCATAAGTGTCAGATTTATGCTGATAAAGTGCACGTACCTATGGTTCCTATGAATGTCTTGACGGCTCCTTGGCCCTTTGCTATGTGGGGAATTGATATGATTGGGGAAATAAAGCCAACAACCTCCAATGGACACCGCTTGATCTTAGTGGCCATTGACTATTTTACAAAATGGGTGGAGGCAACCTCTTTCGCTTCCGTTACCAAGAATGTTGTCTCCCGGTTCATCAAGAAGAATCTCATATGTCGGTACGGTATCCCAGAGAGAATCACCACTGACAATGGTACGAATCTAAACAACACTATGATCATCGCCTTGTGCGAGCAATTCAAGATCCAGCATCACAATTCTTCCCCTTACCGGCCGAAGATGAATGGTGTTGTTGAAGCTGCAAATAAGAACATTAATAAGATCATACAGAAAATGACAGTCACATATAAAGACTGGCATGAGATGCTACCATTCGCTCTCCACGGGTATCGAACCACATCTCGCACATCAACCGGGGCAACGACCTATTCTCTGGTATACGGCATGGAGGTTGTCTTACCTATTAAGGTCCAGATCCCCTCTTTGAGAATTATGAAGGATGAAGGGCTGAACGAAGAAGATTAGATCCAGACTCGACTTGATCAACTAAACTTAATTGATGAGAAAAGGCTTATTGTTGTTTGCCATGGTCAAATGTATCAGAAACAGATGATCAAGGCATTCAACAAAAAGGTCATACACCAAGTGTATCAAGTCGGGGATCTGGTGATCAAGCGCATCATACTGCTGCAAGGTGATCCCAAGGGAAAATGGACTCCTACATACGAAGGACCATTTATAATCAAAAATATCTTCTCTGGTGGAGCAATGATCTTTACCACCATGGATGGCAACGACCTGCCGCACCCTGCGAACGCATACATAGTCAAAAGATACTACGCATAAGAGACCCTCTAGGTTGACACACCTAGGCAAAACAAGGGCATCCCAACGAACCAAAGAGGTTCGGGCAAAAATTAGGGATAAAACTAAAAAATTTGTACACCTGGCAAGTCGAAAACCCGAAAGGGCGACTTGGGCAAAAAAGGGTTTCTCGGTGGACTGAAAACTCGAAAGGGCGGTCCAGGAAAAAGTTAGGGAATTAAAGCGTATGACTATGTCCCGTTGGATCATGTTACGGACAACCTTTAGCTTCCGTTGACAAACTCAGAAGTTCGAATCAATTCAATCATCTTCGGATGACGCAACAAATAGACAGGATGCTCGGAGATATGAAGGCTATAGCAGAATAGGAACCCCATGGGATTATTTCACATAGCTATCTTTTCTTTGTATCAAATTTTCATTTTTTTTACGATGGCATTCTCTTACTAGAGTGTTTGTCTCATTGTACAAAATACTTACTCAAGGTCAATACAAAGATATCCCTTTAAAAGTGCAAAAACTATCTGTTTTCTTTACTCTTGTGTTTTGTTTGCAAAAACATCCAATGATTTATTGTTGAACATATGCATTTGAACATAATTACTGTTTACAAATAAAAAAATAGAAAGACAAGTACTAATGGCTTTAAGGGATAGGGAAATCTCTCTAGGCTATTTCAAAAATCCCCACAGTATACAGTATAATCCTCAGCGGAACAACGCTTTTAGTTAACAATCCCCGGTAGAAGTCACCAGATTTCCCAGGATCTCCCAACAAGATTTCACAAGCAGTACACGACATTTCCCTTACAATAGAGTTTATTTATCTAAAAGGAAATTCATCAACACTTCAACTTCACAACCTGAAGACTTACACTCCATATCCTCAACAGAAGTCAGGGATTTATTTTCCCTAATCCAACAGCAGTGCAACGGATCAGCTCACATACGCATACACCACATTCATATATCATAAACATTGATAACACGAATGCATACAACCTAATCCCATTATGCATACATTTCATGCAATATGACATTGCATATTGGCTAACTTTTTACCCTTTACAGGATAAAGATAATCAACAGTTACCAATGTTCAAAGGCTTTTTTAGATACAGTTCAGATATGCTCCAGATACAAATTCCATCCTGATACTCATTCAGATCCAGCTTTCATATACAGTTCAGATACACTCCAGATACGGATGCCATCTTGATACTCATTCAGATCCAACTTTCAGATACAATTCAGATATACTCCATATACGGATGCCATCCTGATACTCATTCAGATCTAGCTTTCAGATACAGTTCAGATACTCTCTAGATATGGATGCCATTGTAACGCCCATAATTTAATTAATTATTTAATTAAATTATTTTGTAATATTTGAGAAGATGTGTTGTGATTAATTGGATTTAAGTATTTTATTAAGTGGAGAAATAATATTAGAAGTGTGATATTATTTGATGTGGGCTTGTTTTTAAGGAATGGAAGAAGTAATAAGGGGGTGTATTAGTTTTGAGCCCAATAAGGAGTTAAGAGAATAATAGGTTATTTTATTGTTGTTAGAGGAATAGAAAAGAGGAGGCGGTAGAAGAATAAGGATTGATAAGAAGAACGTGAGTTGCTGGAAAAACAGGAAAAACGGCAGAACAAGGTTTCAACCGGAAGATTATAGAGCGACCTTCAATCCAAGGTAAGGGTGAGGTTCTGACTCTATGATCGGGTTCATGATAATTGGTATGTGGGGTTAGAGGTGATTGTTGTCTTGTTCATGAATTGAATGTATATAATGTTGTATGATGAAATTGATGAATTTTAGATGAATAACGATGTTCTGATGTTGTTTAATTGACGCAGAATTATGGGATAACTGTAAGAGATGATTTTCCATGATTAGATTAAGTTTTTAGGGCTTAAAATATGAAACCCGTAGTGAAAACGCAAAGAAAATCGCAGAATTTATGCAGGATGTAACAGGATGTGTCGACCCCAAATGCTATGTGTCGATACAAGAAGGTTTTGAGACTCAGTATGAGTCGACACGAAGAGGTTTTGCGTCGATACATGAGTGCTTTTAGACTCAGGATGAGTCAATCCATAGGGGCATGTGTCGATACATATTGTGTGTTTGACTCAGGATGAGTCTATACATGAGGGAATGCATCGACTCATGTTGTGAGTTTGGTGCAGTACGCGTCGATCCAAGGAGTTTTGCATCGACCCATGTTGTCTGGTTTTTGGCAGAATCGTTTAGGAAATGCTGTAACTTGAGTTTTAGGATGTCGTTTGAGATGCCGTTCGAAGCGTTGAATAGCTAACGTGATGAACTTTATTCTAGAGGATTAAAATGAAGAATAGGAAGTGTAATCCTAATAGCCAATTTAGGATTTAGAGTTAGTTCCCGTGTTGATCGTTATGTTAGTTTTTATGCAGAATGATGAGGATGAAATGTTTATAGGCTACTGTTTGATTTGTAATAGTAGGAGTAAAGATAGTAATGATGTAAGATTACATAATAGCGCTGTGAATTATTGTCTTATTAATGTACAACTGAGTTGTTGATGAGATTTTGTGATGATAACTTATGATGAATAAATGATGTTTAATGAATAAATGATGTCTGATGAATTATTATGAATGATATGAGACGTTTGATGAAGAGATGTTGAGATGCTTTTGAGATGTAGGCCTTTGGCCAACGATGAGGATGTATTGAGATGTTGTTAATTATGGTGTTTTTATTACATTCATGATTGTGTCGCATACATTGCATTTTGAGATGGAGCTTGTGCTTGTTGAGATGGCCTGTATTGGCGAATATTGAGATGAAGGCTTATGCCTTGTTGATGCCTCTATTAATTGGAAAAATTTTGAGATGGGAGTTCTGCTCCAAATGGTACCACATGCATTTTCATAGTATTGAGTCACATTATATGATTGTATAAAGAAGTGTATATTGATGTTGTGATTGTGTATTATTGTCGTGATTGTTGTTGATTATGAGATGAGAAGTTGTGATGTTATGTGATCTAATTTAATATATTAATTATCATGTGCTTTATTATATTGTTAGATATCTCACCCCTTCTGTTTGAATGTTTCCCTTATGTTGGTAACGTGCAGGTAATCGAGAGTGAAGGCTGTATACCTTCAGTAGTTCGAGTCGGTGTCATTGCTCTGATATGTAACACTCGGGGGGATGAACGCTTGTTGCTTTTGATTGTTGATTATTCAGTTGTTGAACCTTAAGTTGATTATTATTAAGTATTTGTTGTTTTGAAGTTGTTGTAATGATGACAGAGATGTTATTAAGAATTTATGTTGCGTAGATGTTGAATTATTTAATTAAAGATGTCATGGTGATGGTTCATCTGATGTTTTAAAAGTGTTATATATCCACGATGAATGCAATGAATTTTGATAGAAGAATTTGTGGCATCCCGATTCGTTTGCATGAATGATTTTTATAACTCTGATTTATTTATATAATTTTTCGGGGTAGAATTGGGGTGTTACAAAAGTTGGTATCAGAGAAAAAGGTTGGTCCAACCTTGTAGTCGAGTCGTAGTTGTCTAACAATCGAGTATTGTTAATTTGAGTTCTAACTGTTTTTTATGTTGTAGTGATAAGTTGAGATGGATGGAAGGAATGATGCTATACTTGCTGCTGCTTTAGAAGCAATGGCTCATGCGATGGAGAATCAGCCGAATGCTGACGAGAATGCTGGATCTCGTAGCTTGACGACTTTCTAGAGAGAGAATCCACCTATGTTCGAGGGAAAGTATGATCCTGACGGAGCATTGGAGTGGTTGAAAGAGATTGAGAGAATCTTCCGTGTGATGGATTGCACTCCAGCGCAGAAGGTTTGATATGGGACTCATATGCTAGTAGTCGAGGCTGATGACTGGTGGCTAGAGACTTGTCAGAAGTTGGAAGCTGCAGGTGAGAATGTCACTTGGGCTGTGTTCTGTAGGGAGTTTTTGAGGAAGTACTTTCCTGAAGATGTTCGTGGTAAGAAGGAGATTGAGTTCCTTGAGCTGAAGCAAGGAAATATGTCGATTGTTGAGTATGCTGCCAAGTTTTCCGAGTTGTCTAAGTTTTATCCGCACTACGCTGAGGCAGATGCTGAGTTTTCGAGGTGTATCAAGTTTGAGAATGGGTTACACCCGGAGATTAAGAAGGCAGTTGGATACCAAAAGATCAGTGTCTTTGCTGATTTGGTTGATAGCTGCTGGATTTATGAGGAGGATAATAATGTTCATTACAAGATTATCAGTGAGAAGAGAGGTAAGCACCAACAGAATTGTGGTAAGCCTTATGATACCCCAGCTGGTAAAGGTAAACAAAAAGTTTCTCAAAGTCAGAGGACTAGTGGGGGAGATGCTCTTGCTGGTGTGGTTTGCTTTAAGTGTGGAAAATTTGGGCACAAGAGTAATGTGTGTACTACTGAAGTGAATAGGTGTTTCCGTTGTGGCAAGAACGAACATGTTGTATCGGAGTGTGAACATAAGGATGTGATTTGTTTCAATTGTAGAGAAGAAGGGCACATTGGTAGTCAGTGTCCGAAACCGAAGAGGTCTCATACAAGTGGTAAAGTGTTCGCTTTGGTTTAGGATGAGACGGCTGCTGAGGGCAGACTTATCAGAGGTACATGTTTCATTAATAGTACTCATTTAATTACTATTATTGATACCGGTGCTACGCATTGTTTTATTGCTGCTGATTGTGTTGAAAGGTTAGGTCTTATGTTGTCTTCTTTGAATGGAGAAATGGTCGTCGATACTCCAGCCAAGGGGTCTGTGACTACTTCTTTTGTGTGTTTCAAGTGTCCCTTATTGATCTTCGACAGAGACTTTGCTGTTGATTTGGTTTGTTTACCGTTAAGAGGTTTAGATGTGATTTTGGGTATGAACTGGTTAGAGCATAATTGTGTTCATATTAACTGTTATGACAAGTCGGTGAAGTTTTCTACTCCTGAAGCAGAAGAAGGTGGTATGTTGTCTGCTAGATAGTTGAGGAAGTTGATGTAAGAGGAAGCACAGATGTTCTCGTTGATAGCGTCGCTATCTGTGGAGACTCAAGCTATAATTGAGGAATTACAGGTGGTGTGTGAATTTCCTGAAGTTTTCTCTGATGAGATTCCTGATGTACCGCCGGAGAGGGAAGTTGAATTTGCTATTGAACTTGTACCTGGTACCAGACCTGTGTCTATGGCACCATACAGGATGTCTGCATCTGAATTGTCAGAGTTAAAGAAGCAATTGGAAGAGTTACTTGAGAAGAAGTTTGTAAGACCAAGTGTATCACCGTGGGGAGCTCTAGTGTTGTTAGTAAAGAAGAAATATGGAAGTATGAGGCTTTGTGTTGATTATAGATAGTTGAATAAAGTGACGATTAAGAACAAGTATCTGCTTCCAAGAATAGATGACTTAATAGACCAATTGGTGGATGCTCGTGTGTTTAGTAAGATTAATCTGAGGTCGGGTTACCATCAGATTAAAGTGAAGGATGAAGATATCCAGAAGACGGCTTTCAGAATGCGTTATGGACATTATGAGTATTCGGTGATGCCTTTCGGTGTTACTAATACGCCAGGAGTATTCATGGAATACATGAATCGTATCTTTCATACTTATTTGGATCGATTCATAGTGGTGTTCAATGATGATATTTTGATTTACTCTAAGTTAGAAGAAGAGCATGCAGAACATTTAAGAGTAGTGTTACAAGTTTTGAAAGAGAAGAAGTTGTACGCAAAGCTGTCCAAGTGCGAGTTTTGGTTAAAAGAGGTTAGTTTTCTTGGTCATGTGATTTCAGGTAGTGGCATTGTTGTAGATCCATTGAAGGTTGATGCTGTGTTGCAATGGTAGACTCCAAAGTCAGCTATTGAGATTAGAAGCTTCTTGGGATTAGTTGGTTACTATAGAAGGTTTATCGAAGGGTTTTCTAAGTTGGCACTTCTGTTGACTAAGTTGACTTGTAAAGGTAAAGTTTTTGTATGGGATGTTCAGTGCGGAGAAAGCTTTACAAAAATGAAGAAGAGGTTGACGTCGGCTCCGATTTTGACGTTGCCTAATCCAGGAGAGCCTTTTGTGGTGTATTTTTATGCTTCTAAGATGGGTTTAGGGGGTGTGCTTATGAATAATGGTAAGGTAGTTGCTTATGCGTCAAGGCAGTTAAGGACTCATGAGAAGAACTATCCTATGCATGATTTAGAGCTTGCTGCAGTTGTTTTTGTGTTGAAGATTTGGAGGCATTATCTTTATGGTTCTAGATTTGAAGTGTTTAGTGACCATAAGAGTTTGAAGTATCTTTTTTATCAGAAGGAGTTGAATATGAGGCAGCGAAGATGGTTGGAATTGTTAAAGGATTATGATTTGGGTTTGAATTATCATCCAAGAAAAGCGAACGTGGTAGCTGATGCGTTGAGTCGAAAGACTTTACATATGTCAGCAATGATGGTTAAAGAGTTGGAGTTAATTGAGCAGTTCAGAGATATGAGCTTAGTTTGCGAGGTTACACCGCAGAGTGTTATGTTGGGTATGTTTAAGATTAATAATGAATTTCTAGACAGTATTAGAGAAGCTCAGAAGTTGGATGTTAAACTGGTAGATTCGATGGTTAGAATCGATCAGTCTGAGAATAGTGATTTTAAGCTAGATGCGCAAGGTGTGTTGAGGTTTCGTAACCGGGTTTGTATTCCTGATGATGCTGAGATGAAGAAGGTGATACTTGAGGAGAGTTATAGAAGTAAGTTAAGTATTCATCCAGGAGCTACAAAGATGTATCAAGATTTGAAAGGTTTGTTTTGGTGGCCTGGAATGAAGAGTGATGTGGCTCGTTTTGTGTATACATGTTTGACTTGTCAGAAGTTGAAAGTTGAACATCAGAAGTCTGCAGGGTTGATGCAACCATTAGAAGTTCCAGAATGGAAATGGGATAGCATTTCAATGGACTTTGTGACGGGGTTGCCCAATACTTTAAGAGGACATGATTCAATTTGGGTGATTGTTGATAGGCTTACGAAGTCAGCTCATTTTATTCCTATTAACATCAGTTTTTCAGTGTCGAAGTTGGCTGAGATTTACACGAGTGTGATTGTGAAGTTGCATGGTGTTCCTTTGTGCATTGTGTCAGATAGAGATCCAAGATTTACTTCTGATTTTTGGAAGAGTTTGCAAGAAGCGTTGGGTTCTAAGTTGAGATTGAGTTCAGTGTATCATCCTCAAACTGATGGTCAGACTGAACAGATGATTCAATCGTTGGAAGATTTGCTGAGGGTATGTGTTCTTGAGTAGGGAGGTTCGTGGGATACTTATCTTCTGTTGATAGAGTTAACTTATAATAACAATTACCATTCCAGTATTGGGATGGCACCTTTTGAGGCGTTGTATGGTCGAAGATGTAGAACTCTGTTATGTTGGCATGAATCTGGTGAAAGTGTAGTACTTGGACCTGAACTTGTTTGTGACACTACTGAGAAGGTGAAGTTGATTCGAGAAAATATGAAAGCTTCCCAAAGTAGACAAAAGAGTTATCATGACAAGCGAAGGAAGGATTTAGAATTTCAAGCTGGTGAGCATGTGTTTTTAAGAGTTACACCTGTGACTGGTGTTGGGCGAGCATTGAAGTCTAAGAAGCTCACTTCTCGTTTTATTGGACCATATCAGATTTCGGAGAGAGTGGGGAATGTTGCTTATAGAGTGGCTTTACCGCCTAATCTTTCGAATTTGCATGATGTTTTTCATGTGTTGTAACTCCGGAAGTATATTTCAGATCCATCTCATGTGATTCATGTGGATGATGTGCAAGTACGGGATAATCTTACGGTGGAGACGATGCCTGTACGGATCGCGGATCATGAAATAAAGACTCTGAGGGGAAAAGAGATTGTTTTGGTTAAGGTGGTTTAGCTAGGAGATGCCAGAGAAAGCATGACTTGGGAGTTGGAGAGCAAGATGCGAGACTCCTACCCTGAGTTGTTTGATTGAGGTAAATTTTCGAGGACGAAAATATTCTAAGTGGGGGAGAGTTGTAACGCCCGTAATTTAATTAATTAATTAATTAAATTATTTTGGAATATTTGAGAAGATGTGTTGTGATTAATTGGATTTAAGTATTTTATTAAGTGGAGAAATAATATTAGAAGTATGATATTATTTGATGTGGGCTTGTTTTTAAGGAATGGAAGAAGTAATAACGTGGTGTATTAGTTTTGAGCCCAATAAGGAGTTAATAGAATAATAGGTTATTTTATTTTTGTTAGAAGAATAGAAAAGAGGAGGCAGTAGAAGAATAAGGATTGAGAAGAAGAACGTGAGTTATTGGAAAATCGGCAGAACAAGGTTTCAACCGGAAGATTATAGAGCGACCTTCAATCCAAGGTAAGGGTGCGGTTCTGACTCTATAATTGGGTTCATGATAATTGGTATGTGGGGTTAGAGGTGATTGTTGTCTTATTCATGAATTGAATGTATATGATGTTGTATGATGAAATTGATGAATTTTAGATGAATAACGATGTTCCGATGTTGTTTAATTGACGTAGAATTATAGGATAACTGTAAGAGATGATTTTCCATGATTAGATTAAGTTTTTAGGGCTTAAAATATGAAACCCGTAGTGAAAACACGGAGAAAATCGCAGAATTTATGCAGGATGTAACAGGATACGTCGACCCCGAATGCTATGTGTCGATACAAGAAGGTTTTGAGACTCAGTATGAGTCGACACAAAGAGGTTTTACGTCGATACATGAGTGCTTTTAGACTCAGGATGAGTTGATCCATAGGGGCATGTGTCGATACATGTTGTGTGTTTGACTCAAGATGACTCGATACATGAGGGAATGTGTTGACTCATGTTGTGAGTTTGGTGCAGTACGCGTCGATCCAATGAGTTTTACGTCGACCCATGTTGTCTGGTTTTTGGCAGAATCATTTAGGAAATGATGTAACTTGAGTTTTAGGGTGCCGTTTGAGATTCTGTTCGAAGCGTTGAATAGCTAACGCGATGAACTTTATTCTAGAGGATTAAGATGAAAAATAGGAAGTGTAATCCTAGTAGCCAATTTAGGATTTAGAGTTAGTTTCCGTGTTGATCGTTATGTTGGTTTTTATGCAGAATGATGAGGATGAAATGTTTATAGGCTATTGTTTGATTTGTAACAGTAGGAGTAAAGATAGTAATGATGTAAGATTACAGAATAGCGGTGTGAATTACTGTCGTATTAATGTACAACTGAGTTGTTGATGAGATTTTATTAATGATGTTGTGATGATAACTTATGATGAATAAATGATGTTTGATGAATAAATGATGTTTGATGAATTATTATGAATGATATGAGACGTTTGATGAAGAGAAGTTGAGATGCTTTTGAGATGTAGGACTTTAGCCAACGATGATGACGTATTGAGATGTTGTTAATTATGGTGTTGTTATTACATTCATGATTGTGTCGCATACATTACATTTTGAGATGGAGCTTATGCTCGTTGAGATGGCTTGTATTGGCGAATATTGAGATGAAGGCTTATGCCTTGTTGATGCATCTATTAATTGGAAAATTTTTGAGATGGGAGTTCTTCTCCAAATGGTACCGCATGCATTTGCATAGTATTGATTCGCATTATATGATTGTATAAAGAAGTGTGTATTGATGTTGTGATTATGTATTATTGACGCGATTGTTGTTGATTATGAGATGAGAAGTGGTGATGTTATGTGATATAATTTAATATATTAATTACCATGCGCTTTATTATATTGTTAGATATCTCATCCCTTTTGTTTGAATGTTGCCCTTATGTTGGTAACGTGCAGGTAATCGAGAGTGAAGGCTGTATACCTTCAGTAGTTCGAGTCGGTGTCATTGCTCTGATATGTAACACTTGGGGGGATGAACGCTTGTTGCTTTTGATTGTTGATTATTCAGTTGTTGAACCTTAAGTTGATTATTATTAAGTATTTGTTGTTTTGAAGTTGCTGTAATGATGACAGAGATGTTATTAAGAATTTCTGTTGCGTAGATGTTGAATTATTTAATTAAAGATGTCATGGTGATGGTTCATCTGATGTTTTACAAGTGTTATATATCCACGATGAATGCAATGAATTTTGATAGAAGAATTTGTGGCATCTGGATTCGTTTACATGGATGATTTTTATAACTCTGATTTATTTATATAATTTTCCAGGGTAGAATTGGGGTGTTACAGCCATCCTGATACTCATTCAGATCCAGCTTTCAGATACAGTTCAAATACGCTCCAGATACGGATGCCATCCTGATACTCATTCAGATCCAGCTTTTAGATATAGTTCAGATACGCTCCAGATACGTATGCCATCCTGATACTCATTTAGATCCAGCTTTCAGATACAGTTCAGATATGCTCCAGATACGGATGCCATCCTGATACTCATTTAGATCCAGCTTTCAGATACAGTTCAGATACACTCAGATACTAATGTCATCCTGATACTCATTTAGATTCAGCTTTCAGATATAGTTTAGATACACTTCAGATACGGATGACATTCTAATACTCATTCATATTCAGCTTTCAGATATAGTTCAGACACGCTCCAAATTCGGATGTCTTTCTGTCACTCATTCAAAAATATGGTCCAGATACGAGTCAGATACAATTCATTTATGAATATTGTTCTGTTGCTCATCCAAGACCTGTGCTAGTTCAGATAAATCTCTCAACAATTTTTTTAATTCTTTCCTAATAGGTACTTTTTCTGTTTCAGATAAATCACTCCAAAGATTTATTCTGATTTGTTCCCAGTTGAAATCAAGTTCAAACTTAGTCCATTTTCTGTCAACAATCACCTTCGGATGGCATCTATAAGCCTGTCTCCGACAACTCTCCATCATTTCCTTAAATGGCATCTTTAAGCCTATTCCCTACACAACATATCACCGAGTGAAAATTTCTGGGCACTCTAGTGTTCAATCATATTCCACTTTCAAACTACGAACGACAAACATGCCAATATCACTTTTCAAGTTTAAGAAGATTGAACACGGGCAGTTGTTGTACCCCAAAATTTTCCCTCTCATTTTTATTCAGGATACTATCCTAGGTCTTCTCGAATACTCAATTTGGCTCAGAAGTTGATCAGACAGATTCTCTTCCTAGGCAGTAAGTCCACAATTAGGGTTTTGCATTTCCCAAAGAAAATTGAATCTTAAATATTTCAAATGGTCTTCAAAGAACTTCATGTCTCCTCAAGGTTGTTTAAGCCAGTTTTCAAACCTCGCATCGCAAGTTTGCTCAATCAATGGTTCAGATAACTGAAAATGACTACATTGACCCAAAAATCGACCTTTTTGCGAGAACAAGTTTAAAAGATCGTAACTTATTTATTATTCAATATTTATGAGTGGTTCTTATTGTGTATGATTCTCCTTGATGCCATCTCCAATTTCTCTTCATAAATCAAGAGTTGATTACGTATAGAAGATCACAAAAATTCGAGTACATTAGAAGTCGCATCATGGACTTTGACTTAATTTTAAATAACAGTCGTTTGATTTCTAAAAATTATGATTTCTTCAAATTACAAGATCTTGAGACGATTATTTCTGTATATGGTCATAAGTGATGTCGCTCACGAGTTTATTTTCAAAGATCAAAAGGAAATTGTGTTTGGAAGACCTAAAAAATTATCGAATCGTTGTAAGTCATTTGTTGATTTTTGAATGTTTTTAACCACAGTTTGTTACAAGATTAATGAATGTTCTTAAAACATGTTTGTTTTTATCGAGCGTGGCTTGCGAGTCCATTTTTGAATGCAGGTTTGAATTGGATGCGATTTAAACATTAAGGCTTTCATTTAAAACAACCATGATTTTGGATTCAAGTTGACCAAGTGGAATTGAATTCTTAAACATTTATTTTGTTTAGGAATTGGATTAGAGTACAAGGCGCATGTTTGTTTGAAAATAAAAGTTACAAATTCATTTGTGATTGCTTGGAATTCAAGTTATCAGACTGAAGTGTTTCATTTCAAACTGTTCCAATGGGGAATTTCAAAATTCAATTAAAATACAAAGATTTGTATAGAATCCAATCATATCAAAAGTTGTTCAATGCTTTGAATTATTACATTGCAAATAAAATTACAAACTTTTTGTCTTGTTTACAAAGAATCACAAGTTTCTTGTTTATAAAGAGAAGTTTTGTTTCTTCTTCAAGTCTTCTTTGCTTTGTCTTCAAACAACTCATCCCAAGCCTCGCTTGCCATTCATGAAACAAGAAGAAGAAAAGTTAGCAAGCATTCAATCAAAGTAATGTGTAAAGAAGAGAAGTTCATCATTAGGGTTTACATTTTGGAATCAGAACATTTGTTTGTTTTAATCACAATCCATTTCTCCCTATTTTGCAAATATCAAAGCTTAAATTTTGGTTCACAAAAAAAGGGGAAAAGATATATACAAGGCAGGCCTACAAGCAAATAAAACAAGCTACTGCAACAATCCAAACAAAACAGGGCTGCATTGCAAAATCTCCAAACAAAACGGGGCTGCATTGCATTTGCAGTAAGAAAATACAAACAAGACAACATAGGCTGCTAAGGAACCAAAACAAAGCAAAACCAGCAGGGCAAGCAAGCTGCCCAAACAGCTACTGCAGCAGTCCATAAAGCCAGCAAGCAAGCTGCCTAACCTGTTGTCAAACAAAAGCAAGCATAGCAAGCAAGGTAGCACAACAACACAAGAATACAGGACAACAGCATCAAATAAAAACAAAATGAGCAACAATATAGAAAAATTATAGCATAAGCATAGCAGCAGCAACAAGGCTAGTCAGCTTGTTCACACATTATCATTTTCCTAAATACTGCAAACCCTTCAGAATTTCAAAAACTAAGCAAAACTATTTTTTTTTTCATTGAAAGAGGAAAGATGAAAGAGATATCACCTAGCAATACAGTCCAAAGTCCTGCTGTATACCAAAAACTCAGCCCAACTGTGTCACAAAAGAGGCAACTCAAGGTCTGCACCTCAAAAGACCACAGTCAGCATATCAGAAAATATTCAAACCCTAAAAATTTTCCCCCACTTTTCACCCTGTTTTCATTATAATACCAATTGCTATTTCACAAAGCAAAAGGTGGCCAAAACAATATACAAACCAACCAAGCAGCAAAACCAGCAAGATTAAAACCAAGAGCAAAAACCAAAAAAGATACAAAACCAAACAGCAAGACAATATACACAAAAAAAAACAGCAAGGCCAGCAAAGATACAAAAACTAAGAGAGCAGACCAGCAAGACAATATACCAACTAAGCCAATATACACACAAAAGCCAGAAAACAAAAAGAGATAGAACATAATCCATCACCACATAGATCCACAACCTTTTTCCAATTGTTTTAACCTCATCATCATCTCCCTTCCTCACTCACCCTCAGTCACCACTGAACACCATCATCTGCCCCATCCCTCCATCCAGCAAAGCTCACAAATTGCAAAGGGGAATCACAAGAGAACAAAAGCTAGCAAAACAAAGGAAGAAGCCATACCAGAAAGAAGAGTTTCCACAGGTATAATCCTTTTCCCTATTCTCACGCCTCTACTCATATATTTTCTGCATCAACTAGGGCATAAAAAAAACCAAAAAATCATTAGACACTGAAAATTGCAAAAATACAGTAGCACAAACCTTCAATCTTCTCCAAATCCATCACTGATTCCCCTTCATGAGTATTATTAGAGGCGTAGTTTAGGATTAGCGAAAGGTTCGGGCTTGTATCGATAAAGAGAGAAAAATAGCTAGGTCAATTTGGTGAGGATGAGAGAGACGAGAGAGATAGGTTCCAATTACAGAGGGTTGGAAGAAGGTGAGGACAAGATGATGTTGGAATTCTCAGGTATAGAGAGAGAAGGAAGAAGATAGCGTGAAATTAGAAAGATAGAAAGGGTTTGCTGTTAGGGTTCCCAATTGAAACAACAACAACAATAGAGTCCCCTTCTGTTTAGGGCAAAACCCCCTTCCAATTCCTTTATAAAACCGGGTTTGGGCCTGGTTTATTTTGGCCCTGCCCATTTTTTAAGTTTCACAATATATGTTTGCAAAGGTGATTAAGGTAATGAATGAGCATTTGGTGTAGCCGTTAGGGTGTGTGTATGAAGTGCGTGAGGTCCTGGGTTCAAGACCCCCTCGGGACATTTTTTTTACTGTTTATTTTATTTTCTTTTTTTTTGTTAAAACAAAACCCCTTGGGCTTAAGCCTCTAAAGCCCAAGTTCAAAAAAGACAGCATCACCCCATTTGTAAATTTAACACCCCATTCCATTTTTTTTGTTTTGTTTTTATACTTAGTTTTTTTATTTTATTTGTGTTTATTAATTTAATAACTTATGAATTTTGTTAATTAATTTTCTTAATTAAATTTAGTTCTAAGTTCTAATTCATTTAGAAAAAAAAACTTTGTAATTATTTTTACTAATTAATTTTCGTATTGTAGTCTTAATTTGTTTATTTAATTTCTTAATAACAAAAACCCTAAAAAACAAAAATACATGCATTTGATTCAATTATTTAGCTAATTAATAGAATAAATTTTTCTATTTTTCTTTTCAAACTTTTCAAACAAAAAACAAGAATCTTATTTCCTTATCTTTATTCTGTTAATTAATTTTACTTCATAAACTTGTTGTAATTTCGATTAATTGCTCGATTCGATTTGTTTGTATTGTTTGCCTATTTGGACATTTAATTGCATTAATCCATCCCCATTTGTAAATTTTGTACCCCCATTCCCGAAAGTTCTGTAATAGCATAGAAATTTAATTTTCGCAATTTACTGTTTTCCTTATACTGTATAGTAATTAGGCGTGCATGGCAAGATTTAAAATCAATCGCTAGATAACCTAATTTCAAAGACAAAATAACTTGAATCAAACACACTTTTTCACACGCGTACCTCTATGGTAACCTCACTCGTTACCTCGGAAATACATTAATGTCCCTCGAATATGGGATGCTTTAGCAAAGACCCTTCGATAAAAAAGATTGTAGTCCCTCGATGCCCCTCGATGTTGCCTTCGATAAAACGATCTAGTCCCTTACGAAAATTGCTAAAAGCGTCTCATAAGTTGCTTTCGATGATTGTACGATTGACCCGCGCATGTCCCTTCACATCCAACGATGGGGATTCTTGCCAAATCAACGGTAAGATAGCAACATCTAAAGGAGGAAGAAAAGAACATTTAAGAACTTTCGAGTAGGTAGATTCGCTCCTAATTGCTCGCTTGCTCACGACAAAAAAATTTTCACACCAACATTTTCATCTCAAAACATTTTCAAAAAGACAAAACATTTTGTATACGTTCTTATAGAGACGAGAACTATTAAAAAAACACCTTCCAAAATCATTTTCAAAAACACACCACACAAACACTTCTTTGAACTATTTATTTTGAAACAAAACTTTGTACGCATTCTTATAGAAACGAGAACCATTACAAAGATATTTTCAAAATTCTTTCAAAGCCCACACCACAAGCACACAAGAGCAAGTGATCTAGCAAGTAACTAAGAGCCTGTAGATAACTACGGATGAAAAGGGTGCTAATACCTTCCCTTTTCATAATCTACCCTCCAAACCCGAGAAATAATCTCGAAAGGTCTTTCCTGTGCTTTTTTACCTTTCCTTTTGGATAAAAGAAAAGTCGGTGGCGACTCTTGCTAACCGCACAATTGCGATCAAACGCAAACGACCCAAGTCAGTTCTCCCACCGTATCACACATAGCATACACATCATAACATCATGCCACAACATTTCCTTAACCATTTCAAGGATCTCAAGGGTTTGCGATGCAGGTTATGATAAATCAGACGTCTACCAAGGGGCAAGGGGATTTATTTTCCTCTAGCCAATGCCGTTAGAAGATCAAAACCCAACAACTTGAGTCAGGGGCTATGACCCACTCGAAATGGTGAGCTTGACTCTCGTAGAAGGACCTTCAACAATATGAAGTGCTTCAACAAAAGCTGTAAAGTTCAACGCCTAACATTTTTCTTATTTCCCCCATGAGATCCTTGAAAACATTTGCATATCATACATGTCATCGCATAACAAGTAGGCTCTTGTACAGGTCTCTCATGTTCTCGCTGTTTATTACAGCAATGGCTCTCCAAAAAAAACAACAGAGATCTTCAAACTCAAGAGGCTCAGTTCATGGAAATGTTCCTAAACCTATCCAAGGGGCAGGAAGAATTGAAAGCACTCCACGCTGGGAGTCTGACCAAGAAACGTCCTGATAACAACAAGGATGACCAGGTTGAACAGCTGCAGGTTGAGATGGAAGCAATGAGAATCCAAATGTTGGGGAAGATGGCTCTTATCCAAAGCCTAGCCCGGGGACAAGAAGAGCCAAGGACCATTGTCAACAAGCTTCATCAAGGCGGATGCAACCGTATGAAACAGACAGTCGAGGCTGAGGGTCAAGTCATTCATCAACCCTTGATGGGACAAAAAGTTGGCTTGGAGAGTAGACCTTTCCAAATTGCTGCTATGTCACAAGCCCAACCACAACCTCGCCAATGACAACAGGGCAATTGGCGTAAGAGGAATACATCTGAAAGATGCTTCACTAAAATCAACATGTCATTGGCTCAAGCATTGCAACGCATGTTGGAGGACAAGTTGGTTATGTTAAGGGACCATCCTTAGAATCCCAACACAGCCTCCCCAAGGTACAATCCAAATGCAAGATGTGCGTACCACTCCAACAGTCCCGGACATGACACCAATAGTTGTTGGTCATTGAGAAATAAAATTTAAGACCTGATTGATGAAGGAGCGCTAGAATTCACACAAGACAGTCAGGCTGAGTTCTTCTTCCATCCCTCCAAGGCACACCATCTGAAGTGACAAGTTCTCACAAAAAGACTTTCGTTCATTAGAATTTTCAATGTGTAATTTTCTTTTGATTGTTTGAACATTTATTCATTTCAAACCTTGTTATTTCATCAATGCATTGCACAAGCTTGTCTTGAATTAATTTGTTTGCACCATGCTTGAACTGCTTTCTTACTTCCTTTTTGTGATATTCAACTATCGATCAAAATCTTTGAGCCTTTAAAGGGAGGATGACGAAAACGATACCACAATCCATACAGTGTGCTTTTGAACAGACCTTGTTGACGATGTACAGGCGTTGTTTCAAATCCCAAACAGTGGAGTTATAAGGAAGATAATCCCTAGTCAACCCCTTTGAGCCAAAGAAGTAGGAGTTTTTCTTTTCACGTAAATTAAAACCCTTAATCATAACCTGGGGAAGGGTAGTTTCTCAGTCAATTCAGACGCGCATTCAGTCGCAATCTTCCGCTTCGTACACAATGAATGGCATCGAAGACGTCCTTCTAAATCAAAAGATGGTGATGGTTCCGTATAATTATCAAATCAGGCAGTCATTATTTTTCAAAAGAAAAGCCCGTTAAGTCAAAACCTATGAAGGAGACTTAAGAAAAAAGTTGGGGTATCCCACTGACTGTAATCGCAAAAGAAATAGTTCAGGCAAAAGAAGGGATAACGAAAACAAAAAAAAGGTTACTATAAATCCTCGACAAAAATAAGATTACAAAAATGACTGCCTCTTCAAAATAAGATTTCAGTATCCGAACCATCACCGAAATATCAAGGACAAGTTGCCATACTCAATTGGGATTCAAAATTCATAATTAACTGAGCATAAGACTGAAGAACATCACGAAGAGTGGGTGGGTACAAATAAAGTTTGAGCCTTTATCCTTTGTTTCTTAAACCGTGAACCAGGCCACATTACAACCCTTAAAAGTCCTAGTTGAAGCACGGGTTAGTTCGAGAGCATACTGTTATAAAAGGTATCCTGACTCCTGTAGGACTTGCTATAAATCCTGAGTTGACATCACACTTTTACAAAAAAAAATTGTTTTACTAAAAAATGAATTTTCAAACTTCAAGAAAGACATAAGCTTTGCATTCTTAAAATACCATTGTTTGCATATGACTATTTGTTCAACAGCTGAGAAATTCGCATGACGAATATCTAGTGAACAAAAACCTTCTCAATGAAAAGGGTCACCTCAAGTGGAAAAACACTTCCAACCAAGGGGCACGGCATGATCATTGTCCATCACCTGGGGAAGTCAAGTCAAGATTCAAGTAATCTCTCAAAGATGCTGAATAGCCAGGGGAAGATCTCCATCTGAATCACTTGGGGCATTGGGCATGAATTCCAACAATGAATCATGTACGATCAAACAAACACCTTCTAGCAGTGTGATAACACTAACTACTATGGACAGTGACAATTCTCTGTACACGGTGAACATGGACATAGTCAGAAAATACTAAGCATGAACAAAGACCCGCTAGGTTGACTGGCCTAGGCAAAAATTAGGGATGAAAACAAAAATTTGTACACCCGGCAAGTCAAAAACCTGAAAAGGAGGCTTAGGCAAAAAAGGGTATCCCGGTGGACTAAAAATCTGAAAAGACAGTCCATGCAAAAGTTAGGGATTAAAGCATATGACTACGTGCCATCATCTTGTCACTTGTCTAATCATTAGAAGGTTTATTACCCTGATATGCATTCACCAAGGACTCCAAGTGTGGAGATAACAGTCAAACCATCTACAAAATCCCCGGTTGATATTTTCTACAACAGGTATCGAGACAGGGGCATTCTACTACAAGGTCACTGCCATGTTCTTAGCATGCATCCTATTGATGTCAGATGCTATCATACCCTCAGAAAAGCAAAATCTCCAAATTACTGCTCCAACAAAAATTCCCCAATGAAGTCGCCAAGCTTCTTGGGATTTCCCAATGGAAACATTTTGAATGAAGTAGATTATCATCTAGAAACGGTTCAGGTACGATACAATAACAGATGTCATCCTGACACCTACTCCAGATTCTATCCTAGTATAGTGCAGATACGATTCAGAGACGGATGTCATTCTGACACTTATTTCAACATATCATCTAGAAACGGTTCAGGTATGATCCAAAGATGGATGTCATCCTGACACTTACTCCAGATTCTATCCTAGTACAGTGCAGATACGATCCAGAGACGGATGTAATTCTGACACTTATTTCAAGATGTCATCTAGAAACGGTTCAGGTACGATCCAAAGACGGATGTCATCCTGACACTTACTCCAGATTCTCATCTAGAAATGGTTCAAGTACAATCCAAAAACGGATGTCATCCTGACACCTACTCCAGATTTTATTCAAGTATAGTGTAGATACGATCCAGAGACATATGTCATTCTAACACTCATTCAACACACGTTTCAAGTGCAGTGCATATACGATCCAGAGACAAATGTCATTCTGAAACTCATTCAACACATGTTTCAAGTACAGTGCAGATAAGATCTAGAGACGGATGTCATTCTGACACTCACTCAACACATGTTTCAAGTACAATGCATAATGATCCAGAGACGGATGTCATTATGACACTCATTCAACACATGTTTCAAGTACAGTGCAGATACGATCCAGAGACAGATGTCATTCTGACACTCATCCAACATATGTTTCAAGTACAGTGCTGATACGATCCAGAGACGGGTGTCATTCTGACACTCATCCAACACATGTTTCAAGTACAATGCAGATACGATTCAAAGAAGGATGTCATTCTGACCCTCATTCAACACATGTTTCAAGTACAGTGCAGATACGATCCAAAGACGGATGTCATTCTGACACTCATACAATACATGTTCAAGTACAATCACGACATAGATCCATCCACAAAGCCTCCACAGGTACTTTCTCCAACAGGTACAGGGGCGGAAACATTTTGAGACGAAGTCACCATTACATATGACCCCGTGACATCTATGTTCCCCTCAGAGTAGAGGAAACCAAAAGTTTTGATCTCTGCTTCCCCAAAAAGGAGTTACTTTCACCAGCAAAGTTCCTTCAGAGAGCCGATATCTATATTCCCCAACTGAGTTTTATAATCGCAAACGGTTTATAAAGCTTTCTCCCGAGCAGAGTTTATTCTCTGACTGCGGAACCTCCTCTCAAGCAGAGTTTACTTCTCTAACTGTGGAAGCTCAATCCCCAATACAGTTTATTCCTCCAGCTACAGAAGTTCATCCCCCAGCGGAGTTTATCTCTCCAAATTGGCAAAATATTCCAGTAAAGTATCTCCTCTCTCAAACAGAGTTATTCCCCTGCAGAGTTATTCTCAGGCAGAGTCTCTCCCCGGTAGAATATTCGCAAACAGAAAGGAGTAAATCCCCAGTATAGTCATATCCATTCACCATCCTCAACGAAAATGAAGAATGCAACTTCCCAACACTCTTCAGCAGCAGTCTGGGATTTATTTTCCCCGACTAAGAAGTACCGCAATAGCATCCCATATTCATATACCATGGCATGCGCATGCATATTGCATACAACATAATCTCACTTATTTTGAGAACTTCAACACAGTGCATTTCATACATCATATCATTGCATACGACTAACACTTTACCTTTCAGGGAAAAGACCAAATCACCAAGCTACGTCTAACCAAGGACTATTCCAGGATTTTCCTCAGAAAGATAATCCTAAGATCTCTCCTCTCACTATGCCGGTGGAAGAGATACCAAGACTTTCGTCTGGGTCAGTTGAATCGCTACTAAGATTCTCCTGATTACTATGCCAGTCAAAGTTAACCCAAGATCTCTCTACTTACTATACCAGTGGAAGTGATTACAAGACTTTCATCTGGGTCAGTTGAATCACTACTAAGATCCTCCTGATTACTATGCCAGTCAAGGTCATCCCAAGATCTCTCTGCTCACTATGCCAATGGAAGAGATACCAAGACTTTCGTCTGGGTCAGTTGAATTACTACTAAAATTCTCCTGATTAATATGACAGTCAAAGTTAACCCAAGATCTCTCTACTTACTATGCCAGTGGAAGAGATTCCAAGACTTTCATCTGGGTCAGTTGAATCGCTACTAAGATCCTCATGATTACTATGCCAGTCAAAGTTAACCCAAGATCTCTCCTCTCACTATGCCAGTGGAAGAGATTCCAAGAATTTCGTCTGGGTCAGTTGAATCGCTACTAAGAGCCTCCTGATTATTATGCCAGTCAAAGTTAACCCAAGATATCTCCGCTCACTATGCCGGTGGAAGAGGTTCCAAGACTTTCGTCTGGGTCAGTTGAATCGCTACTAAAATTCTCCTGATTACTATGCCAGTCAAAGTTACCCAAGATCTCTCTGCTCACTATGCCGGTGGAAGAGGTTCCAAGACTTTCATCTGGGTCAGTTGAATCGCTACTAGGATTCTCCTGATTACTATGCCAGTAAAAGTTAACCGAAAATCTCTCTGCTCACTATGCTGGTAGAAGAGACTCCAAGACTTTCGTCTGGGTTAGTCGAATCGCTACTAAGATTCTCTTGATTACTCTACCAGTCAAAGTTAACCTAAGTTTTTCCCTGGGTCAGACAGGTCGACACTAAGATCTCTCTGATTACTATGCCAGTGGAAGATGTACCAAGACTTTCGTCTGGGTCAGTTGAATCGCCACTAAGATCTCTCTGATTACTATGCCAGTGGAAGATGTACCAAGACTTTCGTATGGGTCAGTTGAATCGCTACTAAGATCCTCCTGATTACTATGCCAGTCAAAGTTAATTCAAGGCCTTTCCCAGGTTTAGTCAAATCGACACTAAGATTTCTATCCCAGTTGAATACAACTTGAGACCTTTCTCTGGTTTAGTCAAATCGATACTAAGATTTCTATTCCAGTTAAAGAAACTATGAAGCCCGAAAACTGACAGGATAATAGTCAATCAACAATTCAAGACACCGTGAAGCCCGGATCCTGGCCGGATAACAGTTTAATCTCATTTCCCAATAAGTTGTTATAAAGCCTAGAGTACGACCAGATAGGAGTCAACCTTATCATCCCTAGCAAGTCACTGTGAAGCCTGGATCCTGACCAGATAGAAGTTCACTTCCATCTCTCCAATCATGAGATGACTCCCTAGTAGAGTAATGGACTACTGAAGCTTCTAGACTCTATTCCCCAAGACAAAGACCAACATTCCTTAGCGAAGGCCGCCCTAACAACACGAACAGGAATTCCCACGAAGGAATATCTCACGAAATCATCATTATTCTGGATGGCATCTTTAAGCCCATCTCCGACGACTCTCCGTCACATTCTCTAGATGGCATCTTTAAGCCCATCTCTGACGAATTTCAATTATCTTCTCCAAATGGCACCTGTAAGCCCATTCCCGGCGCCATCAACCATCAGTATTACTTCATGCGAGTGCAAATTTCTGGGTACTCTAGTGTTCAATCATCTTCCACCCTCAGATCACGAAAGGCGGACAAGCCAATCTAAACCCTTTGGTTTAAGAAGATTGAACAGGGGCAGCTGTTGTACCCCAAAATTTCCCCTCCCATTTTCACACAAGACATACTCCTAAAGGTCCTCAATGGCTCGAGTTGACTAAGGATTGACCAGACAAATCCTCCTCTTAAGACAATAAGCCTCAAACTAGGGTTTCACTCCTCATCAAGATGTTTGAGTTCCAAGGGCCCCAAATGGTCTCCATTGCCCTAATATGTCCTCAAGATCATCCATGCCAAGTTTCATGCCTTGCACAACAAGTTTGCTCAGTCAACTGCTCAAATGCCTGAAAATCAATTGTACTTGGTCAAAAGTCAATTGTGGCCCAAATATAACCAAACTTCAATATTTTTGGTCAACATCAACATTTTGAAGTGATATCCATCATTTCATCAAGGGTTGATCATGATTCCTCAAGAAATGCTCCTAATTCATCAAAAGTCAAAAGTTGCTAAATTAGGGTTTCTATACGAAAAGTCAACCAAACTTTGACCAGGCATAACTTTCTCATACTTTATCAGAAATTTCTCATCCAAGGCTAATTTTTAAGAGAATACAATTCCCTACAATTCATCTTCATCCCTCAAGTTCAATAAATGCACTCATGAAAAGATATAAAATCAGACATTATAAGTCTTTTTTAAAAGCCAACAAAATCACCTTTTGGGTCAAAGCTTCTTACATGAACATGGAAGATCCAATTGAGATGAAACCAAAGAGGTTGCTTAGGGAACATCCTATGATTTCTAAAAAATCCAAGAACACCCTCTTAGGGTCAAAATTGAGAAAGATATACATTGTCAAAGTTGGCCATTTTTGGAAATTTTCACAAAGTCAACCATGCCCAAAAATGCATTTTTCTTCAAATGGGACTGTTTTTATGCTTGCAACACACTCCTAACATGGTCCACGACCCATGAACCACTCCATGCCTAATTCACTTATTTATTTAATTTATTTTGATTTTATTTATTTAAAATTCAAATTAAATCAAATTAAATAAAAAATAAATCAAATAAATGGGATAAGATTTGTTTTGGCATTGATTGAATATCTCATGAGCTGTCAAATGAAGAACAAAATCGTGCAAGCTCAAAACAAGAGGAAATCTTTAAATGTGGAAAGATTGGAATAAAACATTTATGACCATTATATCTTGGATTCTTTCTAATTCTAATGACCTAGATTGATTCTACTACATAGAACAAAGCATTTACAACCCTAAGAACAACATTACATGCGCAACCTGCCTCCCACAAAGGAAGAAGAGATTTCAAATTTTGTCAAAAAAGTGTTGATCACATATCCCTCCATAGGCCGTTTCAAGCAATTCCAAGGATACAACAACACTCCTGGACATTCACTGAAGCTATCCCACTCATTCCCAAGCCTCAAAGCATCAAGAATCAAGCATAATAACAGTCACGGTTTGCTCCTTTTTTTTAAAAACGTTTTCCTTAATTCTTGCATTATCAACATGTTTTAATCATTTTTTCATGCTTATTATCATGTTTGCAATATGTTTGGATGATTTGATTTGAGTTTACGCGCAGGAATCGTGAAACACCATTCTTAGGGTTTCAAAGCATGTTTTAGGGCTTTTTGATATAGGTTAAATTAGGCCAAACCAAGGGTATATTCAGGCTCAGTGGGTAATTTCCAATCGACCCATGCCCTTGGTTGGGATTTATCATGCCTATGCTGCATTTTGGAAATGTCACAGGTTATAGCTATGGACTTTGTCCATAGGTATAAGTCCAATACCTGAAACGCCGGTTCTGGGAGGAAGATGATCACGTGGCAGCCACACACTGGCTCGTTTGATTTTCGTGCTGTTTTTCTGGAAAAAGCACTTTGCTTATGTTATATTGTATTTGTATATTATATTAAAAATTAAACAGGTTAGCTCAGATGGTCAAGCGTGCGTTTGAAAGTGGAGAGGACCGGGGTTCGATCCCAGGTCCAGACATTTTCATATTTTCTGAGTTTCTTGTTTCAGATCCAGCGCATCTCACAACCTGGCATCCATCATGCGCCTCCAGATCCAGCCATTGGATCTTCTTTCAATCCAGATCCAACGTTCAGCAAGCAAAGAACTTGGTGAACCCCCAGATGAGGGCTCCATTGGATCACGCGCAGGCAATTGGGCCATCACACTTGGGCCTTGGAAATTTCAATCAGCACCCCCAGCTGAAGCTCATATAGGTCCATTTTTTATTCTTATTGTTTTTTATTTCATTTTATTTATTTTTGTTTTGTTTATTTCTAAAAATCATTTTTTTAATTAAAACAAAAAAAAATCAATAAAATCACAAAAAAAAGGTAGGAATTAGATATTTTGCTAAAAAATAATTTTGTTAATTAAATAATTAGTATTAATTAGGGTCATTGGTTTATTTTTTTCTATAATTAAAACCCATTAGGAAATTAGTTTTAATTCTTAAATATTTTTTCCTCAAATAAAAAATGCCAAAAAAATATTAGGTTTGTTTTAGAATTAATTTCAAATTTTATTTTCTTTTTATTAATTAAATTTAATTAAATATTTTTTTCAAATAAACAAAACAACAAAAATAATTTTCTTTTACTTAGAGCATTTTAGATTTTTAGACGTCATTTCCAAGTCGCGTGCATTAGCTACTTTCGTATTATTATTATTATTATTATTATTATTATTATTATTATTATTATTATTATTATTATTATTATTATTATTATTATTATTATTTATTATTATTGTATCTGATTATGGGTTGTAATAGCTTGTAATTAGGTTTAGTTTCACTATTTTATTTACTGTTTAAATTCCCCAATTTTTGGCTATGTAACCCCCTCCCCCGAAGTCCTGTAATAGCGTAGATTTTCTTTTCCGCTTTTAATTTCTGCAATTGTTTAAACTGTTTAGATGTATGGATGATATGATTGTATGCAAAAGATAAATCGAATATTTAAAACAGTAGAACACCCTAACCGTGCAAAGATAAATAAACTGAAATCAAACACTTGCACATGCTCACCCCTAGGGTATCTCCCACTTTGGTTGCCTCGAAAATACGGTCACTATTCTCGAACGTGAGAATTCTTAGTGAATGTACTCTAATTCAGAGATCGCAAGTCCCTTTCAAAGGTTGCCTCGGTAAAACAAAATGCGATCTTAGAACTTTAGGACAGTTACTAAGAAATCTTGCGATGTTGCCTTAAGTGACCGTAATCGTCCCTTTCGATTGTCCCTCAAACTCCAACGATGGAGCTACCTACTCCTTAATAGTAGGATAGCACTATCTAAAGGAAATAAGAAAACGAGTAGTCTTTTTCGAGTAGGTAGAAACTCTTAAGTACTTGCTCAAAACAACCAGTTTTTCACACTTACACTTTTCGAACAAAGTTTTCAAAAACGCTTTATCACACTCTTGAAGACTGACACAAGGGTTACCATAAAGTGAAACGCCGCACTAAGACATTTTCAAAGCTTTTCAAAACACACACAAAAGCAATTTCAAAATGAGCAAGTATATAAGAGTCCATGGAAAACAATGAATAGAAAGAGTGTTAACACTTTCCCTTTCTAAAATCTACCCCCGTACTCAGAAACTTCTTGAAAAATGTTTTTTCTGTTCTTTTTCCCTTTTCCTTTGTTGGATAAAATAAAAGACGGTGGCGACTCTTGTTTACCGTACATTTGCGAACAAAAAACGCAAAATCAATAGTAACAAAAAAACAGTCAATTCTATTACCGTATTATAGTAGCGCTATCTAATTCATAATTATCGTCACACGACTTTATTGAAAAATATCATACATACAATCACATTTTACCTCACAACGGTTGGTCAAATATAATAATATTCTTTTCAATAATTATGAAATGACTTTTTACATAATAGTGCGAATTAATCCTCCATGATGCATAGCATGATACAATCAACATAGTTAAACCAAAATTTTAAAAGATTATATAAGTATTGGTCTATGAGGGCTAATGACTATAAAATATAGACAAAATATAGTTTTCCGGTCAATGAAAACCGTCGTTATCTCACCTTATTGCAGTCGTATAGCTAATTAATGTTGACAAGTGCATCTATCAAGTTGCAATACGTTTTGTAGCGTATATAAAAGCAATTGATAAAATAATAGGAAAGGCTAAAAGTAATAATTTAAAAAAAAAAAAAAACTTATAATTAATGTGTTGAAAATTAAAATCATTATTTTTTATAAAAAATATTTTCTTTATTTAATATCTTTAAAAAATGCCCTCAGAAAATTAGCTAGCGATGACCAAAAATAATTATATAAACAAAAAGAAAAGTCATTGCATCAATGGTGACATATCTTCTCTTCTATATGGTAGGTCATGGCTCCTTCATCGCATCACCTGCTCCATTTATACTAAATAACATTTCAGAATAATCAGGAACCTCACTTGAACGCATACAACTTGTTTAGGAAAATCTTGTATACATTATTTAATTACTTAATTGTTAATTGACTTTTTATATATATATATTTTTCAAATATTTGGCATGCAAAAGTAGAATGTAATAAAGTTTGACAATGGCACACACATACATGCAATACCACATGGATTTGTTTGATGATCTAAACAATGTTACGCAATCAACAATTTGCATTATCAAGCATGCTTCTTTTGACCGCCGTTTTTTGCAAGCAATGAGTTTTACTTTTAGATATACTAAGCTTTAATATAGATTTTTTGTTTTTTACTTTCTTTTTTATAATTTATTTTTGATAAATTTTAGTAACTTAATTATTCATTCATATTTTAAAATGTTAATTAGTAAATACTAAAAATTTGTTTATCATATGTGGCTAGTTTGTTACCCTTTTATAAAAAATTTAAAATAAATTCTCTTAGTATTATAATAAGATTAAAATATTATTTAAAAAGGTTAGAAGTCAATAATTCATTATTATCAATGATTCGATGAGGTTATACTCGACTTAGTTAAAGTAAGCAATTTAATAATAAATTGTATTCGACAGAGTCAAATATAATATATGTGTCGAAATCTGTAAGTAAATATCTGATGGAGTCGAATAGTGCAGTTTGTGTTTTGTATGTTTTGGTTGCATATAAATAGGCATGTTATGATGTAAATGGACATCAGCAACTTCATAATAACACTTTTCTTTCTACAGTTTACTTTCATCTCTCCTCTCTCTTTTTCTTCTTCTTCTTCAATTTCTCAAAACTCTAATTGTTCCAACAAATCGGTATCAACGAGGTCAGTTGCGATTTAGAGAAAATCTAAAATGGAAAACTGAAACACAAAATCAACGCAATTTTCAGTGAATATCCCAGTTTTCAAAGGGTAAACTATGAACAATGGGTTGTGCAGATGAAGGTTATATTCAAATTTCATGGTGTTGCTAAAATTATGAGTGATGGAGTATCTGCATTGGAAGCGAATGCGAATGAAGTTCAGAAGGATGTTCACAAGGAAGAAAAGAAGAAAGATGGAAAAGTTTTGTTCTTGATTCACCAGGGTGTGGATCCAAATGTGCTCGAGAAGATCATTGAAGAAGAAGCGTCCAAATGAGCATGAAAAAAGTTAAAGAACTTGTATGGTGGAGATGAAAAGCTTAAGAGGGTGAAGTTGCAAGCACTGAGAAAGTAGATTGAGATGACACAGATGAAAGAAGATGAATTAGTTGTTGAATTCTTCTTAATATTAGTGTTACTCATAAACTGGACGAAGACGTGTGGTGAATCAATCACTGATTTGCAGAAGATTGAGAAAGTGTTGCAATCTCTGACTGCAAATTTTGATTATATTATTATGTTGATTGAAGAGTCAAAGAACCTGGATGAGATTAAGTTATAAGAACTTCAAGCTTCATTAGAGGCTTATGAGATAAGTCTGAAGCAGGGGAACATAGAAAGGTGACGGAATAGGCACTGCAAGAAAGATTCATCAAGAAGTATGTAAAAGAAAAGATGAAGCAGAGAAAAAATATTGCTAATGATGATAAGTCAAGCAAGAATTCAAAGAATCACTTTGATCTAATCAAGAAAGGCATAAGTAACAAGTATTCGAGGAAGAAAGTTGATATGAAGCAAGTGCAGTGTTACAATTGTCAAAGTTTTGGTCATTAAGCTCGATATTGTCAAAGAAAGATGGAATCAAGAGAAAAAGATGATACAAAAGTGAAATATGCACATGCGGAAATAAAAGCGACTCTGATGACATGTTTCTCATGGAAAATACTCAATTGAATATTGGACAAACCAATATGTGGTATTTGGATTCAGATTGCAGCAATCACATAACTGGTAATAAAATTTGGTTCACTGAATTAGATAAATCAATTAAGAAAGTAATCAAGTTTGCAGATGGCAGGCATGTCACATCAAGTGGAAAAGGAAACATAGTTATGGTTAGAAAGGATAGTCGGAAATTTAGTATCACTGGTGTATTTTATGTATCTTCGATGACAAGTAATTTGATAAGTATGAGTCAATTACTTGAAAAAGGGTATAACATGAAGTTGGAAGAGAATAAGATAATGGTGTATAATAGTGAAGAAAGAATGATCTTGAAAGCACCATTGGCAGATGACAAAACCTTCAAGATTGAGATCAATATGGTTGATCATAAATGTCATGCTTTGACTAATGTTGAAGACAAGAACTGGCTTTGGCACCATAGGTATGGACATCTAAAATTCAGAGGTCTAGGTATGCTTAACCAGAAGAAGATGGTATATGACTTACCCTAAATGAAGGAACCAAGTTAGGTGTGTGAGAAGTACTGCAAAGCAAAGCAGGCTAGGAAAACATTCAAGCATGACTTGCCCGAGGTCAAAGAAAAAGCTAGAGTTGTTAGACTACGACAACTTGTCTAGAGGGGGGTGAATAGATCCCCAAATAAAAATTACCTTTCAAAATAGATATTTAAAAAACTTATTTGAAAAATAATGTTGAGTGGAAAGATTTTAGCCTATATCAATATAGTAGTCTAAACAAACCTAGTTATTGGAAACTCGGATATACACAAGTCATATGGAATTAAGATAATGATAAAATCAATCAACATAATAATATCTCAATTAATATTTTAATATCAAACAAAACAGTTTCCTATTTCCAATGAAATCCTATTAAAAACATAACTTGATAATGTATCGAACATATGACGCGCAATCAATTTTTCATAATTTTCTTTGAGTTTTGTTGATATAAAAAAGCACTTACAATCAAAGTGATTATAAGTTAATCAACAAAGAAATTTAAACTTTAACAATCAAAGAGAAATTATATATGAATTGCTTGATCAAACAACACATTTAATAAATTGCATATTGAGAGTAAATGAGAGTAAGAGATAGGACATTACAATTTGTCAAACACTTGGTGTGCGTTCTACTTTTCATAATTTTTCCTTTGAGGTGTGTTGATATGAAAACCACTTATAATCAAAGTGATTATAAGCTAATTGCACATCACTTTAAACAAAACAATTGCAGAAAAATTCCTACGAGTCAATCGATCAAACAATTTGTCGAGCACTTGGTGTGCAGCCAAATTTTTAGAATTTTCCTTTGAGTTGTGTTGATATGAAAAAGCACTTATAATCAAAAGTGAATATAAAAAAATTAACACACAATTCAAAACAAAAACATTCACGAAAAATTCCTACGAGTCGATGGATTACTCAATTCTATTTGACAAATTGATATATGAAAATTAAAGCAAGTAAAGCGATAAAAGAAAAGAGACACAAGGATTTG